>JAPDPK010000010.1:6805000-8005000 GCA_031772115.1 Heritiera littoralis | reverse complement strand
TTGCAAATTTTACTTTTAATTTTCAAGTTTCAATTTCCAAATTCAAATATATTATATATATCATACATCTATTTTTTTTAATTCTTAACATATATTTATTTTCAAAAAAATATAAAAATGTCAAATTTCTTTCGTCGTTCATGCTCTGTTTCTCGACCTTTTGGTTCCACTAAAATTCCTAATTTGGGTGACGAATCATTTAATGAAATTGAACCCGATATTCATCCGGAGGAGGAGCTTCCTTTGGCGGCGCCATCGGTTGGTCGTGATCGACGTTGAGGTCATGCTCAAACACAATCATCAGCTGTCACCACTGCTGCTACATCATCAAGGCCGAAGTTTAGTCGAAAAAAAACGAGCAGGGTATGAGAGTATTTCGATATTGTAGCAAAAGAAGGTGAGACGAATAAATATTGTGCTATCTGTAAATTGTGCCAAGGCGTTTACTCTTATAAGTTCGATGGAGGTGCTGGCGGTACAGGTACGTATAAAAGACATTTAATTACTGCACATAAAATTAATCCTGATGCCGAAGAAAATGAAATTTTAGAAGGTAAACAATCTCAAATTAATACACGTGATGGTGGAAAAAATTTTATTTTTGATAATGTTCAAGCTAGACGTGGTTTAGTTAGATTTGTAATTAGGACTGAATAACCATTCACAATTTGTGAAAAAACAGGATATTTAGAATTTGTTTGTAACTATTTACAACCCGCATATAAATCTATTTTAGACATACATTAAAAAGAGATTGCATGGATATGTTTAAAGAATATAGACAAGCTTTAATTGATAAACTTATTAATATTTCATCTAGGGTTTGTTTAAATAGTGATATATGGACTAGTACTAATGGTATAAGTTATCTTGTTATAACTTGTCATTGGATAGATGAAGATTGGTCCATGCAAAAACGAATTTTATCTTTAGATGTAATAGAAGAAACACATAATTCATATACTATTCATAAATATATTACTAAAGTTTGTAAATTATATGGACTAGAAAATAATAAAGTTTTTGCTATTACTTTTGATAATGCTTCGAGTAATACTGCAGCTATTCTTCATTTAATTAAAAGTTTAAACCCTGTTATGCAAGGCATATTTTTTCATGCAAGATGTGCATGTCATATTATAAATTTATGTGTTCAAAGTGGTTTTAGTTTTAATGGTACTGGTACTGGCATAGGTCCAATTGATAAAATTAAAATTTTATTTTTGATAATGTTCAAGCTAGACGTGGTTTAGTTAGATTTGTAATTAGGACTGAACAACCATTCACAATTTGTGAAAAAACAAGATATTTAGAATTTGTTTGTAACTATTTACAACCCGCATATAAATCTATTTTAGACATACATTAAAAAGAGATTGCATGGATATGTTTAAAGAATATAGACAAGCTTTAATTGATAAACTTATTAATATTTCATCTAGGGTTTGTTTAAATAGTGATATATGGACTAGTACTAATGGTATAAGTTATCTTGTTATAACTTGTCATTGGATAGATGAAGATTGGTCCATGCAAAAACGAATTTTATCTTTAGATGTAATAGAAGAAACACATAATTCATATACTATTCATAAATATATTACTAAAGTTTGTAAATTATATGGACTAGAAAATAATAAAGTTTTTGCTATTACTTTTGATAATGCTTCGAGTAATACTGCAGCTATTCCTCATTTAATTAAAAGTTTAAACCCTGTTATGCAAGGCATATTTTTTCATGCAAGATGTGCATGTCATATTATAAATTTATGTGTTCAAAGTGGTTTTAGTTTTAATGGTACTGGTACTGGCATAGGTCCAATTGATAAAATTAAAATTTTAGCAAAATGGATTCGCACACCAAGTAATAAACGTGAATGGAAGCAAATTTGTATAACAAATAATATACATGTTAAAGCGTTTTCACTTCCCATGGAAACAAGATGGAATTCACTTCATCGTTTTCTTTCTTCTATTTTACCTTATAAAGAACTTGTTACTCCTTTTTATAACAATTATACAAGTAGCACACATTTAGTACTTTTTGAAGAAGATTGGACTTTTATTGAATATTGTGTTGATTTATTATCTACTTTTAAAGATACAACCGAAAGATTTTCAACTCAATTTTATCCAACTACACCGTATTTTGTTCCTATTATCTACACAATGTTTGACAAATTTGTAAAATTTAGGAATCATGAAACTTTAAGTTCTTTTGTATATGATATGGAGGAAAAATTTTAAAAATATTGGGAAATAATTCCTCTTATTTATTGTATTGCAACTTTACTAGATCCTAGTCAAGGTGAGGTAAATATAGAAATTTTTTTTGATTGCTATAAAGAATTTCTTGGTCTTGATTCTATTAAGGATAAAAAGTCCTCAATTAACAATCTTTTTCGAGAATTATTTAATGTTTATGAAACAGAAAGGGAGCAATTCAACTTTAATCGAGGAGAAGAAGATTCATACGAAGAAACCGAAAGTAGCAAAAAAGAAAAAGGAATTTTAAACGCAATTAAGGAAGCAGCAAAGAAGAGAATGAAGCTAAAAGGAAAAGCGAGCGGATCGGGATCCAATATGTTGTAAGAATTTTAAGCGGTTGATATTGCTATGAAAAAGTACTGAAATAAATTAAAATATCCAATATGATAAGTATAAAATAATAAAAATTTAACAATACGAAAATAAAATTGTTTTATTAAACAAAGGCGTTAAACTGCAAAAACCCATTTTTAATACTTCATGGTTAAATTGTATTTTAAATCGAAAAGAAAATCACATAAATTACTTTTAAACTCTATATGAAACTCGAGTTTAATCTAATTAACTTATATGATCATTTTTAAGATACGATTTTTTAAGAACATAAAATTTGAATTTTAATATCCACAATAGCTTTCTTGCTATAAAGAAAAAAAATGAAGTACAGGTCATTAGATTATAGCCTCCTTCCATATCTCAGCATGCATTAAAACCTATTATAAGTACTTTCGGTGAGGAACCCTTCGTTATTACGACTACCGGAACGAATTAATGGCTTGATTTAAATTCGTTGTACAATCTGCACGCAAAATCTCCACGGCAACATCGCAGCTACCAAACAACATGTTCCATCTTACACTAACAAATGAAATCGTCTATGCATTATCGACATGCTCTTTCATTAATTGCTTTTGTAGGCTTGGCTAGTATGCCTCCCCCATTGTGTGTAAATGTGTAAACATAGCACTCTTTTTGGTGTAGGATAGTTTTTTCTAGGTTTTCCATGGCGCGTAGCGAGCGAGCAGTTTGTACTTGCATTCGAGAAAGGCCAGGGCAAGGAGCGTTGGAGTTAAGATTTGGAGCTCAAACATTCAAGTTAATAAGTGAAAGGAAAAAAGACACGAAAGATCTAAAAATGAAAATAAATTAGGGATTTTAGTTTTATCTTTCGAAACTTTCTCTCTTATACATGTGCTTGGACAAGTCCCATCTAATTATGTCTTGTGCGATGCATGGGATTTGAATATACAAATGATTTAACAAGATAGTTAATATTTGAATTTTTGGTTGAGCGATCATGGATTTGATAGTTAGTTCAAATATATGTATGTGCCTAACAAATTTAAAATAAAATAATTATAGTAATTAATTTGAAAATGAATATTATGCGATTACTTCTGTTATCAAATAAAAGTAAAAATTATAAGGAATGGATCCATTTATATCAGTGTAAAACTAATTAGTTTTACACTCTTTTTTATCCATTAAATTGATATTATACTTGTAGTTGAGATTAAATCTTTTTTTTCTCATAAATATAATTAAATGTAAAAATATATTTTTACTTTCTTTCCTTTTTTATATATTTTTTCTTTTTAATTATCATAATTATCTGATTTTTTTTTCCTTATTCATTTCTTCTCTTCATCTATTTATCCTCTCTCGCAGCATATAGTAGTTTTCACCTTCAACAATCTACTTCGCTCCAGGTTCTTCTTCTTTTTTTTTTTTTTGCTTTTCAATTGCTAGTCATATTTAATTTCTAAAAGGTTTTTGCATATATCGAAGAATACATAAGGGCACGCACCTTAATAATCTCTTTTTTTTTTTTTCAAATGTTGTTCTTGAAATGGGTTTAGAGTATTTTTCATTTAAATGGGTATTTCTTTTTCTGGTTAATGATTAATTTGGTTGAGTAATACAAAATTAATTTTATCAAGTTTTACTTAAAATACACAATTTCATATTTAAGACCCAAAATTATTGGCTTACACAACACAAGGACCTTGAGATCCCATCGTCATGGAGGATTAATGCAGCGTAGTTCACTGGTGGCCATTGTACCCAAGTTTGACAGGTTTGACAAGTTCTAAAGTAGAGGTCCTAGCTTTAAATATGGAGGAAAAAAAAGAAAGTTTAGTTAAAAAGGAAAGAAAATAATAAAAGAACTTGAAAGGAAGTAAGTCAGATAATTATTTTTAAAAAGGAAAAGAAAAAAATATAAATAAGAAAAGAGAGTGAAAATATTTTTATATTTAATTGCATTTATGAAGAAAAGAGAGATTTAATCTTAACCACAAATTTAATATCTAACTGATGGTTAAAAAAAATGTAAAATTAATTAATTTTATACGGATATAAGTCAATTCTTCCTCAAAATTATATTATAATAATTAATTTAAAATGTCAGAAAATAACTACACCTTGTCCTTAAACCTATCCACGAGGGAGCTTAGCACGTAAAGATGTAAAACGTGGGTAAGCTTGGTCAAAAAATTCTCGAGCCCAACCAAATCATCTTCATTTTTTTGGGCCGGGCTGCGATATTTTCCTTCAATGATGAAACTGTTCAGAGGCTTTGTACCGAGAGCTCTGTCATCTTTATGTCGATTGGATCGTACCGGTTCGAATCGAATTAGATTTTTGTAATTTTTTTAGTAATATATTTTTATTAAAAGTTATAATTATAATCAGTATATTATATTTTATGAACAAATAATTATGAAAATTACATTACTCAAATTACTCAAATTAAGTAAACTAGTAAATAACTATAATAAATTAAATAAATTAATAAATAACTAATTTAACTCAAACTCACACTTGATGAGACTTGAACTATTTATAAAAGCGTTGCTATTTGCTATAAACACAATACAAAAATATCTCACAACAAAATTACATTTATAAGAAAAAGGAGTAAAACTTAATTTTTTTTGTTTCTCGGAAAAAAGCTTATTTAAATATAAAAGAAGCTAATACAACATATACTGCATTTATATGAGCAAGCAAATGAAGCTTATGCACAAGTTAATTTAGACTTTATTTTTTATTTAATAAAATTGGATTTTCTTTTAATACTACTAGGACTGAATAATTTATAGATTTAATGAGTTTAGGGTTTAATTAATAAGATAAAAAAATAATTCCAAAATTTGATAAAAATTAATAAACTACTATTTTTCAGCGTAAATAACGTGTTCGCGTCTGTTAAAGTTAATTAGTTTACTATTTGTGTATTTAAAAAAGCAATAATAATTTATGCACAAACAATATTAACGAACATTCCTCAAAATTCTCTCCTTCTTTCCCTCTAATAAATGTATATATTGAATATATAAATACTTCTTTTCCATCTCATTCTCTCTTTGTCCCCTTTCGATCTCCGGTCATCGGAAAATACCCCTCTCCTTTTTATCTTATTACATCTTCCATTCATGGCGGTAATCATCTTTAACATTCTTTCTCTCTTTAATTTCTCTGCATTTCCTAACCTTAACATGTTTTGTTTCTGCATGAAATTACGTGTTATTGTATGCTGAATTTATGGCGTTCATCACCTATTGTAACATACGATATAGATATATCTGGATAATTTATTCATAAAAAGAATTGAAGACAATGTTCTTTTAGGCTTTTAGATTTCCTCATTTCCTTGGAAGAGAGATGGGTTTTGTTTATTTTTTATTCTTTGCTTTACATCATTATTCATTCCTCATCAATCTTTCATTTATGTCAATTGCCAAATCATAGAAATTGTGAAATATGGTTTCAACAGGAAGCCATTGTATTGATCTTTTTAAAAATTATATATGAAATCTCATACACACAGATATACACATACGTATTGTATATAAAACTCCCAATACTAGAATAAGTTACCTGCATTAACATGTATAATCTCATGCTAAATTGTCAATATAAAAAGATGTTTCCTCGAAGTTCTTAAATTAATTCATTTTATTAAATTTGACAAGTTTTACATCTGGTTATCTTGACCTATTATCAATTCTCATCTTTTATTCGGATTTGGGATCGGTTGTCTTTTTGTATAATACGCAATACAAGCAGTATTATATATACGGAGAGAGAACTCTTTGATACAAAAAATTTCATTTTTGTTTCTACAAAAGGAAAAAAAAGGTTTATTCGTGAAATTTTCTATGTGCATGATGAGATAAGCAAATGTAAATGGGTTGGGGAATATAGTTTTAATAATTGTTATCTGATTACTGAACAAAAAAAAAATTGTTATCTGATTATTTAATGAAGTGGGATTGAGCAGGAGAGAGGGAGACCGTTGCCTAAATTTGGAGAGTGGGACGTGAACAACCCAGCCTCGTCGGAAGGATTTACGGTGATATTCAACAAGGCTAGAAATGAGAAGAAAACCCGAGGCAGCAGCTCCGATGTCGCCAAAATCATTTCTCCGACAACAACCACTCAAGACATTGAAAACGTAAACCACCCGCCTTCCCCCCCTCCACCTGCAAAGGTAAACTTGCATTTATCCAATATTCAATATCAAACTCCGATGTTTATACTTCGTTTTGATTTGTTGATTGTTGGGTTGTCAGAACAAATGGTTGTGCTGTGTTCGAATGTAATGGTTTTGGTTTTGGGCGGGTGATTGCGGTGGAAGGTACCCATGTTTGGTTGGTGATGTGGATGAGTTGTCCGTACAAACATGCATTGGCCATTGGCTGGAAATTGCATTGGAAGGGAAGAATGTTTGGTCCCTTCTACCTGCCTCTCCTTTGGAGCATCAAGTCCTTGCTTCTATTTTTTTTCTCTTTTTTTTTTTTTAACTTCTTATTCCTCTTCTTCTCTTGTGCCATGTCTGTTTTTGTGATATATGCAATGTACCTGAAGGCACAAGCATTTCCTCCTAACTAAATTAGTCAATTCCGAGGAATGGTTGTATATACATATGGACAATGCCACTTATTATTATTAACACATATATATGACATGCTTCTAAAATTAATTTATTAAAGCTTTACTTAAGACAAGATATTATATTAATATTTGAGAATTAACGATGCCACAAAATCTAACAATTCTAGATATAACATGATATTTTTGGTAAACCATACATACACTACTAAACACAATACAATAACACAACACATAAAAATTACAAAAGCAACACTTACTAAAATTTGATAAAAATTATAATTGAAAATAATAAATGTTTAGAAAATTGTTGCATTTGAGTATTTGATGTGTCCCGAATTATAAAACAAAATTTTTTTTTATTTTGACCAAAAAAACTTTTGTATACAATACGAATATAATTCTACCTATCACAAACATGAATCATATACAGTAACTACAAACTAACCTGTGAATAACTGCAAAGACAGGTACCATGTTTGAGCTGGAGATAGCCCTGCCTAAAACAATACCTTAACCGATGCTATGCAAGAAACCAACCAAGCATGGGTGCAATCATTTGGACACAGGTTCAAGGGCTGAAGTACAACATATCCCAATCATCACTTGTATTGGTTTGTTACATGACATGAAACTGAGATAATTTACATATCCTGATTTCAGTTTCAGCTTGTAGCACTAGCAGAAACAACACATCATCACTATATTACATATATATAATGCCATCCCCTAAAAAGCTTGTGGCAACGGAAGAAAAAAGAAAGGTAAAAAACGTTAAATAGACTCTTCAAGTTTAAAAAGGAAAATTTAGAATCCTTGCTAATGTGAGATCTAAGAGCTAGGAAGTGTTTGCTGAAAAATCATTTTTATACAGGCTGCTGAACTGCAGTATCAGTACCATTATTTCCAGCAATTCCAGTTTGTTCTGTTGCTGCAGAATGGCTCAATGGTGGAGGCTGATCTGGTCCAGACACCGATGAATGAGCTGCCTGCATTGAATGGTCAAATTTACAGGCTGGTCCGAATTTGCAAATGCCATAGCGACTATAGTGTGAGCAAATGCTTTGATCCTGAATTTCAAAAATTGTGAGAACATTTACTTATGCAAGAAGTACTTTTGTTTTCATTTACTGTACAAGCATAAGAAAACTTCAAAAACATTTACCAAGTTTAAATGTACTTGATATAAAGCAAAGCCTAAAGGAACACAAACTTACAGGTCTCAGTGGCAAGCCCTTGTTGCTGAGAGCGCATGGGGCTGGCTTTGCAACTCGATTTTTTGGATGATGATATTTGCAATTAGATTTAAACTTACAGTCCCCAGTTTTCAGGAAGTAACTGCACTCGGGTTGGCCAGGCCGTACTGGGAATTCATCAACCACCATTTGTGGCTGATGATGTGTATAGACAGTGGTTTCGGTAGGTGGGTTGCTCATGACGTATGCTGGAGTTGGATGCAAACCACTTTCTGGTGGGTTATATACAGTCGCCTTGATGAGGCAAACAAGATCAAGTCATTATGCCGAACCATATTAGTTATAGGTTTTCAAGAAGCAAAGCTAATTTCTGGGAGAAAATAAATGCAGAGCCAGTTTTATGCCTACCAGGCAATTTAAAACATGAGCAATTTTAAGAATTAAACGGTAAGAAACTAAACCAAGCAATAAATACATATTGGATGGGCATCGAAAACAAAGTATTACGTGGCAAACATGGGAAAAGGGATGATTATACATTGTCTGACTCTCCATTTTTATACATCAATTAACACTATAGATGGTCAAAGCAATTAGTATATCTTATCTACAAACTAAATTCCAATACTTTTCCATGCAAAAGCAACATTAGATAGAGCCACATAAAACAATCCATCATCCATGTAACTAAACCAACACCAAGGTTCTACTTAAGTTTTCTTTGGTGCAAGTCTCAACATATTTGGCTCAGGTAAAAAAGTGAATAAAACACTGTTTTTCAACTGAATAAGCATGAGAATGGAATATTCGTCCACCTGTTCCCATGAAGTCCCCTGTACATGGCCAATACGTGACCGCCAACGTGTGCAAACATTTCAGACCTTGAGATAACAAAGTGACCAAGCTTTATGTAGAGAAATATTGAAGGAGCATAATTTTCAACAAAAATATTCTGAAGCCAGCCAAATATAATATGGATTTTGCTAACAAGTGCCCTATGCGAACTTCTTCAAGTTAGTTAAAATACTATTTATAGTAATATTTTGTATAAGTGCAGTGACTGACAGTAAATGTTACAAATTCCAATGCGTTGAAAAAATTAATTAATTGAAATAGTAACCTTAAAGGGCATTTTCTAGCAAAACCCATATAACATAACATCTCTAGAAACTAATTCTAACCATCTAATCTTAAGAATTGAAATATTCCATTCATTATCTGAATATGGTTGTCTGCCAGTGGTTACCAGTAAAAATTACATGATACTATTATTATTTCTCAATGTATGGAACAAAGCATCCTAAACCAAATCATCCATTTTGTTACATGCAACTTAAACGTCCAAGGTGCACAACCATTTTTACACAATTAAAAGTTATGATACAAGGAGGTAAAATACTGGAATACTCCTAGGTATGAAAACAAGAAAAATCTAGGAAAAACATGTATAACATCAGATAGGGGACCGGAAGAGGAGAAAGGTGAGAACAATGTAATACAAAAAAGAACTAAATAGATGCCATGGACTGCATGCTAAAATAAACTTAATAGATGCTATAGACATATATTAAAACAAAGTTAAACAGCATAATAGCAATGATAGTACCTGATATCCATTCCATTCTGGATTTGGAGGTGGAACACCTTGAGTTGGTGAAAACATAATTGGCATATAAGCAGCAGTCTCATTAAGCATCCTTGGTGATGACCAGGATGCCAAATTCACTTGCAATGCAGCTTGCGTTGAAACAGATCCACCATTACCATATGCTGAAGGTAAGTCACAAGCTCCAGCATCAGTAGGATCGGGATGATTAAACCTGCAGTTGGCTCCATACTTGCAGGACCCATTACGCATGTAATAGGGGCACTCTTTCTCTCCCTGTGATGAATTAAAACTTTCAAATTTCCAGAATGATTACTCCAATTAATCTAAGAGTAAATCTCATACAATTTGGTTGATTGTAGAAAAAATGCAATGAACATCAGGGCTTCAATTATGGAGTCCAGCAAAATTCAATTAATACAGTAAAACGGAAGTGGTACCTGTCGGATAGGCAGACCCAGAAAGTTAAGCTCTAACATTGGACCCACTAAAGATTTTGCGCTTGAGTGGTTGTATCTACATGCCTTCCCAAACTTACATCCACCGGTTCTTAGATAGAACTGAAAAAATCTTGAGCAAAATTGTAACACCGCACAATTGTTAATATCGACCAATGCACATTTCTTATAGACATAGCTGAAAATAGATAAAGAGCAGTTTCAGAAGCATCTGAACAAACACTAATATATATGTTATGGGCCACAGTAAACCACAGTCCAAAAACAAGATTATTTAGACCAGTTGTAGGCACTTGAAATGCCAGGAAAATGTTAGGCCTCCCTGAAAGAATTTAAAAAAAAAAAATTCACAAATTAAGTCATTAAATAACTGACTGAGACCAGAAAAGAGAAAAACTTGTCATATTCTTTAAAATACTCAAACTGAGACCAGAAAATCTGCTTCCAAACCAAAACAGAACATACAGAACCAGTGCAAAATCAAATTAGTAACACTCATCAATGTGATGGCAGTTAAGATCATTAAGAGCAAATTTTGCAAACATAAAATTACGAATATTGACCTTGCATTCTGTCTGGCTTGCGTTCTCCGTTGACTCATCCTTTTCCTTCACTTTTTCCTTAACAGCCTTCAAACATCATAAATCCAAAACACCCAGAATTAGAAAAGTCAGCACAAAATAAATAATCATAATTATACCAATATAGCATACAAGTCAATCTTAAAATCAGAAAATACCCAAAATCACCAGTTGTTACGGGATAGGGGTGGGTACCAGTCTCGCAGCACATGGTCCAAGTTCCAACGTATGCACCAAAAAATTAATTTTTTTTATATTGACATTAAGATCCCCAAATCCCAATATTAAATTAAATCTAAGCTGTTAATTAATGAACATTGACTTCAGAAAGAAATGATAGATTTCTTTTTCCGCAAACTGACTTAAGAAGGAATGGTTACATTTTCTTCAAGGTATTACGCCAACAATCGTCTCCCAAAAATAGACAAATGAAACACGTGAATTTTTTGATAAATTTTATCAATCATAACTAAAAAAATCTATCAAAAAAAACATCTTTAACAAATATCACAGTAACATAGCCACAAAAATAAAAAAGATATGATATAGATAGCCAAAAAGGCTCCGTTCAGCTAAATGAAGAGCATTTCCTGCACATATAAAGATGATAAAATAAAAGGAAAGTAGCAATAACGTGAGAAAAAGACCTGGTTCTTCCTTCGAACAGGGTGATTAAACTTGCAATTAGATCCAAATTTGCAAATCCCCGTTTTCATATAATAAGGGCAATCCTCTGCTTCCGGTCTCACCGGATACTGCGACAATCCTTCATTCCTATTCACGTTTTCACCTTCATTCTCGTTCTCGTTTTTCACCTCCGCGTCTTCGTCGTCTCCGGCAGCGTCGGCATCAGCACCCTTGTCATCGTAGTCCCTCACTCTCTCCCCGTCATCCTTCTTCTCAGCTTCCTCGTCTACATCTTTCTCTTCTTCCTCCTTCAAATCGAGGTTACGGAGCTGCTGCCGGAGATTGTTGTCGTCGTGCTCGGTTTCCTCAGCCGAGTGATTAAGATCAGACGGTGAACCGCTGGCAATCGCAGTCGGATCCAGATCGGGAGAGTGAGGCCCTAAGTGAACGGCAGAATGGGTAAGAGTTGTGTCGGAGATCGGAGTTTCTTCAGATTGTGACATTGTAAATCCACATTTCAAAACCCTAACTGCTGCAGAATAAAAGGGGAAAAATAGAGGAAGGAAAAAAGAAAGAGAAAGAAGAAACTCAAAAGGCTAGAGTCTTTGTTATTGGGAAATGGAAGTGAATGTGAATGTGAACAAAAAGGCAAAGGAGAGAGACTCAAGCTATTCTCGAGTGAGTTGTTCGAGTTTGAACGCATGACTCGAGTTTGAGAGAGAGTTTCTTTTAAGTTTTGCTCGGTAAGAAGAATCGAAAAGAGTAAGGATAAAAAGTTTATTAATTTAATAATTAAATTATAAAAAAAAAAAATTATAAAATTTAATTATTAAATTAGTAAATTTTTTATTTTTATCTCTTTTTATCTTTTCTATCAAGTAAAACTTTAGTATTTATCGAATTAATCAAGTAGTTTTTTTGTTACAAAATCAAGTTTTTTTTAATGTATCAAATTGAGTTATTAAAATAATTTTATTTTAAAAAAAATTAAATAGCTAGATATAGAAGTGAAATTATTTAGATTCAAATTTAAAATTAATAATATACTATAACTCATCCTATGTCTCAACTCATTCTAAATCTTAAGTATAAATCCAAACACCTCATGCCATGGTATCATATTTCACCTTTTTTTAACCCTTTTTTTTTTCAGTTTAAAAACTTTTTTTACAAACTTTATATATATATATATATATATGAGGATTCACTTGTACATATGTAAAACAAATTATTTTATACAATTTTTATAACTTCATGTGTAATTAATATTTTTGCAAACTAATTGTTTGATTTAACAATCTACATGTATCTATCATATACGTAAATTTTTACTCAATCTGATATTTTTATCATTTTAATTGAGAATAACATTTTTTATCAATATATATTATCGGTTAAAATTTTATTATTGTGAAATAAAATATATTTTATATAGACGGATTTATTTCATATCTGCTCTCACATAAATAAAATGCATACTTGTGAAAAAGAATGTTCATTTCTTTACAATAATGAAACATATGAAAAATGTAAAATTATTAAGAAAACTGGTAAGAATTAATAAACTAAAAAACAAGATGGCAGAAAGAAAATTGATAGATGGCTGGATTTAATAAAAATTTAATATCTCAAATTTAAAAAAAAAAATTTTTATTTGGCCCGAATAGTAAAATCTCCAAATTTAAGAAATCTACTAGATCATGCCCAAATATTTTGGTTTCATTACAATAATAGTAGAAAATTTAGGAAAATATCCCAATGTTCAGATTTTAGAAAAATATTTAAGCAAAAACACAAAGATCTTAGAAGTTTAACATGAAAAATGCAGAACATGAAGCTTAACTATAATAATTCAATCTTTCTTTTTTAAAAGTGAATTTCTTTTAAATAAGAAATTTTAATCTCAGCGCTTGTGTTTTAAAGCATATCAAATTTCGACAAATTTCAAATGGAGGTGTGGATTTCTAATGAAATTACCGATCAAATGCAATGCCTGGTGTTTTTCTCGTTTGGTTGTGATGAAGACATGTCGTGAATAATAAAAGGCTTGTGCAAACTTCTCTGCATGGATTTAAAAGTGGAGCCCTCTGGATGCATTGGACTTTACATATTAGTGCCGGGGATTAAATTTCTCTTTTGGTTTTTTTTTTTTTGGATGAATACATGTGTAATGTGTTTAATATATCTTGTTAGGGCATGGATTCTTAATTTGGTTGGGGAGTCCCACCTGATTTATATCATTTCAATCATTTCTAGCTCTCTTGGTACTGCTTCTAGAATATATTGTGCCAGTTTGGATGACCGATTGCCACAAATGAGGGCCATTGCGGTGAAAATTTAGGTTAAAGACAAAAAATTGTGAAAGGATAAAATTATATTTTCACCATTGACTTTATTTTTTAATTATTTTTTAAAAAAATTTTAATAAATATTTTATAAAATTTCATTAGAGTTAATCGTATTGTTCATTCAAATTAATCTTTTATTGTAAAAATTTACCTTTACAAAAAAATCGTAAGACGATTGTGTATGTATAAGTTGCTTAATAGTAAAATGCATCTGCTTGTGTGTCTGAGGGCTTCGCTTTCTTGTTGCATCTCAATTGAAGTTTTGCTGGGGGATCCGCTTGTTAACTTATTATTTGCTAATGGGTAACAGGAAATTTACCTGCTTATGTGTGTGCTACTAGCAATGGAGAGCGCGCCTGAGCTTGGCGGTTGACTTGTTCGTCCTTTGTATAAAAATGTTAGACACTCGCTGAAATATAACATGTGATACTTTAGTTACGGTCCGTAGGCCATATGACTAACAGGATCAGAAGCACAAATGCAATAATTGGACTATAAACAGTCCCAAACGCCAACTAGAGCTTACGACGCAAAGTAGACAATTGGCCTGGTCGCCATCAGTCCAGACTCGGTCGCCTACTTGAGAAGTAGCCTCTGATAGAACCCGAGTTATCCGACGGCCACGTAAGTCGCTTGACCAACACCTAAAGCTCAGTAAGAAAGGACATTTACGTACGGCAAAGCTACGACATATTAAAAAGGAATATAAGATTTAGATTTTGCTTAATAGAAGTAAAGAGATGACGTGAGAATAAAAAATTTATTAATATGATGATTAAATTTTATAATATTTTTTTATTTTATAGCTTAATCATTATATTAATAAATTTTTATTTTTATTTTTTTTGTATTCTTTTTATCAATCAAAACCAACCTCGGAAGATCGTGGACATCTAAACACTCCTTCCTCCGAAAGGCAGCAATCCAACACACGCCAAGAGCTTTCAACCTTCTCTCTTTTTCTTTCATCTTCCTTCAAACATTCTTTATCTCTCGAACTTTTTACTGACTTGAGCGTTGGAGCATACATCGGAGGTCCAACTCCAACGCCTTTTCTCACTATTCCTATATTGTAGGTCTAAGCGGATGCATTCCAAACAACCAGAATCTCTGGTAATCTTCACTTTTATTCTTGAAGACATCATCAAGTTAGCTTTGTATTTGGAGGGAAAGGAGGGATGGGCTTTACATATGATAAACCAGCTTCTGATGTACAATATACGAAGATTCTGAATTTCAAGGTGTCAATCCTGGTATTGAAAATCTGTTTGTTAGAATTTACTGCTGCATGTATGCCAATTGCCAAGAGATACTAGGATATGATATTTGTTGTCGATTTTCAACCTTCCGCATGTAATTCTTGCTGTAGTTTTTATAGCTAGACTCATAATTCTCAAATCTAAAGTTCTGGTCTTTTGAGGATGCTGTTTCAAACTTAATACTTAAGACGAGCCTTGCATGATCTACCGGCTCATCTTTGGTAGTGATCAAGGTAATATCACTTTCAATTCATGTTGAATAGAAGCAAAGGGAGCAAAATATCACATATGACATTGGTTATGTATAAAAGAAACAAAGCCTTTATACAAGCTAATCATACTCATAAAGTAACTTAAAAAATCACAAAGTTCTTAATATTAATGGTTAAAGATGAGGAAATTGGGCTTTGATATCAATTCTGTTTTATCTTTTTGTTTTCAGACAAATAGTTAATGGATTATTATTCTATCTACTGTCAGTGGAATTAAAAAACTCTACAAGCAAATTTCTTTATGCATCATGTGTCTTTTAAAATAAAAAATAATCCATAGTTAATATATTCAAAATTTTGATTTGAATCATCTTTTAACAAAAATCATTACAACAATTAATTGTCTCTATTAGTTAACTGTTGGATTTGAAAACATATCTTTGTTAATTAACAAATAATTACACCTGTTCATTTGTGATCAATAAAGCTTTTTTTTTCGTTCGTTGATCAATAAAGCTTTATATATATATATATATATATATATATATATATTTATATAAAAGAACTAGTTTCAGATTATGCTTACTCAGCTTTCTCAATTTTCATAAAGAAATTTTGAGGCTTTATTTTATATTGGGATAACTTGCATAAGTGAGAAGCAAACTTATACTAAAGAAAGTGTAATCCTACACGCATTAAAACTATTGTTATTAAATCATTGTTGTTGTTTACTAACAATTTATGTTCTCATTTATGCTATTGAGCATTTTATGTTGTTCACGTAAACAAGATGCCTATTCTCGTAATGATGCTCCATACCATGCAATGTATTTGGTTGTTACTGTTTAAAGTTTTGTACTTATATTTCTTTTCAGAAGATGTTGAAAACTAGAGTTGATCTTCCTATTGCTGGGTTGAAAATTGATATTTTGCAAATGCTAAAGAAGAATAATTTTCTTGTTGTTTGCGGTGAAACAGGATCTGGAAAAACTACTCAGGTTTATCTTACATATTTCCCTTGTTTTGATCAAACCATGAGTCTCCTTGACCTACTTAGACTGAATTTCATGTTTTTGGTTGGCTTATTGCATAATAGCTTCTTTGCTCTCTCCTTCTGAAAGCAGCCTTATGTTTTTCATTCTCTGGAATGAAGTTTCCTGATCAGTTTATATTGGATGATATGATTGAATTAGGACATGGTGGACATTTATTATTATATCTCATTGGTTACTATAGTTTTAAGAATGATTTAAGAAGGTGCTAATTTTGATAATCATATCTAATGATAATTGCATGTCATAGATCTAGAAATCTAAAGTAGTAAATATAGTAGTCATTAATTATTTGGATTTACGGTTTCATCATTAGCAAGAATTTTGAAATTTACATGTTCTCTGTTAAAGAGAAACTGTAAAAATTCGAATTTCTATATTTTGAACTCAAAATTCAAATTTAATTATTTGCACCAATAGGCAACAATTTTACTGAAGATTAGGGAAGGGTGGCCTGAGATAGTTGCTTGTTAAGGAGCTTAAAAATATTACCTTTGATTTTCTGTCTCCTGTTTGCTTTGATCGAAAATAGTGTTTGCCTATGTAGCCCACTTGTCGTTTTCACTTATATGGTGGGCTATTTTTAATTTCCATTTCAAAAGGCAGGCGTGTATGTGTGTTTTTATTAGCTTAAATAACAATATTTTCTTTCTTGCTTGTTAGGAGTGAGAAGACAAATCTTTTAATTTGTACAACTGGCATTCTTCTAAGGAAACTTGCGATAGGCCCTTCTTGTTTACTCTGTTTGAATCTGTCCTAGCTGATGTCAGCCTTAATTTTAAAAGATATAAAAATGACATAAATTAAAATTTAATAAGAATTATATATGACAAATGACAATGGCAGGAGTTAAAAAATTTATATTTAATATTTGGCATAAATTATAAAGTAAAATTTTTATGTTTTACATACTTTATATATCAATTGCCAAATTAAAGAAAGCACGGGTTGAAGATTTTGTAGTAGCATAGGCCAAAGCAGAAGGAAAGTAAGACACCGACAGAAGAGCGAGCAAAGAAAAAAAGGATGCAAAATGACGTGACCGAACGTGGTTTCAGTGAATGAGACAAAGTTAATCTAAAGGATTGAACTATCTAGAATGTTTTTTTCAACGTCCCACTTAAAATTGTGGTTGTTTGAAGTCTTCTTCTCCGACCTTTTTGTTTGTCTAGGTCAAGTTTTATTGTCTGTCGTTGTTGTGCATCGTCATAATTTTATACTTTTTTCATTCTCAGCCAGCAGCCACAGCCCATAGTCTCAGACTGCTGAAATGTGATTCTGAAACAGTGAAAAGTTCACCTATTTTCCAAACCAGAGAACACTGACTATGTGCTGACATTCAATTTCACTAATAGCTGCTGTCTCTGGAAGCATTACATGAATACGTTAACTTGACATTTTCATATGGATGAATGATGATTTTATTACTTATAAATATACAGAAACTTTTGTAAAACTAGGCATTTAGGCAACTACCCAAATGAAATTACATTATGCAGTTATTTTTTTTTCGAAAGGAGTTTAAAAGTACAAAAAGTTATTTCATTTTAAAGATCAATGTAAATTATCAATTCGTTATTAAAATTTATAGAATCATTAAATTTTTACTTGTGAATTTTTTAATTTTATAGATTACTTATCGACAAAATATCATGAAATTTTAATTCTGAATATTTTACGCACAGCATTTGAAATTTAATTACTTATTTCAACTGCAGTTGTTCAACCATAGTTGTCATTACATTAAGCTGTTTGTTGTTAATAATATCTTTTCCCCCTTAACTTACCTTCTCTGGTTGAGATCATATAACGCAAACAAACAAGGTAACATTAAAAAAAATGCCGATCTAGTTATAAAATAATGTTTTCTTCCTCATTTTCTACCTTGGAGGATTTAGACTTGGTCCGCCCATCTAAAGCATAAAAATTAGCTGCAAAATCTATATCCAATGGAATATGGACCATATAAAGCTGTGACAGCCAAGAAGCATTACAAAAACAGTGAGCCTTAGCTGTTAAGAGACGAGTATGTAGATTTGATGTTTCATTTCATACTTTATTAAAAAAAGAAAGAAATTAATTTTTTTTAGTCTTCTACTCTCTCGTCAGCTACATTCTTTTTCAAGAAATTACCCATTGTCTTCTCCCTCCTTACCTCTCTCACTAACTCAAACCCATATAATTATGACTGTTACGTAATATTGTGTCATGTCCCACCAGAATGCCATCAGGACTTCTTGCACACTCCAATGGCCACAAGGGCCCCCACAGAAACCTCCTGAAAAACCACTGACGCCTGACACTGCCACTTGCAGATTTCATTGCCCTAGACTGCTCCACTATCTGAAATCCTTTGTACTAGTAGTCTAGGAGCCACACATGTCGTAACGATTTTCGTCCGGGGACTCGATCGCTAGACGATTTATGAAAAAAACACAAAATAGGAGTCGCCACCAATCTTTTTTGACTAGGTGTGATTGGTCACCTAAAATTATTTATCTTTTTAATAAAATCTTAAAATTAATTAAGTTTTATCAAAAAAATAATTTTTGGTCTGCAAAAACAAAGTTTGGGTTCGGGAGTTCGGTTACGCGTGGGGAAGGATTAGCACCCCCACAACGCCCGTTAAAAAACGGTACCACTTAATCATGTCTTATCTTTTGATCTTAATAAAATGATCTTAATTAAACATTTAAAAAGAAATTCATTTATTTTGAAATCAAATTTTTTTATTTGCTTATTATTTGAAATATTAAATTTTATTTTTATTTATGTTAAATTTTATTCTTTTTTATTTGAAATAAATGAGAATCTTTTGTATTGAAAATTATTCCGAAGTACCCCAATACTTTTGGTAGCATTTCGGATAATTTCCTCACCTAGAGATTTCTTAAGAATCGCTACTTGCGATTTCTATAGAATCCCATCCTCGGGAGATTCACACATATTTTAGAATTTTATGAATGCAAATGATGCAAACAAAATATATATGATGCACATGAGAAATATATTATTTTATTTTATTATTATTTTTTTAAATTTATTCATAAAATTCTATTGAAAAATCATACTAAATATTCCAATACGCTGGTAACACTTAGCAGATTTTCCTCACCTAGAGATCAGTTAGGAATCACTACTTGTCAATTCCATAACATCTCATCATCGGAAAATCTTTAAAAATTGTTTTATTATCATTTATTTTCGAAGGTTAATTGTAACAATTTTGTACTCTTATTTATTTGTTTTAAAAAAATTTATTTATTTATTATTTGTTTATTAATATTAATTTATTTCATCGAACTAAAATTACTTGAATACCCCAATACGCTGGTAATATTCAAATATTTCATTTCGACCGTAAGGATTATCAAAGAATCACTACTTGTGATTTCTAAGAAATCCTATCATAGGATATTCTTTTAAATTTATATTTTTATTTATTTATTTATATTTTAAATTTTATATTTGATTAATTTATTTCTATTTTTTATATTAATTTATTTAAAGAATTTTGAAATCGAGATAAAACCAATTAAATGTTCCAATACGCTGGTAACATCTAATGTTTTTTTCTCGATCCTAAAGATTATCGAAGAATCACTACTTGTGATTTCTTTGAAATCTTATCCTCGAAAATTCAAATTTATTATTTGCATTTATCTTTTTATTTATCTATTTTCATTGTTTATTATTCATTTAGTTATTATTAAAAATAAACTCTTCTAATAACATTAAAGTTTATGTATGAAATTTCTTTCAATATCCTAAAAAATACAAAAGAATTCTTTTAATAATAAAAAAAGTACATGAAGTCTTTTATTAACCTTTTATACGTACAAACACATAAAGACCTTCATTGTTTTACTTTACTTTTTTTATATATCATTACTATTATATTTTTTTATGACATAGGTAAATGAGAACAAAGTCTGCAAGTGGGGAACGTACCTTAAGAAGACCAAAATGTTTGCACCTCCCCAGAGCTCGACAGCAAGGAATGATGATGATGCACGGTGCAACGATGAAGAAGATGGAGATGCGATGAAGGTGGCTGGCTGGGTAAGGATCTTCACGTTGGAACAGTGCAGTGAAGGAGGGAAGCAGGGTTGGCGTGGGTTGTAGGCGTTCAGTGGTCTTCTGGAAATTTTCTTTAACGTTTCTTCTCCTTATGCTTTAACGTTTCTTCCTTATTTCCTTTTGCTGCTTTCACGTGGATGCTAGCAGATGATGTAAAGAAAGCTTATAACAGGAACGACAGCAGCATGTGAAACTTTCCTATGGCAGCAACAGCTCAAAATCTTATCCCTTCACAGCAACTTTCAGCAACAGCAAAGGTGGCACAGCAACGCAGTGATGACAGCAAGGTTGAACGGTAGAGACAGCATCGAAGTTGGCAGGAATAATGGTGCAGCAAGGAGAGCAGAGACACGGTGGCAGTTTAGGAGACAATGGTGAAGATATAAGGGTTAGCTTCAACGAGGAAAGCTGCAGCAGTCATTTGGTGCAGTACTCATGTAAGCTTTTTAATAAAGAAACGCAGCAAAATGAGGAGGCAGGGGTGAAGGAGATGGCGTTGTGGTCTCGTTTGACGCCGGGAAGGGCTCCTCATGTAGATGGCTTGGGTCCAAGAAAAAAGAAACAAGCAATCCAATTTTCTACTCTCTTTCTCCTCCACCTAGGTTTTTCTTTCTAGGGTTTTTTTTCAGTTTTTTCTAGGGTTTTTTCCTCTAGGTTTTTTTTCTAGGGTTTTTCCTCCTCCAGGTTTTTTTTTTAGCCCCGTTTCATTGGCTTTTATAGCCTCAAAATTTCATGGAAAGCAATCAAAAATTTATATTTGATCCCATGATCATGGGATTTTTCATTTATTTTGTTTAACTTTCCCTCTTTTTTTTAAATTTATTTCCATTTCATTTTTTTTATTTTTGGTAATCAATTTTCAGATTTTATTTCACCCAATTTATTTCTTCCTTAATTTATTCATTGATTTAATGGCTGATTATTTTTTCTTTTTATTTTTGGCAACAATATCAACTTTAGTCAACTCTTGAAGGTGTGAATTTTGCATGTGCTCCACATGAGATTTGACCAAAATTGACTTGTTTCTTTTTATCATTTTTTGATTTTTTTATTTTTTTTATTTTTTTTTGATTTTTTTTATTTAAAAATTGTTCGGACAAAATTAGGTGTCTACAGCTGCCCCTCTTTGCGCTTTGCTGTGAAACAGTAATTGTGCAAAGACATAGACAACCATTCTGTCTGAATGCACTACCTATCAATGAATTCTTTGTAAAATATGATATTTCCTAGTCTTCTCTCTCATAAGACTAAGGAATAAATGCCAAATGAAGTTTCCTAATCTTCTTCTCCTATAAAGATTGAGGAATGAATGCAAAATGAAGTTTCCTAGCCTCTTCTATCATGAAACTAAGGAAATGAATGCAGAATGGGATTTTCTAGTCTTTTCTATCATAAGACTAAAGAATGAAATTTCCTAATCTTAAGATTAAGGAATGCAACAACATGAATTCTCCTAGTCTTTCCTATCATAAGACTATAGAATGAGATTTCCTAATCCTTTCTATCACAAGATTAAGGAATGGGAAGTGAAATTTCCTAGTCTCTCCTATCATAAGACTGTGAGATGAAATTTCCTGGTCTTTCCTATCATAAGACTAAGGAATGCAAAGTGAAATTCCTTTTTTAGTCTCTCCTATCATAAGACTAAGGAATGCAAACATGAATTTTCCAAATCTTTTCTATCATAAGATTAAGGAATGCAAAGTGAAATTCCTAGTCTCTCCTATCATAAGACTAAGGAATGCAAACATGAGTTTTCCTAATCCTTTCTATCATAAGACTAAGGATTGTGAAATGAAATTCCTAGTCTTTCCTATCATAAGACTAAGGAATGCAAGATGAAATTTTCCTAGTCTCTCCTATCATAAGACTAAGGAATGCAAACATGAATTTTCCTAATCTTTCCTATCACAAGATTAAGGACTGTGAAGTGAAATTCCTAGTCTCTCTTACCATAAGACTAAGGAATGCAAACATGAATTTTCCTAATCTTTCCTATCACAAGATTAAGGAATGCAAAGTGAGATTATTTTTTTTTAGTCTCTCCTATCATAAGACTAAGGAATGCAAACATGAATTTTCCTAATCTTTCCTATCACAAGATTAAGGACTGTGAAATGAAATTTCCTAGTCTTTCCTATCATAAGACTACGGAATGCAGGATGAAGTTTTCCTAGTCTCTCCTATCATAAGACCAAGGAATGCAAAAATGAAATTTCCTAGACTCTCCTATCATGAGACTAAGGACTGTGAAATGAAATTTCCTAGTCTTTCCTATCATAAGACTAAGGAATACAAAATAATCATGAAATAAAAGCTCCTCTCAACAGAGGCATTGAGACTTTTGAAACAAAAACTCCTCTCAACAGAGGCAATGAGACTTTGAAAAATAAAGCTCCTCTCAACAGAGGCAATGAGACTTTGAAAAATAAAGCTCCTCTCAACAGAGGCAATGAGACTTTGAAAAATAGAGCTCCTCTCAACAAAGGCAATGAGACTTTGAAAGAATAAATAAAGCTCCTCTCAACAGAGGCAATGAGACTTTTGAAAAATAAAGATTTCATTCAGAATGCCAGTTAGCATGGGCTTGACTGGGCTTAACTTTCATTTTGATGCCAACAATATTGGGCTTTATCCTCCTTTAAGGTGCCAGCTAAACTGGACTTTGCTCTTATCTAAAGTTTTTTTCAAAAAGGTATTTTTCTCATCATCTTCTCATACCTCATCATTTTTTCAAATTACCATCTCTTATATTTTCTCTTTTCCTCAAAATTTTAATCATTCAGATCTTCTTATCCTAATGTCTTAACAAATAGTTCAATGTCAAAATGCACTAATGAAATGTCATGCACATCATGAATATAATGAATGTCATGAATACCATGGATGCTATGAATGTTATGCACATGTCAATGTCATGCCCCCTGAATTATTTCATGAATGTATGTAAATGCAATCTCAATTGTGGTAACAAGATTCTCAAGCTCATCTCGTTTTCCTCAAGTTCCACATATTTGCTGGATTCTTCTTCTTATTCAAATCTTCTATCTCCACTTCCCACCTTCTAATGAGTCTTGGTCCGATTATACTTGAAGACTTGCAATCATGCTTGCAAAGTTATGTTTTCATCATTTTTTTATTTTTGTTTCTTTCTCTCTTTTAGTAATGCAAGATTTCTCAAACGAATATTTTTTTTCAAAAATTTACCCAAAAAAAAAAGGTTACCAACATTTATTTATTTTCTTTCCAATTTGACCACCAATGTAATGCACTCATACATCTTCTCAATTTATTATAGGGACGGAATGAATTTAAAATAATCATGAGAGATATGGGTATTCATTCTTAGAAAAGGAACATGAAATCAAGAAAAATCAATAGGCCAGTTTGTTTGGAATAGGATTTTCAGTATCCATTTAATAAACATTCTGACAATTTCAATCAAGTCAATCTAGAATTCTTTCCCAAAAGCCCACTCTTATCGATATGCTCTTTCATGTAGTATCTGTCAATCTTGCCCTCTGTATCAAAACTGTTGATGATGACCTTCTTCCTAAGCTGCCCTTTCAGGTTTTCAACTTAGGCGCCTCCTCATTTGATTCAAACTGCCCTTTTCGAGTTTTCAGTTTGAATCCTCCTTTTTCTTTTTTTTTTCTTTTTTTCTCTTTTTTTTTCTTTTTTTCCTTTTTTTTATATTTTTTTCTTCTTCATTTTAAACTTCATTGGCCTTTTCAACCTTCGATGCTCAATCCAAATTCACGACCCTAATAGGCGTCCTTGATTTCGATCCAAGATATCTTCTAAATCTCATGGGTTTCTTCATTCAACTTGATCTACTTCTTTTATCTCCATTGAACCCTCAAAGGATCACTATCTCATTGTACAAGTATGTCTTCATTCAATGCATGATTCTTCAATTTAAGCATCTACATTTGATCAAAATGGGCTTTTAAAGGCACGTAATGTAGGCTCGGGTGAGGGCTTATGAAAGAAAAGGATATAGTAGGCCCAAAATGTGTTTCAAGGTTTATAAACCAAAGGATCACTTTTCTTATCAAGTAAAACATTTAGGCATTTTGCCCCTTTCTAATTCACTCATTTCTTTTCTTGCTTCTCTTTTTTTTTGGGTTTTCTTTTTGAATTCAAACCCTTTTCTTTTCTTTTTTTTTTCACAAAAATGGGCTATTTCTTTTTTTTTTGCCCCTAAAATTTCTTTATTTCATCTTCCTTGCCCCCAGTGTAGAGGGTGATCCTTGGTGGGATATATTACAAAAAAAACATAATAGGCTCAAAGGGGTAATCAAAGGATAATTTTACTCTCGCTTGAAGGATAGTGAAAGAAGGCCATTTATCATTTCAAATGCAAATATTCTCCTTGAAGGTCATTTACTGAACAAATACAAACTTGTTAGAAACTTCTATAAGAGATTCACCTTTTCTTATACCATCAAATTTGGGTGAAAATTGTGAACAAATTTTCTTCTTTCTTACTTGGACACCTTGGCAGATTGATAATCCATAAGCAAAAGTGGTTCTTTCAAATTTGAATCCCAGATTTATTGACATCATTATCATCATGTTCATTATTTGGATACTTGTGAATGAAAGATATGGTGAGTATGTGAGAAATGGCAAATGAATAGAATGAATGAGAAATTGACAGTGCATCACTCTAGTCGCTTTATTGAAAGGGAAATAAATAAGAGTTAGTTCATATAAAACTTTATCTTGTACTTATGGGCTTAAGCACTTTCAAAAACTCTCTTGCATTACTTAAAGAAATAAAAGAAAGCAAAAAAAAACTAGAATTTATAAATCTTCAATATCGCATGGCTAGAACCCTTCATGCCACCGTAAGACAAATCTCTTTTTGAACTACAACTTATTATATTACTCCCTTTCCTTTACCCAAGTTTCTCAACAACTCAGTAATTTGGGCCAATTGCCCCTTTATATCATCTTGAGCTTTTTCATCTTCTCCATGCAAATGCTTTGCTCTTCTTCCATGATCTTAGCTTGATGGCGAGTGTTGTGTGAATGAACCTTTGGTTGAGCTATCTTCGAATCTTTTATTACCACAATTAAGAATTTATCATTTCACATGTGGTGATGCTTGAAAAAAAATGAATGAAGATGAATGGATGAACAAAATGCTACATGTGTTTGGAAAAAATCAAGCATGGAAATGTTTTGCTAAAGAACCTATGATTCCCTATTAGTGTCTCACATGTCAAACAAAAGCAAACATACATGATCAAAGATATGTCCTAAGTAATAGGGTTAACATGACTCTATCCCAAGTTGGTCCTCTTAAGTTTACTATATGTTTGGTTTGGAGTTCTAAAGGACAAGAGGTTCTCAAATTGTTCCTTACTGACGTCCACACTAGACTAGTAAGGCACCCCAATCCTCACCCATGACAGGCTACAAACGGAAAGGGTTCAACTTGAGTGAGAGTATTTCACTTGCCATTGCGGAGGTTATTACCTCACGAGAGCAAAGGTACTATACTCTCTCCTAAAAGGGACAAACCCGGGTGTAGGGTTGATGTATGCAATGAATATGTCATGTATGCAAAGGAATAAAATTTAAGATGCATCCCAACAAAACACAAATGATGAAAATGATTCACACACATTTTTTTTTGTATTATTTTTTGCTTTTTTTTTATTTTTATTTTTTTATGAAGGGTTTTATTAAATATTTATTAAGACCATTAATTAAGATTTTCGATAAGACATGATTAATTATGGTTCGACTCTCTAACGTCCCCAGTGGAGTCGCCAAGCTGTCGTAACGATTTTCGTCCGGGGACTCGATCGCTAGACGATTTATGAAAAAAACACAAAATAGGAGTCGCCACCAATCTTTTTTGACTAGGTGTGATTGGTCACCTAAAATTATTTATCTTTTTAATAAAATCTTAAAATTAATTAAGTTTTATCAAAAAAATAATTTTTGGTCTGCAAAAACAAAGTTTGGGTTCGGGAGTTCGGTTACGCGTGGGGAAGGATTAGCACCCCCACAACGCCCGTTAAAAAACGGTACCACTTAATCATGTCTTATCTTTTGATCTTAATAAAATGATCTTAATTAAACATTTAAAAAGAAATTCATTTATTTTGAAATCAAATTTTTTTATTTGCTTATTATTTGAAATATTAAATTTTATTTTTATTTATGTTAAATTTTATTCTTTTTTATTTGAAATAAATGAGAATCTTTTGTATTGAAAATTATTCCGAAGTACCCCAATACTTTTGGTAGCATTTCGGATAATTTCCTCACCTAGAGATTTCTTAAGAATCGCTACTTGCGATTTCTATAGAATCCCATCCTCGGGAGATTCACACATATTTTAGAATTTTATGAATGCAAATGATGCAAACAAAATATATATGATGCACATGAGAAATATATTATTTTATTTTATTATTTTTTTTTAAATTTATTCATAAAATTCTATTGAAAAATCATACTAAATATTCCAATACGCTGGTAACACTTAGCAGATTTTCCTCACCTAGAGATCAGTTAGGAATCACTACTTGTCAATTCCATAACATCTCATCATCGGAAAATCTTTAAAAATTGTTTTATTATCATTTATTTTCGAAGGTTAATTGTAACAATTTTGTACTCTTATTTATTTGTTTTAAAAAAATTTATTTATTTATTATTTGTTTATTAATATTAATTTATTTCATCGAACTAAAATTACTTGAATACCCCAATACGCTGGTAATATTCAAATATTTCATTTCGACCGTAAGGATTATCAAAGAATCACTACTTGTGATTTCTAAGAAATCCTATCATAGGATATTCTTTTAAATTTATATTTTTATTTATTTATTTACATTTTAAATTTTATATTTGATTAATTTATTTCTATTTTTTATATTAATTTATTTAAAGAATTTTGAAATCGAGATAAAACCAATTAAATGTTCCAATACGCTGGTAACATCTAATGTTTTTTTCTCGATCCTAAAGATTATCGAAGAATCACTACTTGTGATTTCTTTGAAATCTTATCCTCGAAAATTCAAATTTATTATTTGCATTTATCTTTTTATTTATCTATTTTCATTGTTTATTATTCATTTAGTTATTATTAAAAATAAACTCTTCTAATAACATTAAAGTTTATGTATGAAATTTCTTTCAATATCCTAAAAAATACAAAAGAATTCTTTTAATAATAAAAAAAGTACATGAAGTCTTTTATTAACCTTTTATACGTACAAACACATAAAGACCTTCATTGTTTTACTTTACTTTTTTTATATATCATTACTATTATATTTTTTTATGACATAGGTAAATGAGAACAAAGTCTGCAAGTGGGGAACGTACCTTAAGAAGACCAAAATGTTTGCACCTCCCCAGAGCTCGACAGCAAGGAATGATGATGATGCACGGTGCAACGATGAAGAAGATGGAGATGCGATGAAGGTGGCTGGCTGGGTAAGGATCTTCACGTTGGAACAGTGCAGTGAAGGAGGGAAGCAGGGTTGGCGTGGGTTGTAGGCGTTCAGTGGTCTTCTGGAAATTTTCTTTAACGTTTCTTCTCCTTATGCTTTAACGTTTCTTCCTTATTTCCTTTTGCTGCTTTCACGTGGATGCTAGCAGATGATGTAAAGAAAGCTTATAACAGGAACGACAGCAGCATGTGAAACTTTCCTATGGCAGCAACAGCTCAAAATCTTATCCCTTCACAGCAACTTTCAGCAACAGCAAAGGTGGCACAGCAACGCAGTGATGACAGCAAGGTTGAACGGTAGAGACAGCATCGAAGTTGGCAGGAATAATGGTGCAGCAAGGAGAGCAGAGACACGGTGGCAGTTTAGGAGACAATGGTGAAGATATAAGGGTTAGCTTCAACGAGGAAAGCTGCAGCAGTCATTTGGTGCAGTACTCATGTAAGCTTTTTAATAAAGAAACGCAGCAAAATGAGGAGGCAGGGGTGAAGGAGATGGCGTTGTGGTCTCGTTTGACGCCGGGAAGGGCTCCTCATGTAGATGGCTTGGGTCCAAGAAAAAAGAAACAAGCAATCCAATTTTCTACTCTCTTTCTCCTCCACCTAGGTTTTTCTTTCTAGGGTTTTTTTCAGTTTTTTCTAGGGTTTTTTCCTCTAGGTTTTTTTTCTAGGGTTTTTCCTCCTCCAGGTTTTTTTTTAGCCCCGTTTCATTGGCTTTTATAGCCTCAAAATTTCATGGAAAGCAATCAAAAATTTATATTTGATCCCATGATCATGGGATTTTTCATTTATTTTGTTTAACTTTCCCTCTTTTTTTTAAATTTATTTCCATTTCATTTTTTTTATTTTTGGTAATCAATGTTCAGATTTTATTTCACCCAATTTATTTCTTCCTTAATTTATTCATTGATTTAATGGCTGATTATTTTTTCTTTTTATTTTTGGCAACAATATCAACTTTAGTCAACTCTTGAAGGTGTGAATTTTGCATGTGCTCCACATGAGATTTGACCAAAATTGACTTGTTTCTTTTTATCATTTTTTGATTTTTTTGATTTTTTTTATTTTTTTTTTGATTTTTTTATTTAAAAATTGTTCGGACAAAATTAGGTGTCTACAACACACTTGGCTGCATGGGAGCCAAATATTCTTTAAAGGGTTTGTCTATATAAAGGGCACCCTCCCCCTTCATTAAAACTCTTGTACAGTTATTTTTCTGAGCAATATACTCCCATTTTCCTCAGCCATTTTTGCCTTCTGTTTCTACTTGTTTCTGCCAGTTTGTTTGAGTGTGTGCTGCTGGCTAGTCCATTTTTAGGGCCCTTGGAGCTTTCCTTTGCTATGTGCACCACCTTGAGGTTGAAGAAGGTTGACTTATGTGTGTCTTGGTTGAAAGAACTCACCTTAAGGCCGACCGTTGCTGAGCTAAAGCACTTGGGACGTGACAGTTGGTATCATAGCAGGTCTCGCAGCAGCCAAAACAGCAGAAAAGATGGCCAGTTCAGAAGCCTCACAACACTCTGAAGGATAAGAGCCACGAGAGGGACGTGGCAAGGGCAAGAAAACTACTGTGAAGGAGGTGGAGGTAGCCTTTGAAGCACAGTTGGCTAAGGTGGAGTTAGCCATGGCCGAGATCTAAGATGGGATCGAGGATCGCTTGGAGGAGGTATCCTCGTCAGCTAAGGAGTTTAAAGAGGAGGTGCTAGAGGAGGTGGATGAGGTGCAAGAGAGGATTGGCGAGGAAGTAGAGCAATTTGCCCAGAAGAGTTCAACGTTGGAGGCTGTGGTTGGAAGCCTACAGGCAGAGGTCGAGGAGTTCAAGAGGAGGCTCACTGCTTGTGAAGGTGCCAACAGGGCAGGCCTGTTGGCCATGGCACCTAGGGTGAGATTGGAGGTTCCCAAGCCAAAGGAGTTTAAGGGGACCCGTTCAACTAAAGACGTGGATAATTTCTTATGGGGGATGGAACAGTACTTTCGTGCCATGAGCATCGAGGAGGACGCAATTAAGGTTAGCATTGCTTCTATGTACCTTACTGACTTTGCCCTTCTGTGGTGGCGTAGGCGACATGAGGACGCCAGGCGAGGAGGAATATCGATCGTGACATGGGAGATGTTCCAGAGGGAGTTTAAACAGCAGTTCTATCCAGAATATACTACTGAGGAGGCCCGAGCCAAACTGTGTTGGCTGACGCAGCAGGCTAATATTCGGGATTATGTGCAGGAGTTTCAGGAGCTGATGCTACAAATCCCTACACTTGGCGAAGAGGAGGCTTTCTTTTCGTTCATGGATCTGAAGCTATGGGTGAAACAGGAGTTAAAGAGAATGGGCGTCCAGGATCTAAACAGGACGATCAGTGCTGCAGAAGCCCTGGTGGAGTTCCAGAGACATGATAGGCCCAAGTCTCCCTACGCCAAGTTCAAGGGTAAAGATAGGAGAGCCGAGAGCTCGAGTAGCAACAGCCAGCCCCTCTTCATCAAATGGAAGTCCTCCAGGGACGAGGACAAGAGGAAGCGGTGAGCCGAGAAAGGTGAGCAGATGAAGCGAACTGAAAGGTCGCCAATGGGATGCTTCCTTTGTGATGGACCGCATAGAGCTCGAGACTGCCCTAGCCGAGGCAAGTTGGTCGCCATAGCCCAAGGTAAGAGTGAAGCTGATCAGGAAGCTTCGAGACTAGGGACGATGGTACTAAACGGCCAAAGTGAAGCTAATCGAAAAGCTTTGAGACTAGGGTCGATGGTACTGAACCTGTGAAGACCAAAAGAGGTCGCCAACGAAAGGGGCTGAAGCTAGGGACGATGGTACTGAACGTTGTGAAGACAAGGAGAGGTCGCCCACGGAAAGGGCTGATGTTCACGGATGTGTTGGTCGCTGGCAAACGACTGACCGCCTTAGTTGATACGGGTGCGTCTTACTTGTTCATGGCAGATCAGGTCGCCAGGAAATTAGGGCTCAAGGTCGCCAAAGAAGTGGGGTCCATCAAGACGGTGAATGCTCAGGAGGCACTGATCACAGGCGTAACTTGAGGAGTAGAGGTGCAGCTAAGCGAATAGAAGGGTTTTGAAACGATTGATGTATTTTCCATTGATGATTATGATATTGTTATTGGCTTAAGTTTCCTCGATCGAATTAATGATATACTTATACCATTCGCCGATTGCATATGTGTGCTTGATCGCCATCACCAATGTGTTGTCCCCGTCAGGCGAGGGACGGGACCTGGAGCCATGGTGATGTCGGCAATGAAGGTCGCTAAAGGAACTCACCAAGTTGAGAATACACACCTAGCCGCACTGAAGATAGAGGAGTCCCCAATCATCACCAACAACACCCCACCTGGAGTACTAGGTGTGTTGGATGATTTTAGGGAGGATGTGATGTCGCCCAAGCAGGCTCGACTACAGGAATTCTTGGCAGGGTCTGACTTCGAAATGGCGATCAGATCTGGGCGAGTCAATGTGGTCGCCAGTGCCCTAAACCACAAAGCAGGGCTCGCCCAAACCAGTTTGCCCGTGGGATCTCTCGTCGCCAAATCAGAGAAGGCTTATCCTAAGATCCCACAACCAAGGCCCGACACGAACAGACGAACCTTGCCAGGGTGTGCTAGCCCAAGGTAGCAAAAAGGTCGAAGAAATGGGCAAACTAGAAGAAACGGGATGACAGAGTAGTGTCTAGGCGAGCATCTAATAGGGTCAAGACCGCCTATGACAAGGAAGTCCAGGATATTCTTGATGATCGGTTAATAATAAGACAACACTATAGACCATAGCAGGAGTACTTGGTTCGATGGAAGGGATTGCCTGACAGTGAGGCTAGTTGGGAACCAGCGTAGACACATGACAGTTTCCTGATCAAGTCGAGAAGTACCGTGCAGGGCAGGCAAAAGTGACGAGGGCATCACTAAGACAAATGGGGGAGAATGTCACGTCCCGCCAGAACGCCATCAAGACTTCTCGCACACTCCAACGGCCATGCGAGCTCACCCCAATGGCCACAAGGGCCCCCACAGAAACCTCCTGAAAAACCACTGATGCCCGACACTACCACCTGCAGATTTCACTACCCTAGACTACTCCACTATCTGAAATCCTTTGTACTAGTAGTCTAGGAGCCACACACTTGGCTGCATGGGAGCCAAGCATTCTTTTGAGGGTTTGTCTATGTAAGGGGCACCCTCCTCCTTCATTAAAACTCTTGTACAGTTATTTTTCTGAGCAATATACTCCCATTTTCCTCAGCCATTTTTGCCTTCTATTTCTACTTGTTTCCACCAGTTTGTGTGAGTGTGTGCTGCCGACTAGTCCATTTTTAGGGCCCTTGGAGCTTTCCTTTGCTACGCACACCACTTTGAGGTTGAAGAAGGTTGACTTAGGTGTGTTTTGGTCGAAAGAACTCACCCTAAGGCCGCACGTTGCTGAGCTAAAGCACTTGGAACGTGAACGTGAACGTGACAATTATCTCGTGACTGTCTTCGTGTTGCAGCGCTAAGCTATAATCGTTTGAAGCAGATGTTAAAAATGTAATAACAATAATAATCTCTGTTCCTCTGGGTATATTTATTGTTACAATTATGATATACTGTGTTGTTACTTTTATTCGTGACTAATGTAGAAATATTTTGATCAGAGAAGCAAAAAAAAAAAAAAGGAACGACCCGAAGGAAAGCATAGAGAGATGGGTAAAATACACGAGGAACATAATAGCATTGAGGAAGGCCAAAGACAAGCACGAGAAATACTTGAAGCAATTAAAGCAGAGTGTGAGCAATTGAGTCAGGAGATTGAATCCAGTGAAGTGCCAGAATGCAGATTATATCGGCTCTCTATCACAGCACTCTGGTAAAGCTTCAACCGATAAGCAAACTAACAGCAGCAATGAAGCACTTGAAGGAAACCGAAACAACACGCAGCGGAATTTAAATCATTCGGCCTCCACCAAGATCGATTCGGAGAGTTGCCTGATTAGGGTTTCAAGATTTTACCTGACGTTTTCTCTGAATTTTCTGTCGTTGGTTGAGTCACAAGCAGCAACTTTTCGTTCCTGCCTCTACGGTATCCACACGAACGGATCTCACGACTCTTGAACGTCTCACGATCAGAAGCCTTAAAGAGCTTTTAAATTCCTTATAACCGAATTGCTAGCTTCGATTAAAAGGATTGTTTTGTTTTCTGTTTTTTAAAAAGTGCGGCCATGTTTTTTTGGAAAAACATCCTTTTACTGCCAAACAGAACTCTAATCCTACTTAGAATAGGATTAGATATATTCTTAATCCAATTCAGAATAGGATTAGATATATCCTTAATCCAATTCAGAATAGGATTAATTAAGCTCCTCATTGATCCGTTCTAAGTGTGCGACCCAATAGGTTCTCAAAACAATGGCAATGACAAAATTGTCACAGGCAATGAGCGGTATCTAGCAACACATCATTGCTACCCATGTAACGAGAATGTCAATGACTCGACATAACCTTACTCGTGATAGATGTTACCGTGTAGTTTAATCCCTTTATCCTATGATGTCTTGATTAGACACAAGTCATGGAATGTGTCACACTTGTATAGTCTAATCAGCGTTTCTTGATTCCTGAGTAGACTAATTAAACAAATAAAATCAATATCTCATATTGACTTATTCGAGCACGGCCATGCATTTCTTAGTCTCACTCTATCAAAGGGCCCAAGACATCACTCTTGTTATATAAGAGGGATAAATCCTATCTTGATCACTCAACATCCCTCTACATAGATCAAGGCATACCCAATTACTACCTTTATAGTCCATCCTGTTACGAATGACATCTAGCAGCATTAAAGTATGCAATTCTCTATGTTGGGATCTCTGATGATCTCAAGTCAAAGGATCACATACACCATCATCACTATGAGAATCGCTTATGACATTCATATAACAATCCATGTAGCGTTCTCATGGAGGGTCGATCCAGTACATAGTTCTCTAACATGTACCTATGTGATGACTTGATATCCTATATCCATGACAATGGTCATCAGTCAACCACATACTAGTCTTATCGTATCATTGTTATCCTTGTTCACAATAATACTTGACTAGGGATATTTTAAGAATAGTGTGTTATTACTATTCTAAGGACATTATTATATAAGATTATATTACGCAGTTATAAGACAAATATAATAATGAACTATGATAAATAAAATGTCATGATACATAAAAAATGCCAAAGTCAATCATCTAATGAATGGTTCTAAGGGCATAATCCAACAGCACTAACAGAAGACGTTTCCAGTAGGGATAGTAACGGCAACAATTCAAATTTAAAAGCTGGTTGAATACTTTGTAGGTACGGGTTACAATTTGTTAAGCATTAGCTTTGTTATTTTTCCCTCCAATAGTATTTTTTGAATTTTACTAAAGAGAATCCAAGCAGTATTAACATCTTGAAAGTTAAAAATGCAAATATATCTCTTATCAAACTTTTAATAAATTATCTAAAATATGTAACTTAAAAATTATCTATTTTAATAATTTTTAATAATTTGACTAAAATGTAATCACTTCAAATAAAATTATTAAAATATTATCTAATTTAAAATAATGAAGATATTATATGATTTCTAATCCATTTAAAAAATAAAATTAATTATTTAATACATTTAAAATAATTAAAATAATTAAAATAATTAAACATAATATTTTTAAAAAAATTTGTGAATAATACAAATTTTAATCCATGCATAGTACAAGTTTGCAAACTAATTTAATATATTTTTAAAAGAAAACTATCGTGACTGACGGAGGTGATCGCCATGACCAGCCAAGATTTGCATTAAAAAAAATCAAAATGTTCATTTTAACCCTTTTTCTTTTGCTATCTAATTAGTTCTTAAAAAAGTATAAAAAAAATCTTATATCTAAAATTTAAATTCGTGATTTCAGTAGTAAATCTATTGCCTTTTTTTTTTAGAAATGGAGATTAAAAATGGTTTAATCCTAAATCTACGTTTTAAGCTTTTTTTTTTTTTTGGAAGGAACAAAGGTTAGATTAAAATTTTCGTTTTGCATCAATTCTTTAAGGATTTATATATAATGTACTGACAGTGTATAGTTTTTATGGACTGTCAGTGCACCAGAGGTTGACAAGTCATCAATAAACCCTTATAATCAAATTTAAAAATTTTATTTATATTTGCTTTTAAGAGCTTTATATATTTTTTAATTTGTTAATTGATGATGTGTTAACATATGATGCATTAATTATGTATAGAAATTATACACTGTCAGTGCATCATATACAAACCCCTTCTTTAATTTTTTAAAGAAAAATATTAGAAATTTCACATTTGCATTTATTCTTAATTTTTTTATAAAGATATTCCGCATTTATTTTCTTACTCTTCAGAATAAAAGAGTTAGAAAATTTGATTCCTTTTGCATAGCGTTTTAATCTTCACAAAGAAAGGATTAAAATGATTCATTTTGCATTGTTTCCTACCCTAAATTTTAAGATCATAAAATTTGGATATTAAAACGTTATTATTGATTCACTCCCTTCTTTTAAGAAGTGAATTTTTCATGAAGCCATGATTTTAATTTCATTATTCACATTTTTTTGTGAATTTAGATTCTTTTTTTACAGAAAAAGAAATCTGAAAACATGATTTGCATCACAAACATTGACCCAATACAATACACACACGTGTGTGTGTATATATATATATAAAAAATTAAAAGGTGATGATTGAGATTGTTTGAGCGCAAACTTAAGTTTTAAATCATGTCATATTTTTTTAATAATTTGATTAAAAAATTATTGATTAGATTGCACAAGTTGAAAATGAAAATGGTATACAAATTCAGGTTCCACCCAAATTCTACATCAGCCGAACTAATGTCTAAAGAGAAGAGGACTAGAAGCAAACAATGGGCAAAATTGCAACCTAGGCTTAGCTCAAGTGGTAACGATGATGTTAACCAAAGATCTTAAGTTTGATTTTTGAGTTATAATACCTTTTTGCAATTACAAGAATACATGTATGTATACGGCCTAATAAAGTTGGCCCAATATAAAGGGTATTGTCTATTTTGAATTTGTTTTTTTCAATAAAAGAAAATTAAAATTGTTTGAAATCAAATTCAAATTTATAGTATTTTGTATCATTTTTTTCTCAAAAACAAATCTCGTTTTAATTATAACGAAGATGCGACCGCCAACAAGCATTATAAAAATTAGCTACTCATTGTTGCGTGCGGATGAATAGAAAGTGGAGTATGTCCGATATTTTAGGTTAAATTAAGACTGTATTTTATATTTCATCTTGTAAAAAAATATTAATATTTCCTCTTGTACGTGCATTCATCATCGATGGCGTCAATCGTGCGACTTTTTGGCCGGCAATTAGGCCTAAACTTTGGGTGTAATCGAGTCGATGGGGGCAGATGATAAGGAATCATCGGAACCTCGGCCCTCTAACTTTTTAAAATTTATCTTATATATAATATATTTATAACTTTATATATTAATAAATTTATATATAGTAAATAATTTTGTTCCCTTCAAATTTTTGAAAATTTCTTTAAATATAAGATTTGTTTGTCATTTTGTCCTTTTTTTTAATATATTTTTACATAAATTTGTAACTATGAGGGTGGATAATGTTAAAATATTTTTTTCATTTGTATCAACAAGTGGTTGAAAGAAGTAAAAATGAACTTTTTTTTCAGGTACTTGAACATGGTTTGAGTCTTGAAATCTCTACTGTTGGAGAATTTTACTATTTATCACTCTGAGTCGGAATATGATTAATTGCAGACAATAAAACGGATGAGATACATGTGTTTACACCAAAAAATATATGTATTTTTTGATTTGTTAAAAAATTAGAATAGTTAAACCTTTATTAATTTTTTATAGTATAATATTATATTCACTTGTCTTAATTATTTATAAAGAATTATTCTTTTAAAAATCTTTCAATTCTGTCAAAACCAAAATTAAATTGAGAGCTTAAGAAAACACATTCCACTTGATTATTTGAAAGTTATATTTTATATTTGTTGCTTTGATTAAAAATATAAATTATATATAATTGATTTATTTATATAATTTTTAAATTTTAAATTCTGAAACAAAATAATAAAACATTTCTTCCCTATCATACCATGCATCATACCTATGTAATCAAATTTAATTTTTGAATATTTTAATTTTTTAAAAGGACATCTCTGGCAATAAATAAAAATTGCGAAATTTTTTGAAGTTGCGACAGTTAGAAAAGTTTTACAATTCATCGCTTTTGATTTGAACAAAATTTATATTAAATTATAAAATAAATAAAAATACTTATGATTAAAAAAAATAAAACTTTCCGAGAGCTAAGAATGTTCACGTCGTTTTCCCCCTTTGTCTCCGTTTTGCACTTTTATCCCTTCTCACTTCTTTTTACGTGGCATGTCCATTTACATCCTTTTGGCGGCTGGTCTTTCTCAGCTCTGAATATTTCCTATGATCACCTAACAAAAAGAGCGAGCCTTAATTATGAAGATAAGATTTGCACAAGAAATTAACATTTTTCTATTTTTTTTTAAACCACGAGGTTTTTTACATTGCACTGATTATGAAATTATTCGTATTTTGTGATTAAGTTGGTTTTCGAAATTTTGATTTATTGAAAATTTAAATACAAATATTTTTCATTAAGAATTATCTTTACTCAAAATTCACCTAAATCTTTTATCACTAAGTCAATAGTTTGAATATTTTTTTTTGTAGTCGTAATAATAATGTTGTTTAACTGAGCTACCAGGGCACTCTCATCCTCCACAGATCAGCAACAACAATAGTTTGAATTTTTGTTATTAGTTTTTTACTCTCCTACCAACTTCCCCCGCAGACTTCCCACAACTTTCTCTTTTATAAAGTACTCTTTTCCTCTCGATTTCTGTTTCCCAACCACTCTGACTGGCCGACATCCATACCCATCCATCGTCTTTCTCTCCCAAATCATTAACTGTAAGTAGTCCGTAGGAGGAGGAAACCTTTGTCTTTGAAACTATGGCCCCACGCTCGTCGCCTACGCTGCCTCGGGCGGCAGCGCTAAGAAGGAAACATTTGAAGTCGAAGGTAAGGACGTAATAATAATAATAATCTTCTCCGATATTCTTGCAATATTTTTTGTTAGAATTCTGCTATACTATGTTATTGCTTTCATTCGTGACTAACGTGGAAATATTTTTATCAGGGAAGGGAAAAAATGAAGAATTTAGAAGAAAGCCTGAAGAGATTGAAGTCAGAAATGGAAGAAATATCTGATGAACAAAAGAAAATTAAGGAAGGCCAAAGACAAGCAAGAGTAAAATTTGACGAAATTGAAGCAGAGTGTGAGCAATTGAGGAAGGAGACTGAACTCAAAATGCGGATAAACGTCAGAAACCAGATTACATTGGCTCTCATGTACCGCAGATCGAAAGCAAGGGCGCTCATGTACCGCAGATTGAAAGCAAGGAAAACCGGCGGCTGCAGTATTGTTGCCAGTCTCAAAAAAATTCTTGTGCTTGCAGTTTCGTTTTGTCTCTCCGATTATTTTCTGTAGGAGGTATGATTATTGGAAATAGAAATACCCTCCATCTCATCTTATTTGCTGATAATAAAGTTTTTGCAAAAAAAAAAAGATTTAATGTTTAAGTATGTGACTTTAATCTTTGATCTATTATGTTTTAGGTATTTTTAAAAGAAATGGAAATTCTGCATGTTCGGAGATCTGGAATAGCTAATTTACTTGCGCTGATATACTTAATTTACATGAACAAAATCAAGATGATTTTCATTAAAAAAAAATGAAAGTCAAAAGTAAAAAGAAAAAAAAAATTGATATATTTTTAAAAATAAATCAATCCGACTACCGAAAGCGATGATCAGTTATGATTTATCACCGAAATGTTCATTTTGACTTTTTTTTATCTTACTATCTATTTAGTTCTTAAAAAATACACAAAATCTTAAATTTAAATTCTAAATCCACGGATTTAATCCTAGATCTATTGTGTTTTGATTTTTTTTTTTTTAAAGGTTTGAAATTGAAAGATGAGGAAATAACGAAAATTTTGATATATTTTTGAAATCAACTGGTGAGTCGTTGTCGACAGCAAGATAGGAACAGATGTTAAAAAGGTAAATTAAGCATTTCGTGGCAATCTGAGGGTTGTAAAGAATAATTTTTTTTGGAAGATGGGTTGCATTTAGTAGTGGAATGTATGGAGAAATTTATGAGAAGTATTTAAAAGCTCTAAATGTCATTGGAGTTAAAGATGATAAATAATTGAATCGGATTTTCGGATTTTTTTTAATCTAATATGAATTTATGCGAATTTTGAAGTTGTGATTTATATCCTATTCGAACTTACGCGAGTATTGAAGTTGTGTTTCGTATTTAATCCGATCAACTTTAATATCTAAATATATTCGCAATATTCGAGCTTTTTATTTTTGCTTTTTGAATTATTCGGTTCTTATTTCCCTTCATGTTCTATACATTTGTTTATCATAATTTCATATAATTATGATCTGACTAATTATTTTGTTAAATTAAATATTGAATAAATTCAAAATTCAATGATGCTCTTACAAATATCAAAAGGATTCTTAACTCCGTAATTTTGGAATGAGCTAAAACCTCACAAAGTCATAATACTAAATTGAAATGCAGTAAAACTGACCATTTGACTTAGATGTGAGCGAGAGCTCAATCCCACTGTATCAAACTACCACGTTGTTGTAGCATGCTCCAAATCCTTTCCGTTGATTATCTTTGGGCTTGCATCTAAGAAAGAACGAGAAAGAGAGTGAGAATGAGAGCAAGAGAGAGAGGAATTAGTACTCTCATCCCTTCTCTAAAAATTATGAAATTCAATAAGCCAGTTTCATATATATAGGTTAAGAATAAGGACCTTTCTCTATGTGATTCATGTATAAATTCATCTCATTATAGATTTAATACATATATAATATATAATATAATATCACATTTAATCAGAATCATGTTACTTGGATATATTATAATCAGAATTACTGAAGTGTTCATTAATAATTGAAATTAAGTCACAAAATGATATAAATCCAACACATAAATCAAGTAAGTCTACAATTAGAGTATTTACAAAACTTAAACAACCAAATTCAACAGTTTTTAAAATTTAATTGCACAGTGTTTGAAAATGCTTTCATTCCCAAATCCCAACCAAGATTATCCGAGAGCATTTCTATTGGAAAATTTTCACTTCATGTTGTAAGCATATCCATACAAGAAGGATAGATGCGTTACCAGTTATCAAATGGTTCATGTACATCGTCCTTTTCCTGTTGATATGAATCTAATGACGATATATTAAGCAGTGTAGTCGCCTAAAAATGAATTTTGCTTGAAATAAAGATTCAATCAATCAGCCAAATGGGGCTGCCCTAGAACACCAGCACAAGAATAAGCAGGAGGCTTGCTTCTGATACAAAAGGTAAAGGTAATAAGGCATCCCCTACAGCACCCGCAACTGTAATGTTTTGGGCTTTAAAATTTTAAGTTGGGTTTAATGTTTGTTAAAGTCTTAAAAAAATAGGTAGCTTCTCATATTTTTTGCCATTTTTCCATGCTTCTCATGAGTTAGAAAGTAGGTAACCACATAATGCAGCTCATTCAACAAGCATCTGAACACCCTAGTAGCGGACATGGTTAAAGCAGGAATCTGATTCAAGATCCGAGCAATTGCTCCAATTGCAGTAAATGATTGGGCATAATGAAACCCAGGACAAAACATAATTAACAGTTTTTTTCTGAATGACAACAATAAGAAATCCCAACCCTTTCCTTGACCTAGCCTACCCTGCCAATTGAACAACAGCTTCATTAGAAATGTTAAATTACAGTTTCTTTCTTCAAATTACCCCCTACCCTTCTTCGTTGAATGACCAGTCTTCCGTTTGTGACGACTGAAATCTGATACAAACCGGAATGTCTGCCCACAGCCTTCCTCAGCACACACGTATGGACGAGCACCTGTGTGAACCCTAATGTGTTCAGTTCGAGCCCATGCCCACTTGAATGTCATCTTGCAGCCCTTCCATGGGCATTTAAGAGGTCGATCATCCATGTGAACTCGACGATGTTGCACCAGATATTTGTGTGAGAAGAACTTCTTCCCACACCCTTTGACCGGACAAATGTTTCTTTTGTGCAGGGCCAGCTCTTGTTTCAAGCCAAAACTCATGGTGCAGCCTTCCATGTCACACTGATATTCTCCTTCCTCATCTCTTACTTTTGCAGTGTTGTGACCAGCTGGAGTTTTAACATTTGAAGCATTCTTCACTTTCTTCCTACTGGCTGGTTTCTTCTCTTTTGATTTTGTTTCTGACTCTTTCAGAGGCTTCCGGACTCTTTTTCTAAGGCGTGTGCTGGGTCCACCTTCTACCTCTTCTTCACCAGATGAATCACACTGTCTAGCACTTTGCTCAATTTTGGTGTTCCGTTTCCGAGGAGTCTCTTGTTTCTTTAGCTGAGAGACTGCTTGTTTTGCAGTCTTAAGCTTCCCTTGTTTCACATTCTGAGGGGTTTCTTGTTTTATTTGTCGTGCTGGGTCTTTCTTTCTTCTGCTTCTAAGACTCCTATTTGGTTGATGATCATTCCCATCCAACGAATCATATGAAACTGCATCCTCCCTTTCAATAAATTTCCCTTGCCTGCTTCTAGGAGTCTTTCTCAGCTGCTGCAGAGAAGTATCATCCAGCGAATCATCTGAAACTACATCTTCCCTCTCGAGAATTTTGGTTTGCTTACTTCTCGGAATCCTCCAAAGCTGCTGAAGAGAACTATCATCTGGAGAATCAGATGAAACTGCATCTTCCCCCTCAATAAACTTGGTTAGCTGACTTCTAGGAACCCTTCTAAGCTGTTTATGAGAACTACTCTTCAACGAATCAAAAGAAACTACATCTTCTCTGTCAGTAAATTTGGTCACTCTGCTTCTAGGAATCCTCCTGTGCTGCTGTTTAGGATTATCCTCTAGTGAATCATCTGAAAATGCATCATCTTCTTCCATGCACTTCATTTGCTTGGCTCTAGGAACCCTTCTACGCCGATTTTGAGAATCATCGTTGGATGCATCATCTGACATTGCATCATCTCTCTTGAAAAATTTTGCTTGCTTGCCTTTAGGCATTCTTCTATACTGCTTAAGAGAATTATCTGCTTGTGAATCATCTGAGATAGCATCATTCCTCTCAAATGACTTGATTTTCCTGCCTCTCGGAATCCTCCTATGCAGCTGATGAGAAAATTCCTCTTCTTCATCATCTGATACAGCATCTTCTCTCTCCGTAAATTTGGCCTGCCAGCTTCTAGGAGTCCTCCTATACTGCTTAAGAGAACTTTCACCAAGTGAATCACCTGAAACAGCATCATCTTCTCTGCTATACTTGCCTTGCTTGCCTCTGAGATTCCTCCAATGCTGCCGATGGGTAAAATCATCTTCTGCATCCTCGGATTCAGCATCTTCTCTTTCAATAAACTTTGACTGTTTCTTTCTAGAGAGATTCCTCTGCTGCAGAAGAGAATCATCCTCAAGCGAATCATATGAAATTGGCTCTTCTTTCTCAAGTAGTCTAGGTTGCTTGCCTCTAAAAAATCTCCGTTGCTGCCTAAGAGAACTATCATCCAATGAATCATCTGAAACTGCACACTCTGGCTCAATGCATTTCGCTTTCTTGCTTGGTGCGATCTCTGCCTTCATTTTTCTCTTTCTGTTTAACTTTTTAGCCGACTTGGTTATTTCAGCTTTCTGAACATTTTCTGGTTTTCTCTCAAGATTTTCATCTGAAGTTGCCCAAGCATGGAAGCTTCTCTCTTGTTCTTGTTCCTCAGGATCCCTTTGTGCCAAAAATGGATGAACCTGATTCGACATCCAAACTTTACCACACCATTTTCCTGCCACTACTTTTTTCGGCTTGCCAGACCTCCTCCCATTCACATTCAAGTTCGTGGGTGAGCTAGCCGGAGAATTACGGCCAAATGCATTGTATATAACACAATTGTATGGCATCTGTTTACTATACAGTGTAGAGTGGCTGAGATTAGCACTATAAAATAGGTTGATACCCAGCTTTACTGCCCAGTCCCCATTCCCAGGTATGGCATCCTCACTATCAAGAGCTGAGTGGATCCTCGCCTCATCATCCTTAGTAGCATCTCCAAATAAGATGTCATTCCAGGGATGATCAATTCCTAGTTCTTCAGCCACCGACTTTGCTTCTGCTTCTATCTTGGGATACTCTGCAGTGTTTTAAACATAATAGTTAACAACTGCAAAGAAAAGACAAGAACCGAAAACAGTTACTTGGTAAATTTCTATTGATTAGTTTTCTGAAAGATGAAAAACAAGCAAATATAATAAATTGTAACGAGAGACTTTTCCCAGGCAAAGAAAGAAATTGTTGCAATTACAATAAGCATTTCAAGGTTTAAGTCAGCTGGCAAATGGTCCCTGTCAATGTTATAAAATAAAGATCAAACCTTTACCCTCTGACTTCAGCCGCAGGGCATCATTCCCCTTCCATGAATATCAATGATACAAAAGGTTAAAATGCGGGAAATACTTCTGCATTCCCCCTACCCACTCGACATTTCACTTGCATGCAGAATCATCCAAAAATGTTGCATAAGATAACAGAAACGTAAGGAAATGCACATTATTTCATGGAAATAAACATCTCATATTTTTTTTCTTTTGGGGCAAGGGTGAGGAAGAGTAGTGTAAATTCATATGAAAAGATTCATTGGGTATAATGTTGCCAAAATGTACCTGGATGACTAAAGAGATATACATGCACTCCTCCTATATGATGAAGCTGCTGTTCTACTTCTACAGCATGCTCGAGACAGAAGACATGCATTCGAGAAGAATCTTCATCAGACCTTGAAGCAAATGGAATATCTGCATTCTCCATGAGTAAAATGGCCTTGCTCAACCACATTTTCTCTGTGCCATGAGTTGTTGGAGAGTAGCTTGGATTAACATGAGATGCTGTGTTTGGATCCCTAAATTTATCCTCCAAACCATTTGATCTTCTTGAAGTAAGATTATCAGTTTCAAACTCAGGAGCACAGTCAAATGCTTGAGGGCTCCTATTCTTGATGTCAACTCTTCTAGATCCAGGTTCTGAATAACACTTAACGTGCACAGGAGCTTCCTCCCCAGAATTAAGCCTTGAGAATGAGGGATTATGACTCCCATTTGCATCACCAGGAGAGAAACCAGAATCATTATGCTGAAATTTCCTTTCTGGTGAAATGTTAGCTGAATAAGTCTCATCAGCAGTGACAGTAGCATTCGGTTCAACATGATCTTCTTCGGAATCAGAAGAATTTCCATATGTTGAAGCCAATAGACCAAGAGCAGAAGTATCTCCCCCTTTTTCAGCATCTTTCATCACTTGGTTACTTTCACCTTCCATCCGAAACTTGTACCGAACAGACTGAACAGGGACATCATATAAAGCATTTGGAGCACCTTTATCTGTCCACCCTGCATCGAGAAGACAAAAAGTAAGGTTCATGATTAGTTCAGACAAAAAAAGAATTTGAAGAAAAATCAGAACGAAGAGTAAATCTTTACAAAAGAAATAACAAAATACTCATCACCTTCATGATCAGAGCCTTTATCCCAATACTGGGGTAGGCTATATTAACTAATATATGAATTCACGCTAAACAAAATACAATTTGAATGAAATATTAATTACAGAAGCTTGGATAAGCATGCTGATCTCTAGACAAGCATATGATCAAGACGTCATGCAACATAACTAGTTTAACTCAAACAACCATGGCATCCTATTTAAATGCAAATATGTGAGCAACCAATCGTCTTGCCAGCCAAAACAAAATCCAATTGCCACGAGACTAACATAAAACTGGGGCATCAATTCCCAATTATCTTATCTGAGTTATCATCTCAGTTACACTTTGGATATGACATTTCATAGGAACTCAACGATCTCCAGCCAAATTCCAAACTAGTCTACTTACAATTATTAACGGGACTGCTTATATTTTAGTCGACTGACCTTTATAAACACTGAATGTAGTACAAAGAAAAAGCTATTGCCCTACAAGCGCTAAAAATACATAAAACAGAACTGAAACAAAGAAAATAATTTACTTTGACTAGCATGTAAATCACAAGAAGAAGATCGGCTAATAAAATAAAATTTCCATATATAACCTACTTGTACAAGGATTTTGCTCAGAAGTGGTTGCATCCCCATGAGCAGCAGTGAACCCATCATGAGTTACTCCAGAACCAACAGTCCAATCATTAAAAAGGCTACAATCAGCTGACATGAGGTATCTAGCTGCTTGTTCTGTTGGTTGAAGTACAGCAACACAAGAAAAGCACAATATTCCACATGTGACGCATGCAAACAATCTCTGACCTGACAAAGCATCACCTTGAACAGTAGTTTCTCTTTCCATGCTCGTGTTCAAGGTCTCCGATGGCATTCTACACAAAAAATCAGTTCCACTAAAAGAAGAATCCCGGTTACCTTCATACATAGAAGCAAATTTTCCTTTCACTGAAAAGAAACTTTTTACTCCCTTGATTTCTTCATTCCTGCCTGGCATGATCTCATCAGAAGCTATGTCTTTCGATGATTTCACTACTTCCTTATAGTTGTAAAAACTAAGTGACATCCTAGGGTTTATTCTTAATTGTGATGCAACACGAAAATCTGAACAAAGAGAAATGTCAGAAGAACCTTTGGGGAGTAGTACCACTGAAGATCCTTTTCCAAGAATATGAAGTAGGTCATTATTCTGTTTTAGATTCTTCACAAATAATTCTTTAACCAAGGTTTCTCCTTCACTTTTATTCTTATCCTTTAGTCGAGAACTCTTTGGTTTAGCACTGCTGCTTGTAGGTACCCTGCAAAGAAAAACCTAACAAGAATGAGGAAAAACATGCATAATATAAATTATTACTCTTCAATTTATTGTATTCCACATCCATACAAACAACTTTAGGTATAAAGTTTGAACATGCCAAATATTCACAGATTTCTTCCCTTTAGATCTTCTGACAATAACTTAGTAATAACAAGAAATAAAACTTAAGGGAGCATGTAACTTATACTCCTTGAAATTCTAACGCACCAATGTTGGCCACATATAGGACATTTCAAAGGAAACATGGCATGACAATCTGCCCCTCTACATATTACTATGAAAAACTTACAAAAAAGCTAAAGGTACCCATCTCCAGTATTTGAACCCAAGAAAGAGCAACAAAGGATTAGGAAAAAACAAGAAAATACTCCAATTACAAGGAAAAGCAGAGATGAGCAAGTTTAAAACTTTTTTCCAAGCCATTTACCTATCCCCAGAAATTCCCCAAGTAGTGTGGAACTATTCAATTAAATTTAATTGCATATTCAAACTAGTTGCAAAAACAATTTACAGTAAAAGCAGCAAACTATAACAAAAATTGCAGTGACTCGAGTTTCAGCAATATTTAAGGAAGGCAGAATGCATCAAGAAATTAAAAAATTGATGCATTGGATGGAATCATACTACTTCCATAATGGCCAGAGGCATACCTTGTACATAACTCACGAGCAAGATCATAAAGCAACTGGTAATGAGAGACCATTGGAGAGTAATTGATTGAAGCTCTTCGAATAGCAGCATCTCTAGCCACTCTCAACCATTCTGGAGTTGCAATATTAGCTGCCTCACCAAAGTTAAATCCTATGGAAAAAACAGATGAATGAAATAAACTCCCTCCTACAAGAGTAACTAATAGAAATTCAAAGGTATCTCACCATGACTAAACCCTGAATGATAGGCTCTTGGGAAAGTGACAACGAATTCCCCAGCATTTTGCACTAACCTGATTTCAGAATACTGATAACATAAGAAATAGACGATAACCATCCTTTAACAAGACACTAAAATCATGTTATAAGACACTAAGAGAATAAATTCCAGTATAAATGTATATCACTAAGAGAATAAATTCCAGTATAAATGTATATCAATGGAACTTAAAAAATATCATCTTTGCTAAGATAACGTGAAAAGGATAGGCTCTAAATTTAATTAAAAGAACAAAAATAGTTTAAAAATTTTCTTATAGAATGCAATAAAAGTGAAATGCAAGCCAAAAAAAGTGCAATGTAAAGATCATAAGTAGAAATTTATTATCCGAATTAACCTAAGAAACTTTATAGAAAGCCAAAGACCATTTTCAAGAGTGCAAGGAACAGAGGGTAAGTTTACCTGCAGCATGGAATCCCAGCAAGAACAAATACTTCCGGAGACATCACTGTGGTCTTCTCACCAAGAGTAGAAAAGGTAACTAATACGTGAAAAATTAAAATAAAATTTGCTCAATTGGCATGTTTGGTAAAGATATAAAAAGAGTATCATCACTTAAACATGATGGATTGAATCGCTTTTCTAGTTAAACCAAACAACATCAACACAGAGAAACCTCATGGTTAACATTAACCTGATCCAAAATGGCAAGTCAAAGATAACTGAAAAACTAGAAAGGCAATAAGTGCTATTTTAATCACGAGCCACACTGTCAAGTCTTTAACCTAATTGCTTTGCAGGTGCTACAGCTTCAAACTGATACAAAACACACATGCAAGGGGACAATAAATAATATACAAATTAATTGCATAAGCACATTGACATGAAGATGCATTAAATATATAAAACATTTATATTCCATATCCTCTGTTCTTTTTTTTTTTGGTGATAATATCCTCTGTTCTTCACTACTCCAATAAAATACTATTTTAAGGAAAATTTTCACAGCAGATATTGATGCAAGATTTAGATGAAGTTCTTTAAGTGAAGTCATAAAGTTACCACTAAAAACAATCACATAAAAATAAAAATTTGAACATCAAAACTTATAGCTTGATAGAGTTCACTGAGACGATCAATGATATGTGATAGAGTTCAATAAGTCTTCTCCCAGATACCATGGGACAAGCAACCACAAGATCAAGTAAGACAGTTCTTTCTCACAATACTTTGCAACCACAGCTCCTAGAAAGGACATAGAAGACATAGTTTTATTATTGGATGAAGGAGGAGGAATCTGCAAGATAGTACTCCAGTTACTTGAAACTCAAAATCTAAAGTCCTTCAAGCCTGCCACCTGAGCTTCCAAGAGAAATAAAATAACAACTTACCATATAGATAACTTGTAATTAAACTAAACATATTATGATTTAACATTATCCACCAGCCACTTCCAAGTTCCAACATAATTCAGCCTAACAAAATTTATAGGCGAGGAACAGAGTACGCTCAGTAACTACAATGCCAAGCTGCCAACAGATAACTAACACTCCTTAAAAGGAAGCTCGATTGTCACCATTCGGGAAAAGTCGAATTCGACCACCTAGTCTATTAAGTTTATTCTTCTTTCGCTCAAACTAGTCAATCTCGCCCATGCTATCCTATATGGGCCACTACTTACTTATGTGTAAACAGAAAGCATTTTACATGTGATCAACAAAGAAACAGAGGAGACACAATTAATAGTTCACTAAACTCACCAAGAGGATTGAACTCTCCTCCATAGCCATCAACCCTGACAACCTCCTCGAAAGCAACCGCAGCATCCCTGGGAACACCGTACCATGTCTTCCCTGCTCCAGCATGCAAATAATTCAAGCTATGCAAGTCGTGATCCTCTACATGCCAAGCGAACCAACTGAACAACATTGCAATGTACACCATAGGGGAAGTAACTCCCGGAATCTCCTCTTTCATGAACCTCAACAATGACCCTTTTGCCCTCGAAACCGCCCTCATATTCCACGGTGTCTCCCCCACTGTAACCCCCCCCTGCTTCTCTCCCTCCACCACTGCTCTTCTTTGAGTTCAACGGCACAAAAGCTGAACCAGGCATGTCGTTAGCATACTCAACTGAAAAGGGTTTGTCAACCGTTGCTTTCCAAAAAAGGGTTTCGACTTCTAAAGCTGAAAGTGAACTCTTTTTGCTGTATTTTTTCAAGTAATTCCTTTCGAAATTCTTAGCTTTTGCTTCGAATTCCTGGAAAGTGTAGTAGTCCCCACTCTTCCAAACGGGTTTCTGAACAGGCCGTGGTTTTCTGGGGCAAAAGCCGATCTGCTGTTGGCGGGTAGTGAATGTGGGTGCCGGCTTCAAATCCGAGCTAGCATTAGTTGCAGCACGAGCCAAAAGAGAACGATTGAAGTTCCCAATTGCTGTCTTTTTAGGAGCAGGCGGTACCGGAGGTATGATTTTGCAGATTCCATACTGGGAAGCCTCCTTTTCGATCTTGAAAATGTATGCAATTGGATCTTGAAACTCAGCAAAAGTAGGCCTGTACTCTGGAGCCAAAGGCAGAGATTTCAGCCATGAAAACACCTCTTGACTTGGCTCTGGTGAAAGGCCGGAAGCAGCCATGTAAAGAATGGTAAATTTTCTGGGTAAAAATAAGGGTAATCATTGAGACTTCATTTCGCAAAGAGAAAAAAAAGCATAGAAGAAAGCCTTCAGATTCTTCAAAGCTTCCATTTTCTCTGTTTTTATATTCTAAGCAAGAGATTTCTATTTTTTCCTCTGTTTTTCTTGTAGTTTACAGAGGAAAACGGTGGAAAATTAATGAGGGCAGTGGCAGGGAAACTATGGCAATGAGAAGAGTAATAGTCATGCGACTAGCGAGGTTTTATTTTGGGTTTGGCGTTGAGCCTATGAAAATGACAGCCGCTTTGCTTTTATTTACTTTCTTGCCACTTTCTCCTTTTTTGTTGTATTTTTATTTCTGGATAATGGAAATGGATAATAAATTTTTGGGGGCTTGTGACCTTTTTGAAATTTTTTGTTAATGAATAATAAATTAATACTTTTCACTTAATTCTTTAAAAATTATCATTTTAATAGTAAAAATTATTTATAACAAATTTTGATGCTTAGAGAGTTTTTCCGCAATGATAGAACAAAGTCAAAGGCGTCGAAGGTACAATTGCCACCTTGTATGTTTCGATTTTAAAAATGTAAAAAGCATAAAAGAAATGGACTAAGTTAAAAAAGAAAAATAAAAGGCAAAAAAATAATAATAAGAGAGAAGCAGTTGAGTGTTTTTTTTTTATCAGCAGTTGAGGGTTAGTTTGAATGAACGGTGCGATTAGTTTCGGTGAGATTAAAAAAAAATGACTACCGTGAGTATAAGTTTTATAATAAAATATTTAAAAGTATGGATAAAAAAATAATTTTACATGATTTTTTTTTGTCTTTTGTAAATTTTTTTTTATCTTTTTTGTTTCCACCGCAACAGAATCACCGCACCGAAGGTGCGATGACATCCAAACGGATCCTGAGTGTTTGTTCTTGAGAAGGTTGGGAAAGTGATATTTTTTCTACATTTTTTTTCTTATAAGTTTGTTGATTGGATTGTCAAATATTATGTATATAATTTACCTTTTGATTTCTATCTGTCATTTAATTACTGATATAATTAATGTGATCACGAGCCTATTAATAAATACTTTATTAAATGATTTTATGACATCTTAACATATTTTTTTTAATAAGAAATACAAAAAAGAGTAAAAAATTAAATTTTAAATTTAATCTCTCTTAAAAAAACTAACAACAGTTATATTAAATCTTAATTATTAGCACCTTGGTAAATTATTTCAACAAATATTTATAATCCTTTGGTGTGAAAATTAGTGGGAAAAATAAAAAGGTAATTTATTTTTGTTTGTTTGTCATAGAAGATTTTGCGTGCTTGGTGTTTTACTTTGATTTTGACTTGACGATAGTCAAAAGGAAGACTGGAGGAAAACTAACCACGTTAGATTTTTTTGATAGGACCCTGTCAAATTGCAAAGATTTACGTGTGGTAAAATGATTGGCCCCCTTCTTTGATTACTGAAGGCCGTTGTTTATACTTTTTTAAAAGTAAAAACTAGACGTGAGGATTCAAGTACATAATACATGTGCGTGTCGTGGAGTGAGTGTCGTGTAAAATAAAAAGTTTTATGTTTAAATTTGGATATTGCATGCACAATTTTTTTTAATTTTTATTATATTTGTAAATTTTAATCAATATTATTTGAATTCTTTTTATTCATATTTTTAGTTATTGTATCGTGTCATTCTATTTTATTTAAAATTATCATATAAAAACATAATTTCTTTGCTATTTTATAGTTTGGATTTTATCTTTTTTTAAATCATCGGATGTAATAAAATTGACCTAATAATATATCACTATTAATTGAAATATTTATATCTATCAAAAAAATAATTGAGATATATAAATATAATAATATTAAATTTAAAAAAATTATCTTATTTATTGTAAAATTTTTAATAAAAGTCACATATTTTTTTAGAATATATATTTTAAAAAATTAATATAATAAAAAATATTTTTAAGTTATTAATTTTATATATAAATTTTAATAAATGATGTATAAAACTTAAATTCTTAAATTATGATATAAGTTAATGATTTCAGAATGAATCAAACATGAAAAATAACATAAACCTTGTGATCAAACCTAATAATGGGCCAGGTTGGGCTCGGGCCGGGTAATAATAGTTTTGTGTATGCCTAAGTCCGGCTTGGCCTCAAAATTCGGACTTGATTTTTTGTCCAAGTCCGTTTTTATTTTTATATTACAAACCCTAGCTCGGCCCGATCCGAAAATAAATTTTTATATTTTAATTTTATATTTATTTATTTTTTATTATTTTATACCTTTTAAATTTTAATTTAATTTAATTTATCAAAATTTACATATCAATTTTCATATTAAATATTTATAGTCATGTTTATTAATCAATAATATTTTATATACATATAATTATATTATATTTAGTAAATATATATAAAAAATTTAATTAATATAAAAAATAAAAAAAATTATAAATTCTGACCAGGCCGAGCCTGAGCCTTGAAAGGTCAAGCTCGAGGCCCAGCCTAATTTTTAAACCGGCCTAAAAATTTTGCCCAAGCTCAGTTATTTCATAAGATATTTTTGTCCAAGTCTGACCAAATTTCGAATGGGCCTTCGAGCTTGGGAGGATAACCCGGTCCTTGAGCAGGTCTACTTGTGATATGACATATAGCAAAAAAATAAGTACTATTATTCTTCGATTTATATTTGACCTTACATCCATAAAATAATAGTAAATGTATATTATAATTGAAATTTGTTAAGATTTTTCATTGTAATAATTAATATTACAAGTTCATACAACTATTGTTTTTAGTGTAGCAAATTAAAAAAAAAAAGTGGATACCTGAATATGCCATCTATCTTTGGTATGAACCGGATGTAAGTCTTTAATTTTTTATTATATGCAAATTAATCAATAAACTTTTAATTTATTATAAATAAACCATTAATCTTTTAAAAACTATGCAATTAAATTTAAATTTGTTAAAATAACACTAAGTTTTATTTGTATTACATAAGTGGCAATCCACAACACTATATATGTCAAATACCATGTAAGATGTTCAAATTGTAGTTAGTGTCATTTATCAAATTTAAATTTAATTATATTATTTTAAAAGATTGAGGGTTTATTTATAATAAAATAAAAGTTTTTGCATTGATTTGCACGTGGTGAAATGCTTATTTGGGTATTAAGAAAAAAATTACTGTTGAATTGTTAATTCAATAATGTTGAAATCAAATTTAGGATCTAAAGTTTCGAAATAAAACTTTATAATCCAACAAATTATAAAAATAATAATAAAAATTTTCATATTGCTTAACATTTCCCTATCAATTTCAATGAAAGTCAAAAGATAAAAAATGTTTTCATAACAATCAATTATTTGTTCAATGATATTCGAATCAATTTTCAAGATCGCGAATCTCAAATGTAAACCCTAATCATATAAGAAAATGAAATAAGTTTTGTATTGGTTGACATTTCCCTATCAACGATGGTGCATGATCTCAATTTGGAGTACTTTTCCATTTTTGCTTTGACTTGTGAATTGTAATGTAAAAAACAAATATAACAAGTTGGGTATTTATAGTTTATATAGCTTCATAATTATACCGGTGCTAACTAAAGGTCAGAAGGTTGTTAATAAACTGAAAGTAATTGATCCTTGGAAGAAAATAATTATCGAAATTCTAAATACATATAAAGTACTATAAAGTACCAAAAAAATTTGAAAATTTTATTTAATAAATGAGTTTGTATATGATGCACTGATAATATATAATTTTTCACACATTGTCAGTACATCAGAGATTGACACCTCATCAATTGGTAAATTAAAAAATATGTCAAACCCTTAAAAGTAAATATAAATAATTTTTTTAATTGACTCATAAAGACTTATCGATGAGGTATCAACCTTTAATGCATTAACAGTGTATAAAAATTACATACTGTCAGTGCATCATATATAAATCTTTAATAAATTAATTCATTTTTGTATAAAAAAAGTAATTTGAGAATAAAGAAAAATGAACGAATATTTTGAAATTCATATTCCAAACTTACTAAAGTTCAGCCTTAAGTTTTGCTTAAATCAATTAGACTAAACTTCGAATTTTTTTAATCAAGCTTTGAATTATCATTTAATTTATGTTCTAAATTGAGTAAAGTAGGCAATAAAGTAAGAAAACAAAACTTATCAAAGCCATATTTTATTTGGATAAATGAGAGTTTTGTCATTTTGTGAACGCATGCTGATTTTATTATTTTAATATGGAGAGCCTCGCTGTCATGTTTGTACTACTTGCCCATCTTTGTTCGTTCCATTTGGCTGAGCAATTACGATTGCGGCTGCCTCCCATAGTATTATTAGTAGTAGGATTATTGCTCATTCCACTTTTGACATCTCTGCTAAATCTAATTTATACAATTTGATGATTTTCAGTTGGTTGAACTGAAATTTTCATTTAACAAATTTTATGCGTGAGCGTGTTTGAAACAATGAATTTTTTTTATATGAGAAAAGAAAAAATACAAGTAACAAAATTCGACTTTCAAAATTACGAGTATAGATGTTATTATTTTTAATCAAAAACGATGAATTAAAAGAGATATTATAATTATAATCAAATTTGACATTCATATAAATCACTTAAATCAAATCAACAAACCAAATATACATCTGGATAAATACAAATTTACACACGATAACAGTTAAACTTGAAGCTTTGAAGATCCAAAGGAGACATGATCATTTGAATTAAAATTTTCAAGTTTAAGGCTAAGGGCAGTAATATTTTAGCACTAAATATTTAATAAAATTATCCAAAATTATTAATTTATTGTACATTCACATTCTACTAAAAAAAAAAACTTAAAAAGGATGCTAAATATGACAGTCAATAGTCAATACCTTACATCATCAACATGTCAATTTGCCTCTTTGCACTCTTCTGAAGGTTGCAAGGAAACAGGGCAATGGTCACTCCCGTAAAAACCTGCAAAATTTCATGATCAATGCCCGATGTCTTACTGTGGCAGAAACAAAAGAGTAAAATGCATTGAAACAAGGCACTTAATGTTACGGAAGCTGTTATTCTGGTGTTTCAAATCGCCACAATCAGAAGTTCGATACTATACCAACAAATCACACCGTAATTGACTCATGGGTTTGATAAATAGGCCAAAAAAAAAATGTTTAATGCCATATGCTTTCAGTATCATAACTTTTAAGAGTTTTCGACATTTAGCAGAAATCGAAATTTAGCAGGCTGTTTGAAGATTGTAGCACTAGCATGGATTTCAAAATATTTCGCTAATACATGCTGTTCGCCCTTTAAAGCGAGCAAGAAGAAGTTAAGGGAAGAAATCCCCAAATTCACCAAGTACAGAAACTGAAAAGGTTCAAGATTTTAGAAGGTGACAATCACTAGGTTAGTATTGTCCGTGGTTCACATGTAAATCTGATTTGAGTACTCCTAAGAAGGAGATGAAAAAATAAAAACCTCGAGTAACAGAGCCCCGCTCGTTCCCCACACAGGCAGTCATGCAACTCTTCCCCAATAAGAAGATCGAATAATGCACTTAAATAAATTGAATAATCAAATTAGTTTGCATCTTCTCTCATGGTTTATCTATAAGATTACTAATCGAAAATGGCTACCTTTGGCTTCAAGTTTTATCATGGCAAAAGAGTAAGAAATGTAAGAAAATTCATACAAATAAATATACCCAGGATTTCATGTTTAATCATCAAGAAAAGAGTAACGGAAGCATACCTAAATCCATTGGAATTGATTTCTTGGGATTAGAGTCTTCCACGTCTAAACTTTTGAGAGAATCTGTATCTCACTCAACGATGAGATTTGATTGTGAAAATTACGTTATGTTTAGATTGGAGACCATAACCTATTTATACTTGAAGTATTTTTTATTTTATTTTATTTTGGCCTATCATGAAAATAAAATAAAATATTAGGTCTCTACACATTGCAAAGCCCATACTAATTGAGATGTCTTAAAGTCCAATAACTTTTAAACTTTATTTGATCACTTTTAAGTAGACTAAATAGATAGCCAGTAATGTACAATTAATTGATATATGTAGGCCCACTTAAAGAATTTTCCAACAATCTCTCACTTGGACCACATATGTTACTTGATAATTGTACATTTAAAATAACTTTAAGAGATCTAAATTTGCTATCATCACAAGGCAACATTTCTAAACAATCTGGTCCATCAATTATACTAACATAGGATCAAAGCAATTTTCGTTACATATATTTCGTAACTAGACCCATCAATGGTCACGTATATTAATATAATCAATAACATAGATCAAGTATGGATGTGTAGCATGAAAATTACATACAACGTGATCCCTTAAACATGTCGATTTCCAACTAGTCCTACTTTCAAAAAACTTTATGCTCAACTGCAATTTGAAAGAATAATACTTTATTTCAGAGTTTCAATAATAACAACAATACTTTATTCTGATCAGAAAAATGTTTCAATAATAAATGAATATAAATGAAACAAACTCTCACTATACAAACATATTATCAAAGTGAACCACACTCATACGAGCTACATGCTCATGAAACACCTTAGATGGTACACCCTTAGTAAGCAGATTCGCAATCATGGAGTTCGTATTGATATATTCAATAGATATCTGAAGACTCTGAACTCTCTCCTTAACAACAAAAAACTTGATGTCAATATGCTTTGACTTCGACAAGCTTTTGTTGTTCTTAGAGTATAATTCTGCGGCTTTATTATCACAATAAATCTTCAATGGCCTCTCAATACCATCGACAACGCATAGCCCAGTGATAAAATTTCGCAACCATATTGCCTGTTTTGATGCCTCATAACAAGCTATAAATTCTACTTCCATGATGAAAGAAGCTCTGAGTGACTGCTTTACACTCTTCTAAGACATAGCTCATCTAGCTAACATGAAAATATAACCAGAAGTGGATCTTCTGCTATCAAGGCAACTAGCAAAATTGGAGTCTGAATACCCAACGATCTCTAAATGATCTGACCTCCAATATGTGAGCATGTAATCTTTAGTTCTTTGTAAATACCTCATAACCCTCTTTACTGCTTTCCAATGATCCATTCCAGGGTTACTTAAATATCTACCAAGCATACCAACTATGTACGCAATGTCCGGAATTGTACAAACTTGAGCATACATGAGACTCCTTACTAATGAAGCATAAGTAATCTTCTGCATCTCTTCCTTTTCAATATTATTTCTTAGGCATTGAAGTAAACTGAATTTATCACCCTTAGCAATGGGCGTATCTCCTAATGCACAATTTTTCATGTCAAATCTACTAAGCACCTTATTGATATAAGCCTTTTGTGATAAGCCAAGTATTCTTCGAGAACGATCTCGATGGATCTGTATGCCTAACACAAAAGATGCATTCCCAAGATCTTTCATCTCAAATTTATTCGAAAGAAATCTCTTGGTTTCATGCAATAAGCCTATATCGCTACTTGCTAGTAGGATGTCATCGACATATAACACCAGAAGAATAAACTTGCTCCCATTGATCTTGTGATAAATACATTGATCAACAGTGTTCTCCTTAAAACCAAAAGAAGTGATCACTTGATCAAATTTTCGATACCATTGATGGGATGCTTGCTTTAAACTATAGATGAATTTCTTTAATTTGCACACCAGATGTTTCGATTCATCCGACACGAAATTTTTTAGTTGCTCCATATAAATTGTTTCTTCAATGTCACCATTGAGAAACGCTGTCTTTACATCCATATGATGTAGCTCCAAGTTATAATGAGCTACAAGTGCCATAATGATTCTAAAAGAGTCTTTCGATGAAACAGGAGAGAAAGTCTTTTTATAATCAATGTCTTCCTTTTGGTTGAAACCTTTGGCAACTAGACTTGCTTTATATCTTTCAATATTGCCTTTCAAATCCCGCTTGGTTTTGAAAATCCATTTACAACCAATCGGTTTCGCTCCTTTAGGCAATTCAACAAGATCCCAAACGTCATTATCCTCCATTGATTTCATCTTATATTTCATGGCCTCAATCCATTTATGAGAGTGAACACTTTGTTTGGCTTCACTAAAAGATTTTGGATCATTTTCTAGTCCTATATCAAACTCGTGTTCTTTGAGATAAACAATGTGATCATTTGGAACCGCCAATCTGCTCTCTCTCGAGGATTTCCTTAATGGCACTTCCAATTTAGGTTGTTGTTGCTCTTCAATATGAGTAGGAGGTAACCCAGGAGTGTCTTGATAATCCGGATTTGCATCTTAAACAATATCAGACATAATTGTCTGATCATTTTCAATTGCAACTGTAAGAACTGTAACATGTTTTCCTCAAAGACAAAATTCCTGAGTTTAGCACTCTCATCATATTCAACATCCTCAATGAACTTAGCATTCCCGGTTTCGAAAAAGGATCTATTTAAGGGATCATAAAATTTGAAACCCCTCGATCTTTCTGAGTATCCAACAAAGTAGCAGCTTATTGTTCTTGAGTCCAATTTCCTTTCATTAGGTTTGTATAGTCTAGCCTCAGCTGGACAACCCCAAATATGTAAATACCTAATACTAGGCTTCTTTCCTATCCATAATTCATATGGGGTTTTAGCTACTGCTTTGCTTGGAACTCGATTAAGAATGTACATTACAGTCTTTAAGGCTTCTCCACAAAGTGACTCTGGCAAAGAAGAATGACTAATCATACTTCTAACCATATCCTTTAGGGTTCAATTTCGTCTCTCAGCTACACCATTTTGACTTAGAGTCCCTAACATGGTGTATTGAGGAACGATGCCACATTCTGCTAGATACTTTGCAAAAAGGCCTCGACGTTGTTCACCTGATTCGTCATATCTACCATAATATTCATCGTCACGGTCAGATTTACCGGCTTTAATTTTCCTACCAAGTTGATTTTCAACTTCAGCTTTATAGGTTTTGAAAACGTCTAATGCCTGAGACTTCTCATTAATCAAGTATAGGTACCCATAACGAGAATAATCGTCTATAAAAGTAATAAAATACTGTTGACCATTCCAAGAATATGTAGGGAATGGACCACAAATATCAGTATGAATTAAATCCAAGACGTTTAAACTCCTGTTAGCACCAGTTTTCTGGATATTTGTTTGTTTTCCCTTAATACACTCAATATAGATTTTAAAATATGAAAAATCAAGGGAATCGAGAATTCCTTCTAACACAAGCCTATTTATTCTTTGTTCAGAAATATGTGCTAAATGCTTGTGCCATAACATAGAAGAATTCTCATTAATTAATTTGCGCTTTATACCATAATTATTTATTTGCAAGGATTCATTGATGTGTGAGGCATGAAGATCTAATTTATATAGGTTTTCAACCAAAGAACCTGTGCCAATAAGATTTGAATACTGAAAAAGACTAAATTTTCAATTTCCAAATGAACAAGAATATCCTGATTTGTCCAAATAAGATACAGAAATTAAATTTCGTCTAAATGACAATACATAAAAATTCTCTTTCAAATCTAAATAGCAACTAGATTCTAACCTTAATCTAAATAAACAAACAGCCTCAACAGGAGCTCTTTTGCCATTTCCTACGTAGATGAATCTTTCAGCATCAGTTGACTTTTTGCTCCTTAGACAACCCTGCATAGTCACACTTATGTGAGTAATTCCACTCGTATCTATCCACCAAGTGTTATTAGGTACTAAAACCAAATTAACTTCATAACAAACAAAGTTGAGAAGTTTACCCTTTTTGGCAAGCCATTTAGCATACTTAGAACAATCCTTCTTCACATGACCACCTTTACACCAAAAGAAACAAGTGATCAACTTATCTTGTTTCTGTTGCCCCTTAGGCTATGAAGTTCCAGTATTTGCAGTGCCTTTTCTTGTGTTCCTTTTTCTCTTTCTGTTGGCAGCATTGTCGTCGGAAGAAGATGCTAAGTGAGCACTTTCTATTTTCTCTTGTTTCAACCTCTCTTCCTCTTGCACACATTGAGCAATGAGCTCATTAAGAGTCCATTTCTCTTTTTGAGTGTTATAACTTATTTTAAAAGGACAGAATTGTGCAGGAAGAGATATTAAGACCAAGTGCACGAGAATGTCCTCAAACAACTCTAACTTTAGTGCCTTTAGTCTTGTAACAAGATTAGACATTTCCATAATATATTCCCTTATGTTTTCTTGACCGCTATACCGCATTGAAACAAGCTTAGACAAGATGGTGTTTGTTTCGACTTTTTCATTTGCAGTGAATCTATTTGTAATTCGTTGTAGGAAACTCTTAGCATTTTCCTCCTCAGACATTGCGCCTCTAATGGTATCTGGAATTGAGTGCTTCATGATCAGTAGACTCATGCGGTTAGAATGCTTTCATTTTTCATAAAGTGCCCTTTCTGTAGCTGTACTATTATCAGTAGGGGCGAGAGGTTTGACAGACCTGATTGTATAGTCTAGATCCATACATCTAAGCACAATGGTAACATGCTCCTTCTATTTCTCGAAGTTAGTGCCGTTAAGCACTAAGATATTATTCAAATTGGCAGATATAGAAGCAACATTTACTGTAAACAGAAAAACAACAATAATAAGCTCACAATTAACAAATAATAATTTTGGGCCATATAAGATACCAAGCACAACATTAAAATTCAGTCTTTGGACAGAAATTTTAATTTGTAAGCGGTACTTTTAAACTTTATTAGTAAATATTAATAATCAAATCCTTGCCAACAACATGCCTTCCTTTGGGCTGACATATTGCATGCATGGTAAAAATAAATTTTATCACATATTTATTATCTTATTGTGTTTGTAATCCGGCCAAAAAATAACCTTCCTTTGGGCTGATTATTTTCCACATGGATTACAAACACTGTCATTTAAATTCTTAAATGACAACCTTAATTTTCAAAATAAATAAATTAACATAAAAAAGGTCACTTTGGTGGCATTTTATATTAATTTAATTTATTTTGAACTCTATTTTTAACATATCATGCACATACAAAAATATAAAATGTACATAAATTTATTCACATTAATAGGGAGAGTGAGTACTACCAATAATCTCAAAATATCATGAAATATTTTATCATAAAATAAAATTTCAAAAAATATGCATATAATATATCAAAACACCAAAATTACAATAAATATTAAATAATAAATATTTAATAGTTTCAAAAAATTTCATAAAAATCACCAAAACTTTTAAAATAAAATTTTATATAGGACTGGAAAAAATGGTTGGCCAAATGGCCACTAGAAAACTATTCACGCGCGCCACACGCACCTCTCCTTGCGCGTGGGGGAGGATCCCAGTCGGATCTTCTTCTTCGATCGACCGAGCTGGAGCATGTAACAGACCTGTCGGGTCTGGTTTCAATTTTTTCGGGTTTTAAATTCCTTTTTGAAATGATTTTGCTGAAATTAAAAATACATGATGAAATTAAAACATTTTTCTATAAAACCCACGTAAAAAACCAAATCAAAACAACAAACAATGATGTTTAATTAGATCAAAAAGATTCAAGAAAACTCCATGAAAGACCCTTACCCCTTTTCTTAATTTCTTTCAATCAAAACCAAAAAACTAACAAAATTGTGACTATATTTCAACCGTATAAGTCACAAGAAACAATTATTATTAATTAATTTGAATTAAAACACATAGAATATTATTGTTTTGGTTAAATTTTAATTTCAGGATTTAAAATATTTAAAGATAAAATTCATCAAACTTGAGACAAAATTTCAGAAAATTGCTCACATGATTTTAATCCTTATTTTATAAGGAATAAAAGCCCTAAGTTTTACACAATTTTTTTTTAATTCTTAATGATCAAACATGAACAAGCTCTTGATACCACTTATAAGAAAATTCATACAGATAAATATACTCAGGATTTCATGTTTAATCATCAAGAAAAGAGTAATGGAAGCATACCCGAATCCATTGGAATTGATTTCTTGGAGTTAGAGTCTTTCACATCTAAACTTTTGAGAGAATCTGTATCTCACTCAACGATGAGATTTGATTGTGAGAATTACGTTATGTTTAGACTAGGGACCATAACCTATTTATACTTGAAGTATATTTTATTTTATTTTGGCTCATAATGAAAATAAAATAAAATATTGGGTCTCTACACATTGCAAAGCCCATACTAATTAAGATGTCTTAAAGTCCAATAACTTAAACTTTATTTGATCACTTTTAAATGGACTAAATAGATAGCCTATAATGTACAATTAATTAATATATGTAGGCCCACTTAAAGAATTTCCCAACAAGAAATATTCAAAAAATTGCATCTTCTAATTCAATCCCTTGCCCATCCATTTCACATGCAGCAATTCTATCCTTGAGCTTATCTGAAACTATAAAATGGTGTATTCTCATTCTTTTTCCTCGATGCCAGCAATAAAAGGACCCAGCAGTGCATCCCAACCTAATGTTCGTCTACCTTTGAAAGAATGTTAATAACAATAAGAAAAAAATGACAAGAAAAATGCTATAATCAAAGAAAATTATGTCGGCATAACAGCTACTTACTTCCCAACGGGGTGTCAAGACTATGAAAACCCACACTCCATGTCCCAACGGGGTGTCAAGTTTTATCATGGCAAAAGAATGAGTAATTTTCAAAAAATTGCACCTTCCAATTCAATCCCTTGCCCATGCATTTCACATGCAGCAATTCTGTCCTCGATACCTGCAATAAAACGACCCAGCAGTACATCCCAACCTAATGTTAGTCTGCCTTTGAAGAATGTTAATACCAATAAGAAAATAATGACAAGAAAAATGCTATAATCAAAGAAAATTATGTAGGCATAACAACTACTTACTTCCCAACGGGGTGTCAAGACCATGAAAACCCACACTCCATGTCCCTCTCTTTGTGCAAGTATCCATGTGCATCTACTAGCCTTTCCCTAAGCATAATCCACAAAACTCTTTAAAGCATACGCAATCTGTGATAACCGTAAATTTTTCAATTAGTGAAATAAATAAATGAATTAACTATGAGATCGAAATATTGTGGAAATTCCGAAAATGGAGGAAGTGACGGAATTGGGAAATTCGAGTGAAAGAAATTAAGTTGGAAATAAAATAAGGAATAGAGGAAATTTAACTTGGATAAATAAAAATCCAAATTAAATAAGAAAATGAGGAAGAAAATATATATATATATATATTGTAAATACAATATATATAGTATTATTTCATTTATATCAAAATATATAAATGTAATTCAAATTAAAAAGTATGTAGATATATATATTAAATATATGTGTTGATATATAATATATATATCTATATGATATTATATAGTAGAATACTATATAATATAATATTAATATTATATTTATAATATAGTTATAAATATAATATAAAAAAACAGAAACAGAAACAAAGCAGAGGAGGAATCGGGACAACCCCGACCCCTTTTCCAGACAGCCGACCGACCACCGTCGGCGGCGAGAAAGAAAGAGAGGAGAGGAGAGATGCCGTCGCCGGCCAAAGAGGAAAGGAAGAAAGCTGCCGGCGGCGGAAGAGAGGAAGAAAACAGAAGTGGAAACCGACGGAAAGCCGAGAGAGAAAAAAAAAAGAACGGACGGCGCCGGCCAAATCGGTGGCCTCCACTGCCACCGAAGCGTCGTCGGAGGAAGAGGAAGAGGTAGGAGGCCACGGTTCAGGCGGAGAACGGCGGAGGAAGGCTGACGGAGGAGGAGAAGGAACTGAACCAAAACCGAGTAGATCCGCCGCCGTGCCATCGATTCGTGACGAACGGAGGCCAGATCCGGCTTCACCGTGGTGCCGGCCAGCTGAGGGGTCACTGAACCGCCGGAGAACCGGCCGCCGGCGTGGAACCGGCGAGGAAGGAGGCAGACCGGTTCGGCGGGAAAAGAAAGAAAAGGAAAAAGAAAAAGAAAAAGGAAAAAGAAAAAGAAAAAAGAAAAAGGAAAAAGAAAAAGAAAAGAAAAGAAAAGAGAAAAAAAAAAGAAGGAAGAAAAAGAAAGAAGAGAAAGAGAAAAGGCAATTCCTGGAATTTGGAGAATTCCCGAGAATTCGAAAATTACGGGAAATCCCAGGGAAATACGGGAATCGGTAAGAAATCCCGAAAAATAGTAAATTATTTAAATAATTTATTTATTTAAATAATTGTGAAAAAATTTTAAATTTTAGAATTTAAATTCCAGAAAATTCCCTCGATGACCGAGCCGATGGAATCGGGCGAGGTGAACACGAGCGCGACCTTTGAGAGGCAGTCGCCGACCCGAAACAGGTAAGGGAGACATGTGCCGCCTGTAAGGATATTCGGCCACATGTTTTAAATTATGCATTTAATTTATAAATGCAATTTATAATGATTGGTTTTGAAATTTGTGGTGATTTATCGGTTTTAAATTGTGGTGAAATACCGGTTGAGAAATATAAACTGTATTTTTCGTGCAGGAGGCTAGCCAAATCGGCAGCCGTTATACTGCCGAAAAAAATTATCGAAAAAAATTACTGAAATTTACCGAAAATCATAATAAATGATTTGATTTCACGTGAATCGATTTTCGGGTACAAAAATCAAGAAATCAACTAAATTTCATAAAACATGAATATAGTGATATTTAATTTTAAAATATTCATGTTTTCGAGTATGGTGAAAAGGAAATCACCGAAAATTCACCCGATAGGTGATATTTTACGTGAAACGAGATAAAAATGAAAAAGAGACCGAAGTGAATATTTTTATAAATATTCTTAAATATTCACTTGATTTAATATAAAACCTTTATGGTTTTAATTGTGATATAAATAATTATATAAATTTCATAAAGGTTAAGAAATGATGAAAAACTATGATTTCAAGACTAGAGGTCTCTACACGTGTTTTTAGAAAGAAACATGGTTACGGGATTTATGAATTTGAAAAAATAAATATTTTATTTTTCATAAATTATTGAAAAACCATGTTTTCAAGTGAAAGCACGGAAAAACGTGCATAAGTGTTTTACGGTGGAGAAAAGACAGTTTTGCCCTTCTATACTTTCAGTGATGATTTTGCAAACTGTCTTCATCGTATGAAAACATGATATATACCTTTATGAAATAATTTGAAAAATGTTATTTATTTTATAAATTTCATAAAGGTGATTATATTTACATGTGAGCCTTATGGATATTTGATTTACGGTGTTTAAAAATCCATAAAGGCTATGGTACGGTTTATACTGTTTTGAGACTTTAGGCCCTGAGTTCATGCATTATTATTCATGTAATTGCGTGACCCACCTGGGGCGGTGGCTTGGGTCGATGGACCAACGGGTGCACCTCAGGGTGTCAGAAGGCTGATGGACCCGCCAAGTCATCAGAGGTCTCGAGGTCACTTGGCAAGTGGACCCGAGGACCACCTATAGATTATGGCCATAGATCTAGCAGAGATAGCCGTGAGGGGCGATGGCCTACGGGTGCACCCCAAAAGCGGACGACTTGTGTTCCTGAGGGAACAATGAGAGCATGATTTATTTGATGCCTAGTCTCACACACTGATTACTGTTTACTGAAAGGATTTACGGAATCCTATTTACTGTACTGTTTATTATACTGATCACTGGTTACTGTCTACTGATGAAAAAAAAATCGTACCAAAATACTCTGTTTACAGAACTATATTGTGCACTGAAATGGTAGCTACTGATTACTGTTTTACTAAACTGAAAGCTACCATTTACTGTTTATTGAACGGAAAGCTACCATATACTATTTACTGAATTGGTAGCTACTGTTTACTGTTATTGACTGAACCGTATCAAGATACTGTTTTACTGAATACTGAATATACTGTTTTACTGAATACTGAATATACTGTTTTACTGAACTGTACGATACGGTGACTGATTTGAAAAGAGAAATAGATGTTTATTCTAAAAGAATAACATAAGAATTATTTCTAAGATAGAAATAATCAAAGAAGTGATTATCTAATGATTGGATATTTACAAATCACTGTACTGTCACGTGTTTTAAAGGATACTGAAGTGAAAAGAAATGGTTTACTCTGTGGAAAAAAAAACGAAGATCATATCGTTTTGAGAAAAATGGATTTAATACTCTCTACGGTTGCTTCTAGGTTCCGGAACAAGTCAGGTATTTTAAAATACCTGCCTTACTCTATCTGGATCCCTAGCCGACTGTAGTATCCTTCCTACATGTGAGCCTAGAGCCAGCTAGGAAGATTTTAAAGAAAATGAAAAAAAAAATTTTTCAGCATATAGATAGCTGAATATCAAGTGTAGCATATAACTCTCTTACTGAGCCGTGGTTTGCTCACTCCCCAATTTTAACATTTCAAGTTTTAATGATAGTGAGATCCAATATTTGTGGATTACAGCTGCACATAAAGGACAATGTGACAGATCGCCTGATTTATATGAGGTATGATCATTTATTTTCTGTATTTAGACATGTATGCAGTACTACTTGCTTATTAAGTAAGATAGGGGATGTGTATAATGTTAACAATATTTTATTAAATTATTTAATAGTTAGTAAAAATGAAGTATCACAGACAGCCCAACCGGATGAATTGTGTAAAATAAGGTTAAAAATGTGGTAACGGGTCGTTACACAATCGAAAAACGAAGAAAATACTATATCTCATTTTATGTTAGGGGTCGTTTGGTATCGTTTCCTGTTTTCTGTTTTATGTTTTTTGTTTTTGAAAATTCTGTTTTTGTTTTATTTTGTTTTGTTTTCAATTTCTGAAAACAGAAAACATGTTTGTTTAATACTGTTACGATTTGAAAACAAATATTTAAACTGATTCAGATATAATAATTCAATTCACAAAACAAAATTTTAAAAATTAAATAAAAAATAATATATTTATTAAATAATAATATGTAGATAATATTAAATAAAACAAAATTTTAAAAATTAAAAAAATAATATATTTATTAAATAATAATATGTAGATAATATTAAAAAATATTATTTTATATTATTTAATACTAATATTAAATATTTTTATTTAATCATATAAAAATTTATTATAATTTAAATAATGTTATAATTAAATAAAATATTAAATAAAATAATATTATTGAATTTAATTGTAATAATCATAAATTATATTTATTAATAATTTTTATTTAATTGTAATAATAATAATATTACATTATTAAATAAAATATTTAACTAATTAATTTTATAATAAATTATATAGTTATTTTAATGTTAAGTATTTACTTATTTAATAATATTAACTTATTTAATAGTAGTAGTGATATATTTTAAATTTAAGATAGAATATACTATTAAATAATAATATTGTTTAGTAAAATAAAAATTAATTATATTAGATAATAATATTAATTATTAACATATCAAAATTATTATAAATGATATTATTTAAAATATTTAATATATTCAATAAATTATTATAAAAATTTAAATTAAATAATATTATAATATTATAGTTCAGTGTAATATTTATTTAATTGCTTTTTATGTTTTCAACTTTTCTATATTAAAATAAATATATTAATTTTAAAATATTAAATAATATTTTATATTAAAATTTAATATTATTTTATTTAAAAAATTAATTAATTTTATTTATATTTTTATTATAAAATATTAATATTATATTAATATATAAACTCTATTCACTTACTTATGAACAATAATAGAAATGAAAACATATTTCCGAAAACAATGAAAACAAGAAATTCTTGTTTCCAACAATTTTGGAAATTCTTGTTTTCGTTTTCGTTTTTTGAAAAAGGAAACATGTTGCCAAACGTGTTTTCTATTTCTGTTTCCAAAAAAACTAAAAACAAAAACAGAAAACAAGAAACAAAAACAAAAACAAATGACCCCTTAGTAAGCGAAAGATATTAGGTCAAGCTTTTCTTTTTTTGTGTGTAAACCACAGGTAACCTCATTTGTTTTAAGGATCTGATATTAATTCTATTCAGGGTTTAGTCACAGTTAAGACTTTTTACCCTTCCCCAAAGATGTGTTTAGTGGGAGTCGAATTTAAGAACTCTTCCCACAAACTCAGCTTCCGTTACTAACTAAGCCACAACCCATGGATTTAGGTCAAGCTTTTCACAATCATAAATTTTATCTCACATAAAACACTTATGGAAATAAGTAACATTACTATATAGGTCATACTTCTAACATACTAATGAGTTATGGAAATCATAGAAGTAAGGGCTGTCCGAAGAATTGACGCATTCTTTCAATATTGCCCCAAAGCGCTTCCTCTCAGCTAAGGTAAATCCAGGCTGCCCACAATCCTGCATCGTTGTGAACTATCTTGTCAGTTTTTCTTCTATGTGGGGAAGAACACTACATGAATTAGTCCGTATCTGGATCTTAAGGGAACTATGGCAGTGTAGCGCAATAAAATTGATTATCAAAAGCAAGGCCTGCTTCAATAAAATTGAAGTGATATTTCAAATAGTAGTTTTCGCTTTTAAAGTGATCCCGACCCATCAAATCTTGGACTACATCCAAGATCACTTGGTGGACCACCTAACATGATCAACTTGCACCTTCAAAAGCTATGTAACTACCCCACTGATTTCAGCAGTTTTGTCTTCTAGTTTTATCATCCATCATATTTTGGTGTTCAAGGTAACGTTTATAATGATTATATAAGCATAAAAAATGTTGTGAAATAAATATATCATGATTTTGTCCAGAAATGGTTCGAATCAAAGTTAACCCTCAGCGAAACGAAAAAGGCAGATGATGTTAATAACCTCTTTATTTGGAGGAACATAACCATTCATCTTTGCAGCACTGAAGCATTCTGGATAACTCAAGTCAACATCCTCATGGCTGCATAAGCAGAGGATCTTTTCAAGAACACTGCTCATTCCAGACAGAGATGATTTATTGTACGAACCAAACAAGATTTGTAAATCCACCCACAGTTGCAACACCCCAAGAACTCACCTAACATTCAGGTCTCCAAACCAATTAAGCGGCTTATCTGACGATTGCACAACATACTCTAGAAGCCTTTTATCCCACTTTCTTCTCCGCTAAAATGAGTTTTCCTCCTCTTTCCAACCATTGTTTGGTGCGTATGTATTCAATATACAGACTGTCTCAAATTCAGCTAAAATAACCGGGCCATCTGGTTCATGCTTCGACACTAACAAAAAGTTAGGTAAACATATAAATTTAACTAGCATTCCATGGACATTGAAAGAAACATGGAAGAACATAACACAAGATCTCTTGTTAGTGGTTAAGAGATTGTCCCTAGGTACAGTCACTGGGACAATTAAAAATGGTGCGCATTCTTTTCTTTTTGGCGCAGGCATATATTCAACTCGACACACACACACAGAGGCACACAGAAAGAGAGAGAGGAGAGAGTTCAAATATTAAATAGTTTCTTAACATTCACCAAAAGAGACTAGCCATAACCATAGATCAGCATTGGCATATATGATACAACCGATATAAAGCAATGTGAGTAAAAAAATGCTGGGATTGACATAATAAGGTAAATTAAAGAGCTTCGTGATAATTTGGAAACTTGAGAAAACAGCATTGACATCTTCCAAATAAAACTAAGAGGGAAAGCGACTTCTGACAAAGAATTTAACCGTAGAAAACATTTTCCTCACATTTTGCAACAAGAAAATAGCTCTGCTGCGCCAGAAGTGTAATCTCATTTTCAGATCGAGCACGCATACAGTGTTGTAATATTCCTATTTGTGTGGACTAATTAAGTGTAATTAACTTCATATAATATTTAATTAGTAGTATAATTTTATATAAAGTGTGATCCATAATTAATTATATTAAATATATAATATATGTGTATAAACCTATAATGAGATGGGTTTATACATGAATCCTAAAAGGGGAGGTCCCTACTCTCAACCTTTATATATATGAGACTGGCCCATTGAATTTCATATCTTTCGACGAGAGATGAGAGTAGCTCTCTCTCCTCTCTCTCTCACTACTCTCCTTCTCACTCTCTCGTTTTTTTTTTCCGTTTCAAGTCTGGAAGCAGTCAACGGAAAGCTATCGGAGAGAGCTTCGACAATGCGGTAATATAAGATAGCGAGATTGAGCTCTCGCCTGCATCCATGTGAGTTTTATCGCGTATTAATTTCGTGTTAGTGACTTGGTGAGATTTAACTAATTCCAACAATTGGCATCAAAGCTAGACTCACCCTAAGGTCACTAACCATTCTTGTTTGAAGCTGAGAAGCCATAAAAGCTTCCATTTAAGCTTTTGTATTTTCAGATTTTGTGAAACTCATCCGATTTTAATGTGTTTTTGGCTCAAAAATTATAGATTTATTGTTGTAGAGCAATTTCGGATGAAAAACACATGAAAAAATGACATAAAACGGGCTAAAATGGTGAAAACCCGAATGGATCGGGTGGGAAAACCCATTTGCAGTGAAACGGGCGAAAGAGAAGCATGCGCCCGATACATTGGTGAGGGGCACGGTGGGCGCCCCTTTTCTGTTATGCGGGCGCATGTAATGTACGTGCCCGCTTATGGAAATTAAAAAAAAATGTGGGGCCATTTTTGATGTTGGGCCCTCTTTTTGGTATTTGGGCTATTTTTTGTTTTATTTGGGCTACACATTTTGGGCCCTTGTTTTACTATTTTGGGCCGATTTTGAGATTTTTTCGTGGGCCATCTTGTTTAATTTAATTAAGACTTGTAATTTAATTAAGTAGGCCTTAATATTTAATTAATTTAGGCCAAAATTAATTATGTAATATTATGGGCATTATTATTTAGTTATTTTAATTGGCCATTTAGCATTAATTTAATTTTGGGCAATTATAATTAATTAATTTCAGGGTCATTTTGCCTAATTAATTTAGGAGCCATGTTGATTAATTAATTTTAGTTGGCTATTAAATTTAGATTAATTTGTGGCTATTTTGCATAATTAATTAATGGGCCACTTTGGATTATAATTTTAAGAGCCATTTTGATTAATTAATTATGGGCCATTTGGATAATTAATTTTGAACAATTTTTTGTCATAACCAAAATTTATTTAATAGTCATAATTAATTGTTAAGCCCAAAATTAATGTGATATAAGTGAGTTTTTGGAGGAATTACTTTTGGAGTAATTTCTAGAAATTTAATTACTCATTTAATTCATAATTCACTTAATTTTTGAAATATATACTCATGCCCATAAATTACTGATATTTGGCCTAATTAAATAAGTTTAAATAAATTATTTGGGTATTTTGTTGAGCCATTTTGGATTATGGTTTACCCATTCCGTTAATAATTTATTTAAACAAATAAACTCTCTTAAACATTGCCGTATTATTTGAATATTCACATTTATGTTAAATTAATTTAATTAATTAACTTTGGGCCTAAAATTACTACATATACTTCGGGAATTGCATATTTTGGATGTAGTTACTTTTGGTCAATTAATTATGTGAATATTCTTAAAATTATAAATCATTAATTGAAATGACTAGTATTTGCTTGTCGCAGGAATAGTCATGAAGATTTTTTGACCTTTTATTCTGATAATTTTAAGAATATAATAATAAGGCAATGCATAGTGATAGTTGCAGTTGCATAATTTACTAAGATCTCTAGAAGTGGCTAATCTCTCCCTGTCGGATTGTTAGTTGCTTTTAGAGATGCTTAGGATTGAGAGGATTCTGGTTGGGATATGACACGGTCTTCCTACCCTGTCGGTGGACGATCATTCAGGTTGTATTCAACTAGTTTTGTTTTATCCTCTGTAGTGTATTGTGGAATAAAATTGATATTTAATGAATTATTCTACTAGCCTCCATGTTTGTGCAACTACCACATATAAAAAAAATTTCTAGCAGGATCAAATTAGATAGATAGTATGAATCACTCTCTATAGTTAGGGATATACTGAACTAGGAAGTAATCCTGAGAGTTGATCCATCTACTATACCCAATAATATGAGCTTGTTGATGACAAAATATTTGGAATTTCGGGAACACTTAAGTGAGAATTCTCTGATTATATAGGGTATACCATAAATAAATACATCAGAGAAAGTGTTTCAGTTAATGGTAACCAAGAAGTATATATGGATGCCATTAGAAAATAGTTCGCATAAGATCGATAAAGGTTGCTATAGGATTTTGATTCCATGTATGGCAGATTCAATACCACTTCCTTTTGGGGTGGAGAGTAGGAGATCTTCTAAGTTTATAGATCTCATTTAGTATACCTTAATGGACAGAAGGAAGTGTGGTATTTTAATATCAAAATTGATATTGTTATCCAAGGCTCAGAGATCTTTCCGGTTAATAGATCTTATTTGGTTATAATGATGATATATGCCAACATTACTGCCAAAAGGAAATATTGTTAAGAGATCTCAATAAAAGGTCATTTTAGAAGAAGAAATTTGCCAAGTTTACTTCCCATTCTGGTTCCACTAACACCTCTTAATATCAATGTGTGCCATTTTGTTATAATCATAGGCACAAGAGGTAGATTGCAAGAGTTCTCTAGATTGGGATGTGTAAAAGGCATTCTATTAGCTTTTATTTTGACTCCAATCTAGGAGAAATACCCTCTAACTGTTGGTGGTTGGATACCGGTGCTATTATTGATAAAGCTATAAGCAACCGGAGATCGAATAAGGGAAAATTGTTGTGAATTGGCGCTATAGAGTTAGAATCCATATTGAAAACAAAGAATTAGCCAGTTTGTTGTTACATTTTAAAGACAGCTTTGTTACTACTGTCAGTTTATACTTTTCATTCTGATAATAGAAAATTATTTTGCTTAGTAACAATATATATATATATATTGATTCTGGCATTCTGCGTAATGGATACACAATGGACTTGTACCCGATATTGGGCAAATTTTCTTCAGTTGTGAATGATGTGACTATTGATTTTGATTATGATAGAATCAATAAGAAATCTATTAAGTTGTGGCATGAGTTACGAACATTTCAAGGCACATGAAGAGATTGCATTAAGGGAAATCTTATTGCTAATATTAAGAATATGATTAGTAGATATTGAAATGATTAGGAACTGATACATACCAACATTTGTAGATCATTTTCACATACTGTATTCATTGGATATAAGTGTTTCATCACTTTCACTAAAGACCATTTCGATATAGGTCATATAGAGTAAAAGATTTGATTTTGTAGAGGCCTTAGGCATTCTGATTAATTCCGCTGCGCTGCTTAAGGCAATGATCAGACAGTAGTGATGAATGTTGTGCTAGGTATAATAAAGCTAGGCGAAATCATATATCGATTTTCGAGTTAAGTGCACTGTATGATTATGTATTAACGCCTAGTATGTTGTGCTTGGAATACCAACAAGGATGAGATTGCAGTAATAATCATTCGTACATTTTGATGTGGTACGATTTATGTTGAATCACTTTAAATATTCGGAATTCAGGTGAAGTGAAATTATGAAAACTGCAACTCATATTTTATGTTAATCTCCAAGCAAAATCAGTTCCCATATTCATCTTAAGTTGTAGTCAAACACTAAGTCTAGTTTGTGTTGCTTTTCGTGTTTAGGGTTATAAAGTAAGGCAAAAAGGCCTATAACCCATAGTCAAGAAAGCTTGACGAGAAAATTATCAGCGGCAATTTTGTTGGTTATTGTATCGGCTAGAAATATTGTAGATTTTGTTTTCTCATCGTGTGACGCTAGAATTATTGAGTCTGACAATGCAATCTATTTAGAGGATGATTTAAAGAGTGGGAGTTGTGAACTCCACAAAGTCACTATTAAAGTACATTTTGTTGTGCCAGTCCCATATATGCATTATCTTTTGATGATGAAAAGCCACAAATCAAAGGAACCAATGGTTGATCTCAATACTGTATATCTAAACCTGCACTTGACCTTACAAAGGAACATGAATGTGAGATTCATGTATCTTCTGTTTCTGATATTTGTCAAGAGACTATACTAATTCGAGCTCTTAGAGTTGGATATTAGTCACGCAGGATAAGTGAGCATCTATGTTGCATAAGGATGCATGGGATCTATTTTAGTTGTCACATCATTATAGACCAAAAGGGAGACTCTAAAGATTAGGTAGATGATTTAAAGCCAAATTTGGCCAAGGCTTTAAATAAAAGCAACCTAAAAGTTTGTAATTCCTAAGATGGAACATGCAGTATGTGAACTCAAGGAGTTCATTTGCGAACATTAAAAGGCATCTAGATTGTAATATGTAAAGAATAAGATAGTCACTTTATGGAGAACATAGTTGATAATTGGATCCATTGCGAGGTCAGTAGGAGTAGTCATGTGCTTACTGTGCTCTAAATTGATGATATCAATAGTAGCCTATGGCACTGACCTATTGTATGAAACAAATTTCATGTCGTCATGTCACTTTAGGATGAAGAATCTAAGTGAGGCTTTATTTCATTTTAAGGATTGAGATTCTTTGTGACATATCAATAGGCATACATTATTGGTCTTATAAAACCTACATTGTGTGTTAAGTAGGTTTGTTATATGTTGTTCTCCTATTAAGACGTTATTTAGTGAAAAGTGACATGTAACCAAAAAAAAAAATTAGTGAAAAGTGACATACTGTGAAAATCTCAAAGTCCTCAAAATGATAATGAAAGAGCTCATGTCGAATGTTATGTATGCCTTATAAATTACAATTCCCTCCTTGTACTACCGATTAGGACTTTTATCTCATGCACCAAAAGTCCCTTTCATTTTGCATCATGCCGTATGGCACCTTACATAAGCATGTTGGCGTGTGAACCCTTGTGTTGCACCCTTTTTCTTGTCTTCCTCATCACCTCTTGTCTAATTCGGTTATCTTAGTCTTTTATCTCATATTATTTTCATTAAATTCCCAGCTTCCTTTCACGTTCCACCCTGCCCATCTTCCTCTCTAAGTTTCATTATACTTAGCCACAATCGTTGACTATTTGTTTCTTATGTCATTTTCTCATAAATTCACTTCTTGGTTCTTTCTCATTTACACGGCACTTTAGTCCATTTTATTGACTTTCATAGTCCCATTCATTACAATCGGTCAGCACAATATATCAGCCTAAATTTCCATTCGGTTCCAAGCTCTCATCTTTAGTTTCCATGCTTTCATTTAATGTTTTTACACTATGTTCCATGCTTTCACATTTGCTAGAAGAATAACCGAACACTACATGCAACCATGTAGTGGCGTGATTCACCATTTCTTGTTGCACTTTGGTGCTTGTTTTTCCTTCCTTTGCACTTGCATCCAATAGTATTTAGTCAATATTCCAAGTACTAATTTTTCTCATTTTAATTCATATACTCTATATGGTAAATTAAAAATTCCAAAAATTCCATAATGTATATAATGTATAGTGGAATTTCATATTCCATGTTTGTTTAATTCCACTAAGTAATTTATTTCGGTTATCCATTCTTTACAATAGGCTATATAGTATAATAAAAATCGGGTCTCACATCTTTCTTTGACAGTTTCTCTTCAACTTTTTATTCCTTGACTCCTTTTGCCAATTTGAATTTTACGCATAAAATGACAATATAATATTACCACGATACAAAAAATTAAAACAATACATTAAAATTTAATAAAATTTGTAAATTAATTTGATAAGATTTTTATATTAATATAATTTAACGAGATATAAACCTAAAAAAATCATAAACGAATTTCAAGATATACTTATTGACAAGAAAGCAGGGGAGCAGACAAAAGGAAAAGCTAAGTTTGTTCCTTGCTTTGTCTTCGGAAGTTTTCTCTTCACTGTTATGTTTTTGCCTTGTTGGCTACTATATATAGTAGATTAGAAAGGCTTATTTGATGTAACATTCTGATTATCAAGGTTGCTGTGAAGTTGTTTGACAGCTGATTCTGAAGTTCTTGCTAGGTCAAAAATCTCTGTTTAATTCCATTGGTAAGCCTAAGCTTCCATTGTCACGATTCTATACCAGTTATTTATGTGATTTATCTATCAAAATTGTCACCAAAGTTTGCTCTTTTGTAATCTAGAAGTCATAGGTTCATGGAAACAATTCTCCATTAATGTAGAAGGAAGACTGCCTATATTTGACCTTCACTAGATCTCATAATGTGGGAGTTTTGTGCCCTGACTTTGCCTTTTATCTCACTAGTTCTTGTTGTGATTGTTTAGCTGGTGTGCAATCCAATATATAATAATTAGATTAAGATTGATTAATTTTTATATTTGCTAATTGGATCAAGCTTGGAATTTCAGGATTGAATAGCTGTCATGTCAAGCATGGCTATTTGTCGTGTTAGGATTGATTTGGATTAGAATTTGAAGCTGAGAAACAATCCTACCATTAACAAACTTGATGAGCTTTAGCATAAATATAATCCTTAATTATTGCAAATGGTCAACTGAGGGAGACATACAAACAAGTAGTTTAAGTATTCACTTTATTCAAGGGAGATTTTTAGTTCTATAACTCCTGAAGAAAGCAAAGGTATACGAGTTTGAATATAGAAAGGAGATGGCAAGCACAAGTTATGGTTGCCATAGACCTGTTAGCTGTAGAGGTGGTTGTTGTAGTCAACCTGCACTTGCATACTAACCCTGATTGAATTTTTCATGTGAAGAAAGCTGAGGATAAAAACAGGTAGTATTTCATTCTATAACCTTCAGCATTGGCTCAAATCATCATGCTTTTATTTTCAAATTGTAAAAATTTCTACAGATCTGATGTTCAAGTCTCAATACCTGCATTCTTCCTTCCTTCGTGCAAAGATTATACCTAAAAAATGGCAATGTATTCCGTATTTCATAACATGATAAGACCAAAACCATCAGAAGAAGGAAACAAGGAATATTAGCATCAGTTAGTAATAGGCCAATCTGGTGATTTGTTTCAGACAAGGGATGATAAACATATTTTCATCATCTGAATCTGAAGACAATATTCATTATCTGGGAAAGTATTATTTCCTTGTATTTCTTTTTCCAATAACTTGAGGTGAAAAATCAGCTAGCAAATGAATGGAAGTGTAGATGACAGTCATTCTCCACTCAATTACTCAAGTCATTAATCAACTCAATGATTTACCAACAGAAGTTTCAATCTTGCTTTACTTTTTCCGGGAAACCTGTGCATATGCATGAATGGACAGATAACAACAATTCCATGACCATGAATGGTCTATGTATTCCAAGTCTATGGACATGGTGAATAAAATTACAAGCTTCCCTTCTGGGTTCATGTAGTCTGCTCATGTAAGTTTCTTTCTACTTGTTTCCTTCCCTTTAACATTTTAAAATTCCATAATTTAGTTGATGATTGCCACAATCGTTTTGCTACATTTTCAGTATTGTACTTCTATCAATTATGATTGCGGTTAATTGGTAGTGATTTCAGACATTTTAAAAACAAATCTTACACTTCTACGATATCTAGATTTGTCGATTGACTATTTGTACAAAATGAAAGAAACTAGTTTTTAGTACTATTTTTTTTATCTTAGGGAAGTACAAAAATGAAGGAAAATCAAACTTTAGATCTAATCTTCCTAAAAGAAAGATATCAATTGTTAGTCATTCCTTAATCTTAACTAGTTTTTGGTATTGACTTCTCTTAGTGAATGCAGCCCAAAGACCTTTATATTCAGAAAGCAACAAGCTTAAGACTCTTCACAAACATCACCACTACAGTGGAAAGTAGGAATGCTAATAATAGCAACCGGAAACCAAATACAAGAGACTTTTATTTCATCGCACCATATTATCATTTATCACTTCGAGCTAATTAAAATTAACCCAAAAGTGATCGTTATTCTAATGTTGCTAGGCTTTGATCAAACGTCTTGCATTTTTGGCATCATTCAACGCAGCAGCGGTACATGAAATACATCTCCATGGGGTGGCCACACTCAATGCAGACCACCCTCTTTGCAATTCCCCCGCTGATACCTGGAAGGATAAGGCGAATGCAGTGGTGACCGTCGGTAATCCCTTCCAGGTGCTTGCGGAGTGCTGGAATAAAACCCGATGCTTTAGCAAGTTCTTGCCATTCAGCAAAACTTAGCATGCTATCCAGAACTTTGTTTCCCTTGGCTCTGACCATTTCGGTTGATCCTAGAAAGAACACTGCCCATCCATGTTCGCTGCCATCGTAGCTAAGTATTGTCATGACTTCTTGCTTTACAACATCAACTTCATTGGTCTTGCCATGTTGGGATTTCGAGAACAGCATGCTCTCCAACCGATTCCAAAAGAACCAAACTGTGGTATCTTCCCAGGTGTGACTAAGCCGCTTTTCATTGATTATACCGGCGATCTTTTTCACCCTCTCCCTGGCGTTGTTCTTTCCAACGTAAACCATCTCTAGGCCAATGCGGAGAGTCTCTGCAGCAGCTTTTGTTGCAGAAGTGAAGTTTTGGATCCATTCAATTTCCTCGCCACCGTACAAGCATATGACTTTCTGTTCTTTAATCTGATAAATGAGCAAGGCATAATCAGAAAGTGAATGAACAAGCAAATTCATAGGAATTAAAAGATAGACATGCAAAAGTAAAGCGGTGTCTAAAACAGCAATGCTGCAAAGTCTTACGGTATGTTAGAATGTACCCAGGTAGTTAAGTTCTGTTCAAGCCCATCAACAAGTAGTTCAACTGTCCAAGCCCCAGTTTTCCAGAGGCTTTCTTCTTTCTCAGTGCTGAACGGGAAGGCATCATTTCCCCAAATCCACAACATGTTGAGTGCATTTGTGCATGTCACCTTTCCCTGAGGATCCAATGTCACCACAATTGGCTTCTTCAGGAAACGCCATACCTCCCTGGTGTACTTAATGACTGCTGGTTCAATAACAAAAGGGTGGCTCACAGTGTACCATGGCATTTTTAATTGCAGATTCAAAAATTTTTGCTTAGAACTATCATTCCAAGCTGATCTTTCCACAATCGGGAGCCACACAATCTCATAGCTAAGCTCAAGCGTTAGCAGTTCACGTTTGTACAGAAGCTCAAGAGCCTGAATCTCGTCCGCTGAGATATCAAGATCTGAAATGAGCAGCAACACATGCTTTCTTCTCAGTACGTCCATGTGAACCTGTCAATTTGTACCACCAGAAGAACACCGTTATACGGCCAATTAATTTCAAACAGAGCCGGAAAATAATGAAATGGATCCTTGGAAACTGACCTTCGACTTGTTTGGACCTAAGAGAGAGTTAGGATCTTCCTTGCTGGGCGAGAAAATCTTTGTCAGAATCTTCAAGTTGTCTAGTTGAGGCGTTTCAAGAAGGCGCTTTAGGTCTTCATAAGCTTTTTCCTGCTTCTTCTCATCTGCATCCCGTTATGATCTTTATCAAACCTTTGTTCTTCGATCAGTAAGTAATAAATACAATTTTCCATTACACAAATTAGTTAAACTTCATAGTTCGCATTACTTAGCTATCACAGTTGTAACAGAAATTTTCGAATTTTGTAGTGATATATCTGAGGACTCACCAATATGCTGATAAAAAATACGTAACAGCTTTTGGAGTTGTTCATGAATGCTGCTGACTTTATACGCCAAGCTTGATAACTCCCATGCCTCCGAGGTCCATGTAATGAACCTAAAATCACCGAAAAAGATTGATTAATAGTAAATTTAATTGGGTCGAAGCATATATTGAGCACGTAATGATTAGAGTCTCACTCATGTCTCAAGCCAACAAGGCTTGTAATCTGTGCAGCGCAAGCCACAATGCCTCGGATGGTCCAGTAGGTAGCTGTGGGGATATGAGCCATGGCGATAGGCACCGATGGCACATCACTCAATATACACTGAGAAGGTAGCTCCGTGAACTCAACAATGCACTTGGTTACATCCATCATCGCCTTGATGAGTTTGGTAAGTGCATCAAAGTGGGGTTTCAGCGCCTGGGAATGCTCCAAGATGTCCGGCAGTTGCTTGAGAAGAGCCACCGACTTGGCAAGTGAGTTTGTAGTGCAGAGCTGAACAATCAGCCAAAACTCCCCAAAATTCACAGCCAAAGCTGCCAAGGTTAGCACCACTTTCGCATCCCATGAGTAGCTTGAAAGCGTGTTGAGCAGCACCATTGTTGTTGCATGGGCATCTCCACCTTCCGAGCACTTGCATGATATCTACAAATGCATTTACACCATTGAAAAAGATATATATATATATATATATATATAGTAAGTGAAAATCAGCGAAGTTATATTTGTTTAACTGCATAAAGGCACAGTAATAGAATTATTCTAGAGGTTGAGACTTCAAAAGCAAAAGGAATGAATATATAAATATATATATATATGTATGTATTAAGATCCTGGCAGCCAAATAACCTCGCAGGAGATCTTTTGAACGATATAGGCCAAAGCTCCAAGCATGCCATCCATGGAAGCCAGTTTGGTCCGATCATCAATGTTATTTGTGTGCCCTTTTCCACCCTAAAAAGCATTAAAAATTAGAATACCACTTGTATATGTGAAAACTAAAGATAAATGGGAAGCTTGTCACTATACACTCAGAGCATGGTCAATGTTAGGAGTGATATGGCGCAAAACGTCGTCAATGATTTGGAGAATGGGTTTGACATCAACTTCACGACCATCAGGAGCATGAGTCGACTGGATTTGCTTCATCATTGCAGTGTCATCTGATGCTGAGAACATTCTGTGCTCACTCCTTAGCATTTGCTGCGATTTGGAAGGCTGAGAGGTGGGGGTAGCCATGTTAGCAAAAGCTGGGATATACGACAAGAATGCAGATAAGTGCTTGTGTCTTGTGGTTTGCTGCATTCTTAGGTTTATATAGCGGTAGGCGAATGCAATAAGTGCTTGTGTCTTGTGGTTTGTGGTTTGTGGTTTGTGGTTTGTGGCAAATAAAGAAGAGGCACGTGGGGTTTGTTGTGGAAATGTGACCGTACGGTTCCGAAGAACACAAAAAGAAGCTTAAATGTACATGGGTATTCGAGAGGACAGTTGGCATTGTCGCGCCAGCTCTCGACTATGGCTTTTCTTTCGCCTCCATTGCCACGCCAATCTCAATTGAATTCAATGGGCGTGGATGTTACTCTCCAGCAGTAAGCAATGAACTTGAATCTCATGTTTTCCCGTGAACATTAAACGCGTGGAACTAATATTGTCTCGTTCAACGAAAAAAATTAAAATAAAAAACAAAAACTTAAAGGGGATTGTACTTTGGCGTACAATAAGTATAGGGCTGGTTGGTGCGGGGGTTATATTATATTTAATAATCAAAACCTATTTTCCATACTAATAAAAAAAAAAACCTCGTTCATCATAAATTTTTAAATGAACAGTATTTAAGAGCATAAAGGATATAATAGTTTAAATATAAGAAATTACATTTTTTCTTAAAATGTTACATTATTTACATTTATAATCGTTATTTTTCTTTATTTATTTTCGATTTTAAGTGATTTAATACTTTTTAACCACTAATTATAAGTGAAAATTTTAAAATAACATTTTAATTAACTAAATAATATTTATGAACACATTAATAAAATACATCAAAAAAACTAGGTGGAAGCCTTGAGCCTTACGAAAGAGGAGAGTTTCAACTATTTCTTAGTGAAACTTTTTAAATCCAGCATTACTTAAAGACGACGATGTTTGAACAAGTCTTGGTTTACCCTAAAATCTTGTTTGTATTATTGTACATGCCATTGTCATTGTTTGTTAACCTAAAACCACAGATGGTTAAATAGAACCGAATCTAGACCTAGTTGATGGTTATTAGCTGTAATAACTAATAACCTTAATCTATTTAAGAAAGTTCTGTTGATGGTTATTTGTGTCATTACAAACAATTTTTTAATGAAATAATTAAAAAAAATTATGACATATTGTAAAATCAACGTCACCAAAAAACAAAAAACATAAAAAAAATTTCCACCCTTCAAATTTCGTAGTAAAATTTGACGCCAAAGATTTAGTGACATTTTTACAAATGTGACATTATATAATGTGTCACATATAAAATTTTCATTTTATGACAAAAACACAAATGTCGCAAAAAATCAAAAAGCATTACAAAAAAATTTCCCACCATAAATAGTTGGCTGTAAAATTTGGTGCCAAATATTTACAAATTGAGACATTATATAATTTGTCACATATAAAATTTTCATTTTATGACAAAAACACAAATGTAACAAAAAATCAAAAAGTGTCACAAAAAAATTTCCCACTAAATATATTTGATGATAAAATTTGACACCAAATATTTAGTGACGTTTTTACAAAATGAAACATTATACAATTTGTCACGTATAAAATTTTTATTTTATGACTAAAACACAAATGTTACAAAAAATCAAAAAACGTCACAAAAGAATTTTTCACTAAATATATTTGACGATAAAATTTGTGCCAAATATTTAGTGACGTTATCATGTGACGATTTTATATATCGTCATATATAATATCAAAATCGTAAAAACTGGTGACAAATTATAATATTCATTATGTATGTATCATTGAAAAAATCGTTATAAATGGTCAAATTTGTTGTAATGTCAGGGAGCAGATGGTAATGTTACTTTATAGACAGATGTTTGTATTATCTTACAAGCCAATCCATCTGACGAATGAAAGAATATTTGCGACTCGCCCTTTTCTGTTTGTGGGGTCTCGAGAATTGATTGTGCTGCCGTTCTGCAACCGCAAGGGTGCCACGTGTGCAGCAGCCGACTAAGTGGTTTTGTGCCTTTTTTTTTTGTGGTTGATGTCGTGCTTTTTTTTAGTAAGATACTAAAATAATGATAAGAAACCAACAATATCTTGAGAATTTTTTCATTTACTCATAATGAATTATAGAAAAAAAAAAGAGTGAAAAAGACTAATGCTTTAAATTTTAGGCTAGTTGATTTATTTCCTCAATTTTCAAAACAAAAGAGATATAAGTTTTCAGTTTTTTATTTACTGTATAAATATAAAAATTCTTAAAATAATGAAATTAAATTCAAATTTATTAAATGATATTAAATATGTGAGATGCTTTATTATAACTTACAAAGATATTCATGTTTATTGTATCTAAATAGAAATTAATGTCATTTAATATGTTTGAATTTAATTACGTTTTTTAAAATATTAAAAATTTATTTAAAGTAAAATAAAAATTTATGAATTGATTTAAAATGTAATAAAAATTGAGTTTGTATATGATGCACTGACAGTGTATAGTTTCTATACACTGTCAATGCATCAGAGGTTGACACCTCATCAATAGGTCCTTATTGGTAAATTAAAAAAATTTATTTATATTTGCATATAAAGGCCTATTGATGAGGTGTCAACCTCTGATGTATTGACAGTGTATAGAAACTATACACTGTCAGTGCATCATATATAAATTCATAAAAATTTGAGTTTTATATCTATTTTGTGAAAATTGTTAATGATATATAGGAGTATTAAACCTTAAAAATGGGAATATGCAAATATAAGGGAAGAGAGTCCCGTGAATAAGACTATGGATGTAAACGGGTCGGGTACCCGCTAAATTTGGGATACCCGAATCCGAACTCTATTAACTTTAATAATACCCGAACCCTATTAACTACCCGATTATTTTTATTTATGTTACCCGAACCCTAACCCTATAAAATATAAAATACCCGTTTAACTACCCGAACCTGTTTAACTACCCATTTATTAAGTCAAAGTTTGACTTTTAAATTTAAATTTAAAATCAATTTTGGAATAACTTAATTAAAACATTATATTAATAAATTTAATTTAATTCATAAAAATGAATTAAAGTTAAAAATCATAATTATAATAGATAATGATTTAATTTAATTAAATAAAACATTAATAATAAATAATTTATATATTAAAAATATAAATATTATATTAATTAATTATTATTTATAATCGGGTTCGGGTAGTGGGTACCCTAAGGTAACTACCCGAACCCTACCCTAACCCGTGACGGGTAGTAATTTCACTACCCGAACCCTACCCGAACCCGATTATACACTACCCTAATCCTTTTTAAACGGGGCGGGTAGCACCGGGTACCCGTTTATAGGGTACCCATTGCCATCCTTAAATAAGACTCTTGAAAAGAAAGGAAAGGACGAGACTGACAGAAACGAGGTATTTATATCTGTGGGTTTGGTAATGGGAATAGGGACGATATCCATAGCCACGGCCATTTAAAATTGTTGGGGTCCTCGCGAAGGAAAGGAAGCATGGTTTTTAGAGATTGAGAATAGTATTTAGGAATAAAAATAAATCATATTATTTATGCATTATTCATATTCATTTCAATGTTTATTTTTAAATTAAATTTATATTCGAATATTCAAATAATAAATTGAATCAAATTCGAATTCAATTTACATTTCAGTAAATATTACATAGTATAGTTTTGAGTTTTTATTGATGTAATTAAAAATAGGCTTTGAAGAAATTTGGGAAATTAAAATGTAAGAAAGAGGGATTGCTGGCCTCAAAATAAGAAGGAATAAAAAGACAAAGGTTTTCACGAGTGAAATATATAAATTCTCTTATACATATATCTAAAAAATATTAATTTACTTTAGTTTTAAAATATCAATTTTTTCTCTTTAATTATTTTTAAATTAAAAAATAGTAAACTTTAAACCCTAGATTCTAAATCTAAAAACTGTAAACCATAAACTTTAACTCTTAAATCCTAAATCATAGACCAAAAATTTTAAATTTTAAACTCTAAATTATAATTATAGGAGAAAAAAATTGGTATTTTAAAACTAAAATAAATTGTCATCCTTTTCGGTATAAGTACAAAGAAATTTATGTATTTCATCTAGATTTTCACATATTTATTGGAGGGAGGTAGTTGGAGAGAAATTAATATAAACAGTCCTTCACGACTCACAAGTCAAGCTACAAATGAAATTGGTGAAATAGTAATTGCATTCACCAAAAAAAAAAAATAATAGTAAGCCATTGCCAGTCTGGAAAAAGCAAAAGGTGTTGAATTGAATCATTACAAGCAATAAACTAGCTTAGCCAATCCCGCTTTTTACTTAAAACTGTCATTATTTCTTCTTACCAATTAATCTATTTGTATTTATAAATATAATATAAATATAAAATGTTGCATCACTATCAGTTTGATGGAGATTGTTTTTTTTCGTGTCCTAATGCCACATGGGCAATTATCCGTGACTATTAAATTCCACAACAAACTCTCATGCCAAATGCCAAGCAAAGCAACCAACCTTTTCTGTCTACTAAATACTAATATCCAAAATTCACCCAACTTTTAAAATATCTATAGATATATTCTCAATTTTTATAATGGTGATTATTCATAATCATTTATAAAACCTAAGCAATATAGAAAAGTTCAAGCTAATTCAATCAATTCATGAAATTTTTTAATAAATTTTAAATTTGAATTTTAATATTTGTATTTTTTATCTTTATATTACAATTTCTTTTGTATAGTAAAAGGCTGATTGTCATTTGACATCAAGTGGGGTAATTGGTTTTACAGATTAATTTCAATGATCCAAGGATTGTGGCTCAGTTGACAACGCAGATTGAGTTTGTGGGAAGAGCTCTCGGGTTCGACTCCCACTAAATACATCTTTGGAGAGGGGTGAAGAGCCTTAACTGTGATTAAACTTCGAACAAGATTAATTTTAGACCGTTAAAATGGATGAAAATACCTGTGATCTACATCCAAAAAAATAATTAATTTCAATGATGCAATAATCAATATATTCTCCAACATACCCACCTAGCCAACTCATTCTTATCCCTACACTGGTGCTACACCCTAATCAGCCTACATCTAACATGATCTTCCTCGAGTCATTCGCATCCGACAAAAAAGATTGCAGGAAAGTTTTAACAAAATTGCGTGATAATATTTAAATAAAAGGGATATATGTTAACGTAAAACAATCATTTTATACAAATTTTACTTTTTATAGTCTAATTTTACTGTTCCAACCCCAACGGCTATTGATGCGATGAAAGAGACTTCCTAAAAGCTCTACTACCATTTTTCGGTGCCAAAATTTGTTGCTTTCTTTGCTAGTAACAATCATGACAATCCACTTTCTTTGACAGTTTTTCTTCAACTTTTTATTCCTTGACTTTTTGCCAATTTGAGTTTTACGTATAGCATGACAATATAATATTAATATGATAAAAAAAATACATATTAAAATTTAATAAAATTTGTAAATTAATTTGATAAGATTTTTTTTATATATTTTGAATTCTTCGGTGAACACAAATTATGATAAAATAATTTACTTATTTTACATAATATTAATATAATTTAACACGATATAAACATAAAAAATGATATACGAATTTCGAGATCTACTTATCACACTACAAAAAAACCCAATTGTAATTTATCCCCAACCAAATATAATTCCAATATTGACATATTAGGTGTTATTTTAATAATATAAAGGAGAACGAAACTTTCAAAATTAATAAAAAATCTATTTTACGAAAATTCCTCTTTAAGGGAGGTAAATAAATTACTTGAACCATATATGTTGGTTATAGTTTTTTTTTTAACAATTCATTTTCTGATACATCGATTAAGTACTAGTTTTGCGTCTGATCAAAAAAAAAAGTTTTAGTTTTGCATTGAAAATACATAAAGGAATTTAATTATTTCTAGAATTTAATAAAAAATCGCAGGCGTTGAGACAGTAAACTGGAGAACTAAAAAATCATAGCCAATAAAAAACAAAGAATTTAATTAAACATTATGCGTATCAATGTATATTTCTTATTGTTCTAGGTAAAAAAAAAAAGAGAAGAATAACTGTAAATCAATTATCCAACTGATCTTCAACCTTAACAAACTAATAATTCCTCGTCGTCGTCTTCTTCTTCTTCCTGAAAACAACTTCAGTGTCAAGGCCAAATCCATCGACTTTCCTCACCTCCACCAGCTCCGACTCCTTGAACAACTTCACCAATGGTTCCACGCTATACAAATCATTGGCCGAGTACTTATCCGCCCGCCGCGTCAACGCCACATGTAGAACACAAACCCCGCCGGGCTTCAACGTCCGCTCGATCTCCCCGACAAACTTCCACGGGTACAGCGCGTGATCGAACACGTTGGAGAACTCAAAGTCAAACGTCTGATTCTCGAATGGCTGTGCATGAAAGTCTCCCTTCATAACAAGTGGAGGGTACGGCACCAAATCTATGCCGACCGAGTCCGACACTCCAACCAGCTTCATCGCCGCCACCTCTTGTCCGACTCTGGCTCCTATGGACAATGCTTTCGAATGGTTGAAAAGAAGTTTTCTTTGCTTTATGCTTCGGAAGAAATGGACAAAGACGCGGACTTTTCTGTCCCAGTCACGCGTCGTCCATATCTTTCGGAGTTTGGGGTTGAGGGTTTTGTTGAGCTGACGCTCGATGTATGCATTGTAGGAAGAGTAACCTGGACGGATACGGAGGCCGGCGTCAGTTTTGCAGTCGGAGGGTCGGTTTTTAGCGCTTTGAAAGGCGGTTTTGAGGGGGTGGTGAGGGGTTTGGACGGCTAAAAATGCCAGACAAAATACAGAGAGAACAAGAGAAAGAAGGAAAGGTTTAAGGATGAGAGGGAGTTTTGATAAGGCGGAAGGCTTCATTGTTTACATTAAAAGAAAATAATGCTAAAAAAGTACAGAGAAAGGGGAAGATGTGACGAGCAATGTTCACTTAATTCAAGATTTTATGTTTAATGTTTAAGATAACTCCAGAATTAGAAAGTGCTTGAGAATTGACAAGAGTTTATGTTTTATGCATAGGAAAGCAAATTGAGGGAGGAAATTGTTTTGTTTAGGAATGTGAATGGCGAAAGGAAATGTTTTAAAACTTCCAAACTTGTAACAGAAGCTGTGACAATCGACAAAAGCGACTTTAATTGTTCGCCTAATGACAAAAGCCTTCACAGAGGGAGCTAGAGCAGTTCACGAGGTAAGCTTTGGCTAGCGGGCTGTGGCCGTTGGTTAGCTTCTCGATAATGAAAGCTAGGCTAGAAATTTGCCCCGAATGATGGAGGTGGTAGTAATGAACCAGTCACCTCAAGTTTAGGCTAATTATGTGGCCTCTTTTTTTTTTGGTTACAAGCATATCTGTTCAAAGTTCGGGCTATCCGTCCAAATCCGAAAATTCGTTTGAAATTTGATCGGGTTTGGACAAAAAATTTTGATAAAAAAACGGGCTTGGGCAAAATTTTTAGGCCCGTTTAAAAATCAGGCCGGGCTTCGGGCTTGACTTTCAAAGCCCGAGCCCGACCAGGCCAAGCCCGAATTAAATATATTATATTATTTTTTATATATTTATATAGCAAATATAATTTTTTATATATAAAAAAAAAACATTATTGATTAATAAAACATGATTATAAATATTTAATATGAAAATTGACATATAAATTTTGACAAATTAGATTAAAATTTAAAGGAAATAAATAATAAAAAATAAATAATTAAATAATTAAAAAGTTTAAAAAATAAAAAAATTATATTTGGGCGGGCTCGGGCTTATGGCACAAAAACGAGATCGGGCTTGGGCAAAAAAATCTGGCCAAATTACGGGCCAGGCCGGACTTGGGTATGACTTACTATTCTTATTATCTGTCATGGGCCCGGCCCTAGCCCGCCCATGACCAAGTCTCTTACAAACCTCTTTTTGTTTTCTTGTAAACACGACATATACGACACCATCAAAAATAAAAATTTGTAAATGTTTTGAGATCTAAATTTACTTTTATTTTTTTTATACAATTTAGATTTTTTTAATCTAGTAATCCATGTTCGTATAATGTCAAAAACAAAAATTATCATTTTTTTTATTAAATTCATGTACAATTACGGTCAAATTTTAATGTGTCACATTTTCTTCGTGTGATTTTCATGTCGTATTAATTTTAAATTTATAAAGTCTAAAATTTATGATATGAGAAAAGATGATTGTAAATGTTTAAAATTTAAATCTTGTATCTCCAAAATTCTTATGCTTTAAAATAAAGAGAACTTTTTTTAATCGATTCAACTACTACTTGAATTTAATTCGTGTATTTTTCAATCAAGCTCGAATTTAAATTACTCAAATAACAAATTAAACTAAATTCGAATATTTTAATATCCGATTCGAACATCTCATTAACCTAATCTTACACCTTTTAATATAAAATTTTAATATTTGATTATATCTTCATAATATATTATTAAAAAATTATAAATCAAATATATTTTCAATTTTCTTTTATATTCTGTTAATATATTCTATCAAATTAAACTTGATCAATCTCGAACAGAACTTCAAACTTTCGAATCAACTGCCCGTGAACGGCAGTGAATCATTCAGAAGAGGAAAAGAAAAATTAGTAGGATCAATTTGTTTGTAGGTAAAACTAAAAAACTCAATCAGCACTGAGTTCAGCTGTGACATCTTCATAAAATAAACACCCAATTAATTATCTGAAGAAAAATTAAAAATTATGGTACTGGATCAAAGAGAACCCGACAAAGCCAATTCGCAAGAAAAGAAAAGATTTGCATTATAAGATACAAAGGTATGCACCCGTTTCCTCTACAACGTATTATATACACTTCCAAAAACCTATTTAACACATTGAAGGAAAGTTAACTACGTAGCTACCTACCTTCACTTGGGAGCGTGTTAATCTTGAATGATAAATGAAGACAAGCCTGCACACAATCTAGACAAGGCCACAGTTTTAATCATGTTGGACTTGGCTGCATCAAGCAATGGATCTGACTGAAGTGCTTTGTCAAAGCAGAACTTTGCTTCCTCCCACTGGCACTCAGCGACAAATACGAGACCAAGATTGTTAAATGCGGGAGCATAGCCGGCTTGGAGTTCAAGCGACTTAGTAAACATTGCCTTGGCACGCTCGTACTGCTTTTGCCGTCGATAGAGATTTCCAAGGTTGGAAAATATTGCATGTGCTTGGTCCGCTGTTGCCAATGAAAGGGCCCGCTTGTATACGCGTTCAGCTTGCGATGGCTCGTCGGATAAGTGGAGTGAGATACCTAACAATATATGCTTACGGTATTTGAATATGCAACCTTCAATAATTTTTCCCAAAAGAACATTTATAAAAAGTTTCTGTACCTAGGTTTGACCAAGCATGGCAGCTGCATTCTTTGAATCGAACAACCGCAGCCTTGAGGTACTTCTGTGCTGTTTTAAAACGTTGGGAACAGAGACTATGAACGCCTAGCTGGTTCCACTGCACGGCGTCATTTGGGTCTTCAGCTGTTGCCTGGTTAATGCAGCCATGATTGTAATGTAAGAGATATTCAGGTAAGATGAAAAAAACGTTGAACTAATTGTCCTGTGGACAGCAAACTGAATAAAAGACAGCTTAGAACTATCAGACATAAAAAACCCATGTTAACCACTTAGAGAGAAAGGTTAACTGTTAAATTTGCAGAAAAAACTGAACAGAAAATGCTATTACCTGCTTTAAACTGAAGCTAGCCCGCTCTTCAACCTCTGCTAACTCATTTTGTTCTGTCCCAAAGGCTGCCACAATCTCATGTTGTGCCTTGTGAACCATGGCAAGTCCTGCCCATGCAATTGGAGGCTCAATTGGCACAGCATCTCCCTCCCTTAGTACTGATGCCATTTCATTGCCTGCCCAAGAAAGCTGTTCACTAGGGTCTTGAGACCTTTCAACATCCTTGATCCGATGGACTGCAACAGCATATCGAGTTGACATGCAATTTGGTTCCAGTTTTGCAGCCTGGTTAATAATTAACAAAAGCGAGAATAAATTACTTAAACTTGTTGAAGACCACAAAACAATGTGGCAGTGTTTTTTCATGCAAAAAGCATGCATTAGTAACTTGAGTAATTGCGGTTTTTCCATTATACATATGAGAACACTAAAAAGCGGCATCCTTTAATTTTATGAAAAAGGTAGGAGAAATGATTTTTTATCAGAAATTAAAGGACACCAATGGACAACCTCAAAAAAAGAAGCTATAAATGACTGTATCAATGAGCCATTAGCACCTTCTCCAAACACTTGCTGGAACTACGGTGGTCACCCATCAAATAATATGCATTAGCTAGATTCGCCCATGTATGTGCTGCTTTTGGATCAGATTTTAGTGCAGCTAACAAACACTCCTTTGCAACATTGACAGCTGTAACCTGATCCGCAGAAGCTCCTTCACTGGCATTTGCCCCAGCACCTGAGAAGAGAAAAGAATGAGCAACATTATATCATTTACAATCAAATGCAACATTACATAACTAATTCTACGGAACCCTTGCTGTATTAAAATTGTTACAATGAGAGCAACAAGTTAAAAGACTTGGGTAAAGAACTCAAACGAATCAAAAGCTTACCCGCAACAACTGAACCATATTTACAAAGAAGAATTGCAGCATAGTTCATTAAAGCCGCTGGATGATTTTGATCTTTAACGATCAAATCTTGAAAATATCCAGCTGAAAGCTCCAAGTTACCACTGGAAACATAGATCATCTGAGTTAGAATGTAGACAACATAACCATATTAATACATCAAAGAATGTACAGCTCACAGGAAGATTCATAAAATCACTGCAAACCAATTCCGGTTATTACTTTTCCATTTCTCACTAATTATACAAAGCATGATAGAATAATGTTGAAATAAAAGAACAAAAGCCTTAGATACAAATACATGTCATACTGAGACAATCTTACCTTTGGAAGTAAGCAATCCCTAGGTTTCCTAGGCAATCATAGTTGTCAGGGTCAAAAGCCAATAAAGATGATAAAACGGTGGTAGCACTCTACATCATAATTAAATTCCAAATCAGATTAAATAATGAAACAAATATTATTCCAAAGATTGATAATTTCATAGTGATACCTCCAGACGACCAGTTTTGAGCAGTATCAAGCCCAGGGTATTCCATACGCCTGCTTGTCTAACATCTGATTGCATTGACTCCTTCAATTTGGAAAGGATCTCCTCAAGCTCTTCATGTTCGAGCTCTTTATCCAAACCATTATCCCCTGAATTCTCTAGGAGAAGACACTGCATATTGGTCCATGCTAGATTAGAAACCATACAAATTTATACTAATATTCAATCCATCATACTAAAAATGAGTTTGAAGAAAAAAAATCAAATGTATAACTGCACCTGCGCATGGTGAATTTGAACCAATGAAAGCAACTCTGGCCGTGCAATCTCCACCTCACAACGGAGCAATATCTCCTCTGCCTTCTCATATGCTGAAATTGCCTTTGAAAAGAGAAAAACTATAATTAATTGCAATAGGCACACTGTATATTTACCAAACCATGGAGTCAGATAAGTTCCAAACCTTTTGAGGTTGACCCAGCCTTTGATACATGAGACCAAGAATGAAATGAGCATGAGCATTTTTTGGCATCTTCCTTGCAACGTGTACCAAACCCTAAAAGAACATATAAAGATTGTCAAGTAGCAAAGATGGAATCTGTAGTAAGCCAGCTTAATGAATTTGTCGAGTGCCAAGAATGTTATAATAAAAAAACAGGATATCCACAGAATTAATCAAAACGCACGTGCCACCAGCCCCAAAGCAAAGATACAACCACGAAACATGGACAGCAGCATAAAAGAGGGTTTGCGACGGTATAAAACATTCAAGAGATGATCCTGCACTCTCAATTTGATTTCCCTCAACCACAATATCATGCTTCCAGTGACAAAAACATCAAGTCGAAAAAAGTAGAGGTGGGACTTACAGTTTTGAGGCTGCTGACTTTTTCCTCACGCGACGAGGGAGCCCCTTGACTAGGCTGATCCCCGTCCGCATCAGCTCCACAGTCCATTGAAGAGTCCGGCTTACCACTTCTTGATCGGCATTTCTTGTTTGACTTCTTACCCTCTCCTTCTACAGCATCACCCTCCTTGGAAATTAGGGTACTTTTCTCTTGACTGATATCACCGTTAGTCAACCTACATCATGCAATCTTCAACTTCACTCGGGAAAGACAAAACATAGAATTCTTTCTTAAGGATACAGTGAGCTCATTAGAGTAGTTAAAGCAAGGATTTTCCAGGTTTTGTTTCTGAAGCAGTTTAACCAGCATCCCTAAAGCTTCATCAGGTAAAATCAAAACCAAATTTAAACTGCTCTTAATTCAGAAATTAAATAACATTTTATTCCCGGAACATGGATAGATTTGTAGGATTAAACAGCACAAAATGGAGGAAAGCTCATCCTTAATTAATTTTTTTCTTTTATTTTTTCTTTATATTATAAAATAATTTTTAAAAAATTGGGACAAGAAATGTTTAAACGGCAGAACATAAGATAATTTCTCTAGAATGAACAGAAGCGAAGGCAGAAATTAAAGGGGTGGAACCTGGTAAGGTCCGGAGCAGGGAGGAGGAGAGAATCATGATCGTCGGATTCAGGAGGGTTGACGTTGAGGTCAGCCAAAACGACGACTTTGGAAGGCGTAAGAAGCGACTGGGAGGTCTCTACGGCGACGGGCGCATCCACTTCGGCTTTTACGGAAACTTGGCCAGCTTCCAACATTTTGTGCTCCATTTTTTTGCTGCAATCGCAAAGCAGCTGTTCAACTACTACGATTGAACGCAGAAACAGAGAGATAAGGAGTCGAATAATATACTAATAGTAGAGAAAACAAGAATCGAAGGCGACTAGAGAGTAGAGAAGAGCTATGGTCGATGGCCGATTCTGCTTCCTTAGTTTTATGGCTCCTTTGGACCGTCAGAATAAGTCCATAAGGAAGTGCTTGGGTTAATGGCCCTGATCCAGCTTTGCCAGAGTTCAAAGCCAGACTAGGCCTGCTTTGTTAATATATATATATATATATATATATATATATATATATAGAGTTTGTATATGATACACTGATAGTGTATAGTTTCTATACACTGTCAATGCATCAGAGATTGACACCTCATCAATAGGCCCTTATATGCAAATATAAATAAATTTTTTTAATTTGCTCATAAAGGCCTATTGATGAGGTGTCAACTTCTGATGCATTGACAGTGTATAGAAACTATACACTGTCAGTGCATCATATACAAACTCATATATATATATATATATATATATATTAATATATATATTGATGATTTAGAAAAAGTTTTAAATCAGTTTACTCATAATCCTTAGTTTTTACTCGTAAGTTATTTAGATTTGATTTTATAATTATTTAAATTTAATTTTGATTGTTTATTTTTGAATGTTGAGTTTGAGTTATTTGAATTATGAATCAAATTAAATTTGAGTATTTTAATATCCAATTCAAACAATTGATAAATTTAATTGATTTTTAAAATTTTTATATTGGCTTAATAGTCAAATATATCTTTAACGTCTTGAACAAAATGAATATAAGCCATGTTTCATTGCATGAAAATCAATTTATAAATTTTTATTTTACTGTAAATAAACATTCAACCTTTCAAAATCATACAATTCAAGCCAAATCTATTAAATGACACTAACTTCCATTAATATTGCACAGTAGCAACCAATTAAGCTATCCACGTCAGGTTCACGTAAGTGTTCAAATGGCAGTAAGTTTTATTTAATATATTTAGACTTAATTGTATAATTTTAAAAGATTAAGTGTTTATTTACAGTAAAATAAAAGTTTATAGATTGATTTCAATACAATAAAACGTTGAAGCTTATCTCTATTTTATGTAAAAAGTTAAGAGTATATTTAACTATCAAGCCTTTTATATTTGATAATTAATTTTCGTTTTATCCTTATAATAAATGAATGAATGAAAAATCTTCTAAATCAGATTTGAAAATTTAAAATTTTAATCAAATTAATATGAATTTGAAAAATTAAATTCAAATAAATTTAAATTAAATTTCAAACTTCAAGCATTGAAATTGATCCGAGCTTAAATTAAATATCAAATCGTCTAGATTTAATTATTTGCAACCTTAATTCAGACTAGACAATGTCGTTCAAACATTTCTTTTCCTTGTTTATTTCTTTAACAATTACCGCTGGCACGTTTTCTCGATGATAGTGAGTGAGAGTGAATCAGTTAGAGATCCACGAAACCTACATTCGGTAAGTACTCCTTTGTTGGGTCTTTCATGACTGTATTCTCTTTTTAAACATATCACTCTCATACACATCAAGCTTCGTGGCATATGGAAAAAGCTGATAATATTTTGCTGCATGCTTCCAAGGCTCATTAACCAATAATAATTGTTGAGAAAACCAGAATGGAACTGCAACAAGCGGAAGCAGAGAGAAAAATTCAGATTAAACCAACTTAATCGATCGATCGGTAAATCGATTTTTAAAGTTAGCTTACTCAATTAAGAACCAAATCAATTGAAATAATCTTTTCAAAATATAAATAATTGAAACATATTTATTTAAACCGCTTTATTAAAAAAAAAAAAACCAAACCAATTTATTTTGATTCATTTTGCAGTTTGTATAATTAAATCGATTTGATTCGAATTTTTCAATCTAAATCAGTTTAATCAATTTTCGATTAAAAAAAAAAACCAATCATTCATTCATGACTTAGAAAAAGAAAAAAAAAAAAAGGCCATAAGCACGAGCCCTTAGAAGTAAACAGCATCATCCTAACCATCAAATATTGCAAGTAAGGGCAGGCATCACATCATCTCTAACTAACATGAACCTATAGCAATTTCAATACGGAAGATCGATGCAACTTTATACAATGGCTAGCTGGGATCATAAGAAACTCCGTCAGATGACCACAAAAATAAAAACATCAGAAGGAATCCAAACATCCCACATCTATCTATTCACCCCTGCCTAAGAGGTCGGAGGTGCTGGAATGGCAACACAGCATACATGAGAAAATAGATCGGAAATATGTTTCTTTCTCAAGAAGCTGCAGCAGGGGGCAGAGCTTCCGCTGCAGATGAAGCGAAGGATGGCAGAAGCCACCCCTTCTTCTGGGCGTAGTCTGTGTAGAACCCGAATTTATCCTTTGCGTTTGGAATGTCGAGAGCCAGGTCATCAAGCCCGTCCTTGACCCTGGTGAAGCCTTTGGTCATTTGATTGATAGTGATCAACCCTTCGTCGAAGCACACCTGCAGCAGATCCAGGATCCGGTCATTTTTCTTCTCCATGGCCATCACCAGTGCTTTCTTTACCACCTCGTGGTTGAAGAATGGCATTGCAAGGTCACGAATACACTGGCAAGCTTCGGCCACAACACCCCCACTTTCGTACTCCTCCAGGAGCTTCATTATCTTGTCCTTTGCATCCTCCACAGCCCAGCCGGTTCCACCTCCCCAGCACCTGAGGATCCTCTCACCAGCATGGCGTGCAGTTATCAGTGATCGAGCCATCCGGACAGTCTCACTTCCACTGCAATTTGGTGGCAACTTGCTGGCAATCTCTTCAAGATTCAACGGAACTAACACATCATCAATGACAGCCCTAGCCAAGAAAAGAGCAAGCTCATTGGAAGCATCCAGAATATCCAAGGCAGTGTCTTCTGCAGACTCCAGAAGCATGACAAAGCCATTCACTATATCCTCGGTAGAAAAGATCTCAATGTGAAGAGCAGAAAGCAAAACAGATGCCATTTCTTTCTCCCTGTTCTTCCTGTCCATGGCAAGAGTGATAAGCTTCTTTAAGAAAACTGGATTAAATTCAGGCAACCCTAGATCTTCAAGACTCCGGATGAGTTCAGGAATATCATCCGAGAGAAAATATTCATGAATTATAGTTACAATTTCTTTCTTGTACTGGCTCAATTTTTTGTCTTCACTTTGAGCCTCTCCATCTTCAGCTGAGGTTTTTGTGAATGATGCATCAAGCCATCCTTCCGAAATAGCCTTGGGAACAATTGATTCAAACAAGGTTTTCGCAGATGGAATGTCAAGTGCAAGATCATCAAGACTCTCTGCTAACCGGGCAAACCCTTTCACCATTTGACTCGAACTTATCAACCCTTCCTCGGCTGCTTCCTTTAAGAGTTTCAGCATAAGTGGTTCAGCTGTTTGAATTTCCATGGCAAGAACCAAAGCCCTCTTAACAACCTCGTGATGAAAAAATGAAACACCTAATTCCCTTATACACCTACAGGTCTCCAATGTATCACCACTCTCCACATACTCCCGTAAAAGATCAGCAATCTTTTTCTTCATTTCTTCAACTGTGACATGAGTGCTACCACCCCACTTCCTCTCCAGAAGTTCTGCATGGTGCGGAGCTGAGAGATAGCTCTTCTCCGCAATTTGGAGCACCTGATATCCCTTTGGAGATTGATGAAGTGTCTTCTTTGCCCTTGGGAGGAAAGCTGGGGGCAGTATTTCATCAACCACCGCACGAGCTACGAATAGAGCAAGGATATCGACTGCATCCAGTATGTCCACAGCCAGGTCATCAGCAGACTCGAGAAGAATGACAAACCCATCCCTAATCTGGGGTGGGCTGATGACATCAGCATATAGTGCAGAAAGCAGAACTGAGGCCATTTCCTTCTCTTTATCATGCCTGTCCATGGCCATTGAGACAAGTCTCTTAATAAAATAAGGATGATATTCACTTGAGCCAAGATCTTTGAGGTCAGATGCTGCCAATTCCACATCACTAGTGCTAAAATATTCTTCTATAATTGAAACAACTGCTTTTTTGTATTCATCTAAGGGGTCAGAAATAGTTGATCCAACAAGTTGATATGGTTCCTGCCAAAGGCAAGGGTAAAGAAATAAAGCATCATCAAAATTTATTAACAAACGAGTATGCCGGCGGGTACAAGTGGCACTGGAAAACTCTATAAACAACAGTGTTTTTACCAGAAAAAGAAATGTAAAATGCAAGTATGCAAAAGACAAAAGAGACCAAAAAGCACAAATACCTCTCCACTATCATAGTTAGGATCATTTCGATCGATATGTGATTCCCCATCAGTATCAAGCAGTTTCCCCCATGTGCCCTTACCACCAGCACCATCTGTTTAACATTATTAAGGAGGACAACAACTAACCGGTAAGAAAAAAAAACAGATAAAAACTCCATAGTGCAATCTCTCACATTTCAAGATTAGTTTCTTCGTGAAAAAGCAGATGTGATGCACAGAACACCACAGGCCAATATTAAGCCCAAAACTGGCATAAGCAGAGAAAATAAATGATAATACGATCACTTTGACTTATCAATTATTCTTGGAATAGGTTTATGCACAACCTATTGCAGCAGATCAATAATACTATACATGTACCCTGCGAGTTGCAACTTGAGGCTCACAAATTCCTCATAAGCACGTACTTCAGAAATATGACAGGCACGAACATATCTATTAAAAGTTAACAGGGTTATAAGACATTAGAATCAAATGCTGCGACCAATCTAAAGCAAAAGAACTATAAAAGAAATCAAACCAAAATCAGCCAACCTCTCCGTTCCGTCTTATATCTATTAAAAGTTAACAGGGTTATAAGACAAGCAATTTATGATCCCCTCATCTCATTAAATGAAAAATAAATAAAAAATAAAAAAAATCTACAAATCTAACAGTTTCCTGTTGCTGAGCAGATCTCAAAAAATTACTAAGTGCCAGGTAAACCAGATGATCAAGGAGGTGACATTGGTCGAAGATACAAAGTTATATTAGGAATAAAGGATCAAATAAAATTTTTCGTTCCTATTTGAGCACATTTGGAGTGACTGGTAATATTTTATTAGATCAGCACCGAGCACAACCGATTGATCGAGTCAGTATCTACTCTCCAATTATTACCCCAGCTCATGTTAAGAAATAAGTAGGACTTAACTCCCATCATGACTTGTATAGTATTAACACTAAATAAAACAACATAAATTATATAGACATATATCATAGATACCTGGAACACCAGTATGTAGTTATATCCATGATTTAATTCAATTGATAACTGCTTTGAATGAAAATGCAGTGATTATCCAACCACTGCTTGAGTAAAAAAAGGAATGATCCTTTACACTTCTTGGTAGGAGGAAAAAGGAAAGGAAGGAGTGGACAGAAAATGGTTTTCCATTTATCCTTTTCTTAGTTTGGTAGGAAGTGAGAAGGAAAATGGGTGGATTAATACGTTTAAATTCTCTCAAAATCCAATCTGTCAGATGTGGGAAGGAAAACAATTGTTGATTTATGATTTTACCCTCAACCTTTATTCCCTTCCATTATCCATACCTTGTACCAAACATGAAAATAAAATTTTCCTTGTTTCCTTCCCTCTTCTGTTTTCCTGTCACTTTTTTGCCTTCCCTCCATCTTTCCTACCAAACACGATGTTAGGGATATTCTCTTCATAGAAAGTACAGCAATCGTCACAGAACTTCCTAAACTGTGACCTTGACGACCGATGCATAAGTATCAACTATCCCTAGACAGGTTGATCCCAGAACATAATAGTACCAGCTTACCATTAAACTTATATAAATTACAAGCAGAAAACAAACCAAATCGTGGTATGATAAAATGCAATATAAAATTCATTTTAAGTGCTATATGTACCTTCAGACATAACACAACAAAAACAACAAGCAAAATTTGAAACTGCAGTAAACTATTTTAATCATGTTTAAGCCCCAGTTTGACAAGTTAAAATTCCAGCGGGCAACAAAGATAGTAAACTATATAATAGGAAACATTCTGAATGACTTTCTCAGCAAGCTAAGAGTATTGCATGTTAACCCACAAAAATAATGAACATCGCAGAATCCACCAGTAACTTATAATAAATCTTTTTAACGTCAGGAGATCAGAATTACAGATTTAAGGTGACATTGACGATGAGAAGTCAACTTTTCAAAATGGTTTTAGGGTACCTAAGAAACTCCGCCTTAATTTTAACTTTTCTCAAACCCTACATCGTTTAGGACAATCAGCTAGCATACAATTTAGTGATTTGAATTCAACTCAGCCCACGAATATGAAAAATGTCATCCAATATACAAATGCAAATAATTATAAAACGAAGAAGAAACCAAACAGCACTAGCAAGAGTAGCAAGTTCTGAAACAAATCCAAAGTGGTGAAAGGAGGAAAAAATGCATTGACTTGCACAATTCAAAGAAAATAACCATTAAAAGTTATCCAAAGGAGTAAGAAGTCTCACCCTTCTTTACACGGACGAACTTCGCTGAGTGAGACCGACGGACATGCCTCACTGCAATACCACCAGTAGGCGCCTTCCCACCGGCAGGAACCTTTAACTGATGATCAGAAAGAAAAGGGGTGGGGGATTTCGGGGATGATGACAATCTGGGGGATGGTAAAGCAATCTCCACAGTTTGACTCGCTATTTTCATCATTTCCCTTTGTTCATCCGTAAGAAATCCCTCACTTGACGCCATTTACTTTTCACCAATTCTATATACCTTCTAAAAAGTTAAGAAAAATAAAACTAAAAAGTTAACATTAACAAAAAAAAAAAAGATATTACTTTCTCTTAGATTCACTGTTTTCGCAAGAACAACTGAATCTTGATTTGCAGTGAAAAAGCGTTAAAAAATGAAGAAATAACTGCTAAATGCAATAAAACCTCATCGACTAAGTAAAGGCTACTTACAACTGTAAAGGCTACTTACAGCACTCTGTTTTCCTTCATTTTCCCACTAGTTTCCCGGTAACCAAACATGACCACTACAGCTAAATCTACCGAAAGTAAGACTAAAGAAATGGATAAGATTGAGCAAAAATACCTTTTTCTAGTGTAAAACTTGAATAAAGAAAAATTAAGTTAGAGCCCGAATCCGATCCTTCTGTTCCTGGCCCGGATCTCAAGCCAAGCCAGAAGTAAATCGGATCTCTGAATCGGAGCTCAGATTCCAGTCCCCCTAATAAACGGCGAGGGAGAAAGAAAAGATCCAAAAAAGGAGCCCTAGATCAAAGAAAAGGGTCGGGTTCAATGCAAAGAGTTGGATCCAAGTATCGGGTCGGAAAATCTGTTAGGAGAGAGGGGAATGGATCAGAGCGAAAAAGCGGATATATATATATATAGATAGGGAGGCCGGAGGCTAGAGGCTACAGTTAGTGTACACGTCACCAACAGGGGGAGGAAGGATGCTATTGCATATTGCATCCACGTGGCATTCCTACAGGGCAGGGTCTGTTCTGCCGCCCCCTGTCTTTTGCTTTCACCCGGCGCCGACCGGTTTAGATTAGGGTTTCAGTGGACGTAGCTCTCATAATTTATAGATATATATATTTCGGATTTTATATCGATATGTTAAATAAAAAATATATTAAATTTTAATTTATATTATTTTTAAGTTTTTTATTTTTTATATTATTTTCATATTGTATTTTTAATTATCCGATTTAAATTCAAATAAATCATTTCGAGTTTTCTAAACTATCCTTTCTTTGTTTTTTTATTAATTGAGTTATTAAATTTTTATTTTATTTTTGTCAATTCTTGTTTTCTTGCATGGATTGGAAAGAATATGCAATCCCAGTTTGGTAAAATATTACATCTATCCTTGTTTATATGGGAATAAATTCCCATTCCAACTTTGTTAAAAGTGTTTTACCCATCCGTATAAGAAAAAAATTGATTTAATTTTGAAGATTATATAAAGTTATTATCATAATAATATCTTGAATCATATAAAATTAATTTGACTTAAAAATCATATTTAATTCTGATCAAAGTTGATTTAAACATCAAAATTAGACGAACAATTTGATTCATAAACATTTCGATGAGTGAAAGATGAATATGATAACATAATTAATTTGTCATAACTTTGAGTCAAATAATATTAAAGGGCACAACAAATTACTTTCAGATAATAAAACTTATATACATGTAGAGAGAGAATTATAAATGGATGGAAACAAAAGAATGGGCACAATTTTGATGCATATTTTGATGAAAATGGTTCTTAATAAGTTGGGTTTCAAAGGAAAGGAAACTAATTCTATAATTATAAAAGGTTGAGCTAAGCTAGTCTAATCCTTGTAATTTTTTTCTAATTGATAAACCTTGAACAAGAAAGGGAAAAGACAAGAGAATGAAAACCAATTAAAAAAAAGGGAAAAGACAAGATAATGAAAAAACGAAGGGCGGTTTGAAGATAATAGATTCTCGGCTTAAAGTTCAAACAAAGACAAGAAAAATAATAATAAGATAATGTAAGGATTAGATAAAAGGTTACAAAAAAAAAATAAATATTAAAATTAGATTATGCTTGAATAGAGCTATCATCATCATTATCATAATCTTTATCTCAAGAGATTGAGATAAGCTATATGAACTAATAACTAAATTCACGTTAAATCGCTCATATGTATTCTGATATTAGTTCATTTTATGAGATTGGACTAATTTTTAAAACTAATTGTCCAAACCTATCGTCACTTTTCTCTTTTACTCGGACTTAGAATCGACTGTATTAACTCACACAGGTAGAATTTGCTTGAATAGAGATAAATGAGATATTTATGTTTGTATGTTATTCGAATTCCATTTAGATAAAATAACATGGATCAAATTACATGCACTAGCAATTCCTTCCACACCTACGCCTCTATATGCTCTCCTCTTCTATTGATATGTCAATGATTCAGCAGCGCCATTACAACTTTGCTGCAAACCAGCAGAAAACACTAATAATATCTTACCATTCTGGGGTATCCAACTCCATCTAAAGTTGTGGTTTAGACTTTAGAGGGGATTTGCAAGGGGCAGCCTAGCAAAAGATAAGAACATACAAACAGCTGACTAAACGTAGTCATTACCTCCCACAGCCTTGCCTAGAGTGCTAAAGCATTGAAAGCCTAGTGATCATCCATATCCAAAATCTAGCTGCTAAAATTCTTGAAAGATCACCAACAAGCGGTTTTGAATGAAGTCGAAATGGATTTTTTTTTCAAGTAAATAGATATTTAGATATGATTCGAATTTTAAAACTGTCAATATTAAAAAATTTTTATTATTTAATATTATCTATTCGAATAAAATTAATCTATGTAAAAAAAAAAGAAAATTCTTGAAAGGCCCAATGCACCTGAGTAGGTGACACATAACCCGACGGGGCCCTGCCTTTACTTGGGCCTTAGTCCTTACATTGAAAGTTGTGGCAATTTCTGGTGTTGCCCGCCACGTGCACACGCAGGCATTCATCAGCATGTTATACGTTGCCATTGTTGATTGCAAGCCAATCGTCCGAAATTCAGAAATGACATCACTTAATGCTTTTACGTACTGAACTTATTTAGCTAATCCATCCAGAAGAATGTTGAAGATAACCCATGTGAATTCAGTTTTTTCAGTGATCATCAACTTCCAAACTTTAATCAACGTTTGCGTATCACCCACAAGCCTAAATGCATCCAACGGAGCAGTTTATGTTTCTATGGAAAGCTTAGTGCCTTCTCTCTGCATGTCCTCAATTGCAGTATAAGTCTTCCCATGCCAACCACTGATGAAATAAGCATGAACAAGAGATGTATAACCTCTAATCATTCTTATATATTTGGATTACTATCCAATTATATTGTAAATAAAAATTTTAAATTTCACAATCAAAATTAAGATAACGACACATACTTCACTTTATTCAATTATAAAAAATTGCCTGTTGTTTGTTTATAATAACTGCAAATGATGCTAACTCTCACGTTGAGAGTAAATCATTTGTGTTCTATTTTTTTACATATTTATCATAGTTTTCTAAAATTAAGATTTTAATCCTCACATGCAAGACCTTCAACATGGGAAGCTTGGAGCTAAACTTACCGAGCTCAAATTTGAGCAAGCTGTGTAAGAACTTAATCACTGTCGTGAAATTAACTCAAATCATCAAAGCAATCACACATTTAACAGATTTAGAATTCAAATTTTGACATCTGCTATCTTTTCTCATATTTCCGGCCACTCATCATAAACAAAGCCTAATTTCACGCTAGAAGTTCAATCCAGTTCTTCAAAATGCATTGGCTGCATAATTGAAAACAAAGATAAGAGGTGGAGAGTAACAAATATGAGTAAACAAATAATTTCCCATTAACAATCATTTGGCAATTGGCAATAATCCCAAAGGACAAATCCCTGTGAAAAGGTTCAACAAGGACAAATTCATCTTTAGTAAATGTGAAATCATCTTTGTTGAATAAGGCTGGCTTTTGGGCTCAACGATGCATAGCATGAGACAGCCGACATAATTGTCTTTGCCTATACATGGGACTGCCCTGTCTATGCTCCTTTTAACATGTACGACCAGGATTCTGTTTTATATATTAATATACTTACAAAATTGTGCAACACAATATTACTTTGAAGCTTCTAAGAATCCTCTACAAACTCACTGATATGGAAGAGAGCTACTTGGCAGTAGAGCAAGGAAGAATCCAGTCCACCACGTGTGGCCTGCGACGTTGATGAGACCCCTGCCAAGCCTGCTGTATTCATGGGGTTAGAACTTAGAATGTAATATTTGAACTAGAATATAGACTAGAGAGTTAGCAATTTTCTAGCTTATACCTTAAAACTAACACTTGGTTTTAGTCCATTTTTGCACAAAATTGAAAATTAAGCACATCCATTTGTGTCAAGATTTGGCACTCAGAGACAGAAGCAAGGCGCACGAGAAGAAAAACTAAATAGCATGCTGAGGCAGATATTAGGACTAACAAGGGATAGCTAACATTGGCAAATAGATACAATTTTTGTTCTAATAGGTTTACTTCCACAGAAGATAAACCAGCCCTGACCACACTGCATAACATTCCCCACTCTCCTAATTCTCGATAACATCAGTTGGTGAGTGACTCAGTGTCATTACCTTCTTTAAGGGAAGCATAGGAGTTCTCCAGCAAAGTACCTCAGAGTTCTCCCTCAGTCTGCCAAAAAGGGTGAATGTAAGGATAAAACAGTTCAACATGCCTTCACATTATACCATCATGCATCTTTCAAAAATGAAAAGACAACAATGCAGCAATATTTCTATGAAACTTCTTACCTATCCTCATTGCCAGAGCAGCCAAAAACATAGGGGTCATTGGAACAGAGGGGTTTTTCAAAAGATGACACTCCGGGAAAAGATAAAGCAAGTTTGTTTTCTTCTTGGTTACTCAGAGAAATCTTTTGAGCACTGTCTGACAAATGCACCTTCTTCTGAGGCATCAATGCTCTAGGGAGGCAATTCGGCTGATAATTGGGCTCTTGAACAGAAAGAATCTGGCATTCACAGTCCCTTCCTTCTCCTTTTGAAGAATCAACTCCATCAGCATGGGTCAGCGATGTATCATCTCGCAATGATCCACAAGATGGGGAGACCCCTGTGCTCAGTATGTTTCCTTCAGTATTTCTGAAAGCTCTAACCACTTCCCTTCCATGAGAACAGTTATGAGGTATTTTAAACCCATGATCAGAGTAATAAGCTAAAATAGATCTGTCACATATCATAGGTTTCTCAGAGGCATACTGTGAAACTTCAGAATCACTTCCACTTTTGGTTGGTGATCTTGACTTCGGATGCAGCCTGCGCAAACAACTAAACAAACTGAAAGATGGTTGCCTTAGTTTTGCACATTTGGAGACTGGACCAGTAACAGAAAGATTAATCCGGATCTCCACATTACAGCCCACCAACAACTGAAGTGAACTTGCAATATGTTTCCATGATTTTTCGGCCCTAGATACATGACTAGGATGGCAGAATTCTAGTTCAGCAATAGCCATACCTGAATTCAGAGAAATACTATATCATCACCAATGGAATGAGAAAAGCTATCATTTACCTTAGTAAAAGCAAATAGAGGAGATAATAAATAAAAGAGAAATTGTGCATGCAATTTCCAAAAACAAAGCAAAACCAATAAGTATGCAACTTGCTAGACAATTCTGCAAGCACTGCACCTTCATCAAACTAATAAAAATTTCGTAAAATTTCACAAAATTTCTTCTAGCCACAGTTTAGCATGTTTCTGCCAAGTTCAAACAAGTAAATGATTTGAAAGTATGCTCAAATAAAATAAGGCATGATCAAGGGTGTCTACAGCAACGGATCATGACTGGAGAAAAGATCCAGCATAAAAAGACAAGTCCTTAACTTCATTGGTTGACATATATCCATGCAACAAACATGACAAAAAGGGTCCATTAGATCAGAGGTAGACGCCGACACAAGGAATTTCTGAATTTGGGTTCTCATTTAGCAAATAATTCGTGAAACTGAGTCTTCTCTTTGCGTTATAAAATTGATCATAAGGTTTATCCTATCATGGAGAAGGGTTGAAAACAAAAATCAGATTCGTGTACCTTGACTAACACTAAGAGAAGATAACTTCCCATGGCTCAGAAACTTCTTGAGTGAACGGGATTGGCATAATTCTGTTGCTCTCTTCCATATAGATTCCAGCCTTCTCTCGGAATCTTGTCTTCCCAATTTAGAGGAGTTAATGCCATTACACATACAAGTGAAGGGATGATTTGACCTCTCCCCAGTGGATGATGTGCTGTTAGAATCACCTTCTGCTTCCATACAAGATCAAACCTTAAAGTAAATTTGAGAGAAACTTGCTACACAATTAGTAAAAATTATAAGCGTGCTAACCTTTGTGTTGAACATTTGCCAAACACAATTTTGAATCATTCACTTCTGCAAAACTAGATTCCACAGAGCTTAGTTGCAGAAGAGCAACAGTAAGCCAAGTTGTTTGATTCTTTGACACTCTCAAATGCTTCTCCGTTTCAGAAAGTGTTCTCAATGCATGATTCAACTTCTGCAAGTCTGCTTCAGCTGTGACACAACAATTTGCAATGCTTAAAACATTAGAACCATGCACCGAGGAGGGAGGGAGGGGAAGGACAGAGAAGTGAAACACAAAGTTTAACTCTAAAAATCATAATCATTCCACAAACATGAGAACATAGCATTCTGCATGGTTGCTGGAAAGATAGTATGCAAGAATGTTTTCATATGGGTTATTCTGTATGTCAGATATTTTCTAAGCAACGCAGTTTTTTGTTGGCATATGCTCCTAAAGCATCACTTCACATCGTTATCAAATTCATTTACTACATGGCAAAATAAGGATTTTTAAAAAATAATGCGCTGCATGAATTTGTGGAACCTACAACTATGCTTTCCAGAAAACTTTCTTCTGGCTTCAGAACTTCCTTCCTCACATTTACCGGCAAGAATGTCCATAATGAGATTTGCCAGCTGTGATATGAGTTGCATAGGATCAATTTTTGATCTCATTAGCTCCCTGGCCTTTATTACTGTATTTGAAGTGTCGCAAGATAAAGCCAGATCCAGTAAATTGAGCAATTCATCATCAGAAACAGTTCCAATCTGCACAACCCCCACAACAAAAAACAAAATTTCAGCATCTTAGATGGAAAGAGAAGAGCCACAAAAGATAAGAAAAATTTAACAGCACTCACAAGCTCATAAGTCAAGGACATTGTGATCTTTTTACCAAGTAAACTCAACTGATCAAGCATCATCTCTGCATCCCTTAGTGAACCATTGGATTTGGCAGCAATGAAGTCTAAAGCAACCTGATCATAGTCAAGAGCTTCTTCGACACAGATTTTTTCCAACCTGTTTGAGATGTCAGAATCTTTTATCTTTGGAAAGTGATATTTTTGGGACCGGGAAACTGCACTTCTAGGCAGCATTTCAAGTTCAGAAGTGCTCATAATGAAAACAATGTGCTGAGAAAGCTTTTCTAAGCTGTTTAAAACAGTTGCCCATGTCTCACTATGCAGTAACTGGCACTCATCAATGATGAAAATCTTGAATCGCGAAGAAACTGGAGGGACAACTGCATTCTTAACAAGGGACCTTAACCTGTCCATGCGATTGATTCTCAAAGAATCAACCTCCTTGACATCCCTGCTCCTTCCAGAAAAGAACAAAATACATTCTCGACATCGACCACAAGGCTTATTCTCCTCTAGCGAGAGGCAATTCAAAGCAGCAGCAAAAATCCTTGAGGCAGAGGTCTTGCCTGTACCACGAGGACCATGGAAAAGATAGAAAGAGGTTACTCTTCCTTTGGAAATGGCACTCAAAAGAGACCTCACAACAACACTTTGTCCTACCAATTCATCAAAGGATTTTGGCCTGAATTTTTGACTCAAGCTTCTAGGAGTGTCTGAATACGGATTAATTTCACCATTAATGCATTTCCATAAGCTCTGCCCACAAAGAGTTGTCTCACCCCTTTCCCCGGACAACAAAGGGAGGTCTTCAAAATCAAAAGGATTTGATTCTCTCAGTCTTGGTGTTTTTGACCAACAGTAGCTTATTCCACATCCGCGATCAGCAAGATCAACATCTTCACCCACATATAGTGAGGCACAACGATTTGAAACAACATCAACAGATGGGCATGAACTTCCAACACAGCTTGCAACATCACCATTCGCCGCATATAACTTCACTTGATTCCTAGATTGAGATTTTTGTTTTGAAACACAATGATTAACTCTCTCAATTGGTGAGGATCCTAAAGTTGGTCCATTGCATGAATCTACATCCTCAGAATTACAAGGTGTCATGCATTTCAAGTTCATACCTTTATCCTTATAATTGCTATTGTATCTTTCACCCAATGGTTTGTTTCTATGGAGCTCTTCCTTGTTTAATCTATAATCCTTAAGATCACCATTACAATCATCTAACTCACCTAACTGCTTGGCCCTAACAGGAGAAGCAGTGTTCCCTAGCTGTTCCACATTCTCACATCTGATCAACTTAGAGTTTGAATTTTTTGGAACAGAATGCAACTGAAAATCATAACCTTGTTCCTCTCTTTGTCCTTGAAGTTCATTATGCTCAGAACCAGCTTCCAGGTGGCCATTTACAAATTGCAGAGAAATCCCATTGCTTGAATTAGTTTCCCACTTGACATTGTCAAACAAAGAAGAGAATTTGCTCATAGAATTAGTAGAAGGATCCCTCAATGACCTCACCCTCCTAAGTGCTACAAGGGTTCTGGAGATTGGTATATCAACAGAATGTCTGCGCCCCTCCATTGTTTTCAAAAAAACCAAAGTTATGGTAATAGAAGTATTAAAATACCGTTCTTTGCTTCATCATAAACTCATGTTACAGGATCAAGCTAGTAACACGACATAGATTCTCAACCTGAAAAAAATTTAGAACAAACAATCAATCAAAAGAGATATTGTATTAAGAATTAAACATTAAACATTCTTCAAAGCAAAATGAAAAATGAACATACTAAAACCAGAAATCCATTTACATATCTGTCATTCTCTGAAAACACCCAGGCTTGTAAAACCGATAAAAAGACCCAAATGTTTCAGAAAACGAACTTTGAAGGAGAAAAAGAAAGATTAAGACCTTCTAAGATTAGCTCTTCACAGCACATTCTAGAGAAATCCCACAAACGAACAAAAAATCATGCCATTATCACGACACATATGAACTCTCAGAATTTAAAAATGTTCATGGTAAATGAACATAAAAAACCAAAAATGCAGTACATTTTCCTGCACATTTACTCGCAAACAGAAAAAGGTAAAATCTTTGACATTGTGGAAAGAACTTAGGTAGCTGTACTCAGCTATACTCACCTCCTCAACGAAAAGCAAAACAAAGAAAAAATCAGAAAACTATGGGAACCATTGCCTAGGAACACAAACAAAGATAAAAAGCCTGGAACTTTGCATTAAACAAAAGAAAACTCCATTGAAAGTGCAGGAATCTAGAATTCAAACTTCATAAGTAAACAAAAGTCTAAACAAATAAAAAATATATAGCCCCAGAAATAAATAAACATATATGAAGTAAAAATAACAATGCAAGGAAGGAGACAAAATTGAAAAAACAACCTCAGCGGCTCAGACATGTAGGATGGAATATATATGGAAATGGGAATGGGGGAAAGTCTCAACTCTCAAGTCATCGAAGTTTACGAAATTTGAAAGAGTTAGCGTAAAAAGCGGGATACATTGTCTTAAAAAAACCCAAGTCCTAAAACAATAAACAAGTGTACGTAGTCTTGGTGGTTGAGCTTTTGGACTGTTTAGCAGATGGAATAGAAATGGAAGAACAAGACAGGGAAGAAAGAATGAAGATGAGGGTAAGTGGCAAAGTAGTAAAAGTCATGAATGAGTAGGGGTGTTAATGGAGAGTAACGAATGAGCTCTCACATTGTAGTTTTTTCTTTCTTTTTTTTTATTTCGTCTGCCAGAATTTCTTTTGTAGTTTGTTCCATTCCGCAGAGTGTTGCAGAGATGAGAATGGTGAGGCTGACTGGGAAAGGAAGTTTTCCATGCTCTCCTTTGATTAAGCAATTCGTGTATAAAATTTATTTTCGTATTTTTTGTAAAATATAAAAATTTTGTATCAAATTCATGTTAACACATACGTCAAATGCAATTTTTTTAAAATATTTGATATTTGCGTATATAACCTTTATTAAATTTTTATTTGTTATTCGTAGTATTTTCATTTTACATGAAGTAAGCGGTTTCAGTTAGTTTTTTGTGGGGTTCTGAACGGGGAAAAGGTTCGGTTCTGTCACTCTGGAGACTATGGTTTGGTCTGGTTGGGTGAGCTGGAAAAGCTACTCCACGCTCGCTTTCGGCGCTTATTTACACCTTCTCCTCTTTATTTAATGCATACACATTTATTATGTGAACGAAGTAAATAAATAATTAATTATTTTATAAAATTAATTAAAAAAGAGAAAAAGTAAATTCAAAATAAACTAAATTATTAATGACTATTATTATATATTATTTTTTAAAATTTCATTTTTTGTGTATTTTCTTTATTAAGTATGTGTTTGATTTCATAACAATGAATATAATCTCTTATACGACAAAAGTTTTAAATTTTATTACGAGGATTAATATGATAATACATATTTTTCAAAAATATTTTTAAAAATAAAAAAATTTATAAAAAAAATGAGATGTGTGTCATTTTTTTAATCTAGTTTGTGAATTTATTAATTCCGTTTGTAAGATTTAAAAAATTTTATTATCAACCTAAGAGAATAATAACATGAATTTAAACAAAAGAATGAAAATTTTCTAATAAATGGATACGCTGTTGTTTTGAGCTTTTATCTAGTTAAATATTTCAAATTTTTAAGTTAAAAAAATCAGAATTTTAAAGTTATTTAAAGTTAATATAGCACTAATTGTTGCTTAGAAAACTAGATTCGATTTTATATTGTTTCTAGTAAATGGAAAAGTGATTTTAATAGAAATCTTTACACACTCTGGAGTACAAAACACCATGATTAATTTTGTATAGGTTATAATCTTGATATAATTTATGTGGCATATTAATATTTGTTTTCTTATGCTTTTACAATCAAAAATTTGGGCGGGAGAGTCTCCTCTGAACTAGGGTTCTATGGGAGAGGTTTTAATCTTGTCTGAGTACAAGGTTTTCATGCCTCGGGATTTCTTATGCAGCGATCTTTGGGGTTTCTTCTTTAGTTTTTCCGTTGTTTTGCGGCTTGAGAGTTTTACCTTGAAGTTCAATGGCGGATGGTCTGGAAGATATATGGCGATGTCTGAAACTGACAGACGATGAGAATGATGTCGTGGATGCTAAGGGTCTTACACAGGAGAAGGAGTTGAATGAAGGGAAGAAATGGTTGTTGGCAAAATTGCTTACTCAACGTCCCTTTAAAAAGGATGCCATGATTGGAACTTTGAAAGTAATCTGGAGATTATCAAAAGTCCCAGAAGTGAACATACTAGACTCCAATTTACTCATGTTCAAGTTCGCTAATGAAAGGGATAAACACAGAGTACTAGATGGTGCACCATGGGCGTTTGATAAACAACTCATACTATTCCAGGAATATGATGGAGATCTTAGATTGTCGGATTATACTTTAGACAAAGCATGTTTCTGGGTGTGGATTCATGATCTTCCACTAAAGATGCTAAATCAGAAAGTTGCAGAGATCATCGGTGGAAAGATTAGGAAGTTCTTGGAAGCTGATGCCAAATCGACGAAAGTGGGAGGGGGAAGTTATCTTCGACTGAGGGTGGAAATCGGCGTGCTCAAACCACTGAGGTGTGTGGTCTAACTGGGAAATAATAATGGCGGAAGTGGCATATGTGGAAGACTGAGTTACGAAAGATTACCCATGTTTTGCTATATTTGTGGTCTACTAGGACATTCTGAAAACGAATGTTGCTCCTGCGAGAATGTCCAGTCAAGCAAGGATAAGCAAAGGCAGTACGGCGAATGACTTCGAGCTCAAACAAATGGAATTAGAGGTGATCAGTCTGCAAAGATGGATACGAGCAGGAAAAATCGATCAGGGAGCAATGAGGAATCAATTAGAAGCGATTAGATGGTGGCACCCCGTTCGAAGTCTAGACATTAATCCTTGCTACGTGGCCTTACGACGGAAAGTGGCGGTGAAGATGATCGGAGAAGAAATATGGAAAGCAAGAAAGGAAAAGGTAAGTTGATCAATACCATGCAAGATTATGGGGAGGGGGAACTGTTGACTGAACATAATCAAATTTCGAAAAATTAGGAAGCAATGATTGAGGCACAGACAGATGGTAGCAAAAATCAAGGAATCACCTCAGGACAACAAGGAATTGACTCTATGCCAGAAAATCCACTCATTAATGTGAAAACCATAGGACATTTATCTATGCGGGTTAAGGAGAATGGGAGAATAGATGAGGTGGCAATTTTTAATTGACGTGGAAGGTAGTGATAAGTTGGCACCAATGGCTGTTGTCATAGACGAAAGAGTTGCAGTAGGAAGCGGTATGTCTAAATGGAAGAGAAGAGCAAGGCTTGCAGGGATGAGGAAAGACATGCAGCAGGGAACGAACTCAAAAAAAAAAGCAGGGCCATGATGACAAGGATATTCCTGACAAGGAGATGGATCACCCATGCAAGAAACTCAAGGAGGATGTCATGAAGGATGATAACTATGCAAACAAAACGGCGGAGACTGGATCCCAATCCCGTCGAGCCCCATGAATTGCATTTCTTGGAACTACTGTGGGCTTGGGAGCCCACAAGCAGTGAGGGCTCTTAAGGAGCTAGTAAAGTCTAAAGATCCCCATGTAATCTTTTTGTGTGAGACTAGATTACATGCAAATAAATTAGACCAAATAACGAGAAGCTGTCGTATGGACGCTTGCTTTGGAGTTAGTTCGGAAGGAAGAAGTGGTGGGTTAGCTATGCTATGGAAACAAGAGATAGGTCTGCAACTAAGGAGTTATTCGAAGTATCATATTGATATGATGGTAACAGGAGATGGAAACAATAGTTGGCGATTAACAAGAGTGTATGGAGAGCCGAGAATAGAGAGGAGAAAGGACATATGGGAATTGATGAGGACCCTAACAGCCCAAGGAGTTAGCAAGTGGTTATGCATGGGAGATTTTAATGAAATACTATGGAACCATGAAAAATCTGGTGTGCGTTTAAGAAGAGAATGCCAAATGGAAGATTTCAGAAATACTCTGGAAGACTGTGGATTAAAAGATCTTGGGTTCAAGGGAGCTTGGTTCACATGGGAAAGGGGCCAAACAGCTGCCACCAATGTTCGAGAACGACTAGATAGGTTTGTGGCATCTCGATCATGGACTCAAGCTTTCCCTCGACATGTGGTCTATCATCTGACAGCTGCAACTTCAGACCATGTACCAATTCAAATGATAACGGAGAAACAAGAGCGTAGGAGAAATAAGAGGACCATGAAGCCAAGATTCGAAGCAATGTGGGTCCAAGAACCTCGCTGTGGGGAGATTGTAAAATATACTTGGGAAGGCAACAATGAAAAGGCTATCGGGGAACGAATTTACGAGGTAAGTATGGAACTGCAAAAGTGGCATCATGAATGGTTTGGCGAGAAAAAACAAAAGATGGGAGAGATAAACAAGGAACTAAAATTGCTTAAAGATGCCCCGACGACTGATAAGACACTGCAAAAGGAGCGAAGTTTGAGAGCAGAAATAAACCATCTGTTGGAAATGGAGGAAAAATACTGGCTGCAACGATCACGTATCAGCTGGATGCAATATGGAGACAAGAACTCTAAATTTTTCCACACTCAGGCATCGCATAGGAGGAAAATAAATTTAATAAGGGGTATTGAAGATGAGGATGGGAAGTGGGTTGAAAACGAAGAAGAAAAGTAGGAAGTCATTGTCAACTACTTCCAGAAGCTGTTTTATTCCAAAAAACCCGATCACTGCTCTGAAATTTTAGATGTTGTAAAACCATGCATATCAGATGAGATGAACAACCAGCTCCTTTCAGAATTCAAAGCAGAGGAGATTGGCACAGCCTTGAACCAAATGCATCCACAAAAAGCGCCAGGTCCCGATGGTATGTCTGCTCTTGTTTCCAAAAGTACTGGCACATTGTTAGTGAGGAAGTGATCAAATATTGCCTTGACTGTCTAAGTGGGATTACAGATATTACTGAGATCAATAAAACTCATGTTGTCTTAATTCCAAAGATCAAAGACCCTAAAAAAGTTGCCCATTTTAGCCCAATAAGCCTCTGTAATGTAATCTATAAAATAATTGCAAAGGTTTTAGTCAATAGGCTGAAGAGCATATTACCTTCCTGCATCAGTGATACCCAAAGTGCATTTTTGCCTAGTAGACTGATTACTGATAACATTTTGGTTGCATACGAACTTCTGCATTCCCTTAAGAAAAAAAGAGTCGGTAGGTCTGGTTCTTTTGCTTTGAAGCTTGATATGAGCAAGGCTTATGACCGTGTGGAGTGGATTTTCATTGAAAAAAATGATGCTTAAATTGGGCTTCCATGCTAATTGGGTGAATCTTATCATGAGATGTGTTACTTCAGTGTCTTATGCTGTTGTTATAAATGGGAATATCACTGACTCTTTTTTTCCAAAAAGAGGACTCCGACAAGGGGACCCGTTATCACCATATTTGTTCTTATTTTGTACTGAAGGGTTATCCGCCTTATTATGGAAAGCTCAACACGACGGCTCGCTAAGAGGAGCTCAGGCTTGCCAAAATGGACCTAGAGTCAACCACCTTTTTTTCGCTGATGACAGCTTATTGTTTGCGCAGGCAAACAAAAGCGAAAGTGAGAAGGTGCAGAACATGCTAAAGATTTACGAAGAAGGCTCGAGCCAAATGGTTAACTTCGACAAGTCAGCGTTATTTTTTAGCAGCAATATGGGAGCAAGAAGCAAGGAGGAGGTTAAAAGAATCTTTGGAATTCGAGATAGCACAAATCCTGAAAAATATCTTGGATTACCAATGATGGTGGGAAGGAACAGACATTAGGCTTTTCGAGCTTTAAAGGACTAGGATAAGAGCCAAAATGAACAAATGGTGTACGAGGCTTATGTCTCAAGGGGGTAAGGAGGTCTTCTTAAAGGCAGTTATTGAGGCGATTCCCACTTATGCCATGGGCTGTTTTCTGCTGCCAAGGTCACTATGCAATGAGATTGATAGTTTGGTATGTACCTATTGGTGGAAACAAAACAAAGAGCAGAATGGAATTCACTGGGTGGATTGGAAAACCATGTGTAAGGCAAAGAAAAATGGAGGTATGGGCTTCAGAGAAATGTGGCTTTTCAACAAAGCCCTCTTAGCAAAGCAAGGCTGGAGATTACTTCAAAACACAGCAAGCTTGGCGTACAAAGTCTTGAAGGCGAGATACTTCCTTAGGGAAAACTTCTTATCTTCGAAGCTGGGCTGGAACCCTTTTCAAACTTAGAGGAGCATCTGGCTCTGCAAAAACATCTTACAGATGGGGATTATATGGCGTGTTGGAAACGGACACAACATCTCAATCTGGCATGATAAGTGGATTCCTTTTAATCCAAGTTTTATGGTCCTCTCAACAAGAAGCTGAAGTGACGAAGACATGCTTGTAGCAGATTTGATAGATAAAGATACAAGTAACTGGGATGTGGGCAAAGTGACGACATTGTTTTCCAAATAAGAGGCAGATGGAGTTTTGACGATCCCAATAAGCAGAATTGGTAGTCCAGATAAGTTGATTTGGCACTTCACGACCAACGGACTTTACTCAGTTAGGAGTGGATACCGAGAGCTTCTTAGCACCAGTGAGGAAACTACCCTAGTTTGCACAAAGGAAGAAAGTATGGTATGGAAGAGACTTTGGGCTGCCAAGGTACCAAACAAGCTAAAGGTCTGTAGCTGGAAGGTCAAGCGATGTATTCTCCTTGTTAAATCGAGTCTATTGCAACGTCGAATCCTAGTTGAAGGTACTTGTCATCGATGTCCTAACCAATAAGAGACCATTGTTTGACCATTGTTCATGCATTGAAATCATGTCCACATGCTGCGGAGGTCTGGAGATTATCAAATTTCCCTTGGGACATAACTCAGATCACCACAAAAGACGAATGGGAAAACTGGCTTAATCAAAACCTGGACAGTAATCAACTACAGCAGATGATAGTTACCCTATGGGCAATATGGAACGACCGTAATGCTGAAGTCCACAACCAACACAAACGAGAACCGCAGAGTACTATCTCTTTTGTTAATCAGTACATTTCGGAGTTCAACAAAGCCAATGGTCAACAGAATGGGGATAGCACCAGACCTGTAAGTTCATGGAAGAATCCCAATGGTGACCACTACAAGGTTAACTTCGACGGTTCACTCGATAAAGGAAAAAGAACGGGAGGTTTAGGAGTGATTATCAGAAACAATAAGGGAGAAGTTATGGGAGCTCTGGCAGCACGAGCAGAACACTGCGTGGACCCATTGATCGTTGAAGCCACAGCAGCCCTTAAAGCATTAGCTTTTGCCTTGGAATTGGGAATGAGGGACATTGTGCTAGAAGGAGATTCTCTTTTGGTCATCAGAAGTTTTTCCACCACAGATGAAAACTTGTCTGGTATGGGAACAATAATCGATGAAGCAAGAGAGCTAATGAAGAATTTTAGATCTTGTCAACTTTCTCATACAAGAAGAGAATGTAATGCAGCGGCTGACCTGCTCACCAAGGAGGGTTCTAATGGGGTTAAGGACAAAGTTTGTGTAGAAGAGTTTCCAGATTTCGTTAAAGATGTAATTGTTAAGGACAGTGCCTCTATTAATGAATAAATACAGAGCAACTTCTTTCTTTCAAAAAAAAATATTTGTTTTCTTATTTATCAATTATTCAACAAATAAATTAAGATTTGCACCTTTCATTTGAAATTAACGGAAGTTGTCAACCAATCACCGAAAAATTTCGATTCATTGAAAATAAAAAATTAATTATTTAATATTTTTAATATGTTTGATAATGTATTTTAAAATCAACCTAAAAGAAAATTTTCAATGAAAAAGCATTGAATAAGATAAGTAAATAAACACCTACTTATAAATTAATAAAGAAAATTTTCAACTTCTTTATCAATAAAAATAAAATAAATTAGACTATTTTATCCTAAAAAATTTACATAATTATATATTCATTCATCAAGTAATTTACGTACTCGAACCGGACTCAACATTATATTATTATCTTAGCAAGTTTACGTACACTCAACGTTTCTCTACCACTATTATTTTACTATTAGGGCATTGATATTGAAAAAAGTCTATGTCTTCCCCAATTTGACTTGCTCAAAGTTGAAAATTTTGAAGATCTAAAGATTAATATTCTGTCGGCCTGAAAAGACCACGAAGCATATTGCTTTTTTTTTTCGACTTTTTGTTATTTTAATATTTCAATTGTTATTGATATCCAAAAAGTTTTTTGTTTTGTTTCATTATGGTAGATCATTGCTTGAAGAAGTGATGATCTGAGGAATAATTTGGACTTTTATTTGTAATGTTTTTTAGTCTAAACGTGATTCGGGTTTTTGATTTAAAAAAAAATTATTTTATTTAAATATTGTTGTAGTTTTTTTTTAAATTTATGATGTTTTTGGATTTAATAGTTATAATTTTTTTCTCATATTTCATACTTGAATTATAATATAGAATATATTAATAAAAACTTGAATTTATTTGAAATAGTATGAAAATAAAGGTAAAAATGTAAAATAACAAAATTTCAAATTTTAAACATTTATTAATATCAAACAATATATTTATATTCAGCACTTAATTTTTAGTAAAATACTAAATAATTTTCATAATTTAAATTTAATACTTATTAATTTCAGTATTTAATTTTTCAATACTTAATTTTTCAGTTTAGCAAACACACCTAAAAGCCAACCGTATAAGGCATTAGGTTTGCCTTAACAACTAACTTTTAACAAGTAATTAATGTTTATCAGGCTTAAAGATATATAATCATTCTAATATCTAATTTTATTGCAAAAGATGTGTTCAGCCTTCTTTGGAAATAGAAAGTATGAGGTCTGGCTACAGCTGCTAGGGTCATTAGCCTTTTTTTTCATAATAGGTACAAAGAAAATAGGAGTTTGAACCTTAAACTTTCTTAAAGATAGGTAATAATTATTAGATCAAATATTAATTTTTTGTTAGAGTGACCAGCTAGGAGTATCAAATTTTGTTTGTGTGAGGTAAAATAAAAAAATTCGTGTAATAAATAAATTTTTTTGTTTTTGTTAAATTTATATATCATTTTTTTTGACTCATACCACTTTTTTTTTGTATTATATCATTGTATCAAGCTTACTTGGGACCAAAGGATCTAAAAGCATAGGACACTGCATGTATTCTATAGCATGTATTCTATAGAACCATTGGACCTTGCTCACTCAATCAGGTTCTATTTGGATTGCAAGTGCAAATCCTTGTGGCATATTAAAGCTTCCCAGTTCCCAGTATCATAGGTCATAGCTGGTGTTGGAGGAAACTACAACCCCTTGAGTTGAGGACCACTGCCATTTCTTTTTATCTTTTATCAAGCAGCTGCAGAATGGGGAGATTACTTGGATGCTTCTGCCCACAACTATAATGCAACTAAAGCATGGGAGAAGATCAGACATGGGTAGGGGAAAGCGATAGTAGCCTGAGATGGACTAGCAAAGTGATAATTACTAGTTAGCTTTGTATATATATTTTTATTTTTTATCAAAATTTATTTCGTATCATATTTGTAATTTTTTTATATAATTTATGTATAATTTTCATAGTATCATGTTTAATATTAAATCTAGTTCTAAGATATGGCATGTATTCTGGACTGGATGCAGCATGGTAATAATACTTGATAGGCTACCTACTAATTAAAAAAAGGATTTTTCTTTGGGGATTGTCTCTTGTTGACACTAATTGTGCTTTGTGTGATGTAGTGCTGTGGAGATCAGAAATCATTTATTTTCATCTTGATTTGTGTCAAAGCTGATTTGAGATAGTAATCTTGACAATTTTACATATGATTTCGTGAGATGACAGGAAAACGTCATTAAAACAAATACGGACTAAGATTTTAAAAAACTGAATATATCTCAGAGTACGTAGATCAATTGATAGGAAGTTGTTTTAGCTTAATCAGAGGTCTCGAATTCGAATCTTTGAGTACGCAGCTGTGTTAAAACTCTTGAGGGAGAGCTTTGCGGCCCTTTGGGTCCTGTCCAGCTCGAATCCGGATTAGTCTTATACCAAAGATATGGGAATACCGGATGATCTAGACCAAGAAAAAAACTGTATATAGATTTTAACAAAAATAAAAAATATTATTTTATGTTTAAAAAATACATATTTATTTTGAATCGAACACGGTACGAACACACAAAATTTCAGATCTAAAAACAAGTACTGCAATTGTATGGCATTCATAGGCAGTTTGGGGATTAATCTGTCTCATGAGTTCAAGAGGGCGCAGCAAATATTTAAAGGAAAAACACCTATCACAGTCTTGCTAAGGTTAGCCTGCTGTGCTGCTTTCTCTATTTTATCTGGCTAGAGAAAAATAACAGGATTTATGTAAGGCATTATGAAGGCAATTTCATTGAGGCAATTCTAGTCGGAACAATCGAGTAAGGACATATATGAATCGAAAAATGATTAATAAGTGACTAAAAAAAATTATTTTTTAAACATTTGAAATTTATTCAAATTTTAAAATTATCGTTGTTGAAAATTTTTTATCATTTATTGTTCTTAATTTAAATAAAATTATTTTCAAACGAAAAAATAGAAAAAAATACTTGTTATTAAAAAAAATGAACCGAAGATTTTACGTTAATGTTCATGTTCTGTTTGTTGGTTTTTTTTTTTTTAAATTTGGTTCGTATTCGGTCAAATAACCCCCTTTAGGTTAGCTGTAGGCCTATACTGCAGAAGATAGCTGGTGGCAGACTGATGACAGTGCAAGCCTTGGATTTAGAGGAAAAATTATTAACCTAAGTGCTGTATTTGTACTTTGCAGCCTTTTTGTTATTTAACCATTTACTGCCAAGCACTCTGTTTTTTTTTTATTATTATTATTACAGAAACATTGTTATTTTACAGCAGGTTTACCAACTTTTTTGGAGGAATTTAAATATTTATTATTAAAAAAATACAACTTTTTTTTGTATTATTATTAACTCAAAAAATTAAGTTGCAATATCTTATAAAAATGTTATCAAAAAATAATTTACCTCTCAAATTCTTTGAGAAAAAGAATAGAAACAAGTAGTAATTAATCATAAAGTGTACCAAGGAGCAATGGTGAAACTAAATAAAGTTGAAGACAAAATATTTGAAATGTAGAGACTTTTAAAAATCATGATAATTAAATATCATATTTAAGTTTGATTGGATTTAAAATTTTAAAAATTAATTTTTTTAAATTAGAACTTAATTTAACATATTAAAATTTAATTTTATAAATTCGATTTATTATTTTTCAATGATATTTTTTTTGGTTACAATTTTTCAATGATATGTTATAATGATAAAATAATAAATTAATAACCAAATATTAAAAATATATATTAGAAGATTTTGATTAATATTGTGAATTGTTTGACTAAATTAAAAATATTTTAATTTAATTTAATTTATTATTCGAATGATTTAAATTTAAATTTGATTATAAATAAATAAATTAAATTCAAGAAATTATAAAAAAAGGCAAATTAATTGGCCGGTTGGCTTGGGAGTAGACAGCTGACAGCCAATGAACGAGATTGGGGGTCCACTTATAGTGTGTTGAAAAGTGAAAACCTATCAATTTCTCTGGGTCTCTTGACATCTGATTTTCTCTACACGCCACAGCTGAAGTACGCATTGTAGAATTCCATTTTCATACACAAGGCGTCAGCTTCCGACCAAGCAGCAGTGGTCGATGGATGGGTGGCTGTGGTCCTCAACGCCTGATCATTTCGTCACTCGCCAGACTGCAATGGCCGCCATGGGTCATTAAAGTGTCTCGAAAACATGCTAGCCGGAGTGTCTACTGTCTTACTTTACTCTTAAAAGAAGGCTTTGTGTTGGAGATTCAAGTTTTCTTTGACAGTGGGACGAAAACAACCCAACTTGGAAAAACCTTAGAGAGGGCAAACAAACACAGCTTTTTTTCGAGGGTTGACGTCTGCCGTTGTTTGTTGATTCTTTTCCATGGTGACAACTTGGAAGAAAATATAACTATGTTTTCTTTGGGTAGGTATATAATTTGAAATACATACAATAGTACGATATAAAAATAATGTGACTATAATATAAATGTGATAAAAATTATATGAACATGCTAAAAATTAAAAAAAAAATTGTGTTTGGTATGTTAAAATAATTATAACATGAATTTTCATATTTTACAATATACAAATACGATTTTAATTAACACGAAAAAAATTATGTGGCAATGGTATTTGCTAAAGTAATGTTGTTGAATATTTAATTTTTTTTTATATTAGAGATGCCGCTTTTGCGGGAAACAAAATCAATTAAATTTTTTAAATTTACATAATTTTATATTTAAATTGGGTTTTTTTATCAATTACAAAATAAATTTTAGATTAGATATTTAACATAAAATTAAAGCTTAAGTTTTGTTTTGTAATTTATGTGTATTATTATTTTTAAATTTATCATGTGATAGCTAAACGTAAGAAAAAATTTGTAAAAATGATGTTATTCAATATTTGTTCAAATTTTAATTTATTGTAATATTTTATTGAAATTATATATTTTTCCTTATTATGAATTTGTTTTAAATTAAATGGTTATTAGTTTGCTTTTTTATTAAATTGAATGAAATAATAATTGAGTTAGAGTAAAAGAACTTGCGTATTTAGCTTTGTAATTACTCCTCATGCGTTGGGAAAGACGAGAATTTTAACCCTACGGCCTACGGCAATAATCAACCGAGGAGAGGAGAGGACAGTGAATTTTCCCTTTTCTTTGTAGCCTAGCGAAAAGAAAAGAAAATCACAGATTTTGTTTCATTTTCATTTTTGAATCAATACAGATAAATTTATGCAGGTCGAATCTAACAAACCCATATTTAAGTGAAAAATTCATTTCTTTACAGGATTTTAGGTTGTGTTTCGTATTTTTTTTATGATCGCTATAAATAAATTTATGAACGGCAAATCTAATAAATATATAACAATTATTAATACCAATATAACAGTATAATATTTAACATAATATTAAAGGATAATTACCATTACATTGTTAGTAGAACTTTTTATTTTTAAATAACACATGTGTTATTTTATTTTTTAAATAATATGTGTCGTCATTTTAATTTTATTTGTGGAGTTAAAAAATTTTATTGACGATGTATTGAATATTAAAGCTTAAGTTTTGTTTTGTAATTTCTATTTATTATTTTTTTAAAATTTATCATGTGAATGATGGCTAAATGTGATAAAATTTTGTAAAAATAATGATGTTATTCAATATTTGTTAATTTTTAATTTTATTGTAATATTATTCAAAATAGATATTTTTCCTTATTATGAATTGGTTTTAAATTAAATGGTTGTTTGTTTGCTTTTTCGTTAAATTGAATGAAATAATAATGAGTTAGATGAAAAGAATAAGGAAACTAATAATAAAGATTCCTTTTTCTTTGTAGCCTAGCGAAAAGAAAAGAAAATCATAGATTTTGTTTCATTTTTCTTTTTTAAATTTATGCACGTCGAATCAACCATATTTAGGTGAAAAATTAATTTCTTTACTGGATTTTAGATTGTGTTTCGTCTTTTTTTATGATCAATATAAATAAATTTATGTTCAGCAAATCTAACAAATTTATAACAATTATTAATATCGATATAACAGTATAACAAATTCGAAGTTGAAAAAAATGGAAAAAATTCATCACCGCAACAAAATCTGTTGACGGTGAAAAATTAATCATGTACCATTATTTTTCACCTAAAAGCAGTTAATATCGATCAGGCTATCGCCTATCGGCCTCAGAAAAAATTGCATGAAAAAAATATATATATATATACAGTAGAATAGAATACTACTTGACAGGTTACTTCATTTACTCTGGAGTCTGGCGGAATAGAATAGAAGCAATAAATGGTGAAATCAGAAGCAGCGCCAAAGTGTATTCATTGGAAAGCGTGTGAATTTTGTGAGAGGCCGACTAGCCAGCGGCTACCCGCCTCCTTGCCTTGGCCCTGGCCTCTGAGCTGAGGCCGCTGACCCCCATGAGTCAATTTCCAACACCGCTTAAGAAATAAGATATTTTTCATCGCAGATGACTCACTACCCACGTGATTTTCCTTTATTTCCTCTTTCTTTTCTTTGGATAAAGTCATAAAGATACAGTGCTATTATCACTATGGGACTGAGCAGGCTGAGCTTGGCTGTCCTGGGCTTTGGAGCGAGGGCTCACATAGAGTAGTCTTGTTCAATCCCATAGTTGTCCTGTGACTCAAACTTGGAGTTTTGAGGGTTCTCAGACAAGAGATGATAAAAAAAAAATTGAACTTGGAGTTTGAGGATTTTCAGACAAGAGATGATAAAAAAAAAATAGAAAAAATTGAACTAGTGATTCAATGGAAAGGTTTGGATAAATTTAGATTTGGATATTAACATCATAAAATTGTATATATTTGAATCTGTTTTAAGATATGAATTATTCCGAGATGAATTAAAAGTTGGAGTTAAAATTGAAATAAAATCTAAATTTACTCTTTTTTGAAAATTTGAGTAAACAATTTGAAACGAACTAAATTCATGTAGATCGGTTCAAATAAGATATATTTAATTCAGGTTGGATACAGTTTAAAAAAAATTGCATGGATTGAAGCGGATTCAAATTTTATGAATATTTGATTAGATTTGATTGGATATCATCCCTACTTTAAATATAAATTAAATACTTTTTTTTAGGATAATGATGACCTTTGACGTAAAATATATATATATATATATATATATATACACACACATACGCGCTTTAAAACTTTATGTCTACACAATTCTAATAATTTAAAGGTTGGAACTTGGTTATTTGATCATTACTTAAAATCCCATGGATTAAAAATTTGGATTCTTTGTTTTTTTTTTCTGACTATTTCCTAACTTATATATTCGTTCAGAGAAAAAAAAATTGCTTCTTAACCCTTTTGCTATTCCATAGTTAGCCTAGTTTAAGTTATTGCCATTTAAGGGTACTATAAAAGGCCTTCATTTTTTTTTCCAATTCATCCTCCATATGTACAAGTTTGTCTTCAATTTTAGTACCACTACTTTGGTTATCCTGCTAAGCTAGTGTTTCAATTTTCATGGATCAGTTTATAGTGGAAATCATGGAGTCTAACAAAACTATGCAATGATAACTTGATTCTATATATTTCATTAAAACTTTAAACTTCATTTCAAAGGGTAAATCTTTTTGTCAAACACATATGAGGGCTAATTTAGAGTTGTTTTTCCTTTTCATTTGATATGAATGTGAGTCTCTAGACATGACATGGCTTTAACAAGTCTGAAAATTGTAAGAGAATCCAAAGACTTATTATGCTTTTCTGGTTTTTTTATTCAATGATGACTGCACATGAATCCATGAAAGCACCATTCTTGCCGGGACAGAGACCCTGAGACCAAACAAAATAAAGAGCAGACTGACAAATACAGACCAAGAAAATACTGGTTATGTCTGTAAATCATAAAGTTGGGAATGGCCGAAGAGTCAAAGTTACTGATGTCCTTGGTCCAGAGTTCATCTGGCACCAGACGACAATGTCGGAGGGAGTCGCTTGTTTTTGTTTATGGGCCAAGACCCACCTCTCACAAACATCCTGAGCCGGGTGTTCAGAATCCCATCTAATCCCAATGGGCCGATTCAAGACTAAATGTTTTAGAATCACTTTCGACAGAAATCGGAGTGTAAATGAGACGCTCGCTAATTATTTGAAGTCGATTCGAATAAAACTTGAGATCGGTTCAATTATTGTGAAGTTGAGCACGATTTCCAGTAGCTTGAGTTAATGAACGAATCAACTTCAAGAATGTTGATAGTTTGTTTGAGTAATTCGCGGGTTAATTAAGTTTTTTCTGTTTTAATTTATATTTTTATTATTTGAATTATTAATTTATGATTTTATCTTGAATATTTGAAAAATATGTAAATAAAAATCTCAGTTCAAACTTGATTTCGAATACAAATAATTAAACTTAAATTCGAGCGTAGACATTGAGCTTTTTTTATTTTACTAAATAAACGAGTCTAATCGAACAAATTTTATCGATTTAATTTTTATCTGGCATTGAGCTTGAACAAAAAAATTGAAATTAGATTGAGCATGAATTTATTGATGCCAAAAAAGCGTAGGACTTTTTTTATGGTGGACAAACTTCATCCTTTTTAGATCAACCTAAAAAAAAGATCATTGGTGCATAAATTCAACATACTCTATCAAGAGCAATTCATGTACCTTATTAAATGCAAGTGTATGTTCCAAATTGTTCATCGATCAAATATCGAATTGCCAGAGATTTACGGAACAAAGCCAATTGCACCGCCGTTCATTTGTCACGCCAAAAAAATCTGAATCTTTAGGATGGTTTTGGGAGTATCATTATCCGAAGGGACACCTTATCATTGTTGTCAACAAGATGTTGATTGTGAGCTGAGTCAGGTTGGCTCACAGCAGGAAGTTGCGTGCACTAATCTCATCTTCTCATAGAACAGACAACATCCGTCACAATTGTTATGAGAGATATTGTATGTAAGATTTTTATATTACATGACAAGATCTATGCTAGAAGATAAAAGATGTTGTCGAAAGCTAAAAAAAATCTACACATTTTTCTCTCAATTGTTATTCTCTCCCTCTTCTTTCTCTCATAAATAATAAGTGGTCCCAAAATTTTAATTTCGAAGTTTCTTGACTTTTATCTTTTTCCTTAACAAATTAAACAAAAACACAAAACGCACTAAGCATAAAGTCAATTCTTATTCCATCAGGTAATTAATCTAACTATTTGTATATATATTTTGTGTTTTTATCATGTTAAATTATATTTGTATTGTATAAAATACAAAATTTGTGTCAATACTGTAATTATAAACCAATTTTTTAAGCCTTTACTAAATTTATATACATTTTTTTATCAATTTTTAATTCATAGTACTTTCGTATTATTATATCATCTCATTCATTAGTGTTTAAGACTACAAGATTTACCATTCGCCTGAAACATCAACTTGTTTTAATGGCATGCTTTGAAGGGCAGGGTCTTACTGACTCCTCAACCTCGGCCTGGGCCTTGAATTTTTAAAGCTTTTAATAGTATTTAATTAAAAATTATTATTCAATATATTATTAGTAATTTTTTAAAAGTTTATAAACAGTATTAAAATGATGATACGTATATTTTAAAAATATTAAAAAATAAAATAAAAAATAATCATAATTTTAATATCGTTTATAAAACTTAAAAACTTGAACGATCCTTTAATAAATATCATAGGATGGGGCTCCACAAGAAACTTCTAGAAGTTAATCCTCGGAGATACAAGATTCCTTAGACAACCAATTCCAAGTAGGGTCACAGAGGGATCGATTCCTTTCCTCTTCGTCCTCCTTCCCATCCAACTTTCCAATTCCTATGGGGCACAGTGGGATTCCTTTGCTGCTTTATGCTATCCTCTTCACCCTTTCTCTCTCGACAAAATGAGCAGCTTACAACACTTGCAATTATGAAACTGGCTTTTAGACTTCAATAGCTTCAATCCACCATGTGTTTCTCAAGCATGCTGGCTGTGGATCAATTTGTTTTCCAATTGATCTTGATTAAAACCATTTTTTATTTCACAAAAAAAAAAACGATTACTTGCTCTAATTACGCAAGGACGTTGTTTTAGATATTTTTATCCAATTTTTATGTAAAAATTTCAACTAATTAGTAAGTAAACTTTATGATTTGTATAAATAATCCATATTCGTATAATGTAAAACATGAAAAAATTTTGTTAAAATTTGTCTTAATATGTTAAACACAAATAATTTTTAACTTTTGTTAAATTTATATATAATTTTTGAATAATTATTAATACACTGTTAGTGGAGCTTTTTAACTCCACAAATGAAGTTAAGATGATTACACATGTCTTCTAAAAAATTAAGAAAATAAAATATGGCTTGTCGGTGTATTGAATATTAATCCTTAATTTTTATCTAATATTTACTCGTGTTACTTTCATAATTTTTCTTTTCAAGTTACTTTTATATTGTATTTAAAATTATCAGATCTCTAGATAACAGGAGAAAAATGAAGCTAATAAACTCCAAATCGTTATCTTAAACCATGTTAATTAGTTAAGAAGTTGGCAGAAAAATTGGCTTTATTTTCTTACAACACTGTTGCTGAGCTTCAAGCACTCAAATTGGGACTGATTCTGGCATGGTCTGAGGGGTTTAGATCTGTGATTTGTGAATCAGCTGCCAAGCTGGTGGTTGACTTAGTCATGCTGGCTGATTTGGAAGTCCATCCGCATGCTTGTGTTATTGCTGATATAAGAGAACTTTTATCTCGGACATGGAATGCGGAGATTAAACATACTTACAGAGAGAGTAATTTCTGTGCAGACAAACTTGCTAAATCAGCCTGTGTTCTCGACGTGGACTTTGTTAAGCTGACAGATCTTCCTCGCCATCTTCATGGCCGACTTGCTGCAGATGCACAAGGTGTTCCTTTTCCTCGTGGTTTCAAATTCTAGTTTTCTTTTTTACTGATTTTCTCATGTAACCAAAAAGAAAAAAAAAGACTAGTTAATAACAACATGAACAGTGTAGATACCTAATTTTGTCCGGTTTATGAAATGCGAAATGCTACTCGAAATAAACCGAGTTCTTATTCTCAATTTCAATGCATTCAATTTGGTTTCATTTGAAAATTTTGATTAAATTTATTAAATCTTTTGATTTTAAGTCAATATATAATTGTGTCTTTTTGTGTTTATTACACTAATGAATTGAGCGTATGGGCTTGAAAGCCCAAAATTCAATTGTGAAGTCCATTCTTTTTAGCATTAAAAGCCCATGTCAAACTTTATCTTAAGGCCCAACTTCTTCTTTCTTTTTTTTTAAGTAATTAATTAAATAAATTAAAAGATTTATTTATTTATTATTTATTTATTTATTTTATTTTTTATTTCCATTTTTTGCTTACACCTCTCGTCCCAAAGCCCCTGCCATTCTCTTCCACCATACACAAATTCGAGTCAATAAGCTATAAGCACGGGTCTTCACTTTTCCTTTATCCCAAAATCCAGAGCCTGCAATAACATGCCAATAAACTGGTTCCAAAGCATTGGCAGCAACGAGAGACTTTTTTATCACCACGGGTAAAAGCCAGATTCTGAGGGTGCTGGAAAATCTTTCTTTTTTTTAGTAGTCTTGATCCTTCAGCATGAGAGTCTTCTACCAACAATAAAAGACCAAAAAAACCATTTTTGCTAGAGAGGAGAGGAACAGAACTCAACCTCACGAGGAGCCCCATTTTTTTTGCTCACCATTTTCAACATCACCGAGGCACCAAACCCTCACCATCGCTCAACCTTTCAGATTCACCCGACCACACAGAACACCGAAACACCAAAACACCACCATGAACCACCTCTGTCCCAGTCTCCACCACTGACATTATCACGAAACACCAACCAACGAACACACACAGATGCGACAACCACCCGAGCCATCAACCATCGCCTACCGAAACCCTTAGCTCTCAACCATTGGACCAACACAGCATCATCTTCACTACCTGACCTTTCACTCACCAAAACCCAAACTACCCGTAACCCTCACCAAACCACCGAACTTGAGAGCCCCAAAGCTTAGATCTAAGATCTAAGCACCCCTAATACCTGCAAAACAAAAAACAACCAAACACAAACCAAAACAAGAATCCAGATCCAACAAAAAAAGAAAAAAAAAACAAACAGAAAATAAAAAAAAAGGGAAAGGGCTTTCGGTGAAGCTCAGATCTGTAAGGTTAGAGGGCTTTTTAGGAGAAACAGAAGTCGGAATCGGAAAGAGGGTGTGAAGAAGCTTCGGAAGGCCGCAACTTTTTAGGTTTTCGGCCACCGGTGACAGCGGCCGGCGGCGGAGGACAGCGGTCCGACGGCTGCCGGAAATCGCCTGGAGAGGGAGGTTGAGAGAGCTCTGAAATTTTTTTAGAAAAAAGGGAAGAAAATGAGTTAAAAAAAAAACTAGCCTTTTATCGTGTAAAAAAAAGGGAAAGAGAAGGAGACTCGCGCCTGGACCCGACCCCGGTCCAGGATCCGCGTGTCTGCCTGGTCCAGCAGATGAGGCGACCCGCGCCCCGACCCACGTTCGACCCGCTCCAGCATTTGGACCCGTTTCAACCTTGGCCCAATCAGCCAATTCCAGCCGAGCCCACACTTGTGGGCTGTCACGTTTGGGCCTCCTTGCCATTGGGTTTAAACCCAATTAATTTGGGTATATTTTTTTAGCCTTTTGTTTTATTATTATTATTATTATTATTATTGTGTTTTTTTATTATTATTATTATTATTATTATTATTATTATTATTATTATTATTATTATTATTATTATTATTATTATTATTGTGGTATTATTATTATTGTTGTTGTTATTATTATTGTTATTACTATTATTATTATGCTTGTATTATTATTATTAATGCATGTTGTAAAATAAAAGCTTTTTTTTTGAAAAATTTTCTTTTATTTGTATTTTCATTAATTATTATTGATTAGGGAAGATATTTAAAAATAATGAAATTCAAATTTGAGTAAATGATAAAATTTTAAATTTAGTAAATATCCGATGATGGGATGCTACGGAAGTCACAAGTAGTGATTCCTAGCTGATCCCTAGGAGAGAAGAGTCATACTAAATATTGTCAAAAGTATTGAGGTATTTAGTATGATTTTTTTTCAATAATTTAAAATTTTGAAAATAAAATTGAATATTTAAAATTAATAATAAAATTTAAATTCAATTAAATAAATGTCTGATGATGGGATGCTACGGAAGTCACAAGTAGTGATTCCTAGCTGATCCCTAGGAGAGAAGAGTCGTACTAAATATTGTCAAAAGTATTGAGGTATTTAGTATGATTTTTTTCAATAATTTAAAATTTTGAAAATAAAATTGAATATTTAAAATTAATAATAAAATTTAAATTCAGTTAAATAAATGTCCGATGATGGGATATTGCGGAAGTCACAAGTAGTGATTCCTAACTGATCCCTAGGTGAGAAGAGTTGTACTAAATGTTGCCAAAAGTATTGGAATATTTAGTATGATATTTCAATAATTTAAATTTTTATCAAAAGTGAAAATGAATAAGTTTTGTTAAAAACAAAGAAGTACAAATAAATAAACAAATAAATAATGAAATTTGAAATAAAGAATTCATTTGCATTATTTTATTTGTTTGCATCATGTGCATTCATAATCATTTTCGAAGGAAGTGTGAATTTTCCGATGATGAGATTCTATAGAAGTCACAAGTAGTGATTCTTAAGAAATCTCTAGGTAAGGAAAATTATTTCGAATGATGCCAAAAGTATTGGAGTATTCGATTTAATTATTCAATACAAAAAGGTTCACATTTACTTTCGAAAAATAAAGTTTAACCTTTTAAAATAAAACAAAATAAATTTACAAATAAAAAATGATTTCGAATAAAAAGATTGTAATAAAATAAGAATTATTTTTAAATATTAATTTAAGATCATTTTATTAAAATTAAAGGATAACACATGATTATTATGGTACCGTTTTTTAACGGGCGTCGTGGGGGTGCTAATCCTTCCCCACGCGTAACCGTACTCCCGCACCCGATTTTGTTTTCGCAAACCAAAAAATTGTCTTTTTAATAAGACTTAATTAATTTTGAGATTTTGTTAAAAAGATAAATATTTTAGGTGGCCAATCACACTTAGTCCAAAAAGATTGGTGGCGACTCCCTTTGTTTTTAAACGTTTTTCAAAATCGTCGAGCGCGAAGCCGTTACGACAGCTTGGCGACTCCACTGAGGACCTTTTTGAGAGTCAAGCCATTTATTGGTCGCGTGTTATCCTAAGTTTTAATTTAATGGTCTTAACTAATATTTAAATTTTAATTTCTTTAATTTTAAATAAGTTGTTACATTTATATTATAGTCATTATGTTTACAACATTCTTTATTTTGTATGTATTATTACGAATAAATTGTTGGGCATCTAGGATAGGGGTTAAGGTTTGATGAATGTTTGATGTGTTCCCTCATACACATACTTGCACTTGCACTTGCATTTGCATAACATGAGCTCTATACCCAGGCTTCGTCCTTCTTAGGAGGGAGTAGAGTACCTTTGCTCTCGTGAGGTAATCACCTCCGCAATGGCAAATGAAATATTTCCACTCAAATTATTTCTCTACTAGTCCATAGTGGATGTCAGTAAGAAATGATTTGGGAACCTTTAGTTTCTTAAAACCAAGCTCAGCATATAGAAAGCCTCAAAAGGCCAGCCTTAGGTAGAGCCATGTCCAATTTTTGCAAAAATTATCCTGAAATTAGGACACATGAGAGAACATTTTTACTATCTTCTTCATATCATAACTCTAATCATTTTTCAAACTCGTATTTTCATAAAATCAAGATATTTTTTTTATGTTATTCTCAAATAAAATTTCACAATTTTACAATTTTAAAGAATAAAACAAAGATTTACTCGATTTTTCTTTTTGTCTAAAAATAACATGAAAATATCCCTTCATTCTTTAACACCACAAAAAAAATACATTGTTATTTTTTTGGAACTTATGCATAGACATAAAATTTTTTTACATTATCACATTTCTTCAAAAAAATAAAAAGGGAAGTTAAAGAAAATGAATTATGGTGTGAAAATAAGATTTTATTTTTCTTTTAAATAAAAAAAAAGAGAGCAAAAAGAAAAATCTATTCTTTAAAAGGAAAAAAGGAAATCATCAAACTAAAAAAAAAAAAGAGAAAAGAATTTATTCATTGAACTTAAATAAGAGAAAATTTTGATTCTTTATTTCTTAAATTTTAGCATGGCATATCTTATTACATCACATAATAAGGAGGGCATTTATCTTTTGAGGTTAAAGGAGGTAAAAAACATGTGAGATCAATTAGAAGCTAGACTTACTGCTTTGGAGAATAATCAAGAGGAGTTTAGACATGACATACGGGAGATAAAGGGGAAGCTAGCTAAGATAATGAAGATGCTTGAAAGCTTTGGAGAGACTAAAGTGGTTCATCCTCAAGGCTCATCGTCATTTCCAAGACAACTACACGTTGAATCATTAGCAAGTGGAGACCAATCGACTCTTCATGAAATGGCTTGCCAGGGACACTCCGATGCTCTCAACTGTCCAGACGATGATCCCTTGGTAGAAGAGGCTATGAAAAGGGTGAAAAAGGTAATGGATGAACTTAAGGGCCTTACAACTAAAGCTGAACCTAGTGGCCCCAAACAATCCATACCAAGTAGGCCATTACAAAACCCTAACCCTCATCCTAATTCTTTTCAACCACCTATCCAAGCACTCCAAACAGGACCTCCTACTTTTGTTCAACCTCCATGAATTGGTCCATAGCCAAACTTTTATCCTCGACCTACTTTTCAACCACATGTTCAAGCATTTGGAACAAGATCTCCTGGTCTCGCCCAACCTCTACACACCTATTCATCTGTGAACCCATATGCTCATGCCAATTCTGTTCGACCACCTTTTCAACAAGTCCTTAACGCCCTAGCTTTTTTGCCACCACCTGCTCAAGTTATAAATCAACCTCTTGGCCAAAAACAATCCAAGAAGATGAAGCGCACACAGCTTGACCCTTTACCCATAACATATGGCAAACTTTTCCCCTATCTGCTTGAAAGGCATCTTGTTGCTCCTGTGTTCTTAAAACCCTTGGAGCCTCCGTACCCAATATGGTACAACGCAAATGCAAGATGTGAGTACCACGCAGGAAATATTGGGCACTCCATCGAAGATTATAAGGCTTTCAAATATAAGGTGAAGGGATTGATTGACGCAAAATTGCTCGATATAGGGGAAGTGGTCAGCCAGGAATTTGCCATGCTTGATTAGAGTTCAAAGGATTAAAAAGCAGTTGTTGTTGTGAAATTTCTTTTTGAAAGACTTTGAATGTAAGAGGCGTTAGAATAGTAGGGAGTGTAGTAAGGAACTTTTGAATCTTGTAAACAATTCCTTTATGAATAAGAATGTTACAAGGTTTTATTTAAGTTTGCATTCACTTCATTCATGTGTGCATAATATGATTTTGACAGAAAATAATATGGCTAATAATAACTGTTTCCTTTAAAAAAAAACAGATGATCAAAACAAATGCATGGTCAAATGACAATTTTCAATTTTTTTTTCTTTTCTTGTTTAAATTTTGTTCTTTTTAAATTTCCATACAATAAAAGCTTCATATTAACATGGCAAGCATGACATTTAATTCAGGGTTATGTTGGATTAGGTGTCAAGTGGCTTGAACATCGAAAAGCTTTGGAGATAGTCTTAGACCATGGAAGAAACAGAAATGATTCGAATGGAAAGGATGGAAAAAGCACAGCAAGAGATAAGAGAGCAATTATCACAGATGGCAGTTTTATTGGAAAGGTGGAATAATGGAAAAGAAATGATGGGAGGACTAGCTACTCAAGAGGGGCATCAACTGCGAAATGCTGAGGATTCTTTTTGTCCAATTAACAGTGGCTCACGAGAAACCCAAACATCTCAGGAGCCACAAGTAATGCCCACCAAAGATTATGTATGCCCTAATATGCCATCTTCAGTCGACCCTAGTCGGTTTCAAGTGCATGAGACTCCTACAATGAACCCCTCGAACCAGCTCATATTGGCAATTTGAATAGTCACAAAGATCAAGGGATGCCACAAGTGAAAGAAGGTTCATGTCCCCGACGAAAGATCGAGCTTATAGAAGAAAGGCTTCGAATTGTTGAAGGAGTGGATTTTCATGGATCTTTGGATGCAACTAGATTATCTCTAGTACCTGGTGTGATCATTCCTTTAAAGTTCAAAGCCCTAAAATTTGAGAAGTACGATGGGACTACATGTCCGAAAGCCCATATCACTATGTACTGTAGAAAGATGGCAGCACATGTGCATGATGACAAACTGTTGATCCATGTTTTCCAAGATAGCCTTAAAGGATCTGCTGCTAGGTGGTATACACAGTTGGGCAGGGGCGATGTTCACTCATGGGAAGATTTGGCAAGGGCATTCGTTACCTAATATAAGCATATTGTGGATCTGGCCCCATATCGTTTATCTTTGCAAACCATGGAGAAGAAAGCTACTGAAGGCTTTAGAGAATATGCCCAGAGATGAAAAAATGTTGCCACTCAAGTCTAGCCTCCCCTCACAGAAAAAGAGACTGCAGCGCTGTTTCTTAGTACCCTCCAGGCACCGTATTATGATAGGATGATTGGGAGTGTTACTAAGAATTTTGCTGACATGGTAGCCTCCCGAGAGATGATTGAGAATGCAGTTAAGAGGAGCAAGATCAAGATAGATGACATTGCTGATAACAAGTCAGAAAGAATGGAAGAAGTGCAAGTTGCGACATTCGAGGGGCAATTTTCCAAAAACACCACTCCGCATCATCCCTATTTGCCGTACCCATCATCCCATTCAACCTTGAACAATGCTTCCTGTGATCCTTATCTTTATTCACCAATCCCACAACCAGGATTCCAAGCAAACTCTTACTCCCCAATAATTGCTCACTCACCTACCTTTGTGACTAATCCTAGAGCTCGACCTGTCCAACAACCAATAAACAACAGAAAAAGATCGAGAAGTAACCAAAGAAACATTCCCATCTCAATTTCTGATCTCTTGCCTTTTCTAGTGAAAAACCAATATTTGACCCCTGTTTCTTTGAGAACAACCCCAAACCCATTGTCCAAGAGTTATGATCTGAATAGTAGATGTGACTATCACATGGGGGCAATCGGGCATTCAACAGAAAAATGCAGGCAATTGAAGGAAAGGGTTGAAGAGCTTATCAATGAGGGAATCTTGACTCAAGAACTTATGGATCAGTGGAAGTCCACTTTGATGCAAAGTTAGGTCATGATGAGAAACTAGATTGGAAGAAACTAAAATGTCAAGATTTTAGAGTTTGTGTTTTGTTGGAAAATGCTTTGTCAGTTCCATTGGCCTAAATGACAGTTGTATGAGCATAACTTTTTGCATAATTTGTTTTCCATGGGCATGTGACAAGAATGTTTCTTTTCTTCACATTAATGATAAAAATGATTCTAAGAAAATCGGTGATTACTATCAAAGATTATTGTTGTAAATCATTCAAAACCTAAGTCATTCGAGACCTAAAAGGCTAAATTAGGGCATAAGATTTTGAAAGTTCGATTTGTTTTCCATTTGACCATGACAGGGCTTCATTATTAATGATTTTCAAAGAAATGACCAACTTGCAAAACCTTTTGAGAATAATTTGGAAATCAATTATTGACAATCTCGAAGATTTTGGATATTGGCAGTATGATATTTGACAAGATCATTTGGGAATTTTGAAATACAATTCCACCCTGATTCATATACAAATCTCGAACTCTTTAATTATGTACCTTCGAGATGCTTTTTGCCCATGATTTGGAGCAAGATAGCAAAAAAAAAAAACCAAAAAAAAAAAAACCAAAGTTGAGGATTTTTCACTGTTGTCCATCTATACAATACCTTGAGTTACGCATCACCTTTTTCCTTAAATGACGATGTGGTGTGTGAGGTCGAGCTCTGTCATATCAAAGTGTTGCATTACAAAAAAACAAAAAAAAGGAGAAAAGAGAAGAAGAAAAAGAAAAAAGAAAGGAAAAAAAAAGAAAAAAATGAAATTGATCGTGACATCGTGCAAACATGATATTCAATGATCTAAAAGCCAAAAGAAAAACTTATCCTAAGAATTGCTTTTCAATATAAGCATCTTAATTTGAGATGATAAATGGCCATCTTTCGTATTCCATTCACAAATATAAACATTATCCTTTTGCTACCCCTTTTGAGCCTGATAATTTCTTTCACAATAAACCTCTTCCAAGGATCACCCTCCACACCGGGGGGGCCCGTTCAGAAGATATCTCTTCAAAGAATATGAATGATTCAACTTTTGTTTTAGATCAAATAAGATTTACTATGTTGTGGGACAATTTGGGGCAAATTAGATTTGAAATCTTAGACATGAATCAATGCAAAAGAAAAATAAAAAAAGAGCAAGAAGAAAAGGATACATGTGAGAGTACTCAAAGAAATGTGCTTCAAAGAATGAAAAGGATTCAAAAATAAAAAGAAGAGAAAAAAGAAGAGATACATGGAAAAGTAGAAAAAGAAAGGTGTTTCGAATATTGAAAATGATAGATGTCCATATGAAAAGAAATGATCCTTGGATTGATCATCCTTAAACAACATTTTGGGCCTGTTTATCCATTCTTTCAAAACCCTGAACCATGGCCTACATTACGTATTTAAAAGTCCATTTTGATCAAATATGGATGCTTGTATCGAAGAGCTCTTCTCTGGAAAATTCTTGCTATTATTTGGTTTGAATGAAATTGGAATTCTTGAATGCATGGTGGAACAATCGAAAAAAGAAGAAAGAGAAAAGAAAGAATGAAGCTCTAGGGTGAAAACCCGAAAAGGGCAGTCTAGAGCAAACAATGAACTTTACAGAGCAACAAATCAAGCAGTGACATGAATCACAAACATGGAAAAAGAATCAACAAGCCCTTGAAACCCTTGAGATATCCAAAGATTTTGACGTCACTTGATTGCTCGACACTTTTTTGAAAAAGTTTGAACCTTGCTTCTTGTACATACCCTTCCAGAACAGAAAGGACCTCAGTTATTCATGTCTGATCTTGGCATTTGTAGAACACCATTATTCAAGTATTTAAGAGATTGTCAAACCAAGTTGCAAATATTTTATTTCTTTTCTCATTCAAAATCTTGTTGGTATTTTAAGAAAATTGTTTTAAGCCAAGTAAGGAGCCATTGTTCTTAGATGAGTGGCAAAGTATTCCCCAAACAGAACATCTTGGTGCACCAAACTTTCAATTGTCTAGTTGAAAAGATCCGAATAGGATTTATGTCAGTCATCTTGAAAAGTAATCACTAATTTTTCGAAAGAATCAAGTATCACTTGTGAAATTTGGATTCATTCCCCCCTGAAAAATAGTTATGTGGAAAATTTTTAGCGCTTTTCGTCAATAGGCTATGATGAGGTACAAGAACTCTGCAAAAATGGGAAATAGAAAGGAGTTTTAATGATCATGTTGGGGCAAAGAAGATAAAAAGGACAAATGATGTACCTCTTTGACAAGATAGAGTTTCAAAGTTAGAGAATGTATATGATTGAGTGCTATGCATACATGCATACATACACAGTATCATACAGCATCAGCATTGAAAGTTTTTGTATAAAATTTTGAGATTAAAACATGTTTCTCAAGCTGAAGGCTCGACACCATCCAATCAAGATTTTAAAGGTTATGTAACTTTTTTTCATAACAAGAAAGTCAAGTTTTCAAGATAAAGAAATTTTCAAATCCAGTTTGATTAATGCTATGTTAAGGTTGAAGAATGATTTTCAAAAATTTCAAATCCAATTTCAAGTCCTCCGGGCATCAAATTCAAATTTCAAGTCCTCCGGGCACAAAATTTCAAAGACCTCCGGGCACAAAATTCTAAGATCTCTGGGCATAAAATTCAAGTCCTCCGGGCACAAAATTTCGAGTCCTCCAGGCACAAAATTTCAAAGACCTCCGGGCACAAAATTCTAAGACCTCTGGGCATGAAATTCAAGTCCTCCGGGCACAAAATTTCGAGTCCTCCAGGCACAAATCTCAAGTCCTCCGGGCACAAATTTCAAGTCCTCCGGGCAAAATTTAAAAAAAAATTAATTAAAGTTTCATTGCCTCTGCTGCAAGAGGAGCACATTCTGAAAAAAAAGGAGACAAATTTTAAAGTCTGATTGCCTCTGCTGTAAGAGGAGCACATTTTCAAGGAAAAAAAAGATTTTAAAGTTTCACGGCCTCTGTTGTAAGAGGAGCACATTTCAAAAAAAAAAAGAATTTAAAGTTTCATCGCCTCTGCTGCAAGAGGAGCTTTTTCAAGAAAGAGATTTTTAAATTTTCACTGCCTTTGTTGCAATAGGGGCTTTTTCAAAAAAAAAAACTTAAAGTTTCATTGTCTCTGTTGCAAGAGGAGTTTAAAAAAAAAGAAAAAAGGGTTAGGTCTTGGGCCGGACAAAATTATTATCTATTGTCTTTGCCCTATTCCTGATTCTCAGTAATGTGCAAAGATGGGCAACTGTAGACACCTAATTTTGTCCGGGTTATGAAATGCGAAATGCTACTCGAAATAAACCGAGTTCTTATTCTCAATTTCAATGCATTCGATTTGGTTTCATTTGAAAATTTTGATTAAATTTATTAAATCTTTTGATTTTAAGTCAATATATAATTGTGTCTTTTTGTGTTTATTACAGTAATGAACTGAGCGTATGGGCTTGAAAGCCCAAAATTCAATTGTGAAGTCCATTCTTTTTAGCATTAAAAGCCCATGTCAAACTTTATCCTAAGGTCCAACTTCTTCTTTCTTTTTTTTTTTAAGTAATTAATTAAATAAATTAAAAGATTTATTTATTTATTTATTATTTATTTATTTATTTTATTTTTTATTTCCATTTTTTGCTTACACCTCTTGTCCCAAAGCCCCTGCCATTCTCTTCCACCATACACAAATTCGAGTCAATAAGCTATAAGCACGGGTCTTCACTTTTCCTTCATCCCAAAATCCAGAACCTGCAATAACATGCCAATAAAGTGGTTCCAAAGCATTGGCAGCAACGAGAGACTTTTTCATCACCACGGGTAAAAGCCAGATTCTGAGGGTGCTGGAAAATCTTTCTTTTTTTTAGTAGTCTTGATCCTTTAGCATGAGAGTCTTCTACCAACAATAAAAGACCAAAAAAACCATTTTTGCTAGAGAGGAGAGGAACAGAACTCAACCTCACGAGGAGCCCCATTTTTTTTTGCTCACCATTTTCAACATCACTGAGGCACCAAACCCTCACCATCGCTCAACCTTTCAGATTCACCCGGCCACACAGAACACCGAAACACCAAAACACCACCATGAACCACCTCTGTCCCAGTCTCCACCACTGACATTATCACTAAACCCCAACCAACGAACACACACAGATGCGACAACCACCCGAGCCACCAACCATCGCCTACCGAAACCCTTAGCTCTTAACCATTGGACCAACACAGCATCATCTTCACTACCTGACCTTTCACTCACCAAAACCCAAACTACCCGTAACCCTCACCAACCCACCGAACTTGAGAGCCCCAAAGCTTAGATCTAAGATCTAAGCACCCTTAATACATGCAAAACGAAAAACAACCAAACACAAACCAAAACAAGAATCCAGATCCAACAAAAAAAGAAAAAAAAACAAACAAAAAATCAAAAAAAAAAAGGAAAGGGCTTTCGGTGAAGCTCAGATCTGTAAGGTTAGAGGGCTTTTTAGGAGAAACAGAAGTCGGAATCGGAAAGAGGGTGTGAAGAAGCTTCGGAAGGCTGCAACTTTTTAGGTTTTCGGCCACCGGTGACAGCGGCCTGCGGCGGAGGACGGCGGTCCGACGGCTGCCGGAAATCGCCTGGAGAGGGAGGTTGAGAGAGCTTTGAAATTTTTTTAGAAAAAAGGGAAGAAAATGAGTTAAAAAAAAACTAGCCTTTTATCGTGTAAAAAAAAAGGGAAAGAGAAGGAGACCCGCGCCTGGACCCGACCCGGGTCCAGGATCCGCGTGTCTGCCTGGTCCAGCAGAGGAGGCGACCCGCGCCCCGACTCACGTTCGACCCGCTCCAGCGTTTGGACCCGTTTCAACCTTGGCCCAATCAACCAATTCCAGCCGAGCCCACACTTGTGGGCTGTCACGTTTGGGCCTCCTTGCCATTGGGTTTAAACCCAATTAATTTGGGTATATTTTTTTAGCCTTTTGTTTTATTATTATTATTATTATTATTATTATTATTATTATTATTATTATTATTATTATTATTATTATTATTATTATTATTATTAATGCATGTTGTAAAATAAAAGTTTTTTTTTGAAAAATTTTCTTTTATTTGTATTTTCATTAATTATTATTGATTAGGGAAGATATTTAAAAATAATGAAATTCAAATTTGAGTAAATGATAAAATTTTAAATTTAGTAAATATCCGATGATGGGATGCTACGGAAGTCACAAGTAGTGATTCCTAGCTGATCCCTAGGAGAGAAGAGTCGTACTAAATATTGTCAAAAGTATTGAGGTATTTAGTATGATTTTTTTCAATAATTTAAATTTTTGAAAATAAAATTGAATATTTAAAATTAATAATAAAATTTAAATTCAGTTAAATAAATGTCCGATGATGGGATGCTACGGAAGTCACAAGTAGTGATTCCTAGTTGATCCCTAGGAGAGAAGAGTCGTACTAAATATTGTCAAAAGTATTGAGGTATTTAGTATGATTTTTTTCAATAATTTAAATTTTTGAAAATAAAATTGAATATTTAAAATTAATAATAAAATTTAAATTCAGTTAAATAAATGTCCGATGATGGGATGTTGCGGAAGTCACAAGTAGTGATTCCTAACTGATCCCTAGGTGAGAAGAGTTGTACTAAATGTTGCCAAAAGTATTGAAATATTTAGTATGATTTTTCAATAATTTAAATTTTTATCAAAAGTGAAAATGAATAAGTTTTGTTAAAAACAAAGAAATATAAATAAATAAACAAATAAATAATGAAATTTGAAATAAAGAATTCATTTGCATCATTTTATTTGTTTGCATCATGTGCATTCATAATCATTTTCGAAGGAAGTGTGAATTTTCCGATGATGAGATTCTATAGAAGTCACAAGTAGTGATTCTTAAGAAATCTCTAGGTGAGGAAAATTATTTCGAATGCTGCCAAAAGTATTAGAGTATTCGATTTAATTATTCAATACAAAAAGGTTCACATTTACTTTCGAAAAATAAAGTTTAACCTTTTAAAATAAAACAAAATAAATTTACAAAGAAAAAATGATTTCGAATAAAAAGATTGCAATAAAATAAGAATTATTTTTAAATATTAATTTAAGATCATTTTATTAAAATTAAAGAATAACACATGATTATTATGGTACCGTTTTTTAACGGGCGTCGTGGGGGTGCTAATCCTTCCCCACGCGTAACCGTACTCCCGCACCCGATTTTGTTTTCGCAGACCAAAAATTTGTCTTTTTAATAAGACTTAATTAATTTTGAGATTTTGTTAAAAAGATAAATATTTTAGGTGGCCAATCACACCTAGTCAAAAAAGATTGGTGGCGACTCCCTTTGTTTTTAAACGTTTTTCAAAATCGTCGACCGCGAAGCCGTTACGACAAACAATTCAATAAAAATTAAAGGCTCTAAATCTTTGATAGCTATAAAGGTTTTTAAGGAAACAAAACATGTGAAAATGCATCAGTTTACCTTGGCAACTTTCTACCAGCGATGGCAGTGTTTAAGGAAATGACCAATAATATGTTTGCAGTTATAATAAAATCCCTTCTAAATTAATAATCTCTCTAAATTATTAAAAAAGCATGCTCTCTGATTTGGATCAATGAAAAAACTTAATAAACCCCTTTATCTTAACAATTAAATCAATTATTGCATAAATTAGTAATTTGATAAAAATACAAAATATATTACATAATATTCAAGAACTAGAAAACAAGATGTTAATTTGTAAAATAATGGTTCTAAATACACCCACTTTTTCTTCATGCACCCACCTTCATTGTGTTATGAACAATAAATTATGGAGAGAATAGGGTGGAGTGAGAAAAAAAACTGGGTTTATTTAAAATTTCTCTTTGTAAAAGACTACTATATTTAAGATTTTTTATTTTAAGAATTGAAAAAGATAAAGTATATTAAAAAAATCTTTGCAATGAGATTTTTTTGAAATTAAATGATATAGAGTTATTAGAGGAATTTTAAAAAATGTAAAAATTGAATAGATACGCTTTTTAAGATAATAACAATTTATAAGATAAAACCCTTTTAACTAATAACCTCTAAATTTTCAAACCTTTAAATTAATATTTAATAATGGGTCCCAAAAGTATTAATTTAGAGGGAATTTACTTTATATATGAATATACGAGCAAAAACAATTTCTCTTTTTCCCATTTGTTTTCATTTTTCATATTGAAAATGATGATGTGGTGATAATCCTGATGGTGTTTCTACATAAATTGTGAAAGGAGTCAAATGTGTATTTATGAATATGAAAAAATTTTAAACTAGTTTTTGGTTTCTACTGTCCCACATCACTTGTATTGTGTGTGGTGTGTGTGTTTATAAGAGATTCCACATTTAACAAAATCATTATGATTTTATTAAATGGTGTGTTCTTCACTGAAAAAAAAAAAACCTAATAACTTTCATAAGAATGATGTCAGAATCCAAATTACTAACATTTTATTAACATCTTTTCTTCAGTTTCCCTTATTCCCCTATTGCCAGATGTGTAAAAAAAGAAATTATTGAGAATCCGAATATCTTCACGATTTTGGAAAAAAAAAAATGCTCCTCCAAAGTTAGATATGTGAACCCAATAAATCTATTCTATGTTACCAATTTCATTTTGAGTTCTTAGTATATACGATTCTAATTCACATTCTTGTCACCAAATGCTGTCAGTGGTCATTTGTTTTTCTTTTCTTATGTTTCAAAGCTTGCTTTCGTATTTTAAAATTTATAAAAACACTATTAACATCATTTCATAACAAAAAATGCTAGTCAAAATTCCAGTGCCCAAGTATTTGTATCAGAAAACAAAAGGAGTTTTATTGACTTTGACACCACTTGACTCAATTAAATGAATATTTCCAGCTTTGTTTATTAAATGCATCAATTATGAATAATTTTTGTTAATTCGATTATATTCATGAATAAATTATTTAAATATTGTTTACCTTTCGCTCGTATATAGGTCATTTAAAGTTAGTCTACAGAACAATAATATACTCATATACCTTAATATTATTTTAGATTTATACTTATTATTTATTTGTTTAAATTTGTCTAGGTATAATTTGTACATTTTTTATGAACTTTTTTTTATATATTCATTAAACATGTTCTTTTAATATTCACAAACAAATTTATTTTTAAACTCAAATCCATCTCGAATCTTCTAACATCCAAACAAACCAAAATCAAATATACTGTAAAATTTTTTTTACAATACTTGAATTGCATACGAACAAATCTAAAAAGATCACAAACATAATAAAATTCATTCGTGTTTTATTTGATTGCACCATCATTCAAAACGGTGTGAAAAAATAATTTAACAGTTGAGCTATTGGATTAGGATTTAATGTTTTTTTAAAATAACAAACTTTGTGCAAAATAATTATGTATCATTTTGTTTAAACCGATAAATAAAATGTTGTGATATGATTTAATAATAGTGTATATGACTTATAAACGGAATGCTTCAATTATAAACTCCAACTAGTATTTTGCTGTCGATTTTTCAAACCAATCTCAAATAATAATATTTTCAATGAAAGTATGATAATAATTTGAATCATTTGACCAAACATGATGAACAAGAAGCCAAATTAGACATAGTACAAACCATTTGCATTAGCTTTAGAAATTTACAAGTAGACAATATTTTACATATCATCTTGCTTTGAACACAAACTCCAACACTAACCACCATTATAGGATTACTCTATAGAATCCCCAAGAGAGGAGGTGATGACAGGATGAAGCTAGCTAGGCAAAAAGGAACTCACTTCATACAATTTAACTCACAACTCTCTTAGTAGCAGTGTAGCACTAACTCATTTCTATAGAAATTTCGAACTCTAACATAATTTGAAGTTTCTTAATACATGATTGCCCATTGATTCCCTCGGCTCCTCCTCTCTCTTTCTCTTGGGTAAAGATAGAGAAGACATAGCTTTTGCTGATAAAACCTTCCTCACAAGTAGCTTCCACTTTGCATCATCACTCATTTTCTGTTGTGTTGCTTTCAACTTGAATTGCCTGTCATATTTACAAAGCTAACATTCTTAAATTTGATGGCGAAAATAGGGAAGATAGATAAGTAACAATGCAAGTAGGCCAACAATGTTATAGAAATTGAAACACAAAGATGAGACTTTTAAGTAAACTTGATAATTCATATTCATTTTATATAAAAAAATTATATTAAAATTTTAATCAATATGCGAAATAAATATTTTTTTTCCTTCGTATTATTTTTAGATTATAATACTATATCATATTTAAGATTATTCTATTCAAGTTTAAGACCCACCAAGTTGATATTTTACAAGAGCATGAGAAGAAGGTGAGCCAATCACTTGTTCTCTTCGAAGAAAACAAGCTACCAACAACTCTTTCCAAGTACAATTAATTATGTTTGCCAGTTGTAAGATTTGACAAGTCTCCATCCTCGTCCAAACAATCGCCTAGAAGTGGCTCCATTACTGGCACATATTTGCAATAAAATCTCTGTCTAATCAGCTAAACAGTGCATTTGCAACTTGAACACTTCCATTCCATGCATAATGCAGTTTGGCTGGTCATGCCTCTCTCATTAGTCGCTAGAGAGACCTATAAATTATCATCTCTCCAATGATAAAAGTTGATAGAACTCGTGTAAAAGATGTTTTGTTTGCGTCCAAAATTCACAAATAGTCAAATATCAACCTCTAATTGCGTTAAAATATCAAAGGCAGTGTTGAAAGAGATTGAGACATGCCAACCACCGGTTTATTACCATAACAATTTTCAATACGGAATCTCAAATAATAGAATTGATGGCCAAAATCTAGTCCATATGCTTTGTCTACGCAGAGTTAAGCTGAAAAGATTCCAGACTAGACTCAAAAGTGGAGGAGAAAAACTACGGATGAAACAAAAACAGAAGGCAATATTCTAAGCCTACAGCCTACCCGACAAGAATCCTAAACGTGCATGCTCAATTCTTATACCATACCAAGTTTTGCGTAATCACATGTAAAATGCCCTTCTAGGTCCTTAGTGTGAAGTCAATGCAAAATGAATAAAGGCCCTGGCGCCATCCAGGTTGGTGGCCTTTGAAAACTGCCAGGTTGGCAAGCGGGTCCGTCACCAGTCTCTCTCCTCTCTTTTCAAAGATAAAATATGGTGACATAATATGAAAATAATATAAAACGAATTAAAATTCGATAAAAATTGTATATGAATATAACAAAAATTATAAACAAATTATATTTGATGTGTGAATATATATTTTAACACAAATTTTTTGTGTTTTACACGATATAAATAAAAATTATCAAATCTAAGTTGAACTTTAAAAATGAGCTGATATGATCTCTTAGAACCCTTTTTGGATATGCATTTTTTTTTGTTAGCACCGAATTTTGTATCTAATTCTAAAGATAATAACTGCCAAGCAAAACTTGGTTTTTGGTTGGTTGGATATGCTTTTAATTATCTTAATTCTAGCATTAAAATAAATAATGGCTATAATAAATCAGAGATATCGACTATGATTCTAGTTTTACCTGCAAAGTGGAACCCTGCAAGAATCAGGATGATCACAAATAGAGGAATGTAGTCTAAGGAGCTGCCACATCCGCTTGCATCGAGAGCACCCACCGCCATTAGTCCTCCTCTTGCACAGAGCAAAATGTTTGATCAACAGCTGGACGCCTTGGCAAGTTGTGTATTTGCTGCAGGGGCCCTTTTTCTTTGCGGGCTCCACGTCGTACGGCACAACAGCCGTGCACCCGTCCGTGTAAATGTGCTCCAAACACTCCATTGCCTCGCTTAGCTGCAGATACAAGCTCTGCTCTTCCCGCAGCCGCCTCGTTCTCTTCTTCCGCTGCAAAAGTAATCAATTTTCAGAAACCAGTTAATCGAATAATGAAATTGTTATCGCCATCAATGTGATTTGGGTCAGCTTTCTTTTTACCGATTCAGCTTCGTCGATGAATTGGAGAATCTCGAGTTCGAGCCAGGGATCGTGATCCTGCATGAATTTCCAGCCTTCGGTTTGCTCGACAGCCTTGAAATGGGCGAGGACTTGCTTCATGCACTTGACGTAAAGATCGGGTGCGTCGCAGAGCCTGGCGAGTTGGAGCACGTCCACCAAGTTTTCCACCGTCAGCCGTTGACTCACTCCCTTGGTGCACCTCTGCTTCAGCTGCGGGACCGAGTAAACGTGTGACAATGCTAGAAGGTGAATTCCGTATTTCTCCATTTGCTCTTCCGTGCACCTAACGCAAAATCAGAGTCATTTCTGTAAATTCGACTTTGCAAGATTAAAAAAAAAAATCTCCCTAATTTGAGCTTAATAGAAACCGTATCCTCTAATTGTTGAAACATAAAGCAAGTAAATTCCGTAGCCGACCAAACTACTACAACTACTATTCTACTGCTCACTTTGAATGTGCCACGTGGCATTTTATAAATTTCTTTTTTACAATTTTATTTAATATTTTTAAACACGATAATTTTAATTAAAATAAGATAAATTACACAACAAGAAAATAATATGAATTTAAATTTAAAAAATTATATATAATGCTAAAAATTTAAAAATTGATTTAATGTTTGATGTATCACCACAAATTTTCATATAAAACTTTTTGTATTTTATACCATTTAATACGAAAAAGATACTATTAAGCTTATATACTTTTATTATTATTATTATTATTATATTATTATTATTATTATAAAAACACGAGACTGAATATAAAAGTAAAAGAAGAGAAAGTAATAAGCGCCGTCTACTAATTTTTTTCATATTTAAATTATATCACGTGGAAAACAATGGAGAAATGAACAGCAGAGATCAACGAAGAAAACAGAGTGGAAATCAAATGCTTAAGCAACCAACCTGGAAGAGTAGAGGTATCCAACAAAGGCGGAAACGGCGTCGCATGGTACGCCGAGAATCGGGATGACTCTCTCAGAGCTCCGGTGCTTACGCGGCCTCTCGATTATATTTTCCAGCACCGGCGACACCATTGCCTTATTTAAAAAAGGAAAATCAGATAAGAAAACAACGAAAAATTTTAAACAAGAAAATAGACTAAAAAACAGAGTTCAGATTCAATACCAGGATGCTGGAGTGAGCGGGGATACGGAGGCCGCTGGAGGTGAGGATCTGGACATCGGGTTCTGGTAAATCAGGGGAGGAGGAAATGGCGGAGATGAAGGCGGAGGAGGTTGAGTTATGACTGTTGTCTTCCATGGAAAAAGGGAAAGGAAAAACAAAACAGAAAGCCTGTTGTTTAGTCGTTGTGCGATGTCTAAAGAGGTTGGCTGTCTTGAGCTTTATAGGCATCCTAGGACGGTAAGAGAGAGAAATATTTAAAATGTTAAAGAGAAGCGATGAACAATCTGATGTGTCATGGGTGACAAAATCTTCGGCGTAGTGTTCCCACGCGCTTCTAGTGTTCTTTTTCTTTTAGACATGGTAATATTAGATGTAACACAAAAATATTATATAAAAATGATATACTACTAAAAGATATGAAAATGAGACAGGGATAAAATATAATAAAATTTGTATGTAAATATGGTAAACATTAAAAAAAATATGTATGACATGTTGACACGAATTTTGACAAATTTTTTTTTGTATTTTACGTGATACAAACATAATTTTACTTGATATAAACACGAATTATATATGCAAATTATTAAGTCTACTTTTTTCAATGTTATTTTGAGGAAAAAAATTAGGTCAAACTGAATTGGAATTTTTTTAATCAAGAACTGAATTGGGATTTAGTTACATTTTTTTAAACAAATTGACATTTAGTTACATGGTTAGGGTTTGTAAAAAAAAAATTAATTGCTCTTTTTCCTTGGAGATTTGGTTTGTTGGGAATTATATGTTATTTGGTTGAAGAAAGCTGCAATCTAACTAAATTGGATGGTTCTAATTTCTAACTTCTTTTTACTAATGCTTTGCTTGGTAGGAAGGATGGAAAAGGCTGAGGATGAAAAATTTGTTAATCTAATGGTTAAGCTACAAAATAGGAAAGTGATTATAAAACTTAACCATTAGATTATCAAATTTTCCTTCCTCACTCATTTTCATCCTTTCTACCAAACAAAGCCTAAATGTGAACTGAAATTAATATTAAATGGATGGAAATTTAAGGTTGTACTCTTTTTTAATTGAGCAATATGAGTTTTTTTTTTCCGGTATTTTTTGGATTGATCTATGTCAAATTTAACAATTTTTTTTAAAAAATTACTTTTTACAACTTATGAACCAATTCGAACTCAAACAGTTAAATAAGAAACAAACTCTCTTATTAGTTGAATTTACTCTTAATTAAAAACATTTATGTGTAATATTTTTTGAGTTTTGATCTTGTAAATTCGATTTTGTTAAAGTTATTATAAAATTTGGACGGGATTTAACCAAAATCATGAAAAAAAACTCTCATAAATTCGAATCCATGGCATTAAAACATAATTTTCAATTTTTGCATTGTTAATAAATTGCTCAATATGAAGAGAGTAAAATTTGAAAATCTAAGTTGTATAATTAATGCAATATATAAAACCAAATTTACTAGAACTTAAAATCGTTAACTAATTGTCATAGTCTATTTGAATTATATATGCCATATTATCTAAATTCCTAGTGTAAATAAATTGTCAACCTTTTCAAACATATGTAAAATACAATAATATTAAATGATAATTTAACACACAAAAACACAACATTAAATTGTTTTAATAGAAAAATGATTTACATGTGTTAAATGTCTAATGTACCAATGGACCAAGTAGTTGTCTGTTGTAACAAGCAAAACTATATATTTCAACAAATAAAGTCTATTTTATGCTTTAATCTTCGAATTAATTATTGACTGATTTTGATTCAAATGATAAGGGAATTTGTTGAAAACTATGAGAGAATAATTTTTCATTAATTTATTAAACCCAACGTTAACAAATCAACTTAAACTGATCAAAAAAAGAAGAAGAACGAAATCTAAAATTTTCTTATCTCTAAAACAATTAATTCTATCAAAGTTAAGCTGTATTCCACAATAACCCTTGTCCTTTTTGAAATTTACACTATTAATTGAACATGAATACCTAATTTTGACGGGACGACGTTCCGGAGCTGACTAGGAAAGGATAAACGACGACAGGTAAACGGCTTGTAAAGATCCGATTTTGTAATTAACGGCCTTAGATGAGCTGAAGAGCTCAATGTTCAGTGACGTGGCACTTGTACTCATCCGTTCATTCGTTTGATCTTGTCCAATTGTATCATTTTAGAAGTAAACAAACAGTTTCTGGAATTGCCAATTGCCAAGTAGCCTAGATTGTCACGTGTCAATTATTCAGAGGCTAAGAAATTATAACAAACGTAGTGTAATCGTTCCAACAGCCACTCGTTAATAGATATAATTTAGTTTTTTTTTTTCCATTTTAAGTAGATTTATTTATGTTGGATTTAGTGAATTTATGAAAAAGTTTTTTTATAAAATCATAAAGATTCAAAAAAAAAAACTGTCTTATTACTTTTTTTTTATTAACTCTTTTATTACTTGAATCAACATTTATAGATGAAACTTCATTTTGAAAATAAAAAATACGGACTATGGTGGTGCGCCACGGTATCACACGACAATGCCTTCAATGGATATGGTTAGTGTTATTTTATTACGAATTTGATATCGTATATAATTAGATTAAGGTTGTGCTTTTATGATTAAATTATTGTTTATGATTCTTTATGATTAAGTTATTTCTCTCTCAGAGAACATATTCATGCATGGACCGTTCGGAAAGCCTAGAAGGTAAGAAAGGCGAATTTGGTTGGTTCGATTTTAGTCTTGGCCAAACGTGAAGAGCATTGGACGATAAATTATTTTAATTCAACTAGGAAATATATGCTATTTTTTGTTACAAGTTGAAGTTTGGATAAGGTTTTTTTTCCTAGACGTAGTGTTTTTCAGCTTATGGTCAATTAAATTTTATAACTTGTGTATATACATATACATATACATATTATATAATCATCATCATCAGAGTTTTTATCTAAAGAGATTGAGGTAGGTTATATAAATTAATATCTAAACTCATGTTAGATCATCCATATGTCTGATGCAGCATGTCGCTGAGTAGGGGACGCTCCAACGATGTTTTGATATTGGTTTATTTCATGAGATTGGACTAGTTTTTATAACTGGTTGTCCAAACCTACTGCCACCCTCCTCCTTTATCCGGGCTTAGGACCGGCTGTGTTAACTCACATGGACAGAGTTCATATACATATTATATAAAATAAAAAAAATTTCTATTAAAATTTGCATCGATATATCAAACATAAAGTATTTTTTTATTTTTATCAATTTTATATACAATTTTTATCAAATTTTAACTCGAGTCACATATATACTTTTTTTTTTTGTGTTGTTTTTGTATGCATTATCCTATTATATCTAAAAGTCCTATAGCTAAGTAAAACATATGCTGGTTACCGAAAAGTAAAACATATGCTAAGACAAGCCCCTGCTCCTCTTTCCTCTCATTAAATATTCAGTGATGTGGCTGGGAGGAACCAAAGGGTTCAATAGGTCTTTTTGGCTCACTTAGTTCTTGGAAGGCTGATAGATCCAATATTCCATAAACCAAGTTCAAGAGGCTCATAAGATGAGAATGACCACACAACTTCAAAGAATGTCATGTGTTTTGGTCAAATTTAATCCATGGGTCGAACATGTATTTTATTTTAATTACATTTACTTTTTCTCATGCAAAATATAAAATATACAAAGTAAAAAGATGAAAAAGGAGGATTCCACACACTTTTACTTTTCATCATTTCGGTTATTCTTAATGCATTTACTTGTTTCTTATGGGCAAAAGAAGGATTTTATTTCAGAAAACTCCCAAAAACAGTTTTAAAAGACCTTAGTACATAATCCTGAAAGAACACAACAGACAGACACACTTGAACCTAACAAGGAGCCAAAGAGACGAACAAGAATCCAAAATTAGACAAACACAAGAGTTCAATAATACATTGAAAGCTTCAAAAAGGAAAACCGACAGCATCTTTCCACCTTCACCATACAGATACATTGAAATATTATTTGCATTTAAATAACGAAATGTATCCTGAAATTTTAATTTTGATGTTTCCTGAAATATTATTTTTACAGAAAGATCGAACTAACTGTCCTATCCAGACTTCTTACAAATCCTATTTTCTCCACCTTGAAGCACCTCAACGAAGGTTTTATAGTTTACTTTTCGAATCGGTTGGCACCCAATGTCGGTCGAAGAGGGCAAGAAATGTTGTGAATTTTGTCCATAATCTTGTGTTTGCTTAGGTAGGCAGCATTTAAAGAAAATCATTGACATCCTCCAGGCAGTTGGAACTTCCAATATGATTTCCTCAGGAGCTCTTGCCGACTTTTTAAAAATATGGTCAAAACCTAAAAATTAAAAAAAAAATCTATCATAAGTATCAAGATTCAAATTATAAATTCATCAAATGTTATTTTTAAGAATGATTGTATAAATTACATTGGAGAATTATATAGTAAAGTTATAAATTTTGATTTTACTGCAAGATCAATGTAAAGAACACATGATTAATTATAAATTTAAAGTCATTAGGGGGTAAAATATGTTAAAAATATTGGTAACACTTGATAATTAACTCAAGGTTAATGTAAACAATACATAATTAAGTAAAAATTTAAAGTTATTAAGTGCAAAATATGGTCAAAACCTAAAAATTAAAAAAAAATCTATCATAAGTATCAAGATTCAAATTATAAATTCATCAAATGTTATTTTTAAGAATGATTGTATAAATTACATTGGAGAATTATATAGTAAAGTTATAAATTTTGATTTTACTGCAAGATCAATGTAAAGAACACATGATTAATTATAAATTTAAAGTCATTAGGGGGTAAAATATGTTAAAAATATTGGTAACACTTGATAATTAACTCAAGGTTAATGTAAACAATACATAATTAAGTAAAAATTTAAAGTTATTAAGTGCAAAATATGGTCAAAACCTAAAAATTAAAAAAAAAATCTATCATAAGTATCAAGATTCAAATTATAAATTCATCAAATGTTATTTTTAAGAATGATTGTATAAATTACATTGGAGAATTATATAGTAAAGTTATAAATTTTGATTTTACTGCAAGATCAATATAAAGAACACATGATTAATTATAAATTTAAAGTCATTAGGGGGTAAAATATGTTAAAAATATTGGTAACACTTGATAATTAACTCAAGGTTAATGTAAACAATACATAATTAAGTAAAAATTTAAAGTTATTAAGTGCAAAATATGGTCAAAACCTAAAAATTAAAAAAAAATCTATCATAAGTATCAAGATTCAAATTATAAATTCATCAAATGTTATTTTTAAGAATGATTGTATAAATTACATTGGAGAATTATATAGTAAAGTTATAAATTTTGATTTTACTGCAAGATCAATGTAAAGAACACATGATTAATTATAAATTTAAAGTCATTAGGGGGTAAAATATGTTAAAAATATTGGTAACACTTGATAATTAACTCAAGGTTAATGTAAACAATACATAATTAAGTAAAAATTTAAAGTTATTAAGTGCAAAATATGGTCAAAACCTAAAAATTAAAAAAAAAATCTATCATAAGTATCAAGATTCAAATTATAAATTCATCAAATGTTATTTTTAAGAATGATTGTATAAATTACATTGGAGAATTATATAGTAAAGTTATAAATTTTGATTTTACTGCAAGATCAATGTAAAGAACACATGATTAATTATAAATTTAAAGTCATTAGGGGGTAAAATATGTTAAAAATATTGGTAACACTTGATAATTAACTCAAGGTTAATGTAAACAATACATAATTAAGTAAAAATTTAAAGTTATTAAGTGCAAAATATGGTCAAAACCTAAAAATTAAAAAAAAATCTATCATAAGTATCAAGATTCAAATTATAAATTCATCAAATGTTATTTTTAAGAATGATTGTATAAATTACATTGGAGAATTATATAGTAAAGTTATAAATTTTGATTTTACTGCAAGATCAATGTAAAGAACACATGATTAATTATAAATTTAAAGTCATTAGGGGGTAAAATATGTTAAAAATATTGGTAACACTTGTCGTAACGGCTTCGCGCTCGACGATTTTGAAAACACGTTTGAAAACAAAAATGAGGAGTCGCCACCAATCTTTTTTGTCTAGGTGTGATTGGCCACCTAAAAATGTTTATCTTTTTAACAAAATCTCAAAATTAATTAAGTTTTATTAAAAAGATAATCTTTTGGTCTGCGAACAAAAATTGGGTTCGGGGGTACGGTTACGCGTGGGGAAGGATTAGCACCCCCACGACGCCCGTTAGAAAACGGTACCATAATAATCATGTGTTATCCTTTTTGTTCTAATAAAATAGTCTTGAATTAATATTTAAAAATAATTCTTCTTTTTTTTATTGTATTTTTGAAGCATTTTATTATTTATCAAAATTATTTTTTCATTTTTTTGAAAAAAGTTAAATTTTATTTATCGAAAGTGAGTGTGAACCCTTTTGTATTGAATAATTAAATCAAATACTCCAATACTTTTGGCAGCATTTGAAATAATTTTCCTCACATAGAGATTTCTTAAGAATCACTACTTGTGACTTCTACAGAATCTCATCCTCGGAAGGACTCACACCCATTTCGAAAATTATTATGAATGCATATGATGCAAACAGATAAAATGATGCAAATGAATTTTTTATTTCGAATTTCATTATTTATTTGTTTATTTATTTATATTTCTTTGTTTTTAAAACAAAACTTATTCATTTTCTTTTTTTATAAAAATTTAAATTATTGAAAAAATCATACTAAATATTCCAATACTTTTGGCAACAATTAGTATGACCCTTCTCGCCTAGGGATCAGCTAGGAATCACTACTTGTGACTTCCGTAGCATCCCATCATCGGAAATTCATTTAATCGAATTTAAATTTTATTAGTAATTTCCCTTTTCCATTTTTTTTTAAAATATTTATTTTTATGTTTATCAAAATAAATTATTGAAAAATCGTACTAAATATTCCAATAGTTTTGGCAACGTTTAGTACAACTCTTCTCACCTAGGGATCAGCTAGGAATCACTACTTGTGACTTCCGTAGCATCCCGTCATCGGAATTTTAATTAAATTTAATTTTTATCATTTTTAAATACATTTCCTAATCAGTAATACTAATTAATGAGAATACCAATAAAAGAAAATTTTTCAAAAAGAACTTTTATTTTACAACATGCAAAAATAATGATAATAGTAATAATAATAGTAACAATAAAAACAATAAGCACAATAATAACAATAATAACATAATAAAAAAATAATAACAATAACAATAATAATAAAACATTATAATAATAAGATTTTTTCAACTTAATTTTTTTTTTCTTAATTTGTAATTTTTTTAATTTTTAATTTTTAAATTTTTATAAAACAAATAAATACTAAATAAATAAATAAACAAATAAATAAAAAAATATACCTAAATGGATTTGGGCTAGGAGCCCAAAAAACCTTCAAAAGAGCCCAAAAACAGGCCCAAATGGCCAGGCCCAAGCTGCTGGGTCGGACATGGGTCAGACCGGGTCAGGCTGGCGGGTCGGATCGCGGATCTCCTCCTCGAATGTGGGTCGGGCGCGTGGGTCGTGGAGCCGGGTCGGGTCGAGAACGCGGGTCCTCTTCTCTCCCTGGCCGGCCGGGTCGGGTGTGCGGATCCCGGGTCGCGCGCGGGTCAACCCTCTCCTATAAAAACCCTCTTTTTTTTTTCTTTCACTTTTCCTTCTTTCCTTCTCAAAAAAATCCAGAGCCCTTGAAGGCTCTCCGCCGGGGCGATTCCCGGCCACCGCTGGGGTCGCTTCCGGCCGCCGCCGGCCACCGTCGCCGGTGGCCAAACCCCAAAAGGATTACCCTTTTCCGATTCCTCTCAACCTCCTCTTTCCGAATCCGACCTCCGTTTCACCGGAAAATCACTATAGGCCCCAGATCTGAGCTTCAAACCTTCGGCCTCCTCCTCCCTTTTTGTTTTTTTTTTTTGGTTGATGCTCTGGATGGTTTTGGTTTGTGATTTGCGTTTGTTTTGCAGGTTTGGGGTTTAGATCTGGGTTAGGGTCTCGGTTGTGGTGGTTTGTGGTGGTGATGACGATGATGATAGTTGGGTGATGTGGTGACGGTGATGATGGTGGTGAGGGGTGACTAGACGGTGAGTGGGGGATGGGATCCGGGGGTTTCGGTTGTGGTGGGTTTGTGGTGAGTGGGGTTTTTTTTTTTGGTTCCTCCCGTGGTTGCTGGTTGAGGAGGGATTTTGTAGAAAGGGGCTGGTAATATCGCTGGCAGAGGCGAGATGGACGGGTGATAGGCTGGTAGCCGGTGGAGATGGGACGGCCTGGCAGGGGAGAGGTGACAGATTGGACTAGACAAAAACAAAATAAAAACTAAAAATAATAAAAATAATAAAAACAATAATAATAATAATAATAATAATAATAATAATAATAAAAATAAAAGTGATAAAAATAATAAAAATAAAAATAAAAATAAAAGTAATAAAAATAAAAATAATAGTAATAATATAATAATAATAATAACAGATAATAATAAAAATAATATAAATAAGAAAAATAAAAATAAAAATAATACATATAATGTAATAATAATAACAAAGAAAATGGGACAAAATTAGGTGTCAACAGCTGTCCCTCTTTGCTCATTGCTGAGAATCAGGAATAGAGCAAAGACAATTGACAGTAATTTTGTCCGGCTTATGACTCATTTCCCTCTTTTTCTTCTCTTTCTTTTTTCTTTTTTCTTTTTTTGTATGAACTCCTCTTGCAGCAGAGGCAACGAAACTTTAAAGTTTTTTTTTTCTTTTTTCTTTTTTTTTCCTTCTTTTTTTTTGAAATGCGCTCCTCTTGCAACAGAGGCGATGAAACTTGAAATTTCTTTTTGTTTTGTTTGTTTTGTTTTTTTTTTTTGGTTTGTTTTTTTTTCTTGAAAGCTCCTCTTGCAGCAGAGGCAATGAAACTTTAAATTCTTTTCCTAGAAATGTGCTCCTCTTGCAGCAGAGGTGATGAAACTTTAAAATTCTTCTTGAAAATGTGCTCCTCTTACAGCAGAGGCATTGAAACTTTAAATATTTTGCTAGAAATGTGCTCCTCTTGCAGCAGAGGCGATGAAACTTTAAAATTCTTCTTGAAAATGTGCTCCTCTTACAGCAGAGGCATTGAAACTTTAAATATTTTGCCCGGAGGACTTAGAATTTGTGCCCGGAGGACTTAGATTCTTTTTCTGAAAAGTGCTCCTCTTGCAGCAGAGGCATTGAAACTTTAAAATTTTGCCCGGAGGACTTGAGATTTGTGCCCGGAGGACTTATGATTTGTGCCCGGAGGACTTATGATTTGTCTGGAAAGTGCTCCTCTTGCAGCAGAGGCGATGAAACTTTAAAATTTTTCCCGGAGGACTTGAGATTTGTGCCCGGAGGACTTATGATTTGGTGCCCGGAGGACTTACATGCTTTTTCTGAAAAGTGCTCCTCTTGCAGCAGAGGCGTTGAAACTTTAAAAATTTTCCTTTTTTTTTCCTTTTCTTTCTTTTCTTTCTCTTTTTTTTGTTTCTCTTTTTTTTTTCTTCTTCTTTTTTTTCTCTTCCCTTTTCTCTCTTCTTTCTTCCTCTTCTCTTTTCTCTTCTTTTCTCTTTTTCTCTTCTTTTTTTTTTCTCTCTTCTCCTTTCTTTCTCTCTTTTTTCCTTTTTCTCTCTACTCTTTTTTTTTTGTTTTTCTCTCTTTCTCTTCTTTTTCTTTCTTTTTTTCTTTCTCCTTTTTTTTTTAAATCTTGGAAAAGGTTGCATAACCTTTAAAATCTAGATTAAATGGTGTTGAGTCTTCAGCTTGAGAAACATGTTTTAATCTCAAAATTTTACACAAAAACTTTCAATGTTGATGCTGTATGATATTGTGTATGTATGCATGAATGCATGGCACTCAATCCTGTACATTTTTCGACTTCAAAACTCTTTCCTATCTTGTCAAAGAGGCACATCATTTGCCTTTTTTGTCTCCTTTGCCCCCAACATGATCATGAAAGCTCCTTTCTGTTTTAATCTCATTTCTGCAGGGTTCTGGTGCTCATCATAGCCTTTTGACGAAAAGCACTGAAGATTTTCTCATAGCTATTTTCCAGGAGAGAATCGAATCTAAATTTCACAAGTGATATTTGATTCTTTCAAAATATTAGTGATTACTTTTCAAGATGAGTGACATAAATCCTATTTGGATCTCTTCAACTGGACAATTGAAAGTTTGATGCGCCAGGTGTTTTGTTTAGGGGATAGTTTGCCACTTATCTAAAAACAATGGTTCCTTTCTTGGCTCAAAATGGTTTTCTTAAAATACCATCGTTTTTCTTCCCTTCTTTTTTTTGAACAAAATTTTGAATGAGAAAATAAACAAAATATTTTCAATTTGGTTTGACAATCTCTCAAATTCTCAAATAATGACGTTCTACAAATGCCAAGATCGGGCATGAAAGACTGAAGGCTTTTCTATTTTAGGAAGGTTATGTACAAGAAGCAAGGTTCGAACTTTCTCAGAAAAATGTTGGGCAATCAAGTGACATCCAAATCTTTAGGCCTCTCGAGGGTTTCCAGGGATTAATGGTTCTTTCAAGTGACTTCAGAATCTTTGGATACCTCGAGGGTTTCTCAAGGACTATTGGTTCTTTTTCCATGTTTTCAATTCGTGTCACTGCTTGATTTGTTGCTCTAAGAGTTCATTGTTTGCTCTAGACTGCCCTTTTTCGGTTTTCACCCTAGAGCCTCATTCTTTCTTTTGTTTTCTTTTCTTTTTTCTTCTTTTTGATTGCTTGTTCCACCATGCATTTAAGAATTCAAATTTCATTCAAACCAAAGAATGGCGAGAATCTTCCAAAGAAGAGCTCTTCAATACAAGCATCCATAATTGATCAAAATGGACTTTTAAGTACGTAATGTAGGCCATGGTTCAGGGTTTTGAAAGAATAGATAAACAGGCCCAAAATGTATTTGAAGGTGATCAATCCAAGGATCATTTCTTCTCATATAGACATCTACCATTTACATACTTAGAAGCACCTTTTCTCTTTATACTTTTCCATGTATTTCTTCCTTTTCTTCTTTTCTTTCTTTCTCTCTTTTTTTTTTAAAATCCTATTCATCCTTTGAAGCATCTTTTTTCGTGTACTTTCACATGTATCCTTCCTCCTTTCTCTTTCTTTTTTCTCTTTTTTTTATTGATTCCTATCCAAGATTTCCAAAACATAGCAAATCTTATTTGATCGAAAACAAAAGCTTAATCGTTTATTTTCTTTGAAAAGATACTTTCTGCACATGCCCCCCAGTGTGGAGGGTGATCCTTGGAGGAGGTTTATTTTGAAAGAAACTATTAGGCTCAAAAAGGGTAGCAACAGGATAACGTTTATATTTGAGAATGGAATATGAAAGACGGCCATTCGTCATCTCAAATTAAGATACTTCCATTGAAAAACAATTCTTAGGATAAGTTTTTCCTTTGGCATTTGAAATCCTCTGAATATCATGTTTGCATGATGTCACAATCAATTTTTTTCTTTTCTTTTTTTTTATTTTTCTTTTCTTTTCTTTCTTCTTTTTTTCTTTTTTTTTGTTTTCTTCTTGCCCCAAAACATGGGCAAAAGGCATCTAGGGAATACAGGATTGAAGAATTTGGGATTTGTACAAGAATCTAGGTGGAAAGGTGTTTCAAAATGATCTTGCCACATATTTGACCACCATTATCCAGAATCTTTGAGACTGTCATTGATTTCCAAAAAATTCTCAAAAAGTTTTGCAAATCGGTTATTTCTTGAAAATCATTAACAATAAAGCCCTACCATGATCAAAGTGAAAACAAAAATAGAACTTTCAAAATCTTATGCCCCAATTTAGCTTTTTAGCTCTTGACTGACTTAGATTTTATGGAGATGTGATCCAAGAATGATTTAATACATTCATCTTTGACAGTAATCACCAATTTTCTTGGAATCATTTTTATCATTAATGTGAAGAAAAGAAACATTCTCGTCATATGCCACTGGAAAACAAATTATGTAAAAAGTTGTGCTCATACAATTGTCACCTAGGCCAACGAAAATGACAAGCATTTTTTCAGCAAAATACAGACTTTAAAATCTCAAAATCTTCGTTTTCCTCCAGATTAATCTGCCAAAATGCCATGACTCTACACCAAAGTGGACTTCCACTGTTCCATAATTTCTTGAGTCAAGATTCCACCATTGATGAGCTCTTCAACCCTTTCCTTCAACTGTCTGCATTTTTCGTTGAATGCCCAACTGCCCCCATGTGATAATAACATTTGCTACTCGGATCATAGCTCTTGGCCAATGGGTTTGGTGCTGTCCTCAAAGGTATAGGAGCCAAATATTGGTTTTCCACCAAAAAAGGCAAAAGATCGGAGATTGGAATCGGAATTTTTCCTTGGTTACTTCTCGATCTTTTTCTGTTGTTTATTGATTGCTGAGGAGGTTGAGTTACTGGCCTAGGCATAAAGATGGGCGTGTGAGCAACCGTTGGAGGGTAAGAATTTGCTTGGCATCCTGGTTGTGGAATTGGTGAATAAAGATAAGGATCATAGGAGACACTGTTCAAGATTGGACGGTATGATGGGTGAGCCAAATAGGGATTATGTGGAGCGGTGTTTTTGAGAAATTGCCCCTCAAATGCTGCAACTTGTGCTTCTTCTTCCCTTCTTTCTGACTTATTATCAGCAATGTCATCTATCTTGATCTTGCCCCTCTTGATTGCATTCTCAATCATCTCTCCAGAGGCTACCATGTCGGCAAAATTCTTAGTAACATTCCCAATCATCCTGTCATAATATGGTGCTTGGAGGGTACTAAGAAACATAGTCGCAGTCTCCTTTTCTGTGAGGGGAGGCTGGACCTGGGTGGCAACATTCTTCCATCTCTGGGCGTATTCTCTAAAGCCTTCAGTAGCTTTCTTCTCCATAGTTTGCAAAGATAAACGATCTGGGGCTGAATCCACAATATGCTTATATTGGGCGACAAATGCCCTTGCCAAATCTTCCCATGAGTGAATATCGCCCCTGCCCAGTTGTGTATACCACCTAGCAGCAGATCCTTTAAGGCTGTCTTGGAAAACAATGGATTAACAGCTTGTCATCACGCACATGCGCTGCCATTTTTCTACAGTACATAGTGATATGGGCCTTTAGACAAGTGGTCCCATCATATTTCTCAAATTCTGGAGCTTTAAACTTTAAAGGAATGACCACACCAGGCACTAAGCATAATCCGACAGCATCTAAAGATCCGTGAAAATCCATTCCTTCAACAATTCGAAGTCTTTCTTATAAGCTCTATCTTTTTTTGGGAACTTGAGCCTCCTTCCACTTGTGGCATCCCTTGCTCTTTGTGACTATCCAGATTGGCAACATGAATTGGTTCGAGGGGATTCATGGTGGGAATTGCTTGTGGCTCTTGAGATGATTGGGTTTCTCGTGAGCCAATGTTGAGTGGACAAAAAGAATCTTCAGCGTTTCGTAACTGATGCCCTCTTGAGTAGTTATTTCTCTCATTTTTCCATTGTTCAGCTTCTCCAACAAACCTGCCATCTGTGATAATTGCTCTCCCATCTCTTGTTGAGCTTTTTCCATTCTTTCCATTCGACTCATTTCTGTCTCTTCCATGGTCCAAAACTATTTCCAAAATTTCCCAATGTTCTAGCCACTTGGCACCTAATCTGTCATAACCCCGAGTTAGATGTCATGCTTGCCATGCTAATATGAAGCTTTTATTGTATGGAAATTGTGAAATAAAAAGAAAATTCAATCTTGTTATTATTTCAGAGTATCACAAGCTGTATACTAAAAAACAAAAAGGGAAATTATAAACTGAAAATTGTCATTTGACCATTCCTTTGGTTTGATCAACTGTTTTTCTTTTTCTTTTTTTTTTATTTTTCTTTAAGGAAACAGTTATTGTTAGCCTTATTATTTTTTGTCAAAATCATGTTATACACATATGAATGAAGTGAATGCGAACTTATATAACCTTGTAACAAGATTCAAAAGTTCCTAACTAAACTCTCTACTACTCTAGTGTCCTCGAAATTCAAAGTCTTTCAAAAGAAAATTCGATTAGTCTCCACTTGTTGATGATTCAACGTGTAGTTATTCTGGAAACGATAGCGATCCTTGAAAATGAACCATTTTAGTCCCTCCAAAACTTTCAAGCAACTTCATAATCTTAACTAGCTTCTCTTTCATCTCCTGTATATCCTGTCCAAACTCCCCTCGATTATTCTCCAAAATAGTCTACTTTCTAATTGATCTCCCATATCTTTAACTTCTTTTATTCCAAAAAGACAAATACTCTCCTTATTATGTTATGTGAATGCATTAATGTAATGAGATATGTTATGCTAAAGTTTAAGAATAAAAGAATCAAAATTTTTTCTCATTTAAATTCAATGAATTCTTCTTTTCTTTCCTTTTTTATTTTAGAATTTGATTATTTCTCCTCCCTTTTTTTTTTAAAGAATAAATTTTTTTCTTATTTTCACACCACAATTTATTTTCTTTAATTTCCCTTTTTATTTAATCTATTTTTAAAGGAATGTGACAATGAATTTACCTTATATTTTTATCCAAAAATTTCTTTTCCCTGTTTTTTTTTATTTTTTATCTATGCATAAATTTCAAAAATATATATCACACATTATTATTACCTTCTTTCAAATAGCACCAGAGAACAAAGAATATTTCCATGTTAAAAAAGAAAAAAACTTTGTTTTCTTTTTGTAAACTTGTAAAATTTTATTTTGAAAATGACAAAAGAAGAAAAAAAATCTCTTGATTTTTATTTTATTATTATTTTTTTTAAAAAAAAACATGAATTTGAAAATTATCAGAGTTATGATACGAAAAAAGTAGTAAAATGTTCCTCTTGTGTCCTAATTTCGGGATAATTTCTACAAAAATCGAACATGGCTCTAGCTAGGATCGGCTTCTTAGGGCCTTTTACATGCTGATTTGGGTCTCTAAAATGTCAAAAGGTTCCCAAATTATACCTTACTGTCATCCACACTGGACTAGTAAGATTTAATTTGAGTGGGAGTATTTCGATTGCCATTGCGGAGGTGATTACCTCACGAGAGCAAAGGTACTCTACTCCCTCCTAAGAAGGACGGAACCCGGGTATAGAGCTCATGTTATGCAAATGCAAGTGCAAGTGTGTGCATGAGGGAACATGTCAGACTCAAATTAAATTCTTATCTCTATCCTAAATGCCTTAACAATTTATTAACAACAAGTATATACAAGTATAAAACATAAAAAAATAACATAAAATGCAAATGCAAACAAAAATCATTTTCAAAATCCAAGTGAATTAAGTTTAAATATCAATCAAAACTATTAAATTAAAACTTTGGATAACACATGATTAATAAATGGCTTGACCCTCAAAAAGCGTCCCCAGTGGAGTCGCCAAGCTGTCGTAACGGCTTCGCGCTCGACGATTTTGAAAACACGTTTGAAAACAAAAATGGGGAGTCGCCACCAATCTTTTTTGTCTAGGTGTGATTGGCCACCTAAAAATGTTTATCTTTTTAACAAAATCTCAAAATTAATTAAGTTTTATTAAAAAGATAATCTTTTGGTCTGCGAACAAAAATTGGGTTCGGGGGTACGGTTACGCGTGGGGAAGGATTAGCACCCCCACGACGCCCGTTAGAAAACGGTACCATAATAATCATGTGTTATCCTTTTTGTTCTAATAAAATAGTCTTGAATTAATATTTAAAAATAATTCTTCTTTTTTTTATTGTATTTTTGAAGCATTTTATTATTTATCAAAATTATTTTTTCATTTTTTTGAAAAAAGTTAAATTTTATTTATCGAAAGTGAGTGTGAACCCTTTTGTATTGAATAATTAAATCAAATACTCCAATACTTTTGGCAGCATTTGAAATAATTTTCCTCACCTAGAGATTTCTTAAGAATCACTACTTGTGACTTCTACAGAATCTCATCCTCAAGGAGGACTCACACCCATTTCGAAAATTATTATGAATGCATATGATGCAAACAGATAAAATGATGCAAATGAATTTTTTATTTCGAATTTCATTATTTATTTGTTTATTTATTTATATTTCTTTGTTTTTAAAACAAAACTTATTCATTTTCTTTTTTTATAAAAATTTAAATTATTGAAAAAATCATACTAAATATTCCAATACTTTTGGCAACAATTAGTATGACCCTTCTCGCCTAGGGATCAGCTAGGAATCACTACTTGTGACTTCCGTAGCATCCCATCATCGGAAATTCATTTAATCGAATTTAAATTTTATTAGTAATTTCCCTTTTCCATTTTTTTTTAAATATTTATTTTTATGTTTATCAAAATAAATTATTGAAAAATCGTACTAAATATTCCAATAGTTTTGGCAACGTTTAGTACAACTCTTCTCACCTAGGGATCAGCTAGGAATCACTACTTGTGACTTCCGTAGCATCCCGTCATCGGAATTTTAATTAAATTTAATTTTTATCATTTTTAAATACATTTCCTAATCAGTAATACTAATTAATGAGAATACCAATAAAAGAAAATTTTTCAAAAAGAACTTTTATTTTACAACATGCAAAAATAATGATAATAGTAATAATAATAGTAACAATAAAAACAATAAGCACAATAATAACAATAATAACATAATAAAAAAATAATAACAATAACAATAATAATAAAACATTATAATAATAAGATTTTTTCAACTTAATTTTTTTTTCTTAATTTGTAATTTTTTTAATTTTTAATTTTTAAATTTTTATAAAACAAATAAATACTAAATAAATAAATAAACAAATAAATAAAAAAATATACCTAAATGGATTTGGGCTAGGAGCCCAAAAAACCTTCAAAAGAGCCCAAAAACAGGCCCAAATGGCCAGGCCCAAGCTGCTGGGTCGGACATGGGTCAGACCGGGTCAGGCTGGCGGGTCGGATCGCGGATCTCCTCCTCGGATGTGGGTCGGGCGCGTGGGTCGTGGAGCCGGGTCGGGTCGAGAACGCGGGTCCTCTTCTCTCCTGGCCGGCCGGGTCGGGTGCGCGGATCCCGGGTCGCGCGCGGGTCAACCCTCTCCTATAAAAACCCTCTTTTTTTTTTTTTCACTTTTCCTTCTTTCCTTCTCAAAAAAATCCAGAGCCCTTGAAGGCTCTCCGCCGGGGCGATTCCCGGCCACCGCTGGGGTCGCTTCCGGCCGCCGCCGGCCACCGTCGCCGGTGGCCAAACCCCAAAAGGATTACCCTTTTCCGATTCCTCTCAACCTCCTCTTTCCGAATCCGACCTCCGTTTCACCGGAAAATCACTATAGGCCCCAGATCTGAGCTTCAAACCTTCGGCCTCCTCCTCCCTTTTTGTTTTTTTTTTTTGGTTGATGCTCTGGATGGTTTTGGTTTGTGATTTGCGTTTGTTTTGCAGGTTTGGGGTTTAGATCTGGGTTAGGGAGTCTCGGTTGTGGTGGTTTGTGGTGGTGATGACGATGATGATAGTTGGGTGATGTGGTGACGGTGATGATGGTGGTGAGGGGTGACTAGACGGTGAGTGGGGGATGGGATCCGGGGGTTTCGGTTGTGGTGGGTTTGTGGTGAGTGGGGTTTTTTTTTTTGGTTCCTCCCGTGGTTGCTGGTTGAGGAGGGATTTTGTAGAAAGGGGCTGGTAATATCGCTGGCAGAGGCGAGATGGACGGGTGATAGGCTGGTAGCCGGTGGAGATGGGACGGCCTGGCAGGGGAGAGGTGACAGATTGGACTAGACAAAAACAAAATAAAAACTAAAAATAATAAAAATAATAAAAACAATAATAATAATAATAATAATAATAATAAAAATAAAAGTGATAAAAATAATAAAAATAAAAATAAAAATAAAAGTAATAAAAATAAAAATAATAGTAATAATATAATAATAATAATAACAGATAATAATAAAAATAATATAAATAAGAAAAATAAAAATAAAAATAAATACATATATATGTAATAATAATAACAAAGAAAATGGGACAAAATTAGGTGTCAACAGCTGTCCCTCTTTGCTCATTGCTGAGAATCAGGAATAGAGCAAAGACAATTGACAGTAATTTTGTCCGGCTTATGACTCATTTCCCTCTTTTTCTTCTCTTTCTTTTTTCTTTTTTCTTTTTTTTTGTATGAACTCCTCTTGCAGCAGAGGCAACGAAACTTTAAAGTTTTTTTTTTCTTTTTTCTTTTTTTTTCCTTCTTTTTTTTTTTGAAATGCGCTCCTCTTGCAACAGAGGCGATGAAACTTGAAATTTCTTTTTGTTTTGTTTGTTTTGTTTTTTTTTTTTGGTTTGTTTTTTTTTCTTGAAAGCTCCTCTTGCAGCAGAGGCAATGAAACTTTAAATTCTTTTCCTAGAAATGTGCTCCTCTTGCAGCAGAGGTGATGAAACTTTAAAATTCTTCTTGAAAATGTGCTCCTCTTACAGCAGAGGCATTGAAACTTTAAATATTTTGCTAGAAATGTGCTCCTCTTGCAGCAGAGGCGATGAAACTTTAAAATTCTTCTTGAAAATGTGCTCCTCTTACAGCAGAGGCATTGAAACTTTAAATATTTTGCCCGGAGGTATTAGAAATTTGTGCCCGGAGGACTTAGATTCTTTTTCTGAAAAGTGCTCCTCTTGCAGCAGAGGCATTGAAACTTTAAAATTTTGCCCGGAGGACTTGAGATTTGTGCCCGGAGGACTTATGATTTGTGCCCGGAGGACTTATGATTTGTCTGGAAAGTGCTCCTCTTGCAGCAGAGGCGATGAAACTTTAAAATTTTTCCCGGAGGACTTGAGATTTGTGCCCGGAGGACTTATGATTTGGTGCCCGGAGGACTTACATGCTTTTTCTGAAAAGTGCTCCTCTTGCAGCAGAGGCGTTGAAACTTTAAAAATTTTCCTTTTTTTTTCCTTTTCTTTCTTTTCTTTCTCTTTTTTTTTGTTTCTCTTTTTTTTTTCTTCTTCTTTTTTTTTCTCTTCCCTTTTCTCTCTTCTTTCTTCCTCTTCTCTTTTCTCTTCTTTTCTCTTTTTCTCTTCTTTTTTTTTTCTCTCTTCTCCTTTCTTTCTCTCTTTTTTCCTTTTTCTCTCTACTCTTTTTTTTTTGTTTTTCTCTCTTTCTCTTCTTTTTCTTTCTTTTTTTCTTTCTCCTTTTTTTTTTAAATCTTGGAAAAGGTTGCATAACCTTTAAAATCTAGATTAAATGGTGTTGAGTCTTCAGCTTGAGAAACATGTTTTAATCTCAAAATTTTACACAAAAACTTTCAATGTTGATGCTGTATGATATTGTGTATGTATGCATGAATGCATGGCACTCAATCCTGTACATTTTTCGACTTCAAAACTCTTTCCTATCTTGTCAAAGAGGCACATCATTTGCCTTTTTTGTCTCCTTTGCCCCCAACATGATCATGAAAGCTCCTTTCTGTTTTAATCTCATTTCTGCAGGGTTCTGGTGCTCATCATAGCCTTTTGACGAAAAGCACTGAAGATTTTCTCATAGCTATTTTCCAGGAGAGAATCGAATCTAAATTTCACAAGTGATATTTGATTCTTTCAAAATATTAGTGATTACTTTTCAAGATGAGTGACATAAATCCTATTTGGATCTCTTCAACTGGACAATTGAAAGTTTGATGCGCCAGGTGTTTTGTTTAGGGGATAGTTTGCCACTTATCTAAAAACAATGGTTCCTTTCTTGGCTCAAAATGGTTTTCTTAAAATACCATCGTTTTTCTTCCCTTCTTTTTTTTGAACAAAATTTTGAATGAGAAAATAAACAAAATATTTTCAATTTGGTTTGACAATCTCTCAAATTCTCAAATAATGACGTTCTACAAATGCCAAGATCGGGCATGAAAGACTGAAGGCTTTTCTATTTTAGGAAGGTTATGTACAAGAAGCAAGGTTCGAACTTTCTCAGAAAAATGTTGGGCAATCAAGTGACATCCAAATCTTTAGGCCTCTCGAGGGTTTCCAGGGATTAATGGTTCTTTCAAGTGACTTCAGAATCTTTGGATACCTCGAGGGTTTCTCAAGGACTATTGGTTCTTTTTCCATGTTTTCAATTCGTGTCACTGCTTGATTTGTTGCTCTAAGAGTTCATTGTTTGCTCTAGACTGCCCTTTTTCGGTTTTCACCCTAGAGCCTCATTCTTTCTTTTGTTTTCTTTTCTTTTTTCTTCTTTTTGATTGCTTGTTCCACCATGCATTTAAGAATTCAAATTTCATTCAAACCAAAGAATGGCGAGAATCTTCCAAAGAAGAGCTCTTCAATACAAGCATCCATAATTGATCAAAATGGACTTTTAAGTACGTAATGTAGGCCATGGTTCAGGGTTTTGAAAGAATAGATAAACAGGCCCAAAATGTATTTGAAGGTGATCAATCCAAGGATCATTTCTTCTCATATAGACATCTACCATTTACATACTTAGAAGCACCTTTTCTCTTTATACTTTTCCATGTATTTCTTCCTTTTCTTCTTTTCTTTCTTTCTCTTTTTTTTTTAAAATCCTATTCATCCTTTGAAGCATCTTTTTTCGTGTACTTTCACATGTATCCTTCCTCCTTTCTCTTTCTTTTTTCTCTTTTTTTTATTGATTCCTATCCAAGATTTCCAAAACATAGCAAATCTTATTTGATCGAAAACAAAAGCTTAATCGTTTATTTTCTTTGAAAAGATACTTTCTGCACATGCCCCCCAGTGTGGAGGGTGATCCTTGGAGGAGGTTTATTTTGAAAGAAACTATTAGGCTCAAAAAGGGTAGCAACAGGATAACGTTTATATTTGAGAATGGAATATGAAAGACGGCCATTCGTCATCTCAAATTAAGATACTTCCATTGAAAAACAATTCTTAGGATAAGTTTTTCCTTTGGCATTTGAAATCCTCTGAATATCATGTTTGCATGATGTCACAATCAATTTTTTTCTTTTCTTTTTTTTTATTTTTCTTTTCTTTTCTTTCTTCTTTTTTTCTTTTTTTTTGTTTTCTTCTTGCCCCAAAACATGGGCAAAAGGCATCTAGGGAATACAGGATTGAAGAATTTGGGATTTGTACAAGAATCTAGGTGGAAAGGTGTTTCAAAATGATCTTGCCACATATTTGACCACCATTATCCAGAATCTTTGAGACTGTCATTGATTTCCAAAAAATTCTCAAAAAGTTTTGCAAATCGGTTATTTCTTGAAAATCATTAACAATAAAGCCCTACCATGATCAAAGTGAAAACAAAAATAGAACTTTCAAAATCTTATGCCCCAATTTAGCTTTTTAGCTCTTGACTGACTTAGATTTTATGGAGATGTGATCCAAGAATGATTTAATACATTCATCTTTGACAGTAATCACCAATTTTCTTGGAATCATTTTTATCATTAATGTGAAGAAAAGAAACATTCTCGTCATATGCCACTGGAAAACAAATTATGTAAAAAGTTGTGCTCATACAATTGTCACCTAGGCCAACGAAAATGACAAGCATTTTTTCAGCAAAATACAGACTTTAAAATCTCAAAATCTTCGTTTTCCTCCAGATTAATCTGCCAAAATGCCATGACTCTACACCAAAGTGGACTTCCACTGTTCCATAATTTCTTGAGTCAAGATTCCACCATTGATGAGCTCTTCAACCCTTTCCTTCAACTGTCTGCATTTTTCCGTTGAATGCCCAACTGCCCCCATGTGATAATAACATTTGCTACTCGGATCATAGCTCTTGGCCAATGGGTTTGGTGCTGTCCTCAAAGGTATAGGAGCCAAATATTGGTTTTCCACCAAAAAAGGCAAAAGATCGGAGATTGGAATCGGAATTTTTCCTTGGTTACTTCTCGATCTTTTTCTGTTGTTTATTGATTGCTGAGGAGGTTGAGTTACTGGCCTAGGCATAAAGATGGGCGTGTGAGCAACCGTTGGAGGGTAAGAATTTGCTTGGCATCCTGGTTGTGGAATTGGTGAATAAAGATAAGGATCATAGGAGACACTGTTCAAGATTGGACGGTATGATGGGTGAGCCAAATAGGGATTATGTGGAGCGGTGTTTTTGAGAAATTGCCCCTCAAATGCTGCAACTTGTGCTTCTTCTTCCCTTCTTTCTGACTTATTATCAGCAATGTCATCTATCTTGATCTTGCCCCTCTTGATTGCATTCTCAATCATCTCTCCAGAGGCTACCATGTCGGCAAAATTCTTAGTAACATTCCCAATCATCCTGTCATAATATGGTGCTTGGAGGGTACTAAGAAACATAGTCGCAGTCTCCTTTTCTGTGAGGGGAGGCTGGACCTGGGTGGCAACATTCTTCCATCTCTGGGCGTATTCTCTAAAGCCTTCAGTAGCTTTCTTCTCCATAGTTTGCAAAGATAAACGATCTGGGGCTGAATCCACAATATGCTTATATTGGGCGACAAATGCCCTTGCCAAATCTTCCCATGAGTGAATATCGCCCCTGCCCAGTTGTGTATACCACCTAGCAGCAGATCCTTTAAGGCTGTCTTGGAAAACAATGGATTAACAGCTTGTCATCACGCACATGCGCTGCCATTTTTCTACAGTACATAGTGATATGGGCCTTTAGACAAGTGGTCCCATCATATTTCTCAAATTCTGGAGCTTTAAACTTTAAAGGAATGACCACACCAGGCACTAAGCATAATCCGACAGCATCTAAAGATCCGTGAAAATCCATTCCTTCAACAATTCGAAGTCTTTCTTCTATAAGCTCTATCTTTTTTTGGGAACTTGAGCCTCCTTCCACTTGTGGCATCCCTTGCTCTTTGTGACTATCCAGATTGGCAACATGAATTGGTTCGAGGGGATTCATGGTGGGAATTGCTTGTGGCTCTTGAGATGATTGGGTTTCTCGTGAGCCAATGTTGAGTGGACAAAAAGAATCTTCAGCGTTTCGTAACTGATGCCCCTCTTGAGTAGTTATTTCTCTCATTTTTCCATTGTTCAGCTTCTCCAACAAACCTGCCATCTGTGATAATTGCTCTCCCATCTCTTGTTGAGCTTTTTCCATTCTTTCCATTCGACTCATTTCTGTCTCTTCCATGGTCCAAAACTATTTCCAAAATTTCCCAATGTTCTAGCCACTTGGCACCTAATCTGTCATAACCCCGAGTTAGATGTCATGCTTGCCATGCTAATATGAAGCTTTTATTGTATGGAAATTGTGAAATAAAAAGAAAATTCAATCTTGTTATTATTTCAGAGTATCACAAGCTGTATACTAAAAAACAAAAAGGGAAATTATAAACTGAAAATTGTCATTTGACCATTCCTTTGGTTTGATCAACTGTTTTTCTTTTTCTTTTTTTTTTTTATTTTTCTTTAAGGAAACAGTTATTGTTAGCCTTATTATTTTTTGTCAAAATCATGTTATACACATATGAATGAAGTGAATGCGAACTTATATAACCTTGTAACAAGATTCAAAAGTTCCTAACTAAACTCTCTACTACTCTAGTGTCCTCGAAATTCAAAGTCTTTCAAAAGAAAATTCGATTAGTCTCCACTTGTTGATGATTCAACGTGTAGTTATTCTGGAAACGATAGCGATCCTTGAAAATGAACCATTTTAGTCCCTCCAAAACTTTCAAGCAACTTCATAATCTTAACTAGCTTCTCTTTCATCTCCTGTATATCCTGTCCAAACTCCCCTCGATTATTCTCCAAAATAGTCTACTTTCTAATTGATCTCCCATATCTTTAACTTCTTTTATTCCAAAAAGACAAATACTCTCCTTATTATGTTATGTGAATGCATTAATGTAATGAGATATGTTATGCTAAAGTTTAAGAATAAAAGAATCAAAATTTTTTCTCATTTAAATTCAATGAATTCTTCTTTTCTTTCCTTTTTTATTTTAGAATTTGATTATTTCTCCTCCCTTTTTTTTTTAAAGAATAAATTTTTTTCTTATTTTCACACCACAATTTATTTTCTTTAATTTCCCTTTTTATTTAATCTATTTTTAAAGGAATGTGACAATGAATTTACCTTATATTTTTATCCAAAAATTTCTTTTCCCTGTTTTTTTTTATTTTTTATCTATGCATAAATTTCAAAAATATATATACACACATTATTATTACCTTCTTTCAAATAGCACCAGAGAACAAAGAATATTTCCATGTTAAAAAAGAAAAAAACTTTGTTTTCTTTTTGTAAACTTGTAAAATTTTATTTTGAAAATGACAAAAAGAAGAAAAAAAAATCTCTTGATTTTTATTTTATTATTATTTTTTTTAAAAAAAAACATGAATTTGAAAATTATCAGAGTTATGATACGAAAAAAGTAGTAAAATGTTCCCTCTTGTGTCCTAATTTCGGGATAATTTCTACAAAAATCGAACATGGCTCTAGCTAGGATCGGCTTCTTAGGGCCTTTTACATGCTGATTTGGGTCTCTAAAATGTCAAAAGGTTCCCAAATTATACCTTACTGTCATCCACACTGGACTAGTAAGATTTAATTTGAGTGGGAGTATTTCGATTGCCATTGCGGAGGTGATTACCTCACGAGAGCAAAGGTACTCTACTCCCTCCTAAGAAGGACGGAACCCGGGTATAGAGCTCATGTTATGCAAATGCAAGTGCAAGTGTGTGCATGAGGGAACATGTCAGACTCAAATTAAATTCTTATCTCTATCCTAAATGCCTTAACAATTTATTAACAACAAGTATATACAAGTATAAAACATAAAATAAATAACATAAAATGCAAATGCAAACAAAAATCATTTTCAAAATCCAAGTGAATTAAGTTTAAATATCAATCAAAACTATTAAATTAAAACTTTGGATAACACATGATTAATAAATGGCTTGACCCTCAAAAAGCGTCCCCAGTGGAGTCGCCAAGCTGTCGTAACGGCTTCGCGCTCGACGATTTTGAAAACACGTTTGAAAACAAAAATGGGGAGTCGCCACCAATCTTTTTTGTCTAGGTGTGATTGGCCACCTAAAAATGTTTATCTTTTTAACAAAATCTCAAAATTAATTAAGTTTTATTAAAAAGATAATCTTTTGGTCTGCGAACAAAAATTGGGTTCGGGGGTACGGTTACGCGTGGGGAAGGATTAGCACCCCCACGACGCCCGTTAGAAAACGGTACCATAATAATCATGTGTTATCCTTTTTGTTCTAATAAAATAGTCTTGAATTAATATTTAAAAATAATTCTTCTTTTTTTTATTGTATTTTTGAAGCATTTTATTATTTATCAAAATTATTTTTTCATTTTTTTGAAAAAAGTTAAATTTTATTTATCGAAAGTGAGTGTGAACCCTTTTGTATTGAATAATTAAATCAAATACTCCAATACTTTTGGCAGCATTTGAAATAATTTTCCTCACCTAGAGATTTCTTAAGAATCACTACTTGTGACTTCTACAGAATCTCATCCTCGGAAGGACTCACACCCATTTCGAAAATTATTATGAATGCATATGATGCAAACAGATAAAATGATGCAAATGAATTTTTTATTTCGAATTTCATTATTTATTTGTTTATTTATTTATATTTCTTTGTTTTTAAAACAAAACTTATTCATTTTCTTTTTTTATAAAAATTTAAATTATTGAAAAAATCATACTAAATATTCCAATACTTTTGGCAACAATTAGTATGACCCTTCTCGCCTAGGGATCAGCTAGGAATCACTACTTGTGACTTCCGTAGCATCCCATCATCGGAAATTCATTTAATCGAATTTAAATTTTATTAGTAATTTCCCTTTTCCATTTTTTTTTAAATATTTATTTTTATGTTTATCAAAATAAATTATTGAAAAATCGTACTAAATATTCCAATACTTTTGGCAACGTTTAGTACAACTCTTCTCACCTAGGGATCAGCTAGGAATCACTACTTGTGACTTCCGTAGCATCCCGTCATCGGAATTTTAATTAAATTTAATTTTTATCATTTTTAAATACATTTCCTAATCAGTAATACTAATTAATGAGAATACCAATAAAAGAAAATTTTTCAAAAAGAACTTTTATTTTACAACATGCAAAAATAATGATAATAGTAATAATAATAGTAACAATAAAAACAATAAGCACAATAATAACAATAATAACATAATAAAAAAATAATAACAATAACAATAATAATAAAACATTATAATAATAAGATTTTTTCAACTTAATTTTTTTTTTCTTAATTTGTAATTTTTTTAATTTTTAATTTTTAAATTTTTATAAAACAAATAAATACTAAATAAATAAATAAACAAATAAATAAAAAAATATACCTAAATGGATTTGGGCTAGGAGCCCAAAAAACCTTCAAAAGAGCCCAAAAACAGGCCCAAATGGCCAGGCCCAAGCTGCTGGGTCGGACATGGGTCAGACCGGGTCAGGCTGGCGGGTCGGATCGCGGATCTCCTCCTCGGATGTGGGTCGGGCGCGTGGGTCGTGGAGCCGGGTCGGGTCGAGAACGCGGGTCCTCTTCTCTCCCTGGCCGGCCGGGTCGGGTGCGCGGATCCCGGGTCGCGCGCGGGTCAACCCTCTCCTATAAAAACCCTCTTTTTTTTTTCTTTCACTTTTCCTTCTTTCCTTCTCAAAAAAATCCAGAGCCCTTGAAGGCTCTCCGCCGGGGCGATTCCCGGCCACCGCTGGGGTCGCTTCCGGCCGCCGCCGGCCACCGTCGCCGGTGGCCAAACCCCAAAAGGATTACCCTTTTCCGATTCCTCTCAACCTCCTCTTTCCGAATCCGACCTCCGTTTCACCGGAAAATCACTATAGGCCCCAGATCTGAGCTTCAAACCTTCGGCCTCCTCCTCCCTTTTTGTTTTTTTTTTTTGGTTGATGCTCTGGATGGTTTTGGTTTGTGATTTGCGTTTGTTTTGCAGGTTTGGGGTTTAGATCTGGGTTAGGGAGTCTCGGTTGTGGTGGTTTGTGGTGGTGATGACGATGATGATAGTTGGGTGATGTGGTGACGGTGATGATGGTGGTGAGGGGTGACTAGACGGTGAGTGGGGGATGGGATCCGGGGGTTTCGGTTGTGGTGGGTTTGTGGTGAGTGGGGTTTTTTTTTTTGGTTCCTCCCGTGGTTGCTGGTTGAGGAGGGATTTTGTAGAAAGGGGCTGGTAATATCGCTGGCAGAGGCGAGATGGACGGGTGATAGGCTGGTAGCCGGTGGAGATGGGACGGCCTGGCAGGGGAGAGGTGACAGATTGGACTAGACAAAAACAAAATAAAAACTAAAAATAATAAAAATAATAAAAACAATAATAATAATAATAATAATAATAATAATAATAAAAATAAAAGTGATAAAAATAATAAAAATAAAAATAAAAATAAAAGTAATAAAAATAAAAATAATAGTAATAATATAATAATAATAATAACAGATAATAATAAAAATAATATAAATAAGAAAAATAAAAATAAAAATAAATACATATATATGTAATAATAATAACAAAGAAAATGGGACAAAATTAGGTGTCAACAACACTTGATAATTAACTCAAGGTTAATGTAAACAATACATAATTGAGTAAAAATTTAAAGTTATTAAGTGCAAAAATATGGTCAAAACCTAAAAATTAAAAAAAAATCTATCATAAGTATCAAGATTCAAATTATAAATTCATCAAATGTTATTTTTAAGAATGATTGTATAAATTACATTGGAGAATTATATAGTAAAGTTATAAATTTTGATTTTACTGCAAGATCAATGTAAAGAACACATGATTAATTATAAATTTAAAGTCATTAGGGGGTAAAATATGTTAAAAATATTGGTAACACTTGATAATTAACTCAAGGTTAATGTAAACAATACATAATTAAGTAAAAATTTAAAGTTATTAAGTGCAAAATATGGTCAAAACCTAAAAATTAAAAAAAAATCTATCATAAGTATCAAGATTCAAATTATAAATTCATCAAATGTTATTTTTAAGAATGATTGTATAAATTACATTGGAGAATTATATAGTAAAGTTATAAATTTTGATTTTACTGCAAGATCAATGTAAAGAACACATGATTAATTATAAATTTAAAGTCATTAGGGGTAAAATATGTTAAAAATATTGGTAACACTTGATAATTAACTCAAGGTTAATGTAAACAATACATAATTAAGTAAAAATTTAAAGTTATTAAGTGCAAAATATGGTCAAAACCTAAAAATTAAAAAAAAATCTATCATAAGTATCAAGATTCAAATTATAAATTCATCAAATGTTATTTTTAAGAATGATTGTATAAATTACATTGAAGAATTATATAGTAAAGTTATAAATTTTGATTTTACTGCAAGATCAATGTAAAGAACACATGATTAATTATAAATTTAAAGTCATTAGGGGGTAAAATATGTTAAAAATATTGGTAACACTTGATAATTAACTCAAGGTTAATGTAAACAATACATAATTAAGTAAAAATTTAAAGTTATTAAGTGCAAAATATGGTCAAAACCTAAAAATTAAAAAAAAAATCTATCATAAGTATCAAGATTCAAATTATAAATTCATCAAATGTTATTTTTAAGAATGATTGTATAAATTACATTGGAGAATTATATAGTAAAGTTATAAATTTTGATTTTACTGCAAGATCAATGTAAAGAACACATGATTAATTATAAATTTAAAGTCATTAGGGGGTAAAATATGTTAAAAATATTGGTAACACTTGATAATTAACTCAAGGTTAATGTAAACAATACATAATTAAGTAAAAATTTAAAGTTATTAAGTGCAAAATATGGTCAAAACCTAAAAATTAAAAAAAAATCTATCATAAGTATCAAGATTCAAATTATAAATTCATCAAATGTTATTTTTAAGAATGATTGTATAAATTACATTGGAGAATTATATAGTAAAGTTATAAATTTTGATTTTACTGCAAGATCAATGTAAAGAACACATGATTAATTATAAATTTAAAGTCATTAGGGGGTAAAATATGTTAAAAATATTGGTAACACTTGATAATTAACTCAAGGTTAATGTAAACAATACATAATTAAGTAAAAATTTAAAGTTATTAAGTGCAAAATATGGTCAAAACCTAAAAATTAAAAAAAAATCTATCATAAGTATCAAGATTCAAATTATAAATTCATCAAATGTTATTTTTAAGAATGATTGTATAAATTACATTGAAGAATTATATAGTAAAGTTATAAATTTTGATTTTACTGCAAGATCAATGTAAAGAACACATGATTAATTATAAATTTAAAGTCATTAGGGGGTAAAATATGTTAAAAATATTGGTAACACTTGATAATTAACTCAAGGTTAATGTAAACAATACATAATTAAGTAAAAATTTAAAGTTATTAAGTGCAAAATATATTAGAAGTATGTAAACACATTATAATTAACATAAACATATATTATAGCAAAATTATCATGTGTTTAAATCTAATGACATTAATGTTTATATTAAAAATCATATTTTTACGATGCTTTAACATATTTTATGTCGAATGACTCTAAAAATATGTTTAATCATATTTTTTTATGTTGATCTTATAATAAGGTCAAAATTTATTACCTTACCATAAAAATTCTCAACATTTGAGTTAAATTTAGAATTCATTAATATTTGAAAATCTTTTCTCCGCGAATTAATTTTATCATTTTGGATTATAAAAGCCTGAGGTGTGCTCATCTGATAAATGAAAACCTGTTTGAGATGGGCCTTACACTAATGGGTTTTGATTCACGGTTTTAACTAAGGATTTAACTTTGCAAAAATTACTATATAATATTTGACATGATTTAATCAGGGGTAAAAAGTTTTAAATTATAACAATTAATTTTATTTTAAACATGTCAAACACAAGTGAATAAATTTGATTCTTAATTAAAATGAAGTGATTATAATTAAATCACGTTAAAATTCCATAATAAATTTCAAAATTAAATTCACGAGATTAAAATTTTATAGTAGCATACAGCAAGGGAGCAAGGTCATAACCAAAAAGTAAGTACAGCCTTTTCTTGTTTAAAATTAGAATGAAGGATTAAAATTTATTTGAATTTCTTTGAATTTGTTCCTGATCTTTTGCTCTGATTTTGTTCAAAATGAAAAATAATTAGACAAATAAAAGGAAAACTCTGACAAGAATGCAGGCCAGGCAGCCATGTGCATTTCAGGTTGGCCATCTCTATATGATTGCCCATAAAGAGAGGAATATACGTTGGATGAAGCCCAGCCATTGCTGTATCGCTGTTCTTCGCGTTACGAGATATAATAACACAAAAGTTTGGCCCATTATTGTATAACGATCTGTGTTCAAGTTTCTTTGAACCAAATCAAGTCAATATGGTGAGGAATTCGCGTTCGAGCTTGATTTCATTTTTGATTTCAAAATTTGATAAACTCGATCAAGTTTATTTGTTTTTTTAAGCTCGAATTACACTTAAGCTAAATATCGAATTATTTCAACTTGCTCTGTTTGACTTGTTTATCAGACAAAAACAAACTCAATTCTCATATTCTACTTAAAGTTAGATATTTATGTTTGAGCTTGACCTCCAATTTACAAATATTTTACAAACATTAATAGCTAAATTGTAAATTAATAATTAAAATAATAAAAATGTATATTAAAATAAAAAATTTAGATTTGACTCACAAACTACTCAAACTAAGCATTAAGTAACTCAAACTACTTGATTCAATAATAACCAAATCAAATTTAAATTTTGTTTGAATCTGATGAGAAACTATATGTATATTGTCTTTTGCGGGTGTTTTTTTGATAGTTGCTGAGTTGGCTGCTGAGCTGGCTATTGAGCTGTAGAGTTTTTTTGTCATTTTCTGTCTTAGTTAGTTAACACCTCTGTATATAACTACCAATCTGTATAGCTATTGGAACAAGGCGGGAAAATAAATTTTCATTTCCTCCAAAATCTTTCATGGCATCAGAGCATTTCTTTCTTTTTTCCGCTGCGATTTTCTTCTCGAGGTCCTTCCTATTTTAATCTTGGTTACTGCTTCCTCGTTTTTTGCTTCAATGGTGAAAATAGAAGAATCCAGTCCATTTTTCATTCATGCGAATGAAAGCCCTGCTTTGGTCCTTGTTTCTACCATTCTCAATGGGTCAAATTATCACCCTTGGTCGAGCGCGATGCGGATGGCTTTGCTCTCTAAGAACAAGCTACAATTCATCGATGGCTCAATTTCAGCTCCGACGAAGACAGATCCGTTGTTTCCAGCTTGGGAAAGGTGTAATACCATGGTGCTTTCATGGATTTTTCATTCGGTTACACCTTCAATTGCTCAAAGTGTTCTGTGGATTGATAATGCAAAGGATGTTTGGGACGATTTATGTGATCGGTTTTCTCAGTGCGATGCACTCCGGATCTCTGACCTACAGGAGGAAATATACAGTTTTCACCAAGGTTCATTGTCTGTGACTGATTACTTCACCAAATTGAAGGTATTTTGGGATGAATTACTTGCTTATAGACCAGTGCCTTCTGTTTGTAAATGTGGCATTGAGAATATTGCTGTCAAGTATCAATCTAATGATTATGTTATTAGATTTATTAAAGGATTGAATGATAGTTTTGCTAATGTGAGAACTCAGATTCTCTTAATGGATCCTCTGCCTTCTATCAACAAGGCCTTTTCCTTAGTAATTCAGCAAGAGAGGCAGCTTCATGCACAAATTGCTTCCCAGCAACTTGAGCCAAATGTTCTTGCTGTAAAAGGATCCACTAGAGTTAGTTCTAATTCTGGATCATTTTCTGGAGGTTTTAAGCGTTCTATAGCTAACGCCAGGAGACCAATTTTTTCTTATTGTGGCATTTTAGGGCACACGGTTGAAAAATGTTTTAAAAAACATGGATATCCACCTGGATATAAATCAAGAGGAAGATCTGGTGCAGTTAATTGTGTTGAAGCATCGAAATGGATTGGATCTACTTCTGTGATTGAGCAGTCATTGGGACATGTTCTAGCTAATTGTGTTGAGGAGCCAAATTTGATTGGATCTGGCTCTGCAAGTGCACAATCTATGAATCAGGCTAATATTTTGAAGCATCTTACTGACAGTCAGTACCAGAAGTTGCTTCCTTTGCTCCAATCGACTGATATAGCTTCATCACCTTTAGTGCATGTTAATGCAGTTACTGATTATACTCCAAAGTTAGGTATATTAGCTACAACCTATAATTGTTTTTTAGCTTCAAACCATTTCATTCTTGATACAGGAGCTTCCGATCACATTGCTTGTTCATTGAATTTGTTTGATACCTATAAACCACTTACCACAGCCTTTGTTAAATTGCCTAATGGTAAGCATGCATTAGCTTCACATATTGGAACTATTAGACTCTCACCACATTTCCTTTTGACAGATGTATTACTAGTGCCTAGTTTTTCTTTCAACCTCATTTCAGTAAGTAAACTTACTAAGACAACTAATTGCATGCTTACTTTTTACCCTGATGTTTGTGTTATTCAGGATGTGCAGACTTTGAAGAGGATTGGGTTAGCTAAGCAAGTCCTTGGTCTTTATGTTTTTAATCGAGTCAACTGTCATACACATGATACTCACCATGGTCATTCTTGTTCTGTTTCTAGTTCTAGCAATGTTTCTGCCAATATATGGCATTTTCGATTAGGACATCTTTCTAATAAAAGGCTTTAAGTGTTACACTCTATTGATTCTTCTATATCAGTGACAGATAGTTCACCATGTGATGTGTGTCATTTTGCAAAACAAAAACGGATTTCTTTTCCTCTTAGTACTACAAAATCTGCTGCATGCTTTGACCTTATTCATATTGATGTATGGGGCCCTTATCTAACTCCTACTTTGTATGGTGATTACTATTTCCTTACTGTTGTTGATGATTACGGTAGGTATACTTGGGTGCACTTAATGAAACTTAAGTCACAAACTAGAGTATTGGTCCAGAATTTTTGTAGGTTGATAGAGACTCAATTTTCTGCTAAGGTTAAAGTCATTATGACAGATAATGGTCAGGAGTTTAACATGCCTGATTTTTATTCCACTCATGGAATACTTCATCAAACCTCCTGTACTCAGACCCCTCAGCAGAATAGTATAGTCGAAAGAAAGCATCAACACATATTAAATGTAGCTCGGGCCTTGAAATTCCAAGCTTTCTTGACAGATATATTTTGGGGAGATTGTATTTTTCATGCTGTTTACCTGATTAATAGACTTCCAACACCAGTCTTACAAAATAAGTCTCCTTTTGAAATGTTGTTTCACAAATTACCTTGTTTTTCTAATTTGAGAGTTTTTGGTTCTCTTTGCTATGCTTCTACATTAGCCCATGGTAGAGCTAAATTTGAACCTAGAGCACAAAAATGTATATTCTTAGGTTATTCAGCTGGTAAGAAAGGATATAAACTGTATAATATGGCCTCTGCAGCTGTTTTTGTGTCAAGAGATGTGATCTTTTATGAAACAGTCTTTCCTTTTGCACAAAAACAGGATTTTTCTCAATCTGTTTCCACTGATTTTTTTGCTTCACAATCTGTGTTACCAGTTGTTACTTCTCCTCCTGATTTAATTTCTAAATCTGTTCATGCTCCTGCACCCTCACAATCTTCTCTTACTGATTATAGTGTTTCTGACTCTTCTATTCATGAATCCTCATCTTCTTCTACTGATGTAGTTGATTCAATCTATCCTAGTCATTCCACTTCTTCATCCACCTTTCCAACTAGAAGATCTACCCGAATTAGACATGCTCCTACATATTTACAGGATTATCATTCTCATCTGTTCATCCTAATAATACAACTTCTCACATTTACCATCCCCTTTCTCAAGTTCTTTCTTATGAACATTGTTCTTCTTCTCATAAGACTTTTTGTCTCAATATTACTAGTATACTTGAACCTAAGAGTTATAATCAGGCCGTTCAACATGCTTGTTGGAGACAAGCTATGCAAGTTGAGTTGGATGCTTTGGAAGCAAATCACACTTGGACTGTTGTTGATTTACCTCCTTCCAAGGAAGCATTTGGATGCAAATGGGTGTATAAGATTAAATACAAAGCAGATGGTAGCATTGAGAGATACAAGGCTCGACTTGTTGCTAAAGGATATACTCAGCAACATGGACTGGATTATATTGATACATTTTCTCCCGTAGCTAAGATGACTACTATAAGAACCTTGCTTGCTGTAGCAGCTGTCAAAGGTTGGCATCTTCACCAATTGGATATTAACAATGCATTCCTCCATGGGGATTTAAATGAGGAGGTTTATATGTATCCCACTCCTAGGTACACTCAAGCAAAATCAGGTCAGGTTTGCAAACTTTTAAAGTCACTTTATGGACTCAAACAAGCTAGCAGACAGTGGTATTCAAAACTCACTACTGCTCTGCTCTCTAAGGGTTTTCATCAAGCTACATCCGATCCTAGCTTGTTTCTCAAAGGCTCGGGTTCCTCTTTTCTTGCCTTGGTGATTTATGTTGATGATATAGTGTTGGCCAGCAATGCTACTGATCTTATTCAAGAGGTTAAAGACTTCTTAGATTGTACCTTCAGGATCAAAGACCTTGGTGTCTTGAAATATTTCTTGGGACTTGAAGTAGCCAGGTCCTCTACTGGTATTCATCTGTCCCAACGTAAATATACCTTGGAGTTATTACAAGACACTGGTTTTATTCATTGTAAACCAACTTCTACACCCATGGTTGCCTCATTAAAGCTTGATCGAGATAATGGTGTTCCCTTACCTGATGCATTGCAGTATAGGCAATTAATTGGGAAGCTTCTGTATTTGACTACCACTAGGCCAGACTTGTCTTTTGCTGTTCAGCATTTTTCTCAATTCATGGATAGGCCTACTGATCTTCATCTCAAGGCTTTGCATAGAGTGCTTCGATATCTCAAATCTAATCCAGGCCAAGGTCTTTTCTTTCCTTCTCAATCTGATCTTGTGCTTAAAGGCTTTAGTGATTCTGATTGGGCTTCTTGTCCCACTACCAGAAGATCAGTAACTGGTTATTGTGTTTATCTTGGTCAGTCTCTTGTTTCTTGGCGCTCTAAAAAGCAGTCTACTGTTTCTCGTTCATCATCGGAGGCAGAGTATCGAGCTCTAGCTACTCTTACTTGTGAAATTCAGTGGCTGTTATTTTTGCTTGCTGATCTACAGATTTTTCATCCTGATGCTGCTTCCGTGTACTGTGACAATCACTCCGCCATTGCCATTGCAGAGAACCCTGTGTTTCATGAACGAACTAAGCATATCGAACTTGATTGTCACCTTGTTCGAGAGAAGGTGCAAGCTGGAGTGCTTCGATTATTTCTTGTTCCTTCTTCTTCACAACTTGCTGATCTGTTTACTAAAGCTCATCCACCTGCTGTTTTTCATCCTTTACTTGCCAGATTTCATCTCCACAATCTTTACACTCCAGCTTGAGGGGGGCTGATGAGAAACTATATGTATATTGTCTTTTGCGGGTGTTTTTTTGATAGTTGCTGAGCTGGCTGCTGAGCTGGCTATTGAGCTGTAGAGTTTTTTTGTCATTTTCTGTCTTAGTTAGTTAACACCTCTGTATATAAATACCAATCTGTATAGCTATTGGAACAAGGCGGGAAAATAAATTTTCATTTCCTCCAAAATCTTTCCGAATCGAAAACAAATTACTTGTGAATACAGATGTCTCATGTCCAATGCATTCATATAAAACGCATTAAAATCACCTTTCAAAAATATTGCATGATTCAACTGTACTAAACTCCAATTCCACAAAATCACATATTTTGCCATCTCTTGATTGACATATAAATATTTAATTGTACTCTCCCCGTGAAGGCCTAAGAGCATGCTGATCAGATGCTAGGATAGGCTAACTTTAATTTCTCCATTGACTGTGCTTCCCACCGTTGCATCCTTATCCAATGAGTACATATGTTCTTTTAGTCAGACATGCACATGGCAGAAACTGTTTTATAGAAAGGCTGTTTTACACATGTCAAAAAGTCTCTGTTCAAGTCGTAGGAGAGCACGCCGTGATCCTCGCCATGATCTCGCTTAGACCGCGGCCTTAGTGGGGTCTCCCTTGCGGCTGCCAGGTTGAAGAAATCCTGGCAAGCTGGTCATATTGGCTCACGGCATATGATTGGCTGGATTGGATTTTCGATGCTTCCAATTCATCCGAATCTTGAAAATCCGTCGCAAATCAACCATTTTCTTGCCCCTACCTAAGGGAAAATGTTGATGGTCCAGAGGCTCAAACTCATCACCTTGCAATTAGACTCCCCACGCACTAATTGTCTCCCACATGGTCGGGTCCATGACACCTGCATCATCGCATAATGCCTTCGGACCGGGCCTAACCGTCTGCTTAATGATGGATGCCACGCCAACCGTATCTTTAACCAAATTGATTAGAATTCCAACTCGAGGATTTTCATGCGCTAAACCCGTAAACCAATTCTGATTTTTCAAGCTGACCAATGACTTTTACAACATTCCATGTTTGTCGGCTAAACTGAAGTTAACCCAAATCTAAACGGTTGTTAAAGCAGAGCAAAACGTTGAAGCCAATCTAAACTTCACAAAGTTATTATCACTAAAATTAAAATGCAGCTAAAATTGACCTGAATGAAGGTAAAAGCTCAGTCTTGTCACTGTAGTTGCTTCAGGATTAAAGTGCTTTCCAAATACTTCTAGTTGACTATCCTAAGCCTGCTGCATAAGAGAGCAAAATAGAAAAAGATTTTACTATTGTCATTCATTCTTTTTGTAGTAATGGGTCAGTTTCATATATAGGTGGAGAGTAGGTACTTTCTTTTGATTAAAAAATATTGATCCGTTTTATTAAGAGTTTAAATACAAAACTGACATCGAGATCATGTTTAACCAAAATCATACTATTTGATTCAGATATATATATATATATATATTAATATCGGTACTACTAATATGTTTATTAGTTTAACATGAATTAAAATTAGGTCTTACAAGTCCATTAAATAAAATAAATCCAACTCAAAGATTGTCCTCATTGTACTCAACATGTTGTTGCCTATTAGCACAAAAAGCCTTCTAGGCCTTCTTTCATAATTTCTCTTTTGTACTTCATACCGCAACCAGTGATAAACCAAGGGGAAACGGTGCTGCTTGTGAGGAAGGCATTTCCAATCCACGTCGCTATTTGAGAACCACTACGTTCAATATTTATTTCCATGGCATTTCGGATGGAAAAAAACTCTTCTAACCCAAGCGGACAGGGGTCCATTTCTTTGGGGCCAGGACCCAGTTTTGCAGCGAACGATTGCTACACACAGATGCGACACCTGGCCAAAGTGCCCTAGAGCCCTTCAAAACTGGGGCACTGGGGCACATACCTTTATCATATTGAGCCACTGTTATCTTTGAATATTGCATGTGCGAGCTAGGGTATGATGCTACCCGAGAGTTGAGAAGTCTTTGATGCTCATTAATAAAGAAAAAGGATAGGTGTTGAACATGAAAGCAAGCAACTGTGTCAAAGAGTTGTAATAATAACCAAATTCAATTTCGGTCGAAGGACTGTGGCAGACGGCTCCATTTCCATGAAAAGCTGTCCCATGGAATGCATGTGCCTTGCTTTTTTTGTCTTTACATCTAATCTCTGTAAAATCTCATGGAGGGCCCCACGAGACTCGACATAGGTCTGCTTCCTTCGGCGTAATTTTCTGTATTCCATGTCTTGATGAAAGAGCATGGTTTTCGTGGTCAAAAAAGAACTAACTACGAAAGGGAAGTGAATTATATTATCTTGGAGTTGAATGGTGTGGATTTATATGGATGTATGGGCATCTGAGTGGGATTCCATGTTTGAAAATGTGTTTACTTTGTATAGAACCGATGATGATTTTGTGCTGGAGCCAATTTAGCTACAGTTATAGTGGTTGGTGAGGTGAACTTTCCTACTCGCTTAAATCAATTCAAATTAATTCAAAAGTAGTAGGAGAAAGCCTTTCATCTGTCTACACTTGCATTCTTCCTTTCATTGTCTTTAGGGTGGCATTATTTATTGTGTTTTCAACAATAAAAAATGAATTTTGATACAATGATAAATATTATCTTTTTGTGATTCGGAGATAACGATATTTAATCACAAAAACAATTTCTCGTTAATATGGAAAAAAGACTGTGAATATATAACTTTTCTCATATCCTATAAAGTAAAAACTTTATGCATTGAATTTACTATTATCTTATGATTTTCAACCAGAGAATTGTAAGAGAGAGATCAGAAAAATGAGGGGAGATTTTAATGTCAAATAAATAAAGATAACTTAGAATTTAGTATATATCAACACATCTGCACTTGCTTTCTCAAAGTCCATCAAGATTCCACAAAAGACTCCCTAGATGTTCTAAGAGTAACAGGCCGAGGTTGTAATGATCGGAGTTGAATAAACAAACAAAGAAAAAGACAAAAAATAGAGTAAAAAATAGTAAAAGCAGGGGAAAAAAACGGAGGGAAGAGAAAGCCAAGGAAATCTTCTAGCTAGACTTTTCTTCTTCCTCCTCGTATTTTCATACATATTTTTCTTAAGCTTTCCCTACTCACTTCAATCACTTGTAACAAAGTGTCCTGTTAGATCATACGTCGCCATCAACAACGAGAGCCTTTCTTGCAATTAAGTGCACCAGCGTTAGTCGTTATCGTAGCGACAAGTGAAGATGGCCTAGCGCCCAAGCTAGAAGCCTTGGCATAGCTTGAGGAGGCGCCTGCGCCCGACGGCGTGAAAAATGCGCCGTTCACCATCAGGTCGCCCTCGGATCTCCAATTCCAGCTCTTCCATTCACTCTCGGGTGCATCTTCATGCTTGGTTACCTGCGTGAAATAATTATTAATCGCTATACTTCATCTAGTCTTATTAAATATATACCGAAGTGTTTAATGGGTTCTCACCTCTTTGTTGAATCTGTCATCAGGTGCAGTAAATCTGTTCCCTTGGCTGTTGATGGTTGGGTTAGCACTTCCTCCAATGGCATACATTTCCCAATGGGTGTAGTCATTGTTCACCACGTGGAAATACCCATGTCTACATCTGTAAATGTGAAAAAGAAGTTATATTAGTCTTTTAGATGATGACCCACATAACCAAATTCACTATGAGATGTGTACTATACAATTATAGTGAGTTAGAATGCGAGAATGGGTGTAATGGTAAAGGTTAATTTTTTGTGATTTCATTATTATCTCATGAAAATTTTATGCACTAAATTTGCTTTTTAATAGGTTAGAAGCAATGACGGATGGGTTAAATTAGTGAAAATACATATACCACTACCCTGTAAAGAGTACTTTACTTTTTTGTTAGCCCTTTAATTATTTACCTTGGCATCCTTTGGACAAGCCCTTCCCCAAAGTGATTAAAGGCAATGGTGGCTTGCATGTTCTTGTCTTCAGTATAGGAATCACTGTGCCCCAATAGCATGACCTTGTCATGGTGAGTCATGTAGTTGTTTGAAATGGTGATAGCCGTGGACCCATGAATGGCATCAATCAGGCCGTCCTTGCAGTTTGACAATGAGTTATGATCCACCCAAATATGGCTACCGCCAAAGATGGATACACCATCACCGTCTGAAATGGTCCTAAAACCATAGTGCCGTGGGGAGTCCCTCACCATAGCATTCCCTCCTTGCTTGCAGTCATGAATGTTGAGTCCATGAATAATAATGTTGGTCACAAACTGTATAGTAATGCATGGACCCCCGGCAATGTGAACACTAGCGCCCCTGCCATCGATTGTCTTGTGCGAATTCATGATGAGTTCTTCCTTCAACTGAATGGTCATGTCACGAGCGAAAATGATCCACAATGGTTCATCTTGAATTACAGCATGCCTTAGAGTTCCTGGCTTGGGGTTAACCGGATCATCATCACCAGAGTCAGTGACAACATAAATTTTACCATCTCTTCCACCAACGGCATTCTTGCCAAACCCAATTGCACAGTCGGCCAGCCTCTGGCGGTTCTTCTCCCAGTTGGGGTCACACCGCCAGCAGTCGTCGATGGGGTTGCCGGTTCCGCAAGACAGATAGCCAAGGTTCCTCCTAGACGCATTGATGGCCCTGCCCAAAAAAACAAAGAAACGTTACACATTTTGAGTACAATACCGTCTGCAGTCTGCATGCATGGCTAGCGGTGGAGCCATTGATTTACCTGTGGACATCTTGAACTACAAGCTCTGGATCTTGAACGGCGGAAGAGGAAATGAGAGATGGGATTAGAAGAGAGGTGAAGAGGAAGAGAAGAAAAAGCGAAGGGAATGCCATTGGTTTTGCTCTTGGATTCTTCAGAGAGTGAAAGGAAGGAGGAAGGACGGTTGAGTTTGAAAGAAAGGCAGAGGGGGGTGTTTATAAAGGGGATTAAAGCCTCTCTCAATGGCGTGATTAAACTAAACATGTGGGGTTTTGGCCAAAAAAAAAAAACCAAACATGTGGGGTCGCTATGCTTCGTGATTTCAGGTTTTACGGGATTCCAGTTGGGTAGTTTTGGCCGTTAAGAAAGGCCCTGAATATGGCTGCCCAGACAGTCAAAAAGAACACAAAATCAAAGAAAGTTCTTCCTACTGAATTCCGCTTCCCTCCCTTACATTTTTGACAATTCCATATTTCTATAGTATTTATTTCATGTCAAATATGTGCAAAATATGAAAATTATTGTGTTTACTAAAGTGGTGTCATCCCACATTTGTTAAATGCTATGGGTTAATTCTTTTTTAAACTTGTGAGAATCCTTTATATGTAAATTGGATACTTTCGTACAGTTTTATTCAAGTCAATGAATAAAATAAAAGAGTTCTCCTACCAGTGTTATACTTCATATTAATATGTTAAATAAGAAATAAGCTTTCAATTTTATCAAATTTATATACAGTTTTGTCAAAAATTTAATATGTTATATTTATATTTTTTGTTATGTTCCTATTGTATCATTTTATCCTGTCTAAAATTTTTGTTTGTACTTTTTCTTTTGGTGTTTTCCACGTAGATTCTAGGTTACCTCACCCTGTCAAAATGCCATCATTTAAGGGTGATTTCCCGGGCAAATTGGGGCATAGGTGAGTTGTTTTCTTGAAGAGGTAGTTCAAATTTGACATTTGTGCTTGCTAGCCATTGATTGAGAAGGACACTAGGGGAAAATAAGCCCAAATGAGATATGGTACTAATTGGAACCTTGGAAGAAGACTTTGTTGCTCCAATTTCGTTAATCTCTTTAGAAGTAGGCCTATAAATTTATGGATTTTATGGGACCCCCTTTGCATTTGCTTGATTTGGTCGCCAATGGGTGATATATAATAGTTATGTCTTATCTGCTTTTCATTATTAATTAAATAACATAAGCATGCAAAAGTCCAGATTAAAAGCCACACCAGAGGATGGAAGTTATAATTTTTTTCTTAAATTAGATATTGACTCAAATGATCAAATCTTTATCAGGAGTGTAAACAAGTTAAACTATCGATGGGTTACTTGAATTCAACTCAATTATTACTTAAGTTTGATTCGTTTGTTTTTGAGCGAAATTAAAATATTTTAATATTCAGCTCGAGCATCTAATAAGCCTAATCAATTTTTTAAATATATATTTATTAAATTACTTTTTTACTCACATAATAGTGTAATACATGATTAAAAATGACAAATTAAGTTTATCAAATCAAATTGGAGTGATTCCAACATTTTATGAGATGAGATTGATTTTTAGAAACTAAGCTTGATCAAACTCTAACCAAGTTTTGAGTTTTGGAATCGAGCTGAGCTTAAGTTTAATATTGAATCATCTCAATTCGATTACACTCTTATTCTTTACTTTTAAAATGTAAAAATTTTATGTCTAATATTCGAATCTTAATACCTAGATTTCTCCTATTTCTAATCAAAAGTTTCCGTTCTATATATAAAAAAAAATTAAAATTTTGGTTTGAAAATTGCCAAAAAAATCATAATTTTAGTAATAATAATAAGAGTTTGTATATGATGCACTGACAGTGTATAGCTTTTATACATTGTCAATCAACCACATAATGCCACTTCATTAATGAGCAAAACATAAAAGTACACTTCCCTTAAAAATAAATTTAAAAGCTTTATTAATATTTACATTTAAAGGTTTACACATTTTTAAATTTTGCTTATCAATGAAGTGGCATTATTTGATTGACAGACAGTATATAACCTCTATACACTGTCAGTGCATTATCTATAAACTGTAATAATAATTATACATATATATAGGGTTTATATATGATGCACTGATAGTGTATAGTTTCTATACACTGTCAATGCATCAGAGGTTGACACCTCATCAATTTGCAAAATAAAAAATATGCCAAGCCCTTAAAAGTAAATATAAATTAATTCTTTTAATTTGCTCATAAGGGTTTATTGATGAGGTGTCAATCTCTTATGCATTGACAGAGTATAGAAACTATACACTGTCAGTACATTATATATATATATATATTTATAGACACACACCCCTAATTTTCAATCATGCAAGTTTTTGCATTTTGGTATCAATTTCTACCCTTTACCATTAAATATTCCCCCGTGTGATTAAAATGGGCCTTAAGGGAGGTGGGAGGCCTTAAATTATCACCCAAACTCCCTAACAATCATAAGTAGTAATTAACTATAAACTTGCAGTACTCACTTCCCACTTGCTTCAAAGCTAAGCAGGCTGCTGAGCGATATCCAAAGACTATTTAATTTTGCTTTCTTTTACATTGAAAATAAATTAAATTGAAAACTCGTGACAGCAGCACATGATTTTGCGCTCTAATTCAAACATCACTGGACTTTGTAGGCCCTGAATCAATTTTTTTTTTCTTTGTTATACTATTTTCTTCTACTGATATTTTTCCTAACCGCAAAATACGCCGAAATTTCACATTACTAAACAAAAATATTTAACAATGCATGTTGACATGGCTCAATCAGGATCTCTCAAATTGCCAATTGTGTAAGTAACTAGCTAACACATGGCCTGCAACGACATGGCAAAGATCCCAGTCATTTGCTTAGTTGGACATCTTTCGCTAAAGCTACCTGGATTCTTGTTCTTTTTCTTAATTCTGTTGTGGTTTGTCGGCGAATTATGGCCGATGATTGTAGTTTTGGAAAGGGATCACAGCCGTTGATTTGGGAATATTGGTAGGGTCTTGGGCACTTTTAGGAAAGAAAATGCAACGTAAAAGGCGTGAAAGTCTTTGTTAAGCAGTTAATGTAGGGGATCAAAGAAAGAAGGCAGAAACCCATGTTATTAGTTAGGTCTTTTTAGGGTTTTATTGGTCCAAACCTTCTTCCTTTATGTTTTGGTGGTGGGGTTGGGGATGGTGAGTGAAAACAACTGGGCAACTTCCCTCGCCTACTTAACACGTGGTGCACAACACTGCTGCCATGTGACATGCTCTCTTAGCCAATATTTTTTTCTTTCTTTGCTTTGGGTACTGTCGTAACGGCTTCGCGCTCGACGAATTTTGAAAAAGCGTTTAAAAACAAAAATGAGAGTCTCTACCAATCTTTTTTGACTAGGTGTGATTGGCCACCTGAAAACGTTTATCTTTTCAACAAAATCTCAAAATTAATTAAGTTTTATTAAAAAGATAATCTTTTGGTCTGGGAAACAAAAATTGGGTTCGGGGGTACGGTTACGCGTGGGGAAGGATTAGCACCCCCACGACGCTCGTTAAAAAATGGTACCATAATAATCATGTGTTATCCTTTTTTGTTTTAATAAAATGATCTTACTTTAATATTTAAAATTAATTCTTTTTTTATTCCAACCTTTTTGTTCAAAAATCATTTTTTATTTACAAATTTATTTTGTTTTATTTTAAGAGGTTAAACTTTATTTTTCGAAAATAAATGTGAACCTTTTTGTATTGAATAATTAAATCAAATACTCCAATACTTTTGGCAGCATTCGAAATAATTTTTCTCACCTAGAGATTTCTTAAGAATCACTACTTGTGACTTCTATAGAATCTCATCCTCGGAAGATTCACACTTATTTAGAAATTAAATGGATGCATATGATGCAAACAAATAATATATGATGCAAATGAATTTTTAATTTCATTATTTATTTATTTAATTTTCTTTGTTTTTAAAAAAAACTTATTTGTTTTTATTTTGTTATTATTTATTTATTTAATTTTCTTTGTATTTTTTTAAAAAAACTTATTCATTTTCTTTTTTTTTATAAAAATTTAAATTATTGAAAAATCGTACTAAATATTCCAATACTTTTGACAACAATTAGTATGACTCTTCTCACCTAGGGATCAGCTGGGAATCACTACTTGTGACTTCCGTAGCATCCCATCATCGGGATTTAATTAAATTTAAATTTTATTATTAATTTTGAAAATTCAATTTTATTTTCAAAAATTTAAATTATTGAAAAATCATACTAAATACCTCAATACTTTTGACAATATTTAGCAGACTCTTCTCACCTAGGGATCAGTTAAGGAATCACTACTTGTGACTTCCGTAACATCGCATCATCGGAATTTAATTAAATTTAAATTTTATTATTAATTTTGAAAATTCAATTTTATTTTCAAAAATTTAAATTATTGAAAAATCATACTAAATACCTCAATACTTTTGACAATATTTAGCAGACTCTTCTCACCTAGGGATCAGTTAAGGAATCACTACTTGTGACTTCCGTAACATCCCATCATCGGAATTTAATTAAAATCTTATTATTTTCTTTAAAAAAAAGAACTTATTTTATTTTCATTTTAATAAAAATAAAAATTATTGAAAAATCATACTAAATATTCCAATACTTTTGGCAACAATTAGTATGACCCTTCTTACCTAGGGATTAGCTAGGAATCACTACTTGTGACTTCCGTAGCATCCCATCATCGGACTTTCATTCAATTAAATTTTCCTTGATTTCCTTTTTCTTGGTTTTTTATTTATCTTGATACTTTTTTTTTATCAACAATAATTAGTGAAAATACAAGTAAAAGAAAATTTTTCAAAACTTTTATTTTATAACATGCATTAATAATAATAATAATAATAATAATAGTAATAATAATAATAATAATAATAACAACAACAATAATAACAATACTAATAACAATAACAATAATAATAAAACACCACAATAATAATAATAATAATAATAATAATAATAATAATAATAATAATAATAATAATAATAACAACAACACAAATAACAATAATAATAACAAAACCTAATAGTAATAATAATAATAAAACCCAATAATAATAATAATACTAATAATAATACTAATAGTAATAAAACAAATAAAGGGCTAAGAAAAATATACCCAAATCAATTGGATTTTAACCCAATAAGGAAATTTTTGAAGGCAGCCCAAAGACCTTCCACCTGAATTGGGCTCAGCTGAAACGTGGGCTGCCCAATGAAGCTTTATGGCAGGCCGGATGGTGGGCCGGGTCGCAGAACGGGTAGCAGGTCAGGCGAAGCGGGTCGGGTGCGGAACCGGGTCGGCTGGCTGGCACGCGGGTCCCTCCTTCGCGGGTCAAGCGCGGATCCTGGACCCGGGTCGGGTCCAGGCGCGGATCCTACTTTTTTTTAATAAAAGCCTTGTTTTTTTTTATTTCTTTCATTTTTCCTTTTTCTTCAAAAAAAAACGCCCAGAGCCTTTGAGGCTCTCCGCCGGGGCGATTCCCGGCCACCGCTGGGGTCTCTTCCGACCGCCGTCGGCCACCGTCGCCGGTGGCCAAACCCCAAAAAGATTGCCTTTTTTCGATTCCTCTCCCCCTCCTCTTTTCGATTCCGACCTCCGATTCACAAAAAAAATAGCCCTAACTTAGTAGATCTGACTTTGAAACCCTCGGTCTCCTCCCCCTTTTTGTTGTTTTTTTTTGTTGATGGTTTCGGATGTGTTTGTGGTTGCTGGTTTTGTGTTGGTTGTTTGTTGTTGTTTTTTCCTTTGCAGGTTTGAGGGATTTAGGTCTTAGGTTCGGGGTTCTCGGGTTTGGGGTTTCGGGATCTAGGGTTTTCGGTGACGATGGTTTTCTGGTGTTGGTGATGGTGACCAGGCAGTGGGGGTTTCGGTGGTGAGGTGGGTTCATTGGCAGGGCCAAAGTGGAAGGGATTGGGGTCTGTGAGGGGTTCCTCCCTTGGGGTTGAGGGTGAGGATTGGTTGAAATGGTGAGGCCCTGGGTCTCGGGTGATGATGGGGTTTTGGGTTGTTGGTTTGCTTGGGGGCTGGTGGAGATGGGACGGTTAGGCAGGGGCTAGTGGCTGTGGCAGACTTGCCGGTGGCAGGAGTTGGTGGTGATTGATGGACTGATGGCAGATTAGACCAAAAGAAACAAAGAAAATAAAAATAAAAAAAAAAAATAATAATAATGAAAACCAAATAATAAAAATAAATATAAACAAATAATAATAATAATAGTAATAATAACAAAAAGGGACAAAATTAGGTGTCAACAGGTACAATAAAGGATTTCTTATTTTAGAAATACCGAAGTGTATGTGAAAAAATTTAAATTTTAGATTTGCAGAATTTTTATTAAAAGTAAACTTATTTCTTTGATATAAAAGAGATAGATATTTGAGAATAAAAATAAATAAATTTTAGATGTTAAGACTCGAAATCCAAATTTGTTAGTTATCATTTTTTAAAAATGATTGCACAAATCATTTAAGTTTCAAATTCACATGTAATATTTGTTTTTTTTTTTTGTTACAATAATATTTGTTTTTTTGTTACAAGTTCACATGCAATATCTTGTTATTTCACAGTCAAATTCATTTTTTTTTTGTGATTGCATTTATTTCATGTTATTATTTCTTAATTTGCTGCTTAATTCATGGATTAGAATTTGGAAAATCAACTTTAACTAGATTTTAAATATCAAATTTTGGAGTAGTTTAGGACTAAATATAATTAATGTTTTAGGTATTTGAAATTAATAGTCAAATTTTTAGGTAAAACTATAATTAATAAACATCATTTGGTCAAATTTTGTACACACATTTTGGTAGGGAATGCCACCGACAAATGAAATGTAATTATGCTAATTTCCATTTTGTTTTTAGAAAAAAAAATCATATTTTAATCCATAGGGATAAGAAAAGAAAGCGCAAAATAAATTTTGTTTGAACTAAGAAACAAAAATCTGCAGAAGTCAATCACTTTTTTTTTCATAAGATTACGTAAACAGGTAAGTATGAAATCATAATCCAAATGAAATATAATAAAATCAACACATATGAGACAACTATTGCATAAGAAAAATAATAAATAAATAACTTGAATTAATTAATAAATTAACATAAAGTTATACAAAATCTACAGATAACTTGACGATCGAAAATAAACTAAATTTAAGCTAGATTTCCAAATTTTAATTAAATACTTCCTCTTCCTCCATCTATGAAGGATGATTTACTTTATTTTTTCTTTTAGAATAGTTGCAATTCAATTTTTTTTTATCAAACACCTCAAAATGTGCGTCATAGTAATAAATGAGAAGCTGCTAGTGTGACGTAAACTAAACTGGACTTAAAATTAGTTTTTTTTTTTATCTAAATCCTCCTATATCTAAAGATTATTTTAGGTCCCAACTAATTCGAAGTTGAGTTACTGTCGAACCTTGAACCGAGGGAATTCTTTTAGTACTATTTTTTTACTCGAGATATTACTAAAAAGACACTAAAATTTTTTCATTTGACTCAACAGAGTTGGTTGACTTAAAATTAATTTCTATATTAGTAAAAAGCTGCAAAAAATGCTACATATCACTTCCAAATATAATCAACAATACTATATTTTTTTTCTCAAAAAAATACTATATTTTCTTTTTTAATGAGTTTATATTTATTACAAATGCCATTTTTTTCGAGATTTTGTTTAATTATCTCATGCAACCTCTAAAACCGACTATCAATAAATTTGCGATTTGAATCGCAATGCATATATATCTTTTTTTTTTGGATTGAATACATATCTCTTTTTATTCTCAAGTTGAGATATCTTTATACAGAAGAATACTATAGTTTAAGATATGCTTGCAATTAATACCCATTCAATATGTTGCATTGGAAAGGTGTTACATATTTGTCAAAGTTTTTTGTATGTGCATCTTCACTTTTGCATTTAGGCTTTGCTTGATATAATGAAAAGAAAAGGGTGAGGAAGAAAAATTAGTTAATCAAATGGTTAAGCTACAAAGTAAAAAAATTGTTATAAAACATAACTATTTGATTAACTAATTTTTTTTTCTTACCCTTTTCTTTCCACTATAACAAGCAAAACCTTAATTTTTTTTTTGCAAACATGAAACATCCAACATGCATGTAAATGCATGATAAAGATACATGTAATGATATTTCCGACAAAGCAGGGGGTGAAAGATTGTCTGTGAGGAGGTAAAAGGGATGGCCCATCTCCACCAATAGTCACCAAAGGTGATGAGTGATGATGCATGGCTTAGCAAACATCATTTATTGGATTTGGATGGAGGAGGCTTCCATTTCTTAACCACACAAGAGCCACGCCTACTTCATACCAAATCAATTCTTAACCACACGACTCCACTTTTGAATAATGGCCTCCTCTTTATCCCTTGCCCTACATGTACCACATTGACAATGTATTTGTATTTCTATTTGTATTTATATACATATATAATTATATATAATAAAGTAGACGTGTCCATGGATTAATTTACTTATCTAGCTCGCATAGATATGATCTGATTTTGGAGTAATTCAAGTCTAGTTTGATTCGGTCAAGTACATTAAATTATTAAATAAAAACTATAATTATTAATATAATTTAAAATTTTCAAATGTTAATTTTTTCTTATATTTCAATATATATTTTTTGTACTTCTTGAGCTCGATGGGTTGAGCCAAATCTTGAGAAAAGCCTTTAAAAGGTTGATTGGGTTTAGTCCAATTTGGTTCGATTCATGGACACCTTTAAATAAAAAGTAATTATCATATTTCTATTAAAAATATTTAACAATGCATGTTGACATGGCTCAAGACTAGGGATTTTATATATTTTGGAGTACTTACATTTACACGCCCAACATTAATTAGGATACTCTGATAATGTGATGGGGAAAGACGATTAATCTGACTTGCCAACAAGAATATTGTGTTTGAAGTAGCATTAAGCCACCAAGATCAATGGTTTTCTTACCCTAAAACCTTCTGTTTTGGATTAAAATTAAACATAGCTGTTGGTAGCTTCATGATGTTTGGTAATGATTCTTTTTCTTTTTTTCTAAAACTAAAGTGTTTTGAGTAATATCGAATTAAACAAATTTGTAATACTTTAATCGATTTGAACATATTTATTTATATCGAATTTAATTTTTTTTAATCAAATCCAAATCCGAAATAACTCAACTCTTAAAACTTTCTTACCTTTAAATTTTAATCCGTAATAATGTTGGGTAAAAAGTCAAAGTTTTCACCACGATTGTATGATTGCAATCAACTTTCTCGAATTTTAATAGCTATGATTCTATTGACTTTGGAAGTAACTAAAATCAGCTAATAATTCGCGGAGTTGGTTTCCTAATAACAAAGGATGTTATTAATTTTTAATTGTGATTCAAATGATTGCGTTGATCGTGTTTTTTTTTTTATATATATATAAAATAAAATTTTATACATTTAAAGTTTAAATTTTAGTATTTACAATTTTTTAAATAAAAACGTTCAGTGTAAAAGAAAAATTATTGTCGGACAATATATAATAACTAAATACATTTGGAAGTGTATTTCAAAAAAAAAAAATCTATTTGGAAGTGGAAGCTTTCAACTAATTATGTGTAATAAAAAAATAAAAAAACTGCCATATAACTGTAACTGTTTTAACATAATTCTTGAGCAAATTTGTTTTTTAAGTTCATATACTGGGTTTTTAGGTTAAAGTATAGATCATGTAATTGCCAAAATTTGTAGATTTCATATTTTTCTTTTATTCGGAGAATTTTATTCGTACTTCTATTAATTCAATACGTTTTAATTCTTTTGTCAGTGACCACCATTAAATTGAGGATTTGGTCCGTCATGTTTGTATTCCACAAAGCTTCGCTCAATTGAAGTCATGAGAATCCATCGGGTAGTAATGCGGCAGAATTCTCCAGCAGTGTCAATTGATGGGCACGAGAATGTACCTGCTAGCAATGAGAACGCTCTGTAAAGCAATTGCACATCGAACCCAATGTTTAGCTAAAATGGTTCATATGGGTAAAATAGAGTTGAATTGAAATAATTCAGTGTTAGATTTAAGTTTAGTTCAATGTAAAAACTCAAAATTTAAAGTTCAATTCGAACTCAATTAAGTTTATTTTTTAAAATTTAAGTTCAATTCGACAAAATATTCAAATCACTCAAGTTCAATTTGATAGATTTTAATTCAATTTGATAGACTTAATTTGTCGCTTTCCAATTATATATTATACGGATAAAATGATAAATTAATAAAAATATACCAAAATTAAAAAGCTCGATTAGGCACATAAGCCACTTGAGCTAGACATTAAAATATTGAAACTTAACTCATTATTTTAGTAGCTTGAGCTCTAATTCAGCTAAAAAATAATCGAATCAAACTCGAATAGCTCCCGAGTAACTTGACTCCTTTGTATCCCTTTTCGTGTAATAATTCTTAAGAGGTAGCAAAATTCAAATCTTAATAACTGATTTTTTTCTATTTCTGAACTTCTGCACCCCCTTTGTAAAAGAAAAGAAAGCAGTGGCACCCCAGCCAGTATCGGTGGCTCTAGACGCTGGGGATATGGATTTCCAATTCTACGCAGAGGTAAACTTTCAAATTGATCTACTTCCACTTTTAAATTTCCAATTTGAAAGATGGAGCTGGTATGGAGTATTGCAGAACCCTTTTGAAGTTACAAGCCACGCTCCACGATTTCCTACCAGCAAAGCTAACCAGATCTTTGAAGGAAACCGAAACAAACATGCAGCGGAATTTAAATCATTCGGCCTCCACCAGGATCGGTTCGGAGAGTTGCCTGATTAGGGTTTCGAGATTTTACCTAACGTTTTCTCTGATTTCTGTCGTTGGTCGAGTCACAAGCAACAACCTTTCGTTCCTGCCTCTATGGTATCCACACGAACGGATCTCACGACTCTTGAACGTCTCACGATCAGCAGCCTTAAAGAGCGTTTTTGATTCTTGTAATCGAACTGCTAGCTTCGATTAAAAGAAAACTTTTCTGTTTTCTAATTGTGTCGCTCTATTTTTTTAGAAAAACATCTTTTTATAGGCAGTAAATTTTACCCTAAAATTTACTGCCAAACAGAACTCTAATCCTATTTAGAATAAGATTAACTATATCCTTAATCCAATTCAGAATAGGATTAGATATATCCTTAATCCAATTCAGAATAGGATTAATTAAGCTCCTCATTGATCCGTTCTAAGTGTGCGACCCAATAGGTTCTCAAAACAATGACAATGACAAAATTGTCACAGGCAATGAGCGGTATCTAACAACACATCATTGCTACCCATGTAACGAGAATGTCAATGACTCGACATAACCTTACTCGTGATAGATGTTACCGTGTAGTCTAATCCCTTTATCCTTTGATGTCTTGATTAGACACAAGTCATGGAATGTGTCACACTTGTATAGTCTAATCAGCGTTTCTTGATTCCTGAGTAGACTAATTAAACAAATAAAATCAATATCTCATATTGACTTATTCGAGCACATCCATTCATTTCTTAGTCTCACTCTATCAAAGGACCCAAGACATCACTCTTGTTATATAAGAGGGATAAATCCTATCTTGATCACTCAACATCCCTCTACATAGATCAAGGCATACCCAATTACTACCTTTATAGTCCATCCTATTACGAATGACATCTAGCAGCATTAAAATATGCAATTCTCTATGTTGGGATCTCTGATGATCTCAAGTCAAAGGATCACATACACCATCATCACTATGAGAATCGCTTATGACACTCATATAACAATCCATGTAGCGTTCTCATGGAGGGTCGATCCAGTACATAGTTCTCTAACATATACCTATGTGATGACTTGATATCCCATATCCATGACAATGGTCATCAGTCAACCACATACTAATCTTATCGTACATTGTTATCCTTGTTCACAATAATACTTGACTAGGGATATTTTAAGAATAGTGTGTTATTACTATTCTAAGGACATTATCATATAAGATTACATTACGCAGTTATAAGACAAATATAATAATGAGCTATAATAAATAAAATATCATGATACATAAAAAAAATGCCAAAGTCAATCATCTAATGAATGGTTCTAAGGGCATAATCCAACAATCTTGACCCTTTAGCATAATCTATTCCTAGAAGATATCCCAGATTAGACCAATTTATTTCAAGCTAGCAAAGCTTGAAATTTATAAGCAAACAGAACACTTCTGTCATAACGTCTAGGTCCGTGAACCTAACCGCTAGACTTTAATATCAAGGAGTCGCCACCAACCATTCAAATCTAAGGTGTGATTGGTCACCTACTCTTGTCTAAGGATAAGGCATGGTCTACGTTCAAAGGATCTAGGGTTCGGGAGTACGGTTACGTGTGGGGAAGGATTAGCACCCCCACGACGCCCATTCTAAAATGGTACCACTTAGTTCTAAGTTTAGTCTAAATTTGCCTTTATGTTTGTATTAGTTTTGATAATTAAATATTGGGAAAGTTTCTAAGACTATTCCATCAATCTGGCTCAAATCTTAGAAACTCCCCTCACCTCAAGATGTTCAAGGAGTACCAATCGACTTTCTTGAACTCCATCGTTGGATTGATTGAGTATATTATGGAATTCTTATCTTTAAATATTTTCTAATCTTATTCTTCTTATTGTATTGTTTTAATTCTATTATTTTATATTTTTAAACATGACATATGGGTTATTGACAATTCTTCTTAAGTATCCCATCAATCTGGCTCAACCCAAGAAGAATCCTCTCACCTAGAAATTCCAAGGAGTACCAATTGACTTTCTTGGAATTTCATCATCGGCATATGTCATACTTAATTCCTTTATTTAAAGCATATTATTATTCTATTACCCTATCATCATGTTATTTTATATTCTTTATTATTATTATTATATTATTTTTTATTATATTTTAAAATGAACATGGACTATGTTTTCTTGAAAATTCTTCTCAAGTATTCCATCAATCTGGCTCAACTCAAGAAGAATCCTCTCACCTAGAAATTCCAAGGAGTACCAATTGACTTTCTTGGAGTTTCATCCTCGGCGTAATCCATATTCATCTTTAGTATTTTATTTAATTTTATTCTATCTTATCTTTATTCATATCTTATCTAACTCAATTTTATTTATCCTTTCATTTATTCCATCCTAATTTGAATTATGTTTACAAATTAAATTACTAATTTTTATTCTCAGAACCTAAACACTAATCCTAATTGTATTATAGCAATTGTATAAATCATGCAAGTCATTAAATCATATCAAATTATCCATGCAAAACACATCATACAGTTTGATCATACAAATTAAATTATCAAATTAAATATTATCATGCAAATTATCAAGTTAAATATTATCATGCAATTGCTTCATATAAAATCAAATTAAATTATTTCATACGACTTAAATTATTATGTCATGCAATATACAGTTAATCAAATTAAATTATCATGCAAACATTTATGAATTAATCATCTAACCATGTTACAGACCTGTTAAATTAATCTTACAAAATATCAATTAGTTAAACATTAAAAGAACCTGAGGAAGCTGGACTTCTCCTGTTGTAGCCGCAACAATTAATTATGGCTGCAGATGATGAGCTAAATGGCATGCATCAGATACGAGCGATGGTGATGAACAAGTGAGGAGCAGATCCAAACACAGCAAGAAGCAAGCAATAGCAACAGAGCAAGGCAGACGCGATAGTAGAAGGGGTTGGTAACGATGAGCAGTGCAGGGCCGGGCAGGAATGATGCGACGATAACGCGAGATGTTGAACAGGGACGCAGCAGAGCTATGCGGATGCGACAGAGGTAGTGTCAGCAACGAGCCACGATGGAGGTTAGGGTGATGATGACGCGGCTGTATGAGGCGATGGAGCAGATGATAATGGTGGTCGTCGCTGCAGCAAGCGAAGATGATGATGTTGGTTGGGTATTGCAATGCAAGGATCCCGAATTGTAGCTGCTTCTTCCTCCCCTTAAACATGAGACTTAATCCCCTTTTTATAGTCCAAAAACTTATTAGAATCCTAATACAACTATACTTATTCTCATAATTATCTTATATTTTATCTATTTCATTCTTATGTTAATCCTAATCTAACTCTATTAATCTAAATAATTATCCTAAAAAATCTAATTATCCTAATTATCTAATCCTAAAATTAATTTTATTTTTATTTCTTTTTAAATCCTATTTTAATTTTAATTTCCTAATTAATGTTAATTCTAAATCTAAAAATTCTAATTTAATTCTAGCCAAATTCCCAATTATTAAATTAAAATACAAATGTCACCCAACCCAATTATTTATACAAATTAAGATCCCGGACAAAATAGGGTGTCTACAGCTGCCCCTCTTTGTGCATTTGCTGTGAAACAGTAATTGCACAAAGACATAGACACCTATTTTGTTTGACTTCTCTTTTTTTTTTTTTTTAATTTTTTTATTTTTTCAAAAAGCTCCCTCTTAACAGAAAGGCAGTCAAACTTTAAAATCTTGTCTAAAAGCTCCTCCTAAACAGGCAGGCAGTCAAACTTTAAAAATCTTGTCCAAAAGGCTCCTCCTATACAGGCAGGCAGTCAAACTTTAAAAATCTTGTCCAAAAAACTCCCCCTAAACAGGCAGGCAGTCAAAATCTTGTCTAAAAGCTCCTCCTAAACAGGCAGGCAGTCAAACTTTAAAAATCTTGTCTAAAAACTCCCCCTAAACAGGCAGGCTGTCAAACTTTAAAATCTTGTCCAAAGGCTCCTCCTAAACAGGCAGGCAGTCAAACTTTAAAAATCTTGTCTAAAAGCTCCTCCTAAACAGGCAGGCAGTCAAACTTTAAAATCTTGTCCAAAAATTTGGAGGAATCATGTCCGAAGGTCTTATAGATTGTACTCAAGGAACCTTGTCTGTAATTTTTCTTTTTCTCATGCAATGCATCATGTATGCAACTACGCATGCATTCTATCCTATCTATGCAATGTCATTTGTGTAATGCCATTCATGCAATATTATTCACACAATCTATTCTATTCATGCAATGTTTGTGTTTTTTTTTTTGGAAAGCATTTCAACTTTAACTGTGGCAATAACAAGGTTTTTCTGTATCAGTCCATCTCATGCATTCTTTCATTTGTCATCTTGTCCTTATATTTCCTATTTCTTTCCTCATTTTCCTTCTTCCATTTTTTCTCTCCCAATGAAGCTCTTGTCTTCGTGCCCTCTTTATCTTATCTTATCCCTTGTCTCTTCTTCTTTACTATCCTTCCTATCTGGTCATTCATTCGCTCATTAAAATCTTCATTCACTCTTCTTTATTCATTGGTTTTTCTTGATTTCCAATTTCCATTCATTCACAAGTTTCCTTTTCTTTCATTTTCCTAAATAATATAGGAGTCTTTCACATATTTTGCCAAGCAAACATTCATTACCATTCTAATTTCAAGATTAATGCAACACAATTTCTCAAGCCCTCAAGGTAAAGATATAGCAAAGGAATGGTATTATTCAATATCTGAAAATATTACAAAAAGGTAGCCAAGTGTGAAGGCAAAGCAAGGTTGAAAGAAAAACAAGGATTCTAAGATTATTTAATCCAGGCTTTGGGCAAACATTCAAATAACTCTGATCAATTAATACAGAATTCTCATTCAAAAATCTCATTCTCTTCAAGTCATCCGACCATGTAAAGTCCTATCAAATCACATTAGTGCTTCTATATCATGACCCTTTAATGCCTTTTCTCCTCATACCTAAGTCGCCTTTTCAGGTTTTCAACTTAAATATGTCTCCTTGATTCAAGCTGCCCTTTACGGGTTTTCAGTTCGAATTCACCCCCTATTGACTCAAACTGCCCTTTTGGGTTTTCAATTTGAATCCTCCTTTTTCTTTTTTCTCTTTTTTTCTTTTCTTTTCTTCTTTTTTTCTTCTTTTTCTCTTCTTTTTCATTTTCTTTTCTTTCTCTTTTTTTTTAATTCATTTCTCTTCATTTTCAACTTCATTGTCCTTGATGAGGCTTCTCTTGTCTGTTCTCCATTTTGATTCATGCCCCAACATCAGATACTTCTTCACCCAATTTAATGCTCACATGGATCCAAGAGAGTCTTCGGAATCCCACTTCTTCCATCTAGACGAAATCTTTTTGCTTATCTTGATCTGCTTGTCCTACTTCCATCCAAAGGATCATCATCTCATAGTGTAAGTATGCCTTTATTCAACACATGATTCTTCAATAGGAGTACTCATATTTGATCAAAATGGACTTTTAAGGCACGTAATGTAGGCTCAGGTGAGGGTTTATGAAAGAAAGGATAATATAGGCCCAAAATAAGCGTTTCAAGGTTCGTCAAACCAAGAATCATTTTTCATGAATCAATTAGGCATTTTGACTTTTGCCTCATTCTAATATGCTTTCTCTCTCCTTTTTATTTAAATGTGACTAGGGTTTTCACTTTCTTGATTCAAACCCTCTTTCCTTCTTCTTTCTCTTTTTCTTTTTTGTTCTTTTTTTTTTTACAAAAGGTTTTTTTTTTGCCCCTTTTATATTTTTATTTTGCCCCACTGATCTTTCATCTTCTATTCTCTTTGCCCCCCAGTGTGGAGGGTGATTCTTGGTGGGTTATATAAAAAAGAAATATAATAGGCTCAAAGGGGTAATCAATGGATAATTTTACTCATGCTTGAAAGGTAGTGAAAGAAGGCCATTTCTCATCTCAATACAAGTACTCTCATTAAAGGTCATCCATTGAACAATGACAAACTCATTAGAATTTCATGTAGAGAATCACCTTTACTCATAACATTCTATAGTTGAAGATTTTAGACAAATATCTTCTATTCTCTTCTTGCTTGAACAATCTTGGCGAACTAAAATCCATTCAACCAACCAAAGCAGTCCTTTTCAGAATTGAATTTTATACTCATTGCCATCATCATTATCAAGTTCATTATTTGGATACTTTTAGGCTCAGTAACAATGTAAAATATGGGTATTGGTGTTTGGCATTAAAGAACAAGATTGGAATGAGGAATTAAGAAATATGCATCGCACTAATCCTTTATTGAAAATGAAAACAAATGAAAACTGGCCCAATACATAAAAGAATTCTTAATGCCTTTTGGGCTTAGGCACTCCTATATTGAAATGTCCTAAGATGAATGAAATTAGAAACAAAGAAACAACCATAATCTTCAAGTTAGTGAATCAATCAATATCATCCAGTTTCTTCCATAGCATCAACCGCTACCCTTTGTGTGATCTGGTAGAAGATTATCATTCACATTTGGGTCATTCTTTGTTCCAAAACTCAAAATTCCAGCATTGACAAGTGCTTGGACTTTCCTCTTCAAGCCCATACAATTCTCAATAGAGTGTCCAACATTGTCATTATGATAGGCACACCTTGCATTAGGATCATACCACTTTGGGTAAGGAGGTTTCAAGGGTTCTATATAAATAGGGGCAATAAGATGACCTTCCACCAACTTTGGGAATAGCTCAGCATATGTCATGGGTATAGGGTCTATGGTAACATTTCGGCTAAGTCGGGTGTTCCTTTGGTCATTAGGTGGGAAAGTGGGGTTTGTTGAGGCTGTAGGAGTTTGTCGAGGGAAAACAGGTTGATATGTGTTTTGGGGATGAGTTTGTGGGTAAGATGGGGAATAGGCGTAATTCACTGAAGGTGGGTAAGGGGTATAAAGGCGGCGTGAATTATTTGAGACAGCTTGTGCATCTCCTTCCTTCTTCGAGAATCCACCCTTCCTACTATCATTCACTGGTGTTTCAATCTTACCACTCTTGATGGCATTCTCAATGGCTTCACCGGTTAACACCATGTCTGCAAAGTTCTTAGCTACACTACTAAGCATACGCTCATAATAAGGAGCCTTGAGAGTATTCAAAAAGAACATGGTGATTTCCTTCTCAGTCAAGGGAGGTTGAATTAGTGATGCCACGTCTCTCCATCGTTGGGCATATTCTTTAAAGCTCTCATCTTTCTTCTTTTCCATACCTTGGAGAGATAAGCGGTCAGGAGCTACATCAGACACATGTTTGTATTGAGATATAAAAGCTCTTGCCAACTCAGACCAAGAAGAAACTTTGCTCCTTTCCAATTGGTTGTACCACTTAGCGGTTGACCCAGTCAAGCTGTCTTGAAAAACATGAATTAATAGCTTGTCATCCCATGCATATGCCGCCATCTTTCTACAATACATGGTGAGATGATCTTTTGGGCACGATCTTCCATTGAACTTTTCAAATTCAGGCACCTTGAATTTTGGTGGAAGCACGACACCACGTACCAAACACAACCTTTCGGCATCAACGGGTCCAAAATAGTCAACTCCTTCCACAGCACTTAGTCTTTCTTCTATCAAGCTCAATTGAGCTTTAGTACCACTATATTCTTCTTTATGCTTCAACTTTTCTAACTCTGTGGGATCATCTAGATTTGGCACTTCCACTGGGTTTTGAACTTGTATCTGTAGAGGTGTTGGAGCATTGACAGTACTTCCTTCAGGAACAAAAATATGGTTGTCTCGCATGCTTTGTTGAGCTTCTTGGATAGACTCCTCTTGATTACCCATCTTCTCCTTTCCTTTAATCATGGCTTTTAGCAACTGGGTAATTTCACTCAATTGCCCCCTTATCTCTGCATTTTCCCTTTCCAACTTTTCTATCATAATATTTTGATCCTCTTCCATTATGCGTGCTTGATACCTTGTATGATATCTATGGAAGGCAGATCGTCTAGTGGATGCAATTTTGATACCTTGTGCCACAATTTAGTTGAAATTATTTTCAATGTGATGATATGTTTATGCACAAAAATGAATGCACATGGAATGCCCTTAGGTCTAGCAATCTCTCCTAACAAGTAAAAGTGTGTTCATTCTCATGATAAGACAGGTGCAAACTTACATGAATGATATGTTATGTGATGCAAAATCAAACACAACTATGCATGACTTAATGATACAGACAAATTCTTTTTTTTTTGTTTTTTACTTTTTTATTTTGAAGAATGGAAGAAAGAAAAACTATATTTTTTGAATTTTTTTTAAAACAATGTACAAAAGAGGAAGTAAAACTTATTCCTTCATGAGTCCTATCTTAGGTTTGAGTCTACACTCCAATCTAATATGGTTCCACCCTAAGGCTAAGCCTTATGTTTCATTACATGCTGGGTTTGGATAATTCAAGGTCTAAAGGTTCCCAAATTGTTCCTCACTATCATCCATACAGGACTAGTAAGGCACCCAATCCTCACCTATTATAGGTTACAAACGGAAAGGTTCAATCTGAGTGGGAGTATTTCGCTAGCCTATGTGGAGGTTATCACCTCACGAAAGCGTAGTTACTTTACTCCCTCCTAAAAAGGAAGAGCCCGGGTTGAGGGCTTATGCAAATGCAAGTGATGTGTGTGTTGAAGGAATGAATTAACATTTTATTATACATTTTCCAAATACTTCTAGGCAAACTTAGACTAATCTTCAAACTAATCTTTGGCCTGACTCTCTAAAGTCCCCAGTGGAGTCGCCAAACTGTCATAACGTCTAGGTCCGTGAACCTAACCGCTAGACTTTAATATCAAGGAGTCGCCACCAACCATTCAAATCTAAGGTGTGATTGGTCACCTACTCTTGTCTAAGGATAAGGCATGGTCTACGTTCAAAGGATCTAGGGTTCGGGAGTACGGTTACGTGTGGGGAAGGATTAGCACCCCCACGACGCCCATTCTAAAATGGTACCACTTAGTTCTAAGTTTAGTCTAAATTTGCCTTTATGTTTGTATTAGTTTTGATAATTAAATATTGGGAAAGTTTCTAAGACTATTCCATCAATCTGGCTCAAATCTTAGAAACTCCCCTCACCTCAAGATGTTCAAGGAGTACCAATCGACTTTCTTGAACTCCATCGTTGGATTGATTGAGTATATTATGGAATTCTTATCTTTAAATATTTTCTAATCTTATTCTTCTTATTGTATTGTTTTAATTCTATTATTTTATATTTTTAAACATGACATATGGGTTATTGACAATTCTTCTTAAGTATCCCATCAATCTGGCTCAACCCAAGAAGAATCCTCTCACCTAGAAATTCCAAGGAGTACCAATTGACTTTCTTGGAATTTCATCATCGGCATATGTCATACTTAATTCCTTTATTTAAAGCATATTATTATTCTATTACCCTATCATCATGTTATTTTATATTCTTTATTATTATTATTATTATTTTTTATTATATTTTAAAATGAACATGGACTATGTTTTCTTGAAAATTCTTCTCAAGTATTCCATCAATCTGGCTCAACTCAAGAAGAATCCTCTCACCTAGAAATTCCAAGGAGTACCAATTGACTTTCTTGGAGTTTCATCCTCGGCGTAATCCATATTCATCTTTAGTATTTTATTTAATTTTATTCTATCTTATCTTTATTCATATCTTATCTAACTCAATTTTATTTATCCTTTCATTTATTCCATCCTAATTTGAATTATGTTTACAAATTAAATTACTAATTTTTATTCTCAGAACCTAAACACTAATCCTAATTGTATTATAGCAATTGTATAAATCATGCAAGTCATTAAATCATATCAAATTATCCATGCAAAACACATCATACAGTTTGATCATACAAATTAAATTATCAAATTAAATATTATCATGCAAATTATCAAGTTAAATATTATCATGCAATTGCTTCATATAAAATCAAATTAAATTATTTCATACGACTTAAATTATTATGTCATGCAATATACAGTTAATCAAATTAAATTATCATGCAAACATTTATGAATTAATCATCTAACCATGTTACAGACCTGTTAAATTAATCTTACAAAATATCAATTAGTTAAACATTAAAAGAACCTGAGGAAGCTGGACTTCTCCTGTTGTAGCCGCAACAATTAATTATGGCTGCAGATGATGAGCTAAATGGCATGCATCAGATACGAGCGATGGTGATGAACAAGTGAGGAGCAGATCCAAACACAGCAAGAAGCAAGCAATAGCAACAGAGCAAGGCAGACGCGATAGTAGAAGGGGTTGGTAACGATGAGCAGTGCAGGGCCGGGCAGGAATGATGCGACGATAACGCGAGATGTTGAACAGGGACGCAGCAGAGCTATGCGGATGCGACAGAGGTAGTGTCAGCAACGAGCCACGATGGAGGTTAGGGTGATGATGACGCGGCTGTATGAGGCGATGGAGCAGATGATAATGGTGGTCGTCGCTGCAGCAAGCGAAGATGATGATGTTGGTTGGGTATTGCAATGCAAGGATCCCGAATTGTCGCTGCTTCTTCCTCCCCTTAAACATGAGACTTAATCCCCTTTTTATAGTCCAAAAACTTATTAGAATCCTAATACAACTATACTTATTCTCATAATTATCTTATATTTTATCTATTTCATTCTTATGTTAATCCTAATCTAACTCTATTAATCTAAATAATTATCCTAAAAAATCTAATTATCCTAATTATCTAATCCTAAAATTAATTTTATTTTTATTTCTTTTTAAATCCTATTTTAATTTTAATTTCCTAATTAATGTTAATTCTAAATCTAAAAATTCTAATTTAATTCTAGCCAAATTCCCAATTATTAAATTAAAATACAAATGTCACCCAACCCAATTATTTATACAAATTAAGATCCCGGACAAAATAGGGTGTCTACAACTTCTGTACAAGAGTAACAGAAATTAGTTTGAGTAACTTTGGCTCACTTCTGTATAAGAGTAACAGAAATTTGTTTGAGTAACTCTGGCTGCAGGGGTATTCACTGGACAATGTGGTAGTGATCGAGCTGAATCATGGGGTTTGAAGCTGTGGGCATGGAACATTTCTTGATGGAACCAAGTACTGGATAGTGAAGAACTCTATGGTATTAGCAATGGAGGTTTCATATCCTATCAAGAACTCTTCCTCTAATCCTATGGATGAAATATAAACAATTCTAGCCATTGATTCCAGCTTTTTTCTCAGTCTCAGCTTTCTATCTGTTAATGACTTCCCTTTCTGAGGTAGAAATAAACATTTCAGAATTGTTTCAAACAAGCGGAAAACAAGTAAAAAAAAAAAACAATTAGTCCAGACTCTAGTTCTATCTTCAGAACATAACAAAAGGCAACAGAATAGATTGTCTATTAAAGGACAACAAGCTAAGTGCTTGCAGTCAAGATAAAGCTAAAAGACTAGAACAGTGTTGAAATCCCAGATAATAAAAAAGGCCCAAACCAAACAGTGTTGAAAACCCAAAAATAAACTACAACCCAATAAGCAAACACAATATGAACCCAAAAATTAATGAAGCTACCCAAGTCCATATTGTAATATTGTAAAATTATTGAAAGGTGTAATCACACCGAACCAGGTACCAAAGAGTACTTGTTTTTTAAATAATATCTATTAAATTTAGTGGACAAACTGTAAAATTATTAAATATGAACTATTTTGACATTGGTTAATTTTATTACACTAATAAGAATCGTAGATGACGTTCCTGGAAAAAAAAAAGGAAAGAAATCAGCATCATTGACATATGAACAAGTATAACGGTATTTCCAAGGTCCTTCCCTGGCGGGGATCACGTCCAGGCACAGACAATCCCATTCTTATCAGCAGAGGCTAATGGCTTCCCAAGTCCACTCCATGTACAACACAGGACAGGAGCAGTGTGCTCCTTCAGAGTGCTTACTATGTCAGCCCTGGAAATTGACCAGATGTAGATGGACCCATCAGCAGAGCCAGCAGCAATGTAATTGTCGTCTGGGCTAACACATGAACGACTCCAATTAGATGCCACTCTGTTTCCAGTTGCTCTGAATGTACCGCAAACTTCCAAAGATCGAATATCGAATAAATTGTGCATGTTATCTCTGCCACTGGTCAATACCACATTTCCATTTCGGGACAGCGAGAGAGATGTAATAGCTAGTGAATGCGCAGCGACTTCACTGAGCAGCTTTCCTGTCTGAATATCCCACAATCGAAGATTCCCATCAACATGACCTGAGCATATGGTTAGTCCATCTGTGCTGAAGCAAAGAGCATTGCAGTTGCTGTGAAAAATTATGGTGTTGGTGCAGTAACCTTTCTGCAAATCCCACACTTTTATGGTACGATCATAAGCTGCACTCACAACATGACGACTTGAAACTTTGCTCACATCTACAGCACATACTTTATCAGTGTGACCTGTGAGAGTGTGACGGACTCGTCCTGAGTTGACATCCCATACGTACAAGTTGTTTGAACTACTTGCTGCTATTATGAATTTATTGTCATGGGTAATTGCAAGATCAAGGACAGAACCAAGGCAGCCAAAAAGACTTTTACTTAATGATCCAGTGCTAGTATCCCACATTTTGATTGATCGATCCTGTCCTCCACTGATCAATTTGCCAGAATTGTACTCAAATAGTATAGAAGCACAACCACCTTCATGGGCAATGATCCTGTTCTTGCAAACAGAGGGAATGGTTGATTCTGCAAAGAACTCAGCACCTTCTTCACTTCTACGGACAATACCATCCACTTGCTCTCGGGCAAGCTTTTCTAAACCACTGGCCTTGAGCCGCTCAATCATATCTTCATAGAGTGCATTTGCCTAAATGAATTGAAGGAAGACTAAAGTTAACTACTAATGTGTGTGATCTAAAACAGGCATATTGAAAAGAAATTATACTCTTTCAAAAATAAGGGGCAGAATTCAAATTCAAACCCACGTTAAATTGACATTTTGATTTCAAACTCAGGCTGTTTAGTATAATGACACTATCGCTCGTTTACTCTTCTCTCAATTCTGACAAAGTTAAAGGAATATAAAAAACTGAACCTACAATAAGTGGTAAAAAACAGAAACATTACCACCCAACCTCTAGCAGCTCAAGAAGACACAACCGAAGACCAAGCTCCCTTCCCCGAAACCAAAAATAAGCCCAGCCAAATTATATAGCTGATGGTTCATAACCACAAAGAATTATTTGCTTAATCACCTCCTAAAGACTAAATACAATCCTTCCAGCCCCCCTTTTTTTTTTTCATTTTTTATTTTTATTCTTCCTTTCTACTACAAGTGCAACGCAAGGGGCATGCAATTCTGAGTTGATGAACAATGATTATCCTTAGATCCTTTTCTTCTGTCAAATTTTGAAATGAGAAAGTATCATAGAATGCCAACAGTGACAGTTGTATAATGTTCTAACTTAGCTACCTTGTTTGAATGAACTAGCTCTAACAAATCATAAATCCAACACTTTTTAACTGTCAAGAACATGAGGACCTAACATCATTCTCAATGACACTTGATCCAAGAATGCCAACAGTGACAGTTGTATAATGTTCTTAGTATCATTCTCAAACCCACATTACTTTGGCATTTTGATTTCAAACTCAGGCTGGTGTGGTATATAATTGTAAATGACACTATTGCTCCTCTCAGTCGTGACAAAGTTAAAGGAATGTAAAAGAAAACAAACCTACAAGAAGTGGAAAAAAAGAAAACATTACCACCCAACCTCTAGCAGCTCAAGAAGACACAATCAATCAAAGAGCAAGCACCCTTCTCCCAAAACCAGAAAGAAGCTCAGCTCAAATTATAGAGCTGATGGGTAAGAACCACAAAATTTTATTTGTTTAATCACCTCCTAAAGTTAAATACAATCTTTCCAGCGCTCTTTTTTCTTTTTATTTTTATTCTTCCTTTCTACTACTTGTCGTGCAATGCAAGGGGCATGCAATTCTGAGTTGATGAATGATGATTATCCTAAGATCCTTTTCTTCTGTCAAATTTTGAAATGAGAAAGTATCATAGAATGCCAACAACAACAGTTGTATAATGTTCTAACTTAGCTTGTTTGAATGAACCAGCACTAAAAAATCATAAATCAAACACTTTTTAACTGTCAAGCACAAGAGGAACTATTATCATTTTCAATGAGACCTGATCCAAATTTACCTAGTTCTGTGTTTTCATGCAGCTGTAACAACAATATACCATACCTCATTAAGCCGTTCAGCGTCCTGCATCTTTTGAAGCATCCAACGATCAACTAACATCTTATTTTCAGCTTCCGCATTTTTAGCTTTAATAGTCAGTTGTTCTACTTGATATTTAAGTTCCTGGTGCTCAATCATCAACAATTCCAGTGCCCTAATCTTTTCTTCTAAATCATTCTTTAATTGAGAGCATTCATCCCTGCCGCGACAAACATTCCATCAGTTATTAATTTCACAGCAACTTCAAAACACTATATACCTAGCTGGCCAGACAATAAGAAAGAAGACAACTAAACCTGGTTTGGGTCAACTTGTTCTCCAATTCAGCAATTGCTGTTTCTTTCTCTTGTAAAGAAGCTTTCAAAACTCTAGACTCGGCTACTTCCACCACTAGTTGCTCAGATAATCTCGATTGCGCTTTGTAACATTGCTGAAGTTCCACTTCCAAATTTTCGGCTTTCTCCTTCCATTCCGAACCCTATAGCAAAATTCACCAATCACCCAACTTAGCATAGCGGCTCTCTATTCTAATGGAAACCCAAAGATTCATCCAATCCCTTATTTCAAATCCACTCCTTTTTACAATGTTGCAACATAGTAAACTCCTCCATCAAAATTGACTTTTTTAATTTTAAATTAGCAGATTTATACACTGTCAATTATCGAATCAAACCCCCAAAGAAAGAAGAAAACCTGGGAGATGATGGGCCGGGAAAGAGCATTATAAGCAGGTGCATGAGCTCCTTCTTCGACTAAATGCCGTTTCCTTAGCGCCTTCAATGCGTGCTTAATAGCTTCCCTCGCAACCTCCTCTTGCGACCTGAAAAAGATTGAGCACCATTTATTTCTTACATGATTACCTCCAAATTAAATTTCATAATTAAGAAGAAAAACAGAAACCAACTGAACTGAATCCAAATTGCGAAACTTTTTAGGTGCTAAGAAAAACAACGTTTCCTTGTTTTTTTCTTTATGAAATAGATACAACAGAAGGCGAGACTGGATTTGACTTACATAATAAGAATGGATGGAAGCTGAATTTTTATGGCGGAAGAATCGAACTGGAACTCGAATTGAGGTTTGGGGTTGGGCTTCGGCAAGAGATTGAGAGAGTGTTCGGTAAGATTTTCAGTTGAGATTGTGAGATTGATCCAAGGGTATTTCTGGAAGATGAAACTTTTCCATTCACGCTTTCGAAGTCCCTCACACTTCAACTACCTTTAAAAATTAGAAAAAAAAAAGTTTTTTTGTTTTTGATAAAAAAAAAAAGTTGTACGTACATGAATGAACAAAGAAATCGACGAATAATTTATGAATGGTTTAGTTTGTTTCTATTTATTTACTAACATATGATTTGAATAGATTTGTTTATTTGATTCATTTACATTTACGAATAAATTGTTTAAATATTATTTAATGTTTATTTGTTTATAAACCATTTAAAGTTTATTTATTGTTTGATAATAACAAAGTATAAATATTGCATATTTATCTTAATATTATCTTAAATTTATAATTGTTTATTTGTTTGATTAAACTTATTTGATTATAATTTACCTATTGTTTATAAACATGTTTTTACTTATATATTAACATATTAACATGGGGTATATAGACACATAATTCAACACCTTTTTAATTCAAATCATGATTGGTAGAAGAGAAAATGCTATAGAAATTTCATCGGAACCAAAAAATGTGGATTTTTGATGATTTTTTATTGCATTATCCATAACCTTTCACATATTGTCTCTGAGTCGGTTCTAACAAGTTAATTTATGTCGAGCTTAATAAATTCATAAGAAACTATTTTTTTCACAGCCTAGTAATATGTATTCTTCTAGACAATGATTCCTGCAACTGTCTTCATTTCTTAAGAAACAAGTTATGAAGTGTTCAAATGCAAACTGCTTTGGCAACGCCATGAATGCATGAAGCCATAACCCAACCTAACATATGATAGATTCGAAGTTTCTAACATGGTAAATGATACAAATCTGAATATTATAATGAAATAAAAGTTGTTAATTACAAGCTTTCAATTGTCCACAAGTGAAACAGACAGGTTAGAACAAATCTCAAAAGTATACCAAATCCTTACAATCCATGGCATTGTTATCATGCAACTTAGAAGACCAAAATACCAATGCTAAATCAATAACTTATTAGTCCCAAAGAATTCCCCCATTTTTCCCTGTTTCTACTTTCTTTATTCCCTCCCACTTGATCTAACTCAGCGACCTGATTTTACAATGTTCTAAACTGCCCGGATTCTCTCTAACCAATCAATACCATTCCTTGCTTTTTCTAGCTGACGGTCAAAGCTTCTCCTAGATTTATCATGGTATTCCATACTTCAGCCTGACCTCTCCATCCTTTCCATCTGGTCCAAGGATGTTCTAAGCTGCTTGTCAATGTCATTGAATTTATTATACTAATAAAATTTCAGTTTTCTGGCCTGTCTGTGCTTTTTCTTGGTTTGTCTCTGCTATCAGTACTTTTTCTTGGAGCCTCAAAATAGCAAGAACTTTGCCTAGATTGTTAGATACCATCTGTACTTCTCGGAGAACCATTTCTTTGAGAAGGTGATTTCTCAACTGTTGATATAAATTTCCTGAGATTCCTAGTATGCTCTGGGTAGAGTTCCGAAAAACGGTGATTTCCTCCTTTGTTCCATAATGGTTCATTTTTCTCTTGGCATAGGTCCCAAAATTGCCTCCCATTAGAGCAGTCAACATCATCATCATTAGTTCCCTGAATTTCAATACCGTTACAAAATCACAGAAGTTAATACCCATTGCAGATTCTCCGCACTAATGTGAGAATGTCTTTGCTGATAAAAGACTATAAATGATGCACTGTGTTAGAATTAATAAGAAAGAAGTAACATTCTCATGATTGTTTCCAGCAATTAACAAATGCAAAATATTGAAGTTTCGAAGACTCAGGACACTTTACCAGTGAGATTTTGTCAATATTCTGCAAATCCATGTAAATAAAGTTAAGACACAAGGTCAAGACAAACATACACATCAAACGTTAGATTTGATAGAACTAAATAGGTGAGAGAGAGCAGAATGTCTAACCTTGTAGATGTCAAACCAGTAAGTGCACTTCACAGGATACATGACTCTTAATCCTGAGAGTATAGGACTATGCAGAACAACAGTTCTTAGTTGAGGTAAATGAGAAGAAAGATCCACAGTAGGATCACTTCCCACAGACTGACCATATAGGATGATGCTTTCCTGCTTGGCACCATAGCTCTTTTCGAGACACTTGTATGCAGCTTCAATATCAGCATACGTATTCTGTTCACCGGGCTAAACAAAGGCATATATATGAACTTCAAAGAGAGCAATTAGATGAAATTAATTCAGTCACATATTAAGAGTAGAGATCTCATGCTATAATTACCTTTTCTGATGATTGTCCGTGGCCAGAGTAGTCATACCTGCAAAGATTTTATACATTATGTTCAATATTTCGAGATGAAATATACACTGGTTTCATACATTAATCATACAAAATAATTGTGGGAAATAGCAGATGTCAACTACAATTAGGCATTTCACGGAGGCTGAAGCACAGCAGCTGATTAAACACAAAAGGAAAAGATCCATATAATTCGAGATGAAATATACACTGGGTTCATGCATTAATCATATAAAATAATTGTGGGAAATAGCAGGTGTCAACTACAATTAGGCATTTCATGAAGGCTGAGGCACAGCAACTGATTAAACACAGAAGGAAAAGATCCATGTTCTTCTACATTGCAAATCAATTATAAATGTTTATGTGACAATACCATGGAATGGATAAACACAAGGTAATGCCTGAATTCACACTTTCATAGAAAATATTTGCTTTGTCTCAATGAGAAAACATTTGCTACCTCATACATGACAATTACAACAACCAAATTCTACATAACTGCTTATGAAAACTAACATTTTCCATTAAATCCTTGATCCAAAACCGACTGTACCAACAACCATGAAAAGCTAAAAGATATTAACACCTATTTTATTGAACTAAACAATTCCAATTACCCCTTCTATGCCATTCTACCATTGATTTTATAGATAAAGCAAGACACAAACATAATGAAAAAAATTCCTTAGATGCCACCATCCTGCGCCACTATTTTGCAGTTTCCTAATCATAACAAGAATCACACATAATAACATAATAACCTGAAGGTACTTGAGAAAACAGATTTGCCTTAAGAAACCAAGCACCAGAAGAATTCAAATCCTGACTTCAATTGATTTATCAACAACCTAAACTGGCATATCACAAGCTCACTAAGCGAATAATTAGCCCAACAGTCATCCTCAATTAGTCTTACATCTTCATTCCTTCCGAATCAAGAAAACCAAAATTAGCCCCCAAAACTCCTCTTGGGAAAACTCAATGATATAAATAGAAGAAGAAAAAGCTCATTTTCACACCAAATTCGTTGATATTAACATCTGTACAATGATCATCAAGAGTATGCAAAAACGCCAAATTTGCAAAAGGTATGTGAAAAAAAAATACCCCGTCAAATTGACTCCTAAGTGGATGCTGAGTTCGATGCTAAGCTCATACATTTGGCCAACATCAGCCACATTCCCATGCGTGTAGAGCAGCGTCGAGTTGGCCATGGGGTACCTCACTTAGAGGGCAACGCTTTCGGTGCCACGACGAGTTGGGAGACGCAAACCGTCGACGTTTTGACGGTGAGGATAGGGGTCTAAAAGCAAAATCCCAGTTACTTCATCCTTAACAAGCTTGTACGAAGGTGGGCTGGTGGAAAAAACGCAAACTTTGCAGCCATAGATGACGTCACCCTACCCATCTTTTCTCTTCAGTTCCTAACCTTTTTCCTTCAAATTTCTCTGTGAATATCGAGTTTTAGACTAGAAATTAGAAGCAAAAGAAGAATCAGAAGAAGATAATGAACATTCCTTTTGTTCTTTCTCTTTCGGAGGATATGTTCTTGAATTTATATACGATGAATCGGTAATGTAGAGTATTTATACACTATTAATATATTAAAAATTAATATTTTATCAATAAATTTTTATATGTAAATATAAATAAATTTTTTTGATTTATCTATAAAAATCTATTGATGAATTATTAATTTTTTATATATTGATAAGATATTATATACTGTCAGTACATTATATGCATATTTACGCTTCTTTTAGAGTTATGCTCAGCAAAGACGAGAGAGAGAGAGAGAGAGAGAGAGTAACGTGAATGTGTGATTCGGATCGGGAGTGAAGTGGGTTGGAGTAGTGACAAAACTCCCCAAAACTCCCCATTGTCACTTAATAGATGTTCGCACGATTGTCAACTCTCTGGCGTGTTTGTACGGTGCGGTTCTTAAGTTTATGTGGAGGAGGTTTTCTATTTTTATTTCCGTCTTTACATTGGGGTTTTGTATCACTGAATCCTCATTTTTCCAATAACTCTTTCAATTAGGCCTTTGAACTTTTTTTTTATATAGTGAAGGCAAATTATTATTTTATTTCTTAGGTGCTCTTTTATTTGGTATTATTATTTTTTAAATTTTGAGATCAATTTTAATTTTAGGTTTTTTCATTCAAGAACCACAAATATTTTACAATGACAAAACACACATACAAACTTGGTGTCGAAATCTTGTATGATAAGAAGAACAAAGATGCAACACTTAAAGTTTAAATAAACTCAATCCAACGAAAATTATAATAATCCATCTAAATTCATTCCCGAAATTATTTTTTTTCCTAAATCTTAAAAGATCTAGTGAAAGTCATTTTAGCACATGAATGAGCATGATGAAATAATTAATGATCTTGATCACTTAACAACTTGAACAGATTCAAGCACATGATCATTTTAAGCGGACGTAACAACTAAGTAACAAAAAGATGTTGTTCAATGTACAAAAGCATGATCACAAGAAAAAAAAATTATAAGTATAATCTCACATACCAAATACTCCTCACTTCCAAGTCTTCTCAAAATTTCTTATTTACTTATTAAGTATCCAAATAAGTTCCATTGTAAATTCCTTGGTGAACTTTTTTTGTAAGTTGATAAAATAAGGTACCATAAGATGACATGTATGGAATTTGCTCGTCTCTTTTGAACATTTTAGCAAAAAATTAAAAAAATAAATTTGCAAAATGTTAAAAAATTTAATTAATTACGTCTTAAATAAATTATACGAGTTTTTATTATATGGTTTAAAATAATGTTTTCTAGAAAGATGAACCCTCTTTATCTCATATAAAAAATAAATATATTAAAGAAAATGTAAGGTTTCACCTATTACTTATATTCTTTTAAAAATAAATTAACATTACATTTAATTTTTTAATTAAATGATTTCACATCTTAATAAATTTAAGTTTGTAAAGAAAATTTTGGATATTATATTATTTTTTTTGTCACGTTGAATATTATTTTATAATCATCATTAAAATAGGACTTGAGTGGTCTAATTTGGAAAAATAAAAAAAGTGAGAGATCATTATATCAAATTAAGAAAAAGTTTCCTACTTGGCTTAATAAAATCATTAATTTCAGCGTTAACATCCGTTGTCTCATTTTGTTACACGTGGCTCATAATTGCTAGGTGAATCAATTACCTCAAATTTAGGCTAATGGGAGAAGAGAAAGGGACCATTTTCTTAAAATAAAAATAATATTATTATACCAGCAGTATTATCTAATACATGTTAGCGGAATTAGAATGATGATCAATGTTTTTTAAAAATATTAAAAGAATAAATTAAGGCATGTATAATTATTTTAATTTTATTTGTAGAATAAAAAAATATATTGATGATATAGTAAATGATTATCCATTATATTATTACATAAATAATACAGCTCAATTTTTTAGTACCATTCAAATTTGGTACCACTATTCTACTACATCCCAAAGAAAATTAAAATGAAGCAAATTACACTTGGACCACGTTTTGGTAAGAAATTGAGATTATTATGGTTTGATCTGGCTTTTTACACCTTAAATTTTACACCGAAACAACGGTTCTAATCTATTTTATTTTTTAAATTTATAACTTAAATTAATTTTTAAAACTTTTTAACATTAAAATACTAAATATACAAAAAAATAACTTACTACGTAGAGAAGAGAAATAATGAAAAATTCAAACAAAAAAATTAAAAAGAATTAAATTATAAATATTTATTATTTTTTCTTTTATAAATATTTATTATTTTTTCAAAGTTAAAATTAAAAAAAAAGCATAAGATATGAAAAAGGAGAGAGAACAAAAATTAAAATTCAAATAATTTTTTTAAAGAACTAAACCAGATATTCATGTAAAAAATAAATATTCAAAAATAAATATGAAAATTTTTAAAAAATTCAAATCAAATATCCAAAAATTTTGGTTTAACAAAATTCAAATAAAATACTAGAAATATTACAAATTGTATACAATTTTAAAAAAATGGCAAAATTATAGTATAAAGCAAAAAATTCTAAAAATAATTTTAAAACTTAAACACAAATAAAAACAAAAAAAATTATAAAAATTAAATCTACAAATCAAAAACTTTTAAAGAAAATTATTTTAATATAAAAATAGAAGATTATAAAAGAAGAAATGAAGTAATAAATAAATAATTTCAATATTAAATATTTAAAGACTACGACAAGTAAAAAGAAAAAGTGGTAGAAGAGATTAATTTAATTTAAATTTATCTTGAGACAAATAAATTAGGATCAAACTAAATAAAATATAAATATTTTATACACTTTTTTATTTTAGTTTATTTAATTTTCTAACTTTGTGTTAGAATTTTATTTATTTTTTAGATAAATAAAATAAAAAATAAATAAGATGATTAATATCATCTTATTTATCAGAAAAAGAAAGAAAGAGAGAACCATGACGTTAAGACCAATATAAAGAAATTCAAATTGAAGGACTCATAGAAATCAATTAAGTACGGTACTGTGTTTTATAGAACAAGTAAACAACGCCAATTCAACACAATCACAAATCCACGTGAAATCAAATTTGCTTATTGACACAGTAGAATGATTGTTGAATCATCAAAGACCAATTCAACTAAAAGGTATGCAATATGTTTTTAGTTTTTCTAATCATCTATGGTTCCAAATCCAATGTAACAAGCAGAAGACATTAAAATATAATACAAAAGTAAACACTTATCACATCATTGATGCACAGCTTTGGCCCGAACAACTTTGCAAAGTTCATCTCTTGAGTCTTATCAGGTTTGATCCTTCCTTGCTATTCTTGAATCCGACCAAGCTTTTAAAATTTTCTTGAGAGGCCACACGTCCAATCACTAACCCTGAAAATGTATTTAGACAATCATATCTTAAATTCATCAATTAAAACCGTTTCAAGAGTGAAGACTAGATGCACATGGAAAATGGACCCTCCAATGCAACATGTAACAAAACGTTAACCAACAGATTTGAATAAATGATTTTGCAAATGTCCTGTATTTTCGTAAAAACTAAATGAGAATTTAGAAAATGGAAAATGACATCAGAAGGTAAACAAATGTTACTAGAATCATGAAATTAGATAATCTTCTTTTAGTTTCGTGTGTTCACGAGGAAACAGCCTACCAAATTAAAGATACCCCATTCAAGAAGATGATTAAAATTTCTCAAACAAAGCCAAAATAAAAAATAGAAAGTCACCTTGTTAATACTCGGATTTCATGGATTGTAACGGATGGAATGTGGGCTATGTTGGGCCAATCCTCGCCTCTCTCTTTTTTACACCGCTTTTCCAGATGTGGGCATCCTCCGATCTCCAAACGTTTCAGTGCCGTGAGTCTCCGTATCCCTTGGGGCAGAGACGTTAAATTAGGGCAACTCCATATCCTCAAATCTGAAAGCAAGGCGAGGTGTTCTATCTCATTTGGCAGAGAAATTAATCCCTCAAAACGCGCAATCTGCAGAGATCGAAGAGAAGAGAGATGTTGGATACTCTCTGGCAATGAGGTTAACTTTGGGCAATGATATATCTCCAAATCTGAAAGCAAGGCGAGGTGTTCTATCTCATTTGGCAGAGACATTAATCCCTCACAACGCGAAATCCTCAGAGATCGAAGAGAAGAGAGATGTTGGATACTCTCTGGCAATGAGGTTAACTTTGGGCAACTCGATATCCTCAAATCTGAAAGCAAGGCGAGGTGTTCTATCTCATTTGGCAGAGACATTAATCCCTCACAATGCGAAATGCTCAGAGATCGAAGAGAAGAGAGATGTTGGATACTCTCTGGCAATGAGGTTAACTTTGGGCAACTCGATATCCTCAAATCTGAAAGCAAGGCGAGGTGTTCTATCTCATTTGGCACAGACATTAATCCCTCACAATGCGAAATGCTCAGAGATCGAAGAGAAGAGAGATGTTGGATACTCTCTGGCAATGAGGTTAACTTTGGGCAACTCGATATCCTCAAATCTGAAAGCAAGGCGAGGTGTTCTATCTCATTTGGCACAGACATTAATCCCTCACAACTCCAAATGCTCAGAGATCGAAGAGAAGAGAGATATCGCACCCCCTCAGATAAAGAGGCTAATTTCTTACAATCACCAATCTCCAATGAAGAAAGGGAGGATAAGCCATGCAATACATTTACTGGAAGGGATACGAGGCTGTCACATCCATGTAGACGCAAAGTTTCTAAAGTGCTGAGATTTTGTAGTCCTGCTGGCAAGATTTCAAGTTCTGTGCAGGATTCAAGTTCTAATTGTTTAAGAGTTGATAGGTTATCCAGCAGATTTGATAAAGACTTTCGACTGCTTGATCCAATGGACAAACTATAAAGCTGCTTTTGATTTTGCAATAATCCATCCGGTAAATCCATTAAATCATTGAAGTCAGAAATCTCGAGAGAGGTAAGAAAAGTGGCATTCAACGTCAAAGAGCTGAGTAAAGTAACACTAGGATTTTCAATTTGTAGCCATTTTAGAGATTGAAGCATTGGCACTGGCAGTTTAACCAATTGAGGACAACCACAGATTCTTAATGAACTTAGGTGGGGAAAATTGTCTCTCCCATTACCTGCTGTCCATTCCTCCAAGCATTGTGCACCTTCTATACTGAGCATCTCAAGTGATGGAAAAGAACTCTCCCCATCCCCATAGAAGTTGCTGTCCACAGACCTTAGAGCACCCATTCCAAAAAGATTAAGTTTCTTGAGGAAGCATAGTTTCCCAAGAGGTGGAAGTTGCTCGCATCTTGCACAATTCTGTAGTGAGATTTCAACTAGGTGAAGCAGATCTATCATCCAATCTGGAAACCTCAAGCCTTGGTAACCATTTATGAATAACTTTTTCAAGTTTGAATGAGGTTGGAGACCATTCAGAACATCTTCAGCATTGTCATGTTGAGATTTCTCCTCACTGTCTACTCCCCAAGATAAGCTTAATGATCTCAAATTTGGCTTCCCTATCAAATTGGCATTTTTAGCTTCCGCCAAACTTTTCACATTGTTGAGTGCTTTGATGTTCAATTCCCCCTCAAGGGCCAATTCTTTCAACTCATCAATACCGACACCCTTGTCCATTCCCACAATAAAGATGCTTAGCTTGCGCAAGCATGACAAATTTGCCAATCCAACAGGCATACAAGTAAGACTGTGGCAGCCTCTGATGTCCAGGTAATGAAGATTTTTCAAGCTCTTCATTCCTTTCGGTAACATCCGAAGGATTTGACAATCTCTGAGATTTAGTGTCTGCAAGTTATAAAGGCCACTCGTTGATTCAGGCAGCATTTTGATCAGTGAAGAAGAAAGGTTTAGATACCTTAGATGTTTCAAAAGATAATCACCTTTAAAACCATTAAAACGAAAACCAAAATGCAACACCTTCAGATACTTTTGATTAATCAAATGTGAAGGATAAGAGGAGCTGCATAGAATCAAGGAACGCAATGATTGCGATTTGGGCATGTCCACAATGGTTCTGGATGAACCTCTACCCTCAACAAACAAGTGACGAGTAGTTTTTTGAACTTTTGACATTTCATCATTTCGCTCAATCACACAGCACTCGTGTCCCATAATTGATGTTGCAACATCATGGATGAGATCATGCATTTTACACGTGACGTTTCCATCAATATCCTCCTTCACTTCTTGGAAAAAAGACCTCCAAGTTAATTCGTTGAAGATTTCACAGCCCATTTCATGCAAACCCATTGATCTTCTGTAAGGAATAAATCCATTTGCCATCCATAATTCTATCAGCCGCTGCTTGCTCATGACATAATCTTTGGGAAATATAGAGCAAAACGAAAAACATTGCCTCAGATAAGGTGGTAGATGTTTATAACTTAACCTCAAAACATCTAAGATTCTGCTTGCCTCATCTCCGGAATCCCATATCTCGTTATCTTTGACATGCAACCACTCACTTTCCTGACTTTTCAAACGCATGATGCTTCCTATGGCCTTAATTGCCAGTGGCACGCCTCCGCATTTCTTCACGATTTGCCTCCCAATTGTTTCCAAGTACGCAGTATCCTCATTCCTTCTCACCCCAAATGCTCGTTCTTTGAACAAGGACCAAGCATCATCATCTGACAAACATCCCAAGCGGAAAACAGAATTAACAGTTTCCATCATAAGAGCAACCTTCTCAATGCGAGTAGTGACAATAACTGTGCTTCCTTTCACTCCACGTCGTAGTGCTTGCTTTAGCCCATCCCACTTGTCATGGTACTCATTCCACACATCATCTAGAACAAGCAAAAATCGTTTTCCTTCAAGCTTTTCTTCTAGGCGACGTTGCAGAGGATCTAGCTCATGGAGATTACATGTGTTCCCTTCAATTGATTCCACAATGGCTTTAGTCAACCTTTCTATATCAAAATCATCAGAAACACACACCCAGACTCTCAAATGAAAAGCTTTTTTCACTCTTTCATCATTGTAGACCAACTGAGCAACTGTTGTCTTTCCGAGACCGCCCATTCCCCAGATTGCGTAAACAGAAAGATCATCACGGTGACTTGAATTGTTCAGTAACATATTGACTATCATCTCCTTCTCATTTGCTCTGCCATATATTTCTGATTCTTGAACAAGGGAGCTGGTTTGTCTCTCCCCTTGAGGTAGACTTTCTACAGCCTCCACCCCCTCTCTCAAGTCGAACTGGGTTCTCTCCCTATCTATGGCATCTAACTTTTCCTCTACATTCTTCAACTTATGTGCCATATTTAAGCGAAACAAAAGTGGATTCTGAAGGGAAAAGAAGGTGCTTACTTGGCTTGTTGCACTACGTCTCAGAGCTTCTGTTTTGAACTCATCTAGTACATCTTCCAGGCTATAAGATGCGTCTTTGAGGTTTCCAAGCCAAATCTTGATAGCTTCACTGTTCAAGTGCTTCTTCTCTGCATCTTGAAGAACAGCTCGGATTTTGGTTAAAGTACTCTGCAGACGCTCAAACTCTGTTTCCAGAGCCCAAGCACTTCCGATCTCCTTCAGTGGCAAGGAGCTCCTCAAGTTCTCCAAGATCGTATCGACAAGGGCTGAAAGAAGTACGTCCGCCATGTCCACTCTCTCAAAAGCTTTGATTGAAATCAGCAAAGCAACAATCGGAAACTGAAAAACGGATGGAGATTTTGGCAAGTAAAGAAATAATGAAGATGATCAAAGAGAAAAACACTGTCAAAGGGAAAAAAATAATGCCGAGGATCAACACGGTATTGACTTGACCTGAAAAGTGAAAACTCCAATGAATTATGTAGAACAGCTGTCTACGACACTCATTTGATGACATTGACAGTGTTTACATACTGTTCTTCACACGTTTTCTTCAGCTCATCATCACTAGAGGCATTTCAGCAAAGGTGACGCTACCTTGTATCATCACTGCAAAATATTTTTGAAGCGCTTTGAATCATTTTTCACTACGAATGGTGGGGGCTTTCTAATTACAACTTACTAGAAAAAGCGCCACTCTTGTGAATGGATATACAGCTTAGCATAATCAACACTTGGTAACAAATTAACAATGCAATAATTAAGGGAAAATAAGACGAAAGTAAGAGGAGGAAAAGCTTTAAAAAATGAAAAGCAAGAATGGATGAGGAAATATATAGAATTTTTTTTATTGAAAAAGAGTGAAAAATTAATCTACAATAGAATATTAAAAGTTATATAAAAGCTACATTTTTAACTTAAAAACTTGCAATATATCTAATTATGTAATTATTATCTATAACAAATAATACTTTCCATATGTTTATAAAATGTATGAATTTTGAATATTTCATGGTCATTTTGTATGTTTTCTAGGATATTAGAACACGGAACTTAAAAAAAAAGAGTCAAATGCGAAAAAATAAAATTGAGAGAACATATTATTTTTCATTTTATTTAATTCATTTATTTTGGTTTGCATATAGGTCAAGTATTAATTTTTTACATAAATATCTAATTTATTTACAAAATGAATAAATTATAAATAAAAATATTTATCCAAATTAATTAAGTCATTTAAAAATTAATTACTCTACTACGAGTACTAATACACTATCACAATATGATATGATGAACCCTCAAACTGGACCAAACCTTAGCCCTAACTCTAGCTTGGAAACCAAGCGATGAATTTAGGTCGGTAGGCCACCATCACCTTGGGCGAGAAAAACTGACCTTGGTCCAAGCCGCTTGGGTTATAAATTTGCCAAGCTGGCCCATAATTAACTTTACCACCCTGGACTTGCATTCATTATTTCATGAAATGCAACTATAACAAATCAAAATAAATATAAAGAGACTCAAGAATACGTAAATCAACTGATAAGGGGTTGTTTTAGCTTAATCAGAGATTTTGAGTTAGAGTCTTTGGATATACAGTTGTGTTAAAATTTTTAAGGGAAAATTTTGCCTCCCTTTAGGTCCTGCCCGGCTCGAATTTAGATTAGTCTTATACTAAAAATACGAAAATATCGAATGATCTAGATAAAAAAAAATAAATCTAAAGAGAAATTATGTGATCTATCATCAATCAAGCTTTTAGATTTCGTAACTTGTTTTGATAAAATGATCCATATCTTTTTTAAAATAATTATGTGATCTCAGAGCTTCAAGGCTTAGGCTAATAAAATATTTCACTCTCAAAATCTTTGACTGAAATCAGCGAAGCAACAACCGGAAACTGACAAACGGATGGAGATTTTGGCAAGCAAAGAAATAATGAAGATGATCAAAGAGAAAAAACAGTGACGGGTCCACACGGGATTGACTTGACGGGAAAAATGAAAACTCTAAAGCAAATGCAAATGCAATGAATTATGCATAACAGCTGTCTACGACGTTCATTTGATGATGACAGGGAATACATACTGTTCTTCACACGTTTTCTTCGGTTCATCATCACTTTAGGCATTTCTGCGAAGGTTACGCTGCCACGAATCATCACTGCAAAATATTTCTGCAGCGGTTTGAATTGGTGGGGACTTTCTAATTACTACCCGCCAGAAAAAGCGCCACTCTAAAGATGGACATACAGCTTTGCATAATCAGTAAGGGAAAATAAGATGAAAGTAAGAGGAGGAAAAGTTTAAAAAATTAGAAGTAAGAATGGAAGAGGAAATATATAGAATTTTTTTTTGAAAAAGAGTGAAAAATCAATCTACAATAGAATATTAAAATTTATATTTATATAAAAGCCGCATTTTTAACTTAAAAACTTGTAAAATATATATATCTAATTATATATTTATTATCTATACTTTCCATATGTTTATAAAATGTGTGAGTTTTGTTTTAAATATTGCACGGTCATTTTGTATATTTTCTAAGAAATGAGAACGTGGAATGAAAAAAAAGAGAGTAACTAATGTTAGGTTGAGTGGAAAGAATTCAGTGTCTCTTAAGTAAGGTCACGCGTTCGAGTTTTGTGAATGAAAAAAATAGTATTGTGAGAGCTCCCTGTTTCGGATCTGATCGTAGCTTGACTCCAGATTAATTAAAGCTTAAAGTGACTTACAAATACCGAGAGGTTTAGATCAAAAATAAAAGAGAGTAAAATGCGAGGAAAAAATGAGAGAACATATTGGTTTTCATTTTATTTAATTCATTTATTTTGGTTTGCATATAGGTCAAGTATTAATTTTTTACATAAAACATATCAAATTTATTTACAAAATGAATAAATTATAAATAAAAATATTTATCCAAATTAATTACTCTACTACCAGTACTAATACAATATCACAATATGATATGATAATCCCTCAAACTGGACCAAACCTTGGCCCTAACTTTAGCTTGGAAACCAGGCGAAGAACTTAGGTCGCCAGGCCCTCATAAGCTTGGGCGAGAAAAACTGACCATGGTCCAAGCCGCCTAGGTTTAAGATTTGCAAGTTGGCCCATAATTAACTTTATCACCCTGGACTGGCATTCACTATTTCATGAAATGCAACTATCATTAATCAAAATAAGTCTAAAGAGAAATTATTTGATCTACCATCAATCAAGTTTTTAGATTTCGCAACTTGCGTTGACAAAATGATCCATATTTTTTTGAAAATATTTATAAGTATCTCAAAGCTTCAATGCTTAGGCTAATAAAATATTACAAGCATAGAGGAAGTTTTCTTTATGTTTCTTAATCAATCCAATTAGCATTATTTATTTTTAAATTAATTGGAATAAATTCTCATTGATACGTAATTAACATATCCATAATTTGTATACTACAAGAAATTTTACTTTTTGCGACAAAAGTTTTTTGATTGATTCGTATAAATGTTGTAAAATAAGTCTTTTTCCCAACGTAAATATTATTATATGGCTATAGCTAGGTTTAGTTTAGTACATGTTATATTTTGAAACAAAAATATACAAAATTGTTGCTCGACAATTCACGCAACACTTTTAAGAATATAAAAAATCTCTACCTAAATAAAAAATAAAAAATCTAATGCTGCAATAAGTGATATAAACTATTTTTTTTGCAACAAAAATGTGTATCAAAGTTGTACTGCAATCATTTATAAATAAAGAACTCAGTTGGTTAAAAAAATATTTTGAAATTATAATTTTCAATTTTTTCGACATAAAAACGCTTTGTCTTTCAATAATTAGCTAGAATGAAAAATAACTTTAATTAAATCTAGATCTTAACTCAAATTATTCATGCAATCATTTTAATAGATGGAATTTAATAGGTTTAGAGTTTAAATTCTAATATCTACAATCCTTTTTCTTGTATGTTCAAAATTTGGTTTCTTTTGTAAAAAAATAAAAAAAACAAGCCTTCAATACTAATTAAGAATAAGAAATGAGAAATTTCAACTTGAAAACTTGGGCAAAATGAGCATTCGGTGAAGATCTTGCCTATATATATACATACAGAATAATTATTCAACACAAAGCTAATAAAGATTTTATACTTTCCAAACGGAGTTTGTGTGTTTGATCAAACTTTTCAAGCTAGTAAAGATTATATATATTGTTTATATTTGATGAATATCCTTTGAATTTGTAAGTCATGTGCTTGATTCATGAACGTGTGCTTCTACCATGCTCCATAGCCTAAAAAATGGCATACTTTTTTAAAAGACACCTCGCCCCATTTATATTTTAGAGAGAAAATAGAGATATATAACCACTTAGCAACACGTTTCAATTAGTGAAAGTTTAACTCAAGGGTTGTGGCTCAGTTTGTAATGCAGGCTGAGTTTGTAAGAAGAGCTCTCGGGTTCGACTCTCACTAAACACATCTTTAGGGAGGGATGAAGAGCCTCAACTGTGACTAAACCCCGAACAGGATTAGTCTTAGACCATTAAAACGGATTAAGATACATGTGGTCTACACAAAAAAAAATAGTGAAAGTTTAATTATAAACACAAACATAAAAAATATTTTTTTATGTCACATCAGTTTTCTTTTCCTAAAATAAAAAAATTATTATATTTATTTTTTATGAGATATTTTTATGTAGCACCCTTTTCCATTACAATCGAGAGCTAATTAATCAATAACTAGCATCTCATGGTAGAAACCATATCATTTGATTGCGCTAGCAACTTTTTCTTTTAACATAGGGTACCAACTTAAATTTATAACATATTATAATTTTTTTAAACTATTCAAAGAAGTGATTATTGATAATTGCTTTAAGAACTTAAAAAACCAATATTTTTTATTGAGCTACTTTAATAACATTTAAGCTTATAAAATAATACGAAAAATCAGATTAATGGGTGTTTATATAAATATTTATTAAAATTGATTAACACATTATTTAAAAATTATATATCATATAGTGTAATACTTTTATCAAATCTAATGCATGATAATAAATTAATTATTAGAATTTTTTATAAATATCATCTTAAAAACAACCGGTACAATATAAACATTTTCAACTAATTTATAAAAATTGTTCCTTGACAACGGTCTCCTTCTAATTTGATGTTAATTTTTCATATATATGCTTAGCTTTGTTTATTTAAAAATTAAATTCTAATGCTTAATGCATAAAAAATAAATAACTCATACATAGCATGTTGGATGCATCGAAACCTAACATGATTAATTTTTCATAAACCGAAACCCAGAAGAACAAAGAATATAGGTTGATGCAATGTATAGCTAGAGCCCTCTGTGGACGTTTCCAAGAGAGTAGACTTGAAGAAAAAAAAAAGGTGCAAAATGAGTGAAGTGCCAATTTTTCATAATCGTTCGGCTGAGGAGGAGGACCTGCTGGATAGGTCAAAGAAACGAATCAAGTCAGGAAATAATGATAATGAAGAGCAGAGTGAACTTGGGGACACGGTTGCCCTCTTTCAAGGACATGCTACGTGTTTGTCGAAATGCTTGGGAAAGGCAGACAAGCGAAGAACAGGAACAAGAAGTCATGGATGCGGAAGATAATCTCTTTTCCATTACGGCAGTAGATTCATGGCCATGTATCTCATTATCGGAGCATTTCCGTAGGCGACTCCAACAGAAATGGAAAGACTGTTTAATTATAAAACTGTTGGGTCGTACGATTGGATATAAAACTCTGGAATACAAGTTGAAACAACTTTGGAATCCTAAAGGCGATTATGAATTTATTGATCTTGGGGAAGGTTTTTACTTAGTGAAGTTTGCTGCCATGGAGGACTTGAAGTTTGTAGTTGAAGAAGGACCATGGATTATCTTTGGCCACTATCTTACAATCAGAAGGTGGGAGCCGGACTTTTGCCCCAGTGATGCGATCATTGAATCAACATCAATATCCTCCTTCACTTCTTGGAAAAAAGACCTCCAAGTTAATTCGTTGAAGATTTCACAGCCCATTTCATGCAAACCCATTGATCTTCTGTAAGGAATAGATCCATTTGCCATCCAATATTCTATCAGCTGCTGCTTGCTCATGACATAATCTTTGCGAAATATACAGCAAAACGAAAAACATTGCCTCAGATAAGGTGGTAGATGTTTATAACTTAACCTCAAAACATCTAAGATTCTGCTTGCCTCATCTCCCGAATCCCATATCTCGTTATCTTTGACATGCAACCACTCACTTTCCTGACTTTTCAAACGCATGATGCTTCCTATGGCCTTAATTGCCAGTGGCACGCCTCCGCATTTCTTCACGATTTGCCTCCCAATTGTTTCCAAGTGCGCAGTATCCTCATTCCTTCCTGCCTCAAATGCTCGTTGTTTGAACAAGGACCAAGAATCATCATCTGACAAATATCCCAAGCGGTGAACAGCATTAACTTTTGCCATCATAAGAGCAACTTTCTCAATGCGAGTAGTGACAATAACTGTGCTTCCTTTCACTCCACGTCGTAGTGCTTGCTTTAGCCCATCCCACTTGTCATGGTACTCATTCCACACATCATCTAGAACAAGCAAAAATCGTTTTCCTTCAAGCTTTTCTGCTAGGCGACATTGTAGAGGATCTAGCTCTTGGATCTTACTTGTCTCCAATCCAACAGATTCCGCAATGGCTTTAGTCAACCTTTCTATATCAAAATCATCAGAAACACACACCCAGACTCTCAAATGAAAAGCTTTTTTCACTCTTTCATCATTGTAGACCAACTGAGCAACTGTTGTCTTTCCGAGACCGCCCATTCCCCAGATTGCGTAAACAGAAAGATCATCACGGTGACTTGAATTGTTCAGTAACATATTGACTATCATCTCCTTCTCATTTGCTCTGCCATATATTTCTGATTCTTCAACAAGAGAGCTGGTTTGTCTCTCCTCTTTAGGTTGAATTTCTACATACTCCACCCCCTCTCTCAAGTGGAACTTGGTTCTCTCCCCAGCTATGGCATCTAACTTTTCCCTTACATTCTTGAACTTACGTGCCATATTAAAGCGAAACAAAAGTGGATTCTGAGGGGAGAAGAAGGTGCTTACTTGGCTTATTGCATCCTTATGCAGGCTACGTCTCAGAGCTTCTGTTTTGAACTCATCTAGCACATCTTCCAGGCTATAAGCTGTGTGTTTGAGCTTTCCAAGCCAATTCTTGATAGCTTCACTCTTCAACTGCTTCTCCTCTGCATCTTGAAGAACAACTTGGATTGTGCTTAAAGTACTCTGCAGATTCTCAACCTCTGTTTTCAAAGCCCCAACAATTCCAATCTCCTCCAAGGACGAGGAGCTCAGGTTCTCCAAAAAGGTATTGACAAGGGCTGAAAGAAGTACGTCTGCCATCTTCACTCTCTCAAAAACTTGGTTTGAAATCAGCAAAGCAACAATCGAAAAATGAAAAACGGATGAAGATTTTGGCATGCAAAGAAATGATGAAGATAATCAAAGAGAAATACACTGTCTAAGGGTCCGTTTGGATGTCACCGCACCTCCGGTGCGGTGACTCCGGTGCGGTGGAAACAGAAAAGACAAAAAAAAAATTTGCAAAAGACAAAAAAAAAATCATGCAAAATTATTTTTTTACTCATACTTTTAAATATTTTACTATAAAATTTATACCCACGATAGTCATTTCTTTTTTTTCAATCTCACCGGAATCAATCGCACCGTTCATCCAAACTAACCCTAAGACAAGAAATAATACGAGGGTCCACACGGTGTTGACTTGACCTGAAAAGTGAAACTCAAAAGCAAATGCAATAAACTATGTATAACAGCTGTCTACGACATTCATTTGATGACCTTGACAGGGTATACATACTTTCGTCACAGGTTTTCTTCGGTTCATCATCACTTTAGGCATTTCCGCGAAGGTTACGCTATCATGAATCATCACTGCGAAACATTTTTGAAGCGCTTTGAATTATTTTTCACTACGAATGGTTGGGACTTTCTAATTACAACTTGCTAGAAAAAGCGCCACTCTTATGAATGGATATTACAGCTTACCATAATCAATACTTGGTAACAAATTAACAATGCAATAATTAAGGGAAAATAAGATGAAAGTAGGAGGAGAAAAAGTTAAACAAAAGAAAAATAAGAATGGATGAGGAAATATACAGATTTTTTTTTGAAAAAAATTGAAAAATTAATCTACAATAGAATTTTAAGATTTATATAAAAGCTACATTTTTAACTTATAAACTTGCAATATATATCTAATTATATAATTATTATCTATATCAAATTACACTTTCCATATGTTTATAAAATGTATGAATTTTGAATATTGCATGGTCATTTTGTATGTTTTCTAGGATATGAGAACATGGAATTAAAAAAAAAGAGTAAAATGCGAAAAAATAAAATTGAGAGAATATATTGTTTTTCATTTTATTTAATTCATTTATTTTGGTTTGCATATAGGTCAAGTATTAATTTTTTACATAAGTATATCTAATTTATTTTAAAAAATGAATAAATTATAAATAAAAATATTTATCCAAATTAATTAAGTCTTTTAAAAATTAATTACTCTACTACCAGTACTAATACGGTATCACAATATGATATGATAAAACCTCAAACTGGACAAAACCTAGGCCCTAACTTCAGCTTGGAAACCAGGCGATGAACTTAGGTCACTAGGCCACCATCACTTTGGGTAGAAAAAACCTGACCATGGTCCAAGCTGCATGGGTTATAGATTTGCCAAGCTGGCCCATAATTAACTTTATCTATCACCCTGGACTAGCATTCACCATTTCATGAATTGCAACCATCACTAATCAAAGTAAATCTAAAGAGATATTGTTTGATCTATCATCAATCAAGTTTTTAGATTTCGCAACTTGTGTTGAAAAAATGATCCATATTTTTTTGAAAATATTTTTAAGTATCTCAAAGCTTCAAGGCTTAGGCTAATAAAATATTACAAGCATAAAGGAATATTCTTTATGTTTCTTAATCAATCGAATTAGCATTATTTATTATTTAATTGGAATAAATTCTCATTGATACGTAATTAACATATCCATAATTTATATACTACAAGAAATTTTACTTTTACAACAAAATTTTTTTGATTGATTCGTATAAATGTTGTAAAATAAGTATTTTTCCCAACATAAATATTATTTTATTGCGATAGCTAGGTTTGGTTTAGTACACGTTATATTTTACAACAAAAATATAAAAAATTGTCCCTCGACAATTCACTCAACACTTTTAACAATATAAAAAATCTCTACCTAAAAAAAAAATAAAAATCTAATGCCGCAGTAAGTGATATAAACTATTTTTTTGCAACAAAAATGTGCATCAAATTTGTACTGTAATCATTTATAAATAAAGAATTCAGTTGGTTAAAAAAATATTTTGTAATTAAAATTTTCAATTTTTTTCGACGTAAAAATGCTCTGTCTTTCAATAATTAGGTAGAATGAAAAATAACTTTAATTAAATCTAGATCTTAGATTATTCATGCAATCATTTTAAGAAATGACATTTATTAAATTTGGAGTTTAAATTCTTGTATCTACAATCCTTTCTTTTATATTTTCAAAAATTGGTTTCTTTTGTAAAAAATAAAAAAATACCTTCAATAATGATTAATTAAGAATTAAAAATGAGAAACTTCAACTTGAAAACTTGGACAAAATATGAGTATTCGGTAAGGTTCTTGCTTATATATACACATACGAAATATTTATTCAATACAAAACTAGTAAAGATTTTAAACTTTCTAAACGTAGTTAGTATATGTGTGTATATATATATTGTTTATACTTGATTAAGATCCTTTGAATTTGTAAGTCATAAACTTGATTAAGATCCTTTGAATTTGTAAGTCATGTGCTTGATTCATGAACATGTGCTTCTACCATGCTCCACAGCCTAAAAAATGACATACTTTTTGACAGACCCCACGCCCCATTTTTATTTTAAAGAGAAAATAGAGATATATAACCACTTAGCAACACGTTTCAATTAGTGAAGGTTTAATAATATACACAAACATAAAATTTTTTTTTTATATCATATCAATTTTCTTTCCTAAAATAAAAAAAATTTATTATATTTATTTTTTATGAGATATGTGCATGTAGCACCCTTTTCCATTATAATAGAGAGCTAATGAATCAAAACCTAGCATCCCATGGTTGAGACCATACCATTTGATTCCACTAAAATATTTTCTTTTAATATAGGGACGAGATTATTTGGGTGCAAACTTAAATTTATAACATATCATAAATTTTTAAACCATTCGATCAAGTGATTATTGACAATTGCTTTAACAACTTAAAAAAGCAATGTTTTTTATTAAGATACTTTAATGACATTCAAGTTTATAAAATAATACAAACATTCAGATTAACATGTGTTTATATGAATATTTATTAAAATTAATTAATACATTATTTAAAAATTATAAATCAGATAGCGTAATATTTTTATCAAATATAATGCATGATAATAAATTAATTATTACAATTTTCTATAAATATCATCTTAATAACAACCGGTACAATATAAACATTTTCAACTAGTGTATAAAAATTGTTCCTTGACAACGGTCTCCTTCTAACTCGATGTTAAGTTTTCATGTATATGCTTAGCTTTGTTTATTTAAAAATTAAATTCTAATGCTTAATGCATAAAAAATGAATAACTCATACATAGCATGTTGGATGCAACAAAACCTAAAATGATTAAGATGCAACAAAACCTAACATGATTAATTTTTCATAAACCGAAACCTAGAAGAACAAAGAATATAGGTTGATGCAATGTATAGCTAGAGGGTGACCTCTGTAATGATCACCTACTTCGGGGGACCACAGAAGATACATAGACCATGCCAAATCAAGTTTTCTGGGAAGCTTGGACCCACCACTTCAGACTGAGAAAACCAAATCTCCAAATCAGCATTCTCCACGTCTCTGCTGACCCCACTCTCGCTTGTATATATAATACCCTGCACTGCTTCCTCTCGAAAACTTCATCCGGAAAACATGTTTGCCCAATTGCATAATGTTTTCTGTTGTAACTGTAATTTTAATAATAAAATAAATATAATAATTAATGTTGAAATTATAAGTTTCTGTTACTACTAGTTAATATTATTTTAATAGTCAGTTATATTCTAATTAAATTCTTTATAATTATGGTGTATAAGTTACAAATGATTTTAAAATCATCATTATTATTTGAGATAAGTTACAAAGTTGTGATCCCTATATATAGGTCCTAAACTTGAACACAAGAAGAACATCAATTTTTCTATTCATGATGAAATACACATATTTTCTAAACTCTTGGACAAGAGAAGGGTGTTTGATCTTAGAGCTATTTACTCTACATGTTAGTGCAGAACTGTAGAGTGCACAACGAAGATAGGTTGGGCTGTTGTATCCTGGAGGCGACACGCTTAGAATTCCTGCTGCACCTGTGATATAATTCCCGCTGAGGCATGAATCGTCTTAAAGAGAGCGAGATATCCGTGCCTCAGTCCAACTCTTCGTGATCATAAAATATTTCTAATTTATATTTTCTTATATTATTTTGATTACTAATAATTTCTTATTTTTGTTTCAGCTTCTAGCACGTACAATATTAAGAGGAACTTCAACAATATTAATGCGGGTTCCAGCAATTTTAAGACGAATTTAGGAATTTTTTAAAAATGATTTCATCTCAAGAAAATAAGGTTTGGAAGTTATTTTTATGTGATAGAAAATTTTGATTATTTATTCACGCAGTATTTGCTTTTTTTTACCATACTAATAAGCTATTGCAGCAAAGTAGTGAAGCCAAAGGAAATTATTTTTTTGTGAGATCATATTTATTGTTTATCTAATGATTTGTTGCTAAGAGAAGACAAATCTTAAAAAATTAAACACCGAAGGAATGTATCATAATTTAGCACATGTTATTATTTTATAGCCTTTACGTTAATATAATAATAGTAATACTTGAACATTATTTGTTTATATAATTATATCTTATAAACGTTTTATATATTTAAAATGTTTGAGTGTTCTGTTTTTAAATGCTAATCAGTCACTACTAACTTTTATTGATTTGTTTGTTATCTGCTAAAGCTTTGTTGACTTGCTGTGTGTGTTTCAATATAAGTGACATCCTTTGTTTTATTGGTTGGTATTAAACTCATAAGTAACATCCAAACATTTTTCACATAACGGCAAATAATTGTCTACCTTTTGAATTTGAAAGAAAGTGCCATAATATCATTATAATTTTTATGAGTTAGTAAATGCCAGAATTCTAATGTTGATAAACGGATTGGTATTAATATAATAAGGTTGTTATAATGCTAAGGGTTTTGAGATCCCAAAACGACTAACGTGTGAATGAAAAGCTTAGGTTGGCCTAATTTCAATTCACATCCCTTTTGGAATAATATGACTTACTAATTCTTTGTTCCTCTATAATATGAGTTTGTCTTATGTTGACTTTTTATCTTGCCAGTGTAGAGTAGACCTGCATCCTGGTCTCTTTAGAAGTTGATCCATTGTTTAGAGTATTTTCTTTGTAGCTTTGAGAACTAAAAAGCTAACGGGCTGATATGTTTATATAATTTATGAGGAAAATGAAAAGCATTCGAGTGGTTTAGGAGACAGACATGAAATTTGTTGGGTAATTTTGATGCTATGGGTGTAGATGCCTGCTGCGATCTTGTGTTCCTTATTAAAGGTATGAGGTCTTGATTTTTTGCATTCAGTTCTTTGAGTTGGTACATCAAGATATATCCTGTTGAGAATTTACTTGGAATGCATTGGTAAGCATTAAAACTATACCATAATTGTAAGATATAATAACTTAGTATGATATAACAGCTTGAAGATTTTATTATAAAAACTCAGTTATTATAACGTCAGAGCTATTGAGATATCATACTGAGATATTAGAAACGACTAATAATTAATAAAAAATAAAAAATGATGATGTGTCATATTGTAATAAAAAATTGTGAGACCCCATTATTGTTTTTCTCTAATAGTGGAAAAGCTCTTTTCCATGAATAAATTCTTGTTGATGTATGAAACTATTTTTTATGATTATTAAAAGCCAGTTGAGATTATATTTTGTGATGGAATATACAATTGAAGTTATGCTTTTGTATTTTACATGTTTGCAATCCTTTAACTGAAATGACTGGTTCTTATATAAGTGATTGATAAACAATCTATTTTGCATGTTCTATCCATGATGGAGGCTAAGCTAATTACCTTAGCTTTAGCTAAGGAAGAGATGGAGAACTGAAAAAGTAATTTGAATATTGTGGATAAAATAAGGCTACTGATCACAATATATTTGTGATTCCTAGTAGATGATATTGATGTTGGATAAACTAAGACTACTGGTCATATAAAATATATGATTCCTAGTGGTATGTTTGATAAAATTAGACTATTGGTCACAACCAATTTTGTGATTCCTAGTAGTATGATATTTTCATTTTGATGGAGCATAAAAATGCTATAAGCCATACTATAAATATAGTTGTGACAAGAAAGTTGGATATATCTTTTATGTGATTGCTTAACAGTCAAAACATTTGTGATAGCACCGCTATAATTGCTAGAGTGCATAACCATTATTACAATGGTAAATCCAGATCTGTTAAAGGGAAATACCCTATGGTGAGATCCCATATGAATAATGGGATTATAAGTGTGAATTATATAATAAAGGCCTTTGCTCAAGAAAAGATCTGGTATGCATTGAGGGGGATGGGATTTTTTGCCCAAATAATCTGGAATCTCCTATGAGGATACCCAACCTAATGATCAGAGATCCTGAGAGTTAGGTTCAATGGGAAGAACGAATCATAGAGAGATCGTTCAAAAGATACACACTAAGAAGCTTTAAGCTCATTTGTCCATCTCTATGGTGTAGTGTATTTATCCTGTAACGTTAGAGGGTTGATTCTTTAAGAATCTTAATGAAAATCTATAGCTCGTTATGAGTGGAGTGTAGCAGTTACAGGAGCACTCTTGATAGATTTCACCTATGTGAGTATTGGAGTGGGGCCGCTCCTATGAAGCTTGGTTGGGCAAGTTTCTAGATTACTCACTAAGTCTGGGATCAAGCACAAGGCCGTAATGTGCTGGCTTAAAAAGAAGCTCATAAACACCTGAATTATTATGTGTGTACTGCAAACTCTTGTCTCCCCAATACAGTCAAAGTTCAATGCGTATGGCACACTATTGGCTTAGGAACAAGATTTGCTACTACACTAAGTAAAGGTTCAATGCGGTCGCACACCTTTATTAAGTATAATAATTCATCTTTGTCCAAGTTAATAAAAATTTTTAAAATTATTAAAATGGAGAGGGAATTGTTGTAACTGTAATTTTAATAATAAAATAAATATAATAATTAATGTTGAAATTATAAGTGATTCATGGTTAAAAGTTATATATGCTCATATAGAAATGTGTTTCAAAAAAAAGTAACGATTATTTATTGAAATTATATATAATTATGAGAAGATGCTTGAAGTTGTTTAAATTCGAATTTAAATATTATAAGTGTTATATATATTTTTTTAACTATTCAATAATCATATTTGAAACTCCTTTTACAATCAATAAATATTTATTCTGGCCAAAACAAAACCAATAAATATTTTAATAATTGATCATTCAAGAAATTTTGCAATCAATCTATCTATAACTACTAATAAAAAAAAACACTCATTAATATGGGTTTGACATGTGTCTCTTTTTTCATTTTTATTTTTAATCATATTTTTAATTTTTATATTTTATATTATATATTTTATTTTCATATTTTTATTTTTTAATTTTTATATTATTTTAGTTTGATAAAAACCATAGCACAGCATGATTAAGATACTGGTGGGTATAAAAGAATCTCTTAATAAGTAAGTGGCTACCACATTACACTTCATTGCCCTTTTAGAGAATTTTTTTATTTTCTAAATTTATAATAAGTTATAATTTTTTCTTAAAATAAAAATATTAAAAATAATTCTAACCATGTGATAGTTTTTAATTTCATATGTGATGTTTTTTAATTGAAATAAAAATATTTATTTTTAAAACTTTTTAATATTAAAATACTAAATATACAAAAAAAAAAGAACTTACTATGTAGAGAAGAGAAATAATGAAAAATTCAAACAAAAAAATTAAAAAGAATTAAATTAGATATTCACAATTTTTTCTTTTATAAATATTTATTATTTTTTCAAAGTTAAAATTTTAAAAAAAAATATCATAAGATATGAAAAAGGAGAGAGAACAAAAATTAAAATTCAAATAATTTTTTTAAAGAACTAAACCAGATATTTTTCAAAAATAAATATGAAAATTTTTTAAAAATTCAAATCAAATATCCAAAAATTTTGGTTTAACAAAATTCGAATAAAATACTAGAAATATTACAAATTGTATACAATTTTTAAAAAAATGGCAAAATTATAGTATAAAGCAAAAAATTCCAAAAATAAATTTTAAAACTTAAACACAAATAAAAACAAAAAAAATTATAAAAATTAAATCTACGAATCAAAAACTTTTAAAGAAAATTCTTTTAATATAAAAATAGAAGATTATAAAAGAAAAAATGAAGTAATAAATAAATAATTTCAATATTAAATATTTAAAGACTATGACAAGTAAAAAGAAAAAGTGGTAGCGGAGATTAATTTAATTTGAATTTATCTTGAGACAAAAAAATTAGGATCAAACTGAATAAAATATAAATATTTTATAAGCTTTTTTATTTTAGTTTATTTAATTTTCTAACTTTGTGTTAGAATTTTATTTATTTTTTAGAAAAATAAAATAAAAAATAAATAAGATGATTAATTGATAAATTAAATATTTTCATTTTCATTTAATAAATCAATATTTTTAAAATAACTATATTGATTTATTATTATTTTTAATACTATTTATAGTACATATTTTAAAAAAAGTCCCATGCAAAGCTGGGAGAGCATCCTAGTTTGGTATCAATTTACTCCCTTTCATGGTTCATATGCGTTCAAGAAATTTCTAAAATACAATCTTAATTATTTTTCGTTTCATGCCGACTTTGTTTTCAACTTTCACCTATTTCAGGCTAGAAGCAAAGAAATTAAAGCCTTCAAACTTGTTTCAAAATAAGCTTGCAAGAACCTAATGAATGAAGAAAAGTTGCAAATATCTTAAAGGGTAAATGTAACTAAATTCTGCTAATATCAGAAAAAGAAAGAAAGAGAGAACCATGACGTTAAGACCAATATAAAGAAATTCAAATTGAAGGACTCATAGAAATCAATTAAGTACGGTACTGTGTTTTATAGAACAAGTAAACAACGCCAATTCAACACAATCACAAATCCATGTGAAATCAAATTTGCTTATTGACACAGTAGAATGATTGTTGAATCATCAAAGACCAATTCAACTAAAAGGTATGCAATATGTTTTTAGTTTTTCTAATCATCTATGGTTCCAAATCCAATGTAACAAGCAGAAGACATTAAAATATAATACAAAAGTAAACACTTATCACATCATTGATGCACAGCTTTGGCCCGAACAACTTTGCAAAGTTCATCTCTTGAGTCTTATCAGGTTTGATCCTTCCTTGCTATTCTTGAATCCGACCAAGCTTTTAAAATTTTCTTGAGAGGCCACACGTCCAATCACTAACCCTGAAAATGTATTTAGACAATCATATCTTAAATTCATCAATTAAAACCGTTTCAAGAGTGAAGACTAGATGCACATGGAAAATGGACCCTCCAATGCAACATGTAACAAAACGTTAACCAACAGATTTGAATAAATGATTTTGCAAATGTCCTGTATTTTCGTAAAAACTAAATGAGAATTTAGAAAATGGAAAATGACATCAGAAGGTAAACAAATGTTACTAGAATCATGAAATTAGATAATCTTCTTTTAGTTTCGTGTGTTCACGAGGAAACAGCCTACCAAATTAAAGATACCCCATTCAAGAAGATGATTAAAATTTCTCAAACAAAGCCAAAATAAAAAATAGAAAGTCACCTTGTTAATACTCGGATTTCATGGATTGTAACGGATGGAATGTGGGCTATGTTGGGCCAATCCTCGCCTCTCTCTTTTTTACACCGCTTTTCCAGATGTGGGCATCCTCCGATCTCCAAACGTTTCAGTGCCGTGAGTCTCCGTATCCCTTGGGGCAGAGACGTTAAATTAGGGCAACTCCATATCCTCAAATCTGAAAGCAAGGCGAGGTGTTCTATCTCATTTGGCAGAGAAATTAATCCCTCAAAACGCGCAATCTGCAGAGATCGAAGAGAAGAGAGATGTTGGATACTCTCTGGCAATGAGGTTAACTTTGGGCAATGATATATCTCCAAATCTGAAAGCAAGGCGAGGTGTTCTATCTCATTTGGCAGAGACATTAATCCCTCACAACGCGAAATCCTCAGAGATCGAAGAGAAGAGAGATGTTGGATACTCTCTGGCAATGAGGTTAACTTTGGGCAACTCGATATCCTCAAATCTGAAAGCAAGGCGAGGTGTTCTATCTCATTTGGCAGAGACATTAATCCCTCACAATGCGAAATGCTCAGAGATCGAAGAGAAGAGAGATGTTGGATACTCTCTGGCAATGAGGTTAACTTTGGGCAACTCGATATCCTCAAATCTGAAAGCAAGGCGAGGTGTTCTATCTCATTTGGCACAGACATTAATCCCTCACAATGCGAAATGCTCAGAGATCGAAGAGAAGAGAGATGTTGGATACTCTCTGGCAATGAGGTTAACTTTGGGCAACTCGATATCCTCAAATCTGAAAGCAAGGCGAGGTGTTCTATCTCATTTGGCACAGACATTAATCCCTCACAACTCCAAATGCTCAGAGATCGAAGAGAAGAGAGATATCGCACCCCCTCAGATAAAGAGGCTAATTTCTTACAATCACCAATCTCCAATGAAGAAAGGGAGGATAAGCCATGCAATACATTTACTGGAAGGGATACGAGGCTGTCACATCCATGTAGACGCAAAGTTTCTAAAGTGCTGAGATTTTGTAGTCCTGCTGGCAAGATTTCAAGTTCTGTGCAGGATTCAAGTTCTAATTGTTTAAGAGTTGATAGGTTATCCAGCAGATTTGATAAAGACTTTCGACTGCTTGATCCAATGGACAAACTATAAAGCTGCTTTTGATTTTGCAATAATCCATCCGGTAAATCCATTAAATCATTGAAGTCAGAAATCTCGAGAGAGGTAAGAAAAGTGGCATTCAACGTCAAAGAGCTGAGTAAAGTAACACTAGGATTTTCAATTTGTAGCCATTTTAGAGATTGAAGCATTGGCACTGGCAGTTTAACCAATTGAGGACAACCACAGATTCTTAATGAACTTAGGTGGGGAAAATTGTCTCTCCCATTACCTGCTGTCCATTCCTCCAAGCATTGTGCACCTTCTATACTGAGCATCTCAAGTGATGGAAAAGAACTCTCCCCATCCCCATAGAAGTTGCTGTCCACAGACCTTAGAGCACCCATTCCAAAAAGATTAAGTTTCTTGAGGAAGCATAGTTTCCCAAGAGGTGGAAGTTGCTCGCATCTTGCACAATTCTGTAGTGAGATTTCAACTAGGTGAAGCAGATCTATCATCCAATCTGGAAACCTCAAGCCTTGGTAACCATTTATGAATAACTTTTTCAAGTTTGAATGAGGTTGGAGACCATTCAGAACATCTTCAGCATTGTCATGTTGAGATTTCTCCTCACTGTCTACTCCCCAAGATAAGCTTAATGATCTCAAATTTGGCTTCCCTATCAAATTGGCATTTTTAGCTTCCGCCAAACTTTTCACATTGTTGAGTGCTTTGATGTTCAATTCCCCCTCAAGGGCCAATTCTTTCAACTCATCAATACCGACACCCTTGTCCATTCCCACAATAAAGATGCTTAGCTTGCGCAAGCATGACAAATTTGCCAATCCAACAGGCATACAAGTAAGACTGTGGCAGCCTCTGATGTCCAGGTAATGAAGATTTTTCAAGCTCTTCATTCCTTTCGGTAACATCCGAAGGATTTGACAATCTCTGAGATTTAGTGTCTGCAAGTTATAAAGGCCACTCGTTGATTCAGGCAGCATTTTGATCAGTGAAGAAGAAAGGTTTAGATACCTTAGATGTTTCAAAAGATAATCACCTTTAAAACCATTAAAACGAAAACCAAAATGCAACACCTTCAGATACTTTTGATTAATCAAATGTGAAGGATAAGAGGAGCTGCATAGAATCAAGGAACGCAATGATTGCGATTTGGGCATGTCCACAATGGTTCTGGATGAACCTCTACCCTCAACAAACAAGTGACGAGTAGTTTTTTGAACTTTTGACATTTCATCATTTCGCTCAATCACACAGCACTCGTGTCCCATAATTGATGTTGCAACATCATGGATGAGATCATGCATTTTACACGTGACGTTTCCATCAATATCCTCCTTCACTTCTTGGAAAAAAGACCTCCAAGTTAATTCGTTGAAGATTTCACAGCCCATTTCATGCAAACCCATTGATCTTCTGTAAGGAATAAATCCATTTGCCATCCATAATTCTATCAGCCGCTGCTTGCTCATGACATAATCTTTGGGAAATATAGAGCAAAACGAAAAACATTGCCTCAGATAAGGTGGTAGATGTTTATAACTTAACCTCAAAACATCTAAGATTCTGCTTGCCTCATCTCCGGAATCCCATATCTCGTTATCTTTGACATGCAACCACTCACTTTCCTGACTTTTCAAACGCATGATGCTTCCTATGGCCTTAATTGCCAGTGGCACGCCTCCGCATTTCTTCACGATTTGCCTCCCAATTGTTTCCAAGTACGCAGTATCCTCATTCCTTCTCACCCCAAATGCTCGTTCTTTGAACAAGGACCAAGCATCATCATCTGACAAACATCCCAAGCGGAAAACAGAATTAACAGTTTCCATCATAAGAGCAACCTTCTCAATGCGAGTAGTGACAATAACTGTGCTTCCTTTCACTCCACGTCGTAGTGCTTGCTTTAGCCCATCCCACTTGTCATGGTACTCATTCCACACATCATCTAGAACAAGCAAAAATCGTTTTCCTTCAAGCTTTTCTTCTAGGCGACGTTGCAGAGGATCTAGCTCATGGAGATTACATGTGTTCCCTTCAATTGATTCCACAATGGCTTTAGTCAACCTTTCTATATCAAAATCATCAGAAACACACACCCAGACTCTCAAATGAAAAGCTTTTTTCACTCTTTCATCATTGTAGACCAACTGAGCAACTGTTGTCTTTCCGAGACCGCCCATTCCCCAGATTGCGTAAACAGAAAGATCATCACGGTGACTTGAATTGTTCAGTAACATATTGACTATCATCTCCTTCTCATTTGCTCTGCCATATATTTCTGATTCTTGAACAAGGGAGCTGGTTTGTCTCTCCCCTTGAGGTAGACTTTCTACAGCCTCCACCCCCTCTCTCAAGTCGAACTGGGTTCTCTCCCTATCTATGGCATCTAACTTTTCCTCTACATTCTTCAACTTATGTGCCATATTTAAGCGAAACAAAAGTGGATTCTGAAGGGAAAAGAAGGTGCTTACTTGGCTTGTTGCACTACGTCTCAGAGCTTCTGTTTTGAACTCATCTAGTACATCTTCCAGGCTATAAGATGCGTCTTTGAGGTTTCCAAGCCAAATCTTGATAGCTTCACTGTTCAAGTGCTTCTTCTCTGCATCTTGAAGAACAGCTCGGATTTTGGTTAAAGTACTCTGCAGACGCTCAAACTCTGTTTCCAGAGCCCAAGCACTTCCGATCTCCTTCAGTGGCAAGGAGCTCCTCAAGTTCTCCAAGATCGTATCGACAAGGGCTGAAAGAAGTACGTCCGCCATGTCCACTCTCTCAAAAGCTTTGATTGAAATCAGCAAAGCAACAATCGGAAACTGAAAAACGGATGGAGATTTTGGCAAGTAAAGAAATAATGAAGATGATCAAAGAGAAAAACACTGTCAAAGGGAAAAAAATAATGCCGAGGATCAACACGGTATTGACTTGACCTGAAAAGTGAAAACTCCAATGAATTATGTAGAACAGCTGTCTACGACACTCATTTGATGACATTGACAGTGTTTACATACTGTTCTTCACACGTTTTCTTCAGCTCATCATCACTAGAGGCATTTCAGCAAAGGTGACGCTACCTTGTATCATCACTGCAAAATATTTTTGAAGCGCTTTGAATCATTTTTCACTACGAATGGTGGGGGCTTTCTAATTACAACTTACTAGAAAAAGCGCCACTCTTGTGAATGGATATACAGCTTAGCATAATCAACACTTGGTAACAAATTAACAATGCAATAATTAAGGGAAAATAAGACGAAAGTAAGAGGAGGAAAAGCTTTAAAAAATGAAAAGCAAGAATGGATGAGGAAATATATAGATTTTTTTTTATTGAAAAAGAGTGAAAAATTAATCTACAATAGAATATTAAAAGTTATATAAAAGCTACATTTTTAACTTAAAAACTTGCAATATATCTAATTATGTAATTATTATCTATAACAAATAATACTTTCCATATGTTTATAAAATGTATGAATTTTGAATATTGCATGGTCATTTTGTATGTTTTCTAGGATATGAGAACACGGAACTTAAAAAAAAGAGTCATGCAAAAAAATAAAATTGAGAGAACATATTGTTTTTCATTTTATTTAATTCATTTATTTTGGTTTGCATATAGGTCAAGTATTAATTTTTTACATAAATATCTAATTTATTTACAAAATGAATATGTAGACACCCTATTTTGTCCGGGATCTTAATTTGTATAAATAATTAATTGGGTTGGGTGACATTGTATTTTAATTTAACAATTTAGAATGAGGATAGAATTAAATTAGAATTTTTAGATTTAGAATTAACATTAATTAGAAAATTAAAATTAAAATAGGATTTAGGAATAATAAAAAAAAGAGAGAAAAGAAAAAAGAAATAAAAATAAAATTAATTTTAGGATAGAATAATTAGATTTTTTTAGGATAATTTTTTGGACTAATATTAAATTTGATAGAGTTAGATTAGGATTCATATAAGAATTAGATAAATAAAGTATTAAAAATAAGAGATAATTATTAGAATAAGTATAGTTGTATTAGGACTCTAATAAATTGGTGATTATAAAAAGGATTAAGGCTCATGATTTAAAGGAGGAATCAAATTAACACTCCACCCTCCCAGCCCATAATTTTTACTCCTAATTGTCGACTTTGTGCATCGCGGCATCACTAGGTCTTGCTTCTTCTTCCTTCCACACCGCCCTTTGTTGTGTTGTCTTGGCCATATTGCAGCATTGAACCATGACAATGTAACATTCTTGCACACACGTGTTTAGTCTCCATCGTATCGTCAACTTGGCCGTTGTTCAAGCACATCAAAATAAGGAAGTTTGGGCAAAAGACAAGCAAGCCGATTTCATCAGGTTTGCTTTATTATTTTATTAATGTTAACTCAACTATTCAATAGATTAATAATATTATATTTGAGTTGATAATTGATATTAACGTGTATTGGTTAATAGTATTTCCATAACTGTTGCATGACAAAACAAACTCAATTAATAAATTATTAGTTTCAAAGATAGTATGTGCTAACAATAATAAATTAACAAGTGGATATAAAAATTTAATTACTAATTTGCATGTGATGTAGTAAATTGATAAGATAATATTAGTTTAATTGATGTGATTTAATAATAAAATTCAATTAATAATTTTGTGTTATAATTAAATATGATTGATAGTTTGTTAAATGTGATGATATGTTTGCATGATTAGGATCTAGCTCTTGGAGATTACATGTGTTCCCGTCAATTGATTCCACAATGGCTTTAGTCAACCTTTTTATATCAAAATCATCAGAAACACAAACCCAAACCCTCAAATCAAAAGCATTTCTCACGTTTTCATCATTGTAGACCAATTGAGCAACTGTTGTCTTTCCGAGACCGCCCATTCCGCAGATTGCGTAAACAGAAAGATCATCATGGTGACTTGATATTGTTCAGTAACATACTGACTATCATCTCCTTCTCATTTGCTCTGCCATATATTTCTGACTCTTCAACAAGGGAGCTGGTTTGTCTCTCTTCTTTAGGTTGAATTTCTACATACTCCACCCCCTCTCTCAAGTGGAACTTGTTTTTCTCCCCAGCTACGGCATCTAACTTTTTCCTTACATTCTTAAACTTCCGTGCCATATTTAAGCGAAACAAAAGTGGATTCTGAAGGGAGAAGAAGGTGCTTACTTGGCTTATTGCATCCTTATGCAGGCTACGTCTCAGAGCTTCTGTGTTGAACTCATCAAGTATATCTTCCAGGCTATAAGCTGTGTGTTTGAGCTTTCCAAGCCAATTCTTGATAGCTTCACTCTTCAACTGCTTCTGCTCTGCATCTTGAAGAACAGCTTGGATTGTACTTAAAGTACTCTGCAGATTCCCAAGCTCTGTATTCAGAGCCCCAGGAATTCCGATCTCCTCCAGGGGCAAGGAGCTCAAGTTCTCCAAGATCGTATCGACAAGGGCTGAAAGAAGTACGTCCGCCATGTACACTCTCTCAAAAACTTCGATTGAAATCAGCAAAGCAACAATTGGAATGTGAAGAACAGATGAGGATTTTGGCAAGTAAAGAGATAAGGAAGATAATCAAAGAGAAAAAAAAAAACGAGGGCTCACACGGTATTGACTTGACCTGAAAAGTGAAAACTCAAAAGCAAATGCAATGAATTATGTAGAACAGCTGTCTACGACATTCATTTGATGACAGGGAATACCTACTGTTCTTCACACGTTTTCTTCAGTTCATCGTCACTTTAGGCATTTCCCAGAAGGTTGCGCTACCACGAATCATCACTGCAAAATATTTTTAAGCGCTTTGAATCATTTTTCACTAAGAATGGTGGGGGCTTTCTAATTACAACTTCCTAGAAAAAGCGCCACTCTTATGAATGGATATACAGCTTAGCATAATCAATACTTGGTAACAAATTAACAATGCAATAATTAAGGGAAAATAAGATGCAAGTAAGAGGAGGAAAAGTTTTAAAAAATGAAAAGTAAGAATGGATGAGGAATTATATAGAACTTTATTTTGAAAAAGAGTGAAAATTAATCTACAATAGAATATTAAAATTTATATAAAAGCTACATTTTTAACTTAAAAACTGGCAATATATATCTAATTATATAATTATTATCTATATCAAATTATACTTTCCATATGTTTATAAAATGTATGAATTTTGAATATTGCATGGTCATTTTGTATGTTTTCTAGGATATGAGAACATGGAATTAAAAAAAAAAGAGTAAAATGAGAAAAATAAAATTGAGAGAACACATTGTTTTTCATTTTATTTAATTCATTTATTTTGGCTTGCATATAGGTCAAGTATTAATTTTTTACATAAATATATCTAATTTATTTAAAAAATGAATAAATTATAAATAAAAATATTTATCCAAATTAATTAAGTCTTTTAAAAATTAATTGCTCTACTGCCAGTACTAATACAGTATCACAATATGATATGATAAACCCTCAAACTGGACTAAACCTAGGCCCTAACTTCAGCTTGGAAACCAGGCGATGAACTTAGGTCGCTAGGCCACCATCACTTTGGGTAAAAAAAACTGACCATGGTCCAAGCTGCATGGGTTATAGATTTGCCAAGTTGGCCCATAATTAACTTTATCTATCACCCTGGACTAGCGTTCAGCATTTCATGAAATGCAACCGTCACTAATCAAAGTAAATCTAAATAGATATTGTTTGATCTACCATCAATCAAGTTTTTAGTGTTGAAAAAATGATCGATATTTTTTTGAAAATATTTTTAAGTATCTCAAAGCTTCAAGGCTTAGGCTAATAAAATATTACAAGCATAAAGGAATATTCTTTATGTTTCTTAATGAATCGAATTAGCATTATTTATTATTTAAATTAATTGGAATAAATTCTCATTGATACGTAATTAACATATCCATAATTTATATACTACAAGAAATTTTACTTTTTACAGCAAAATTTTTTTTGATTGATTCGTATAAATGTTGTAAAATAAGTCTTTTTCCCAACATAAATATTATTTTATTGCGATAGCTAGGTTTGGTTTAGTACACGTTATATTTTACAACAAAAATATAAAAAATTGTCGCTCGACAATTCACTCAACACTTTTAACAATATAAAAAATCTCTACCTAAAAAAACAAAAGAAAAAATCTAATGCTGCAATAAGTGATATAAACTATTTTTTTGCAACAAAAATGTGCATCAAATTTGTACCGTAATCATTTATAAATAAAGAATTCAGTTGGTTAAAAAAATATTTTGTAATTAAAATTTTCAATTTTTTTCGACATAAAAATGCTCTGTCTTTCAATAATTAGGTAGAATGAAAAAGAACTTTAATTAAATCTAGATCTTAGATTATTCATGCAATCATTTTAAGAGATGGCATTTAATAAGTTTGGAGTTTAAATTCTAGTATCTACAATCCTTTCTTTTATATTTTCAAAAATTGGTTTCTTTTGTAAAAAATAAAAAAAATACCTTCAATAATGATTAATTAAGAATTAAAAATGAGAAACTTTAACTTGAAAACTTGGACAAAATATGAGTATTCCGTAAGGTTCTTGCTTATATATACACATACGAAATAATTATTCAATACAAAACTAGTAAAGATTTTAAACTTTCTAAACGTAGTAAGTATATGTGTGTGTATATATATATATATATATATATATATATATTGTTTATACTTGATTAAGATCCTTTGAATTTGTAAGTCATAAACTTGATTAAGATCCTTTGAATTTGTAAGTCATGTGCTTGATTCATGAACATGTGCTTCTACCATGCTCCACAGCCTAAAAAATGACATACTTTTTGACAGACCCCACGCCCCATTTTTATTTTAAAGAGAAAATAGAGATATATAACCACTTAGCAACACGTTTCAATTAGTGAAAGTTTAATAATATACACAAACATAAAAAAAAATTATATCATATCAATTTTCTTTCCCAAAATAAAAAAATTATTATATTTATTTTTTATGAGATATGTGTATGTAGCACCCTTTTCCATTATAATAGAGAGCTAATGAATCAAAACCTAGCATCCCATGGTTGAGACCATACCATTTGATTCCACTAAAATATTTTTCTTTTAATATAGGGACGAGATTATTTGGGTGCAAACTTAAATTTATAACATATCATAAATTTTTAAACCATTCGATCAAGTGATTATTGACAATTGCTTTAACAACTTAAAAAAGCAATATTTTTTATTAAGATACTTTAATGACATTTAAGTTTATAAAATAATACAAAAATTCAGATTAACATGTGTTTATATGAATATTTATTAAAATTAATTAATACATTATTTAAAAATTATAAATCAGATAGCGTAATATTTTTATCAAATATAATGCATGATAATAAATTAATTATTACAATTTTTTTATAAATATCATCTTAATAACAACCGGTATAATATAAACATTTGCAACTAGTTTACAAAAATTGTTCCTTGACAACGGTCTCCTTCTAACTCGATGTTAAGTTTTCATATATATGCTTAGCTTTGTTTATTTAAAAATTAAATTCTAATGCTTAATGCATAAAAAATAAATAACTCATAATTAGCATGTTGGATGCAACAAAACCTAACATGATTAAGATGCAACAAAACCTAACATGATTAATTTTTCATAAACCGAAACCTAGAAGAACAAAGAATATAGGTTGATGCAATGTATAGCTAGAGGGTGACCTCTGTAATGATCACCTACTTCGGGGGACCACGGAAGATACATAGACCATGCCAAATCAAGTTTTCTGGGAAGCTTGGACCCACCACTTCAGACTGAGAAAACCAAATCTCCAAATCAGCATTCTCCACGTCTCTGCTGACCCCACTCTCGCTTGTATATATAATACCCTGCACTGCTTCCTCTCGAAAACTTCATCCGGAAAACATGCCTGACCAATTGCATAATGTTTTCTCTATTCAGTCGACACTGAAACTCCGTAGCGTTGCCCCTCTTAAGACCCTGAGCCCCTATATCAGCTGCCTGGCAGTCCAGGACAACCTCCTCTACGCCGCTGCCATAAACGAAATCAGCGTCTTTGATTTATCTAACCACTCCTATATCGATTCCTTTAACGATGATCCCGCTTCTGGGTTCGTCAAGTCCATTGCATTCAGCAACACCAAAATCTTCACTGCTCATCAAGATGGGAAGATTAGAATCTGGCAAATTAGCAACCTTTCCAAAAAACACCAGCTTCTCTCCACTCTCCCAACTGTTAAAGACCGGTTATTCAATTTCATGTTGCCGAAGAACTACGTTAGTGTTAGACGTCACAAGAAGAAGCTTTGGATTGAACACTGGGATACAGTTTCGGGTTTGGTTATAGATGACGACAAAGGGCTTATGTATTCGGTTTCATGGGACAGAAGTTTCAAAATTTGGAACGTAAAGAACCAACGTTGTTTAGAGTCTGTTAAAGCTCATGAAGATGCAGTAAACACTTTGGTTGTTTCGGCCAATGGAACTGTTTACACGGGTTCTGCCGATGGGTTGATTAGAGTTTGGGAGAGGGGTGAGAACGAGAGACGGCACAGCTTGGTGGCTACCCTAGACAAGCATAAATCAACTATCAATGCGCTTGCCTTAAACGGTGATGGATCTGTGTTGTTTTCAGGAGGTTGCGATGGTTTAATCATGGTGTGGGAAAAAGGAGACAAGAATGCTGCAAATCATGATCAGGTGGAATTTGCAGAAGCATTGTGGGGTCATTCAGGGGCAATATTGTGCTTAATCAACGTAGGGGACTTATTTGTGAGTGGATCATCTGATCGGACGGTGAGGGCTTGGCAACGAAGGAAGGAAGGTGGGTTCCATTGTACCATAGTTCTGGAGGGACATGAAAAACCTGTGAAGTCGTTGGTGGCAGGTGCCAGAGGTGTGTTTGAGGATGTCTTTTCAATTTGTAGTGGAAGTTTAGATGGAGAAATCAAGGTTTGGGGAATTTCAAGATGTTCCAACCTCAAGAACAAACCCCATGATTCGCAATTTATTGGATATGGAGATCCTAAAAATTGCTAGATTAATTTCTTTAGTTATTCTGTTAGCATTTTGTTATATAAACATATATGTAATCTTGATACTTCTACTTGTTGTATTTAAAATCATGATTTGATTTTGTGTATTAACTCAAATGCTTATGTTCCTAACTTTAAAGTATGAGAATTCTGTAGATTTGAAATCAAAATCTTAAAATTAACGTTTTTTTCTTTTCCGAACTATAGATTTTTATTGCCGTTCATAATTTATAATAAAGTGGTGTTATGTCATATTTATTAAATATTATGTTTTTTTAGTAATCTTACATTAAGTTGGCCACTCTACCTCGGACAAATTAATTTTTGATTAGATGCTTTACATAATATCAAAACTTAAGTTCCGTTGACAAATCGTCACATGATAGATTTTTGTGTCTTTGTTAAAATGTAATAAGAACATGTTAAAGTAGTATTATATCATGTCTACTTAACAATATAAATCAAGTTAATTAACAAGCTATTAAGTCATATATGTTTACAATTATAGAGTTGAAGAGCTCTAATCATGTGATTATCGTGCAACCTTTTCCATTTTTCTAATTTGTTTTTTTGGCCCTATAAGAATGATATGTTCAAAAGTAATTCACCCACCTGCAATATGTTTTGTTGCAAATAATAAATTGGTGTTGAAATCATTATGTCCAGCTGATTTGCAGAGTTTTGCACCGTCCAAAAGTGATTAGCTGAGTTCATAACTTTTGTTTATGTTATTGCCACTTAATTATTAAAGGTTTGTTAATGGAGCTAAAGTGTAGCTTGAAACCTCCAATAGGCAAGCAATCTTCACTTTGGCAGGCACACATGTTCTAACAATATTAGCATATTTAGGTCGAAACCCACTGAGAAACTTCACGTGTAGGCTGTAGTTTCTCTCAAATTTCTCGTCCTGACGCGTGTCTTTCAACAATCTTTGTCTCCATGGTGCTTTTCAACCTGTCTTGGAACTAGGAAGTCAGGACAAAATTACTGACCTTATTAGTCTTACAATGAATTATAAGCAATGTATTTCTGCTACAAAATGTGCAGGTCGTCCATGGTTGAAGCTGAAAACGAAATTACAGCTTCAGCTCGTGTGTAGAAATTATAAATACTACAAGAAAAGCTGACAGCAGGTCAGCTATTCCTGGCATTGGCATTCCAGATAAGAGGGAGCATGTGGGAGACCATTAGGTAACTTTTTGATTAAATTGCATAAACTAACAGAGATTAAAGAAATCTAAAATTTTCCCATTGAACCATTTTTATATCTCTATTGCCTTTTTCCTGTGTAAGTGATGACATACTTATCTTCAAAGCTTTCTGCTTAATAAACTTCAGGTTTAGCTCAAAATATTCATCTACTCATTTATGGTATCTAATTAATGGATTTGAAATTTAAATCTTACTATTTACAGTTCTTTTTCTTATTCTTAAATGCTAACTTTGATACAGTGAAGGAACAAAACAATTAAAAATGAGAAAAGCATAAGACATCACAATGTGAAGTTTGAAGATGATCATATGTATGCCGTCTGCATTAATAGAGATATTATTTTCATTTGAATTCATGTCCTTCAAGTTATAAAGGAACAACATTTACCAACATTTACCATTCTATCAAGCAAAACAATATGCATAACAACATTGCAAAAGGGATGCAACGTTAATTGATAACAGTTGAAAAAATTGTTTTGTATATTTAATGAATTAACACGAATTTTAATAAGACAATTTTCATGTTTTACATGTATTTAACACATAACAAATAGAATAAACAACACAAATCATTAGATATAGTGACCATGTATGGAGGATCCAAGTTTCTTCATCATGTACTTAAAATTATGGACAAGGTCTGTCTATGTCAAATTCACCCCCCCTTAGAACCGCAGATAGTGCCTGTCAATGAACCTCAAACGCCGAATTACCCCAATCATGTGCCTGTGTTGCCTGTTAACTTTATCAAATAATTCATCAATGGTCCCCTATTAGGAGCATGTGAATACAAGATTGCAAACACCATGTGCCAATGAAGCCAAAGCAACCAACAGCCAATCCCGGCTCTGAAACAAGGTTTGTGAAAGTTACACATACCCTAAATATTATATTGACACAGTTCTCAATGATTAATTAATTGGCTACATTGAATTTTATCCTTTGATTGTTGACCTTTGTGTTGCACCCTAAATATTCTTCCTGGATTGACTAAAGATTCTGCAGTTCATTGTTATCACAAACCTGATCACGATAACATCTGTGACCTTGGCTAATGTTGTTACTTGAGCTCCTGTTCTGATCTTTATCCATTTCCTTGATGAAGCAAAGGGCAGCAAGGACAAATTAAGAATGCTAGACCGGTTGAAGGAAAAGTTAATGTTTGTGCCTTTTTGCAGAGTTTAAAAACCTGTTACTGTTTCAATTTCCAGCTTTCTAACCTGTTATTGTTTCAATTTTCTATTTGTAGCTTAATCATTGAATTAATAATTTTTTTTTTCATTCATTTTTCTCTTTTCTATCAAGCAAAGCATTAGTTCATCGAAGTACTCAGCTTGGTTCCTGTTATTAGGCCCAACAGACCGAACCAAAAGCACATCCTTCTCCAAGAAATTTAGCATTGAACCCCAACAACCCTATCACAAAGTTTAATAAATTAAGAGATGAGTTTGTCCTCTTATTTGAAAAAAATTCCCAACAAAAATGCTCAAGGATAACAGGTGTTATCCTAGATCTAACAAATCTGAATTTTTTATTTCTTTAATATTCTCTAATGTTGGGGTTTGCCTTGAATCCCACATCGAAAAAGTATGAGAAGTTATAAGGGCTCTCCCCTTATAAATAATATGTCAGGCTTGATTTGTAAAATATCTCAAAGAGTTGTAGACACCGATAGAATAGCTAGGGTTTGGGCTATTAAGAGGGTGTAGTTGGGCGTTGGGATCTTGGTTAAGAGTTTGCAATTTTTCTCTCTAAAAATTGCACGGTTGGGTTTGTAAGGAGTTTGCAATTTTTCTCTTCTAAAAATTGCATAGTTGTAGTTGTTTGATTGTTTGTTAGATTGGTTGGGTGGTTGTAGGCCAAATTGGTTGGGCCAAACCACATTAAAATTATTGTCTTTGTTTTTTGCTTTCTTCTATTTTTGTGGGTGTTTGGTTTGAGGGATTTTTTTTCCAACAAGTGGTATCAGAGCTGAAGGTTCGTGATCCTGCGAGAGGAGGAAAGCTATAAAGATGAAGATGATGATGAAAATGAAAGCTATGTTTGATAAAGATGAAGATGAAGATGAAGATGAAGATGATGATGACGATGATGATGAGGATCATGATGATTTGGAAGAAGATGACCATGATGAGTTTGATGATGATGATTGGAGGAAGATGATGAGGATGATGGTGATGATGATGGTAGAGTTATTCTTCAGTTTGAGAATGGTTTGTATGTTGTCGAACAGTTTGTGGAGTTTGGGGATTCAAGTCAAGGGAGGATTTGTTGGGGTTTGCCTTGAATCCCACATCGAAAGAGTATGAGAAGTTATAAGGGCTCTCCCCTTATAAATAATATGTCATGCTTGATTTGTAAAATATCCCAAAGAGTTGTAGACACCGATAGAATAGCTAGGGTTTAGGCTATTAAGAGGGTGTAGTTGGGCGTTGGGATCTTGGTTAAGAGTTTGCAATTTTTCTCTCTAAAAATTGCACGGTTGGGTTTTGTTAGGAGTTTGCAATTTTTCTCTCTAAAAATTGTACGGTTGGGTTTGTAAGGAGTTTGCAATTTTTCTCTTCTAAAAATTACATAGTTGTAGTTGTTTGATTGTTTGTTAGATTGGTTGGGTGGTTGTAGACCAAATTGGTTGGGCCAAACCACATTAAAATTATTGTCTTTGTTTTTTGCTTTCTTCTATTTTTGTAGTGTCATAACGTTTCCTAGACCTAGGACGCTAGACATTAATCAAATGGAGTCGCCACCAATCTTTTTTAACCTAGGTGTGATTGGCCACCTAATGACTCTAGGACTGGTCTACATTTTAGTTTTGGGTTCGGGAGTTCATTTACGTGTAGGGAAGGTTATAGCACCCCTACAACGCCCAACATTCGTACCATTTTAATCTTGTGTTATTTTAACTTAGTCTTAATTATGTGGTCTTTTAATTTTTGTTTAAATATTGAAAATTCTTTTAAAAATCCTCCATCATTCTGGATGAACTCTTAAAAGACTCTTCTCACCTCAAGAGTATTCAAGGGGTACCATTCGACTCCCCTGAAGAGGCTCCGTCGTTGGAAGTATCTTAGAATTTTATTATTCCTTAATTTATTTCTTTATTTAATTATTTATTACTTTTATTTATTTATTTTAAATATTATTTTATATATTTTTTTTATATTTTTAGGATTTTGGCATCTAATATTGAGAATATTCCCTAAATTTTCCATCATTCTGGATAAATTTAGAAAAATCTTCTCACCTAGGAATTCCTCAAGTGTTACTCATTCGCAATCGCCTTGAAGATTCCATCATCGGCATTATTATTTTATTATTTATTTATTTATTATTTATTTTTTTACCTTTATTAGAATATAAATTTTATTATTTATTATGTTTTTATCTTTATTTATTATTTGTTTATTTTGAAAATGCCTTCTAAATCTTCCATCGTTCTGGATAAATTTAAAAGGATCTTCTCACCTAAGAATTCTTCGAGTGTTACTCATTCGTAATCACCTCAAAGATTCCATCATCGGAATTATTATTATATAATTTATATTTTATTATTATCTTAGCCTTCTATCATTATTATTGTTACACAATTATTTTATAATTATTTTTTATTTTTTATTTTTTATTTTTTTATTTTTTATCTAGAGAATAAAGTGTCAACCTTTATTTTTGAAAATACCTTTTAAATCTTCCATCATTATGGATAAACTTAAAAGGATCCTCTCACCTAGGAATTCCTCAAGTGTTACTCATTCGTAATCGCCTCGAGGATTCCATCATCGGAATATTGAATCTATACTCAAACTTCTTCCTTTTTTTTTATTGATTAGATCTTATTATAACTTCTTTTATTTCTTATCATAGTCTAGAATATTATATCTTATTTTATTATTTTTAATCTTACATTTTCTAATCTCTACGTTTTTATTATCATCTTCCTTTCCAAGTTAATTTATTCTTTTATTTACTGTTGGCATATTCCTATCATCATTACATTTCATTTACTTTATATATAAATATATATTGTTATCTCTCGGCTATTCCACCATACAAATGAATTTATTGAATTAAGTAATAAAACCAAATAGAAAATGAGAAAATAGAGCGACATAGTAAGACGTACCAAGTTTCGTCAAATGAACTGAAGCCTTGAAGTTGGATCTCGGGCTGGAAATGGAAGTACTTCAATTGTAAATAGGCTGAATGTGCAACGGATTAGGATAGCAATAGGCTGAAGAACTCTTTAGGAAGCACGAGACTGTCGGGGAGAAAATGATAGCTGCTAACACGTCTTCAGCCACTTATGCGTCTCCCGATAATGACGCCGTCCTGCTCACCGATACTACTTTGCTCATGTGACGATCAGTTGCTGCCACAATGACCAGTTTTCCTTCACCGATTAGAAATCCCTCTCGCCATTTTTATTTACTCTTTGATTACTCCCCCTTGTTGCTCTCTAATAGCTGCTGCTTTTTTTCTCTCAAAATTGCTCTCTCTGTATGTTCTTTCTTTTCTCTAAATTTGTTGTGTTCTTGCCTTAGCTTGATAGAACAGATGCTGTGTCCTCCAATTTTCTCAAATTTTTCTCCCCGAATTCTTCCTCCTCCTAAGTTATGGGTTTAACCCCTTTTTATAGTCATAAACTTGTTAGAGTCCTAATACAACTAAACCTATTCTATTAATTATCTTTTATTTTTAATATTTTATCTATTTAATTTTTATGTTAATCCTAATCTAATTCTATCAATTTTAATATTAATTATCCTAAAAAATCTAATTATCTTATCCTAAAAATATTTTAATTTATAATTATCTAATAAATCCTAACCTATATTACTATTTATCTTATATTAATAAAATTATCCTAATCTATTAAATATTTCTAATTTAAATAATCCTAATAATGTTAATCCTAATTTTTCTAGATGTTAATTCAAAATGTCAATTCAAAATTTACAAATTATTAGTTTTTTTACAAAATACAACCCGGACAAAATGAGGTGTCTACAGCTGCCCCTCTTTGCACATTTTCTGAAAATCAGGAATTGTGCAAAGACAATTAGACAACTATTTTGTTCGGATTTACTTTTTTTATTTTTATTTTTTACTTACAATTTTTGAGAAACATTTACTTCCTCTCACCAGAGGCTGTAAGACTTTGAAAAATAACCTTGTGCTCCTCTCACCAGAGGCATTGGGACTTTGAAATATAACCTTGTGCTCCTCTCACCAGAGGCATTGAAACTTTGGAAAATAACCTTGTGCTCCTCTCACTAGAGGCAATGAAACTTGGAAACATAACCTTGTGCTCCTCTCACCAGAGGCATTGAGACTTTGAAATATAACCTTGTGCTCCTCTCACCAGAGGCATTGAGACTTTGAAATATAACCTTGTGCTCCTCTCACCAGAGGCATTGAAACTTTGAAAAAATAACCTTGTGCTCCTCTCACCAGAGGCATTGATACTTTGAAAAATAACCTTGTGCTCCTCTCACCAGAGACATTGGGACTTTGAAATATAACCTTGTGCTCCTCTCACCAGAGGCATTGAAACTTTGAAACATAACCTTGTGCTCCTCTCACCAGAGGCATTGAAACTTTGGAAAAATAACCTTGATAGTGGTCCTCTCACCAGAGGTTATACCACTTTGGAAAACTTCCTAATCTCTTCCTTCTGGAGACTATTACCTTCTGTGAAAATTCATAATCTCTTCCTTCTGGAGACTATGAAAAACTTTACCTTCTGTGAAATTTCCTAATCTCTTCCCTCTGAAGATTAGGAAATATTTTACCTTCTGTGAAATTTCATAATCTCTTCCTTCTGAAGATTATGAAAGACTTTACCTTCTGTGAAATTTCCTAATCTCTTCCCTCAAAAGATTAGGAAAGATTTTACCTTTTGTAAATCATGAAGTTGGATGAAACCAAATGTTGGAATAATGTGACCTAGGCGAAACCAAAGGTCAAAATCAAAACAATCTGGATGAAACCAAAGATCAAAAATGGGATGACTTGGACAAAACCAAAGGTCAGAAACAAAGTGATCTGGACAAAACCAAAGGTTGAGAATGATATGACTTGGATGAAAACAAAATAAAAAATGGGATGACCTGGACAAAACCAAATGTCGTAAACAAAGTGATCCGGATGAAACCAAAGATTGTGCCAATCTAAGGAAAACCCTCACATAATTATTTGCCAATTTAACTGATCTTAATACCACAGAATGGTGCCAATTATTTTAGATTAAAAATCTCTTTTAATTTCACTTGGCTTAAAACCACACAACTATGCCAACAAAATTATTTTTTGCAACTCTCAAATTTAATCTCACTTGAATCACTTTTAAAGATCCTATCATTATCTTTAATTTCAAGAAAATCTCATCATTTAAATCTCATTTTGAAATCATTCAAAATCTAATCTCATATCTCTTCAAAATCTCATCCTTTCCCTAAAATTTTCATCTAGGTACTTTATCATTCTTTCAAAATTTACTCAACAAATGATTTCCCTCAAAATTTGAATTTCTTTCTTACTTGGACATATGCAATGAATACCATGTATGCCATGCATGTGATGCAAATGTTTAGATTTCACCTCTCACTTCCAAATGCATGCAATGAAATGTCATAATTGTCATGCACAATGTCCAATCAGATCATATTTTCTATCAAATTCCTTTTTTCTAATTATAAAACCATTCATTCAATCTTTTCTTTGCCCCATCAAGATTACTATCTTCAAATTTATTAGAAAATCATTCAAAATCTCATTTTCAAAAAAACTCAATTTCTCATGAATACAAAAAATTTGCCCCTCAAGTACTTCCCAAAAAATTCATAACTACAAAGGCTTTCCCTAAGAACTTTTCATCATTTTAAATTTTAAAAAGACTTATATCTTCAAGAATTACAAAACCTTGCGCCAACAATTTTTCATCACATTAATTCTCGAAAGGTCTCACAAGAACATAAAACTTACCCCAAAGTCATTTCATTGCTTTCAATTTTCAAAAAGTTTCATGACAACAGAAGGTTGCCCCACACCATTTTTTTTCATGTTTAGAATAAAACATTTGATTACATCTCTTAAAAATTGGTAATTGCTATCTTGAATGAGCAAGTGAATCACAGTTGGTTTCTTTTTCAAGATGATTTGGCATACCAAAGAAAGCTTGGTTATCAAAACAAATTTGGTAGGAAAATCAATGTTGCTTCATCTAGGCTCACAAATGAAAGGAATTTTCTTGAAAATTGTCTTTTTGAAATGATTTCTTTTTAGAACACAACTCATTTAAGCACTCTCTCAATTTTCTTGATATATGGAAATTAACAAATGTCAAGACTAGCCGTAATGGGCTCAAAATTTGGGTAAGGAAGGAAAAGGTTCAAACTTTGGAATAAATCTTCAAGGTGATGAATTTTTTTTTTGGGGTTTCTCAAAGGGTTTTATTTGAAATTGTCATTCCATTGGTCGCCTTGGTCAATCATATGCATAAATGCCTTGAGTTGCTTTGAAAAAGATCCCATTATTGCTCTAAACTGCCCTTTTTGGGGTTTTCACCTTAGAGCTTAATTCTTCTTCTTCTTCTTTTTTTTTCTTTTTTTTATTGATCATTCTACCATGTATTTGAGAATCCAAATTTCATTCAAAACCAAAATGATTAATGTTTTCCAAAGAAAATATTTTCCAATACAAGCATCTATAATTTGATCAAAATGGGCTTTTAAAGCACGTAATGTAGGCCAGGGTTTAGGGTTAAGAAAGAACGGATAACCAGGCCCAAAATAAGTGTTTCAGGGTTCATCGGACCAAGGATCATTTTTCATCATGTGGAGCATTTAAGAATCTTGTCCCATTCTTCATCAATCCTTTTTTTTCATTTCTTTCTTTCTCTTTTGTTTTTCTTTTTTCTTCTTCATCTTCTTTTTCATTTCCTTTTCTCCATTTTTTCAACAAGAATTCTAACTCAAAAGGGTTTCTTTCTTCTTTATTTTGCCCCTTGAGATTTTTATGATCGAGCTTTCCTTCCTTAACAAATGGGTCTTCTTTGAACTTTGCCCTCTAGTGTGGAGGGTGATCCTTAGTTAGGGTTGATTTAGAAAGAAACTTATAGGCTCAAATGGGGTAGCAAATGGAATTTTTCTTTTCTTTTTTTTTTTTTTTTGAGAAAGGTAGATGAAAAATGGCCATTCATCATATCAAACGAGACACTTGCATCAAAAAACAATTCTCAGGATGAAAATTTTCTTTTAGCATTCGAAATCATTTGAATTTCTCACATGCATGATATCACAATCATTTTTTTCAATTTTCTTTTCTTTCTTTCTTTCTTTTTTCTTTTATTTTTTATTTTTTCCCTTTTTTTTTTTACAACTCAAGCTCAAGATGCATAGGCCCAATATGTAGGAATCTTCATTTTAAGTTTCAGCCAAAGAAAGGTGGACAGGATATGAATCAAATGAAGACTAGTTTACGAACGAATGTTCGAATTATTATAACTCGTCTCTTTCAATCATTTTGCCCCAAGATGTGGGCAAATGATGGCTTTAGAAGAAATGGGTTGAAGGATTTAAGTTCTTTGAAAAATTCAACTGGTAGTGTGTTTGGTCTTTAGCATAGCCTTGACATGTGTTAAATTACCAAAATCAAGATCTTTAAAAGAGTACCTTATGACTTGTTTTCACAAAACTTTCATAAAATCATTTCATTGATCATAGCCCAAAGTAAAAGAAAAATTAAGTTCAGGAAGTCCAACACTTATTTTTCTTGGAGGTTCAAGCTTTAAGTGGTATGGGGCATAGAGAGTTAGTGAAAAAGCTAGAGATTTGTATTCTTGACAGCAATCACCATTCCTATTGAGATTGTTAACACAAATATTATCTTTTAATCATGAAAAGATATTATATGGGACTTTTGTTATCAATTGACATTTAACTCAAAATATAGAGAGAATTTCTCAAATTAAATCAACCTTGAACAACATGCTATACAATTCTCAAAAAATCAGTTATTCTCAACCAAGTATTTATCAACAAGAGTGTTTTCAAAATTATGTACAAAGCTCAAGAACTGCCCTTTCATTCAAATTTTTCTTGTAAACCCTTGCTGCTTAACCTTTTCCTAAACTTTGAAAACAACTAGGACTCTATCAAATTCTTCTTGATTTCTTGAAATGATTTTCTTTACTTTTGAAGAGTAGCAATCTTGATCCCTTGATCTTTGGCATTGATAAAGCTTATTATGCATGGAAAGATGATATGGAAAAAGTTGGCATGAAATTAGTTAAAAATGTATATATAGATGCATGAATGCAATGCACAAGGTTAAAATGCATGTCATATAAATATATAAATTAATGAATGGATTAGCATGAAATGCAAAGATGCTGACAAATTCCTTCATGTGTCCATATTTTCAGGTTTTCTACAACATAGGTTAGACAATGGCTCTACCCTAGAGGCTGGTCTCCTAAGTTCCTTTATATGCTGGGTTAAGATATGATAGAAGCTAAAGGTTCCCAAATTGTTCCTTACTGTCCTCCACTCTGGACTAGTAAGGTACCCTAATCCTCACCCATGATAGGCTACAAGCGGAAAAGGTTCAACTTGAGTGGGAGTATTTTGCTAGCCCATGCGGAGGTTATCACCTCACGAGAGCGGTAGGTACTCTACTCCCTCCTAGAAAGGACTGAGATCGGGTCGAGAGCTTTATGCATGCAAATGCAAAGTGTGGTGTGTGAGAAGGAACTTTATCTTATTAATTTCCACAAAGCACTCAAGGAATCAACAAAAGAGCATCAAACAACATCAAAACTTTCCAAATTTAGACCACCAAACTCAGACTTAGTATAACACAAGATTAAATTATGGCTCGACTCTCTTAATTATCCCCAGTGGAGTCGCCAAGCTGTCATAACGTTTCCTAGACCTAGGACGCTAGACATTAATCAAATGGAGTCGCCACCAATCTTTTTTAACCTAGGTGTGATTGGCCACCTAATGACTCTAGGACTGGTCTACATTTTAGTTTTGGGTTCGGGAGTTCATTTACGTGTAGGGAAGGTTATAGCACCCCTACAACGCCCAACATTCGTACCATTTTAATCTTGTGTTATTTTAACTTAGTCTTAATTATGTGGTCTTTTAATTTTTGTTTAAATATTGAAAATTCTTTTAAAAATCCTCCATCATTCTGGATGAACTCTTAAAAGACTCTTCTCACCTCAAGAGTATTCAAGGGGTACCATTCGACTCTCCTGAAGAGGCTCCGTCGTTGGAAGTATCTTAGAATTTTATTATTCCTTAATTTATTTCTTTATTTAATTATTTATTACTTTTATTTATTTATTTTAAATATTATTTTATATATTTTTTTTATATTTTTAGGATTTTGGCATCTAATATTGAGAATATTCCCTAAATTTTCCATCATTCTGGATAAATTTAGAAAAATCTTCTCACCTAGGAATTCCTCAAGTGTTACTCATTCGCAATCGCCTTGAAGATTCCATCATCGGCATTATTATTTTATTATTTATTTATTTATTATTTATTTTTTTACCTTTATTAGAATATAAATTTTATTATTTATTATGTTTTTATCTTTATTTATTATTTGTTTATTTTGAAAATGCCTTCTAAATCTTCCATCGTTCTGGATAAATTTAAAAGGATCTTCTCACCTAAGAATTCTTCGAGTGTTACTCATTCGTAATCACCTCAAAGATTCCATCATCGGAATTATTATTATATAATTTATATTTTATTATTATCTTAGCCTTCTATCATTATTATTGTTACACAATTATTTTATAATTATTTTTTATTTTTTATTTTTTATTTTTTTATTTTTTATCTAGAGAATAAAGTGTCAACCTTTATTTTTGAAAATACCTTTTAAATCTTCCATCATTCTGGATAAACTTAAAAGGATCCTCTCACCTAGGAATTCCTCAAATGTTACTCATTCGTAATCGCCTCGAGGATTCCATCATCGGAATATTGAATCTATACTCAAACTTCTTCCTTTTTTTTTTTATTGATTAGATCTTATTATAACTTCTTTTATTTCTTATCATAGTCTAGAATATTATATCTTATTTTATTATTTTTAATCTTACATTTTCTAATCTCTACGTTTTTATTATCATCTTCCTTTCCAAGTTAATTTATTCTTTTATTTACTGTTGGCATATTCCTATCATCATTACATTTCATTTACTTTATATATAAATATATATTGTTATCTCTCGGCTATTCCACCATACAAATGAATTTATTGAATTAAGTAATAAAACCAAATAGAAAATGAGAAAATAGAGCGACATAGTAAGACGTACCAAGTTTCGTCAAATGAACTGAAGCCTTGAAGTTGGATCTCGGGCTGGAAATGGAAGTACTTCAATTGTAAATAGGCTGAATGTGCAACGGATTAGGATAGCAATAGGCTGAAGAACTCTTTAGGAAGCACGAGACTGTCGGGGAGAAAATGATAGCTGCTAACACGTCTTCAGCCACTTATGCGTCTCCCGATAATGACGCCGTCCTGCTCACCGATACTACTTTGCTCATGTGACGATCAGTTGCTGCCACAATGACCAGTTTTCCTTCACCGATTAGAAATCCCTCTCGCCATTTTTATTTACTCTTTGATTACTCCCCCTTGTTGCTCTCTAATAGCTGCTGCTTTTTTTCTCTCAAAATTGCTCTCTCTGTATGTTCTTTCTTTTCTCTAAATTTGTTGTGTTCTTGCCTTAGCTTGATAGAACAGATGCTGTGTCCTCCAATTTTCTCAAATTTTTCTCCCCGAATTCTTCCTCCTCCTAAGTTATGGGTTTAACCCCTTTTTATAGTCATAAACTTGTTAGAGTCCTAATACAACTAAACCTATTCTATTAATTATCTTTTATTTTTAATATTTTATCTATTTAATTTTTATGTTAATCCTAATCTAATTCTATCAATTTTAATATTAATTATCCTAAAAAATCTAATTATCTTATCCTAAAAATATTTTAATTTATAATTATCTAATAAATCCTAACCTATATTACTATTTATCTTATATTAATAAAATTATCCTAATCTATTAAATATTTCTAATTTAAATAATCCTAATAATGTTAATCCTAATTTTTCTAGATGTTAATTCAAAATGTCAATTCAAAATTTACAAATTATTAGTTTTTTTACAAAATACAACCCGGACAAAATGAGGTGTCTACATGTAGGTGTTTGGTTTGAGAGATTTTTTTTCCAACACCTAAAAGGTAAGTATCATAATCTTAACCTCGATTATGGAGTTTAGAAATTTCACTAACAGTATATTGGATTATAGTCTTTTACACCATCTCAAATAAAACCTGATTAATATATACACACACACAAACTGAAAATTAATGAAGAAATAAAAAAGCAAACTATATCAAAGAATCACTGTGCTTGAGTCTAGTGGACGGATGTAAACCCGATTCCAAGATATATTGCACCAAAGCAACAACGTTGAGGACCCTGTCTACCTTCATTAAGTACTTTCTGTGTGCATTAACTGATCATCTCATTTGTTTGAATCTAGATCAGGCTACATTTCTAATTCATCAAAATTAGGCATTGTGGAAACAGAAAATTGGAACCCTAAAATATGATTTAGATGTAATTCTCTCCTTTTTGTGCTGTGGAATCCTTTCCTAAGAGAAAGAATACCCACATACTACATGCTTCATAAAAGTTTGCTTTGATTGGTCTAGTCTCAACTCTCAACCACTAGATGGGCCTCTTTACCAATACCTCTTGAAAAACTGTCAAAATTCGGACAGTAGAGATCCAAAGACAGGCCAAGATTCATAGCAAGGAGTGCGAATACTCTTGCAGCTTAATCCGCAGAAATATCTCATATTTATAGTTTCACAAGACATGTGCAGCATAAATGCAATTGCTTCAGACTATTACATTAAACAGAAGACAGGCTATCAGAAATTGAGCCAATGCTCAAACTGGTAAACAGTTAAATGCTTTATTATATGTGATTCAGACCAAACCACCAACTAATCACAGGAAAATGCTTCACATGGATGCTAAGAAGACAGGGTTCAATCTTACTCTCTTAAACATCTATCAGTAAATTATACATTCCAATAGCATGCATCTATGGACTATGAAACCTCAAAAAGTCTAAACCACCCTACATGGACTTGGATGTTGTCTCTGCTTTCATACCCAAAGTAATAGGCAAATATTAAACTAGTCATTCTACAAGTTATTCGTTACCAAGAACAAAAAATGCGTGCAAATCCTGAAATCCAATTGAATCGGCTTTAGAAAAACACCAATGTTCTGTATTTACTTCTAAAGACAGTAGATAACAAAGAGATTCATGCAATCATAAGAAAACAATATAGTTAAGCATAAAAATACTGAATAAATAGATTATCCTGGAAAAAAAAAGGCGTGATTTTTTTAATCAGTTAAGGGGTCACAAAATTTGCAAGGGCAATTTATCCTAAGTCGCTTAGCCTTGATTGTGAAGAAAACAATGCATGAAATTTGTAGGAGTAAAGAACAGTAAGACTAGACTAACCCAACAAGTACAGTCAGCTAAACTTCAAGTATGTTAGTTCTCTGTTCAGAAGCCAGACATTCTAGTTAATTATAGGTGAACTGATATTCTGCATTTCCTAAAATCACCACCTATGTTCTCTAACAATTTATTAAGAAATTAAAAAAAAATTCATCCTACTTGTGGATTTAATATAGGCAGTGGTCCTTGTTGAACTGGCAAAAGCAAACAAAATTGAATCTAATTGATTTTCGACAAGACTTTGTCATTCCAGTGAACTTCTAAGCATCTTTATCTTAGCAACAAACGCTCCATTCAAAAATTGTTTATTTGACAACAGAATATTGGTCTCACAAAGAAAATACGTACATTAAAGTGGATGAGTTCCATACAAAGAAAAGACATCAATTCCACACCCTCGTACCTGGAAAAATATCAGTAAACAACAAATATTTGAGAATGATTTTGCCTGATATAAACGTTTTCACGTACGCTAAACCATAGTCCCATCTATTACCTATAAACCACTTTAGGTAAAAGCTTATTCTATGACTTTTAGCATCTTACCTATACTCAATTGTGACAAGAACTTTCACAATGTGTGTGATTAGTTTCATTCTTATTGATAAGTAATTAACCAAATTTAGACAAATAAGTACAATCCTAAGAGAAGTAAATAAGCGAGTTCTTGCTAACTTTATGAGTTAATCCGTTTCATCATAAAACTATAAATCTTAATGCCAATAGATAAGAAAGCTCTCAACAGAGCATTCAATCCCATTCCTCAAATCGAACTTTGTCCACAAAAAAAAAACACTAATTCCGAATTTTTAATCTCATATGATCTAATTCCAAAATTTTTGATATAAAAAACAGAGCAAATAAGACTTCCCTATGAATTCTAGCAAAAAAAGAAACCTATGTCTTTCTCCTGAGACGCTTCCTGAGCTTCTTGTACTTGTGCTTGTTCATCTTCTTCTTCACATTATCTGCCCAAACTTTTCCAGCCTCATCATCCTCAGCCTCTGCTGTCCCATTATCGACCTCCACAGCCTCTAATGGATCAAACCCAGTTGAGTTCATAACATTCAATAAACACCCAAATGGGAAACTTGGGTACAATTTCTAGGTTTCAGTAGATTTGCCACTATCCGGGGTTCGGGGATTGAGGAAAATGTTTGGGCTGTTAAGTAATTCTGGTTTGGTTAATGTAAAATGGTATGTTTCTTTGGGAATAAATGAAGGACTAAGATTCGTGAGTTGTTGCTGATGTTGTTGTGGGGTTTTCAGAGATAGGATGAATCTTCGAGTGGATTTGTTCCAGAAGAGTTTTTGAATGAGATTTGCCATTTTGGCATAGAAGAAAGATAAAAGAAGTACGCTTCAAACTCAAAAAAAGTTATAGAAGTTGTTATTTTCACAGAAGTTTTAAGCTGCTTGAGGTGTGCTTCGAAATTTCAAGTAGTTGCTCTGTTATCAAAATCATATGATATCGTACTATTTAATTCGATTTAAAATAAATTCCATACGTATTTATACAAAAAATTAATTTTATCTTGAATCGATAGCGTATTTATCGACACATAAGAGAATCTATATATATCGTACGATACACCGATTCACTTCGATACACTTTAGAATAATAATGGGCCAGGTCCAAAAAAATCTGATTTGGCTCAATTAACTAAAAATACAATTTTAATAGTTTTTTAACCTAAAAAACAATTGAAAACATATTTTCTATATAATTTAATCTTGAAATATTGAAAAAAATGAACTTTTAGTCAGAAAATTAAATATAAAAAATATATAAAAATATTATTTAAAAATATATACTATTAATGAAGATGTTAAGTGTTTGAAAAAAATCATATTTTTTTATTTTTATTATATATTTACTTAATCTTATTAATATGTATCATATTTTTAATATTTTATTTATCTAATATGTGTATATATTATTTATAATTAATTTTAAAATTATTTATCATATCTTACGATATGATACGATACTTAATACTCGATCCTTAAAAATAAAATTTCGATTGACGATATGTATCTCGATTTAATAATTATAAGTAGTTGTCAAAGGTTTAAGGATGAAGGCGGTTGAGTTCAAGGGTTTCCAAGTTTCACTTCCGAGTTTCCTTTGGTTAGCGTACAAAGAGATAAGAATTGTCAGTTGGCCAGAACAGAATTTAATTTATTTATTTTTGGTTAAAACATAATTTACTGAAATAAAGTATATTAAAAACAAGAGTTTTTAATTACATTAATAATCTCTGTATCATTAAAAAAAAGTGAGTTTTTAGGTTCAAATAAAATAATATCATGTCATATAATTTGAAAGATATATAATTAATATCTTAAAATTGTTTTTATCACATCAATAATCATTAACTCAATATGATCAAAATGAACAATTGACTAATAAAAAATACATAGTAAAAATTAAACATTATTTTGAAAAAAAATATAAAAAGAAAGACAAATGAACAATCTCACTAAAAAAAACAAGTTTTTTTCAATTTAAAGGGTTTGAAACAAACATTTAAAATCGTTTTCCAATCAAAATAAAAAATTTTAAGAAACTTTAACAAAAAAAAATTAAAGAATAAGAGGTAAAAATTTTGATATTTGTCGAAAAGTGATAAAATAAAAAATTTTTGATTAAGTTAAGGATAAAAATGATTTATTTGATATTTAAAAGTGTATAATACTAATATTATATCTTTTAAAGTTGATCATGTGTTAATTTTGTAATGGTACCTAAAATCTCACTTTTTAAGATGATGTTAATATAATATAAACTCTATTATATTTAGTTAATTTTAAAAAAATACCATTAGAACAGCATAAAAGATTAATTTACTTATAAAATAATTTTTATGGGATAAAATGTAATTATATTTTAATTAATAATAATTTAATATTTTCTTATTTTTTTCTTAAATTGCTAATGACGAAATTTGGTCGTCACAACACCAAGTCACCAAGTGCTGCCAGCCACTAACGGGATCCAACTATAACGAACTTAACGATGCTGCAACTACCAAATCCAATCGTTTCCAAAATGTGCAAAGCTAAAATTCGAATATCGAAAAAGAGAGTGCCCCCACGCAGGATCGAACTACGGACCTTCAGTTTACAAGACTGACGCTCTACCACTGAGCTATAGGGGCTTGACGTTCTTCTTCGTGCTATGCTTGTAATCAACGGGTCCAACAAATTCCAATGGAAAACAAGCGAAAACGCAAAATTGTGGAGCGACATCAAACAATTTCCGGCATGGATGAAAACAGCACTCCGACTTTCGAGCCTGTAATCCCCTTTTATATCTCTATTTCCATAATATTTCCTTTCTTCTGGCTTATGTTTTACTATTCGAATCAAATCTGTTTAACATTATATAATTTTTCTTTTTCTTAAGGATCTGATTCGAGCCATTTTCAAGCACATTTGGACCAGAAAAGCTCAAGGTTTGCGTTCCCTCTCGCCCTTTTCCCCTTCCATTCCTACCCTAACGCAAAGTTCAAAGGTTTTGGTGTTTCATTGCAGCGCGCGAAAGAAACGAAATCCAAAACACTGAGGCCGTAGACTCCGAGGTACCTTCCTTTTTCTTTCACAATTCGCAGATTCATTCTTCACTAAAGTATTAATTTTCATTTGCTCAGGTCGGAGCTGGAACATCCAAGAAGAATCGACCCACTTCCGGTAATTCCTCTTCCTATTTCTAGTTTCGATGGATAAATAATTGTTTATTTTATTTTATTTTTATAAATTTTTATTTGATTGCAGCTAATGCAAATGCTGTAAAGCTGAGTTCTGAACTTCTTCGAATTTTTATCACAGGTTCTTGTCATATTTTAGCGTTCATTTGGGAAATATGTATATAAAATTGGCATTTTGTATTGAAAGTATGAAACTCCTTTGTTGTTTTTGACACAGAGGCTGTGCAGCGAGCTTCTACCATTGCTGAAGCTGAGGGTAATACTAAGATTGAAGCAACTCATTTAGAAAGGATTCTTCCTCAGTTACTTCTCGATTTTTAAGGTACTTGTTTATGCTTTTTTTTTTTACATGTATATGGTTTTTGCAGAAATGAAATGTGAAGGAAATGGTTTAATTTGGCTACCTTTTGGACCCAATTGGTAAGATAGCAATTGTAGAAAAATTAAAAAGAAATGCTAGAATAAGATGCATTGGATGTTGCATTGGAAGCTTAGTTGATGGAATTAAACCTGTTGCAAATCTTCAATTTAGTACTCGTATTCCTTGGTAGTTTTTGGTGATGTTGGCTAAGATATAGATAATTGTTGTGCTACAGTGGACAGGTTCCAGAATCCAAAACATGCATTTACGCTGTAGGAGGATTTAGTTGAAAAAGTTTTTGATGATGGCTGGCTGGTATGCAGTACTCTTTGTGTGTTACCTTTCAGGTAATAGGAAATTTGTATATGGGAAATGTAAAGTATAAGCGCCTTGACATTAAGATTAAAGTATTGCTGGTTGTGGCATCCAGTGATATCTGAAACAATTTATGGTGATATTTTTTCAGGAAATTTAATGCAAATGAAAAAGATGTTTAGCAGGTTATGTCTTCCTATTGTAACTTAATGTTATCTGAAAATTGTATTCTGTTCCAGTTGTCCTTCTTGATGTAAACTGAATCACTTTTAGTTGGTAAGTATAAAATGTCAGCTCATGGTCCTGCAAGTTGCCGAATGCAGTTATCTAGAAAGGGCATGCTTCAATCCTTAAAGAAAAATACAGACTTGTTACATCTTTGTTTCCTTTTGCTTGGCTAATTGATCAGGTGCAGAACAATTGGTAGCCTCATAATGAAGGTGTATTATAGGCTTGTGATTCATCTGTGCCAAGTTTTGTATTTACCTGATTGCTCACTGTTGTGATCCATAATGCAGAATGAAATTATAATGCCAGATATTTGATATTTTCGTTTATGGTTGCAACGGTCATTTAATTATTTAATCAAAGATGAAGCATATACTTGGAATTGTTTGATTGTAGTCACTAGAAAATTGGAATGTTTTCTCACCAACAGCTTTGATTGCAGAAGTTAAAAGCTTCAACCATACTGCCAATTGAACTTCTTTTCTCTAGTATCTTAGCAATTTAACAAGGGGTCAGCTTTCTTATTCAGCTGTTTTAACTTTTGTAGAAACGAGAGACATCTAATCAGCTTAGATTAATTTCTACATTGGCTTTTGACTGTGAATAGTGTTATTGGATTGTTTTTCAGTTGTGTTGGTAGACAGTAGACTCTGTTGCCCTAGTACTACTGAAGTATCAACTATATTTGCAAAGTTTCTCTGGCACACAATGTATGGAAATTTGATTACAGTTATGTAAACATAAGATATTGTTTTGATATATTGATAGTGTAGAAAGCTGTCCTCTTTTGCTGTTATTTTCTCAATCTCGTCGCACTAATTTTTCTTCTCATTCGTGAAAAATGTGTAAAGACGAACCAGACTTTTCCTACGCAAGGCGAAAAGCTGTTCTAAAAGGAGAAAGTAATGTGAAATTGATTCCTTATCATAAAGAGATCTTTGGCTATCTCCATGATTGAAATCATGGAACTTTCAAATATTTAGTCTTCCCCACATTCATATAATCTAGAAAAAACCTCAATACCATGCACCCTTCGCCCTAATTTATTCTATTGTCTCTTCTCTGCTGCTTTGTCAAGTTTGATTGGTTGTGCTCCTCCTGGTTTCTTTTGTTCCCACCAAAATTTCCTGGTAATTAAATTTGGCATCATATTGCTGTGATTTGGTTATTCTCTTGGAAACACATTTTATATGTTAGTAGCCGCCCTGCCCCAACTCCATTGTCAAACGACCAATAAAACTGATTTCTCTTCCAAAGAAAAACGATAACTGCTGGAATATCTGATTCAATCTTTTTGAAATCTTCTTTTCCAGATACAAACATATAAATCAAATCTTCTTCATATTTGGTATGCAATTTGACCAATGAAATTGCAGGTTATGTTCTGCTCAAATTTCTAATTCAACTGAGGAAATCCGAAGTTGGATTAGATATATTTGTTACAATCATTACAACAACCAGTTACGCATTAAGGATCACATGAAAAAAAAAAGAAAAGAAAAAAGCATTAAGCATAGCCTAATAATTGGGGCAGCATTCTTCATCACTTGCATCTTTATTTTAGACATTCTCTGACATTGACAGCTTCTTCATCTTAGTTCTTGATTTGAGACAACATGCACCTAACATCCTTACTGCTAGGTCTCTCCTTTGGATCATCCAAAGTGCAAAAGTAAGCTATCTTGAGAACCAAGATCATTTGTTCATCATACCCATTTCCCAGTAGTTTAGAATCAATGGCTTGACTGGGATTGTCTGAGGTCATGATATTTCTCATCCACTTGATCAAGCTCATCTCATCAGTGTGTTGAAAGAACTCATCGGACGGAAGCTTTCCCATCACCAAAACCGCAAGTATAACCCCAAAGCTATATATATCACATTTGTCGGTGAACTTGAGTGTCTGATGATACTCCGGTGCTATATATCCCACTGTTCCTGCCAAGTTCGAAGTAGTTACATGTGTGTGAGCATCAGGCATTGCCTTGGCAAGCCCAAAATCTGCAATTCTAGCTTCCATATCATCATCAAGAAGGATATTTGCTGGCTTGAGATCTCTGTGAATAATTCGCGGACTATGGTGCATGTGAAGATATTCAAGCCCAGCTGCCACTCCTATTGCAATCTTCTGCCGAGCGGGCCAATCAAGCTCCCTTGTGCCTTCTGAAACTTGAAGTAAGATATCTTGCAAGCTTCCATTCTTCATGAACTCATACACAAGGTAATGACAGTCGGGTCGAGAAACATGAGCCAGCAAAGGAAGAAGATTCCTATGGCGAATCTGACCCACTGTGGCAATCTCTGATTTAATTTGCCGCATTTTCTTGTTCAGAAGCTTACTATCTTCATCTGTCAACTCAGCTGCATCTTTTGGAGGCTGAATAACCTTCTTGACAGCAATCATCTTTCCATCACTTCCTGGTAACTCAGCCTTGTAAACTTCTCCACACCCTCCTTTTCCTATGATCTCCAGGTTTGACAAGCCATCTTCTTTCTCCAAAAATGCCAAGTCCTCAGCTTTCTTAATCAATGGACTGAATATAGATGGACCCGAAGCTTTTCCTCCTCCTCTTATGGCTGCCAAAGCCAGCTTAAACATCACGGAGAAGACAAATCCAGATATGCTCCCTGCTACAGCTCCAGCAAGGAATCCTAGAAGCCATCCCATTAACTTCTTTTTCTTGTTTTTGTGTTTGTGTCGGGTTGGCGGTGATGAATTGGGACCTTCAGCATTTGACGATTTGCTTCCAGTTGGTGATGGAGCTGCAGCTCTACTTCTGTTATTTGGTGAGCTCTTCTCAGCAAAACTGTACCGTTTGGGGTACCGAGCTACAGCTGATTCATCAACTTTGCTCATCAATGGAGCTGAACCTTCAAGGAAACTGTTTCCTGAGAAGTCGAAGAATCGAAGGTTTCGAAATGAACGTATTGACGAAGGGATTTTCCCAGCAAAAAGATTGTTTGAAAGAGAAAGACTTTCCAGGTTGGGAAAGTACTTCAGGAATCTCAAGTCCCCCGCAAGCTTATTGGAAGAGAGATCGAGAACTCGAAGACGAATCAAGGAAGACAAATTCGACGGCACCTCGCCGGAAAGCAGGTTGTTTTGCAGGTCAAGAACTTCGAGCTTTTTGCAGTCAACGATTTCGGGTGGGACTTGGTCAACAATGTTGTTGTGCGAAACAGAGAGCTCTCTGAGCTCGGAAAGCTTCCCGATTGCAGGCGACAAGAACCCGTCAAGCCCTTTGGACTTGAACACAAGCCTGGTGACTCTAAGAACATAAGTGTTGTTCTGGGTGAGCCTTCTTTCACAGAAAACACCAGCAGCACTGCAAGGGTTGGTAGCAGGGAACCGTTGACCGCTAATGCCCAAGTCTTTGACAATGGTGGATAGAGCATTGAAGTCTGAACGGTCGAGAGATAGCCTCGCATGGGAAACAAAGAAGAGAGAAAGGAGAGTGAGGAAGTGGAGGACGTGGTGGTGGGATTTGTCCGGAGATAATCCCATTGCGGCGGTTAAGGCGGTGTTGGTGGGTGGCGAAGTAAGAGGCTGATAGTAAGAAACTTTGATTATTAGTTCATACCAGCCAATGCTATTGCGTATTGGATGTCTGAATTGGTTGATTTTTGTTGATTTATAAACTCAATGCGTGTGGAAAAACATGGTTTTGGTGGAGCCCATTGTGGGTTGATTATTGTTTCCGAGCCAATGACTCAAACCTGGTGATTTCCCTTCTTCAATAAACAAAAAGAATTAAAAAAAAAACCATACAAACATAATTTTTTTGTTTGTAATTTCTGTGTTATTTCATCAAACTATCACTGACCCAAACTGGAATAAGACAAGGAATTATTAAACTGCAAATTTTCTTCTTTCTTCAACGTTTACCCTACGCCATAGAAAACATGCTCGTTCTCCTTAGCTCCAAAGAAACGTCTAAGAAATTACAAGTCAAATCCGCCAGGTCAAGTCTACAAAAAAAAGTGTTGAAAATTAAGTAAATTCAGTTCTTTTAGCCTAATTCATTTATTGATGTATGTACATTGCATTTATTTTGTATTAAATATATAAAAAATATAAAAATTACAGTATCGATATGTCAAACATGAATTAGATTTTCTTAATTTTTATAAAATTTATATGTAATTTTTATCGAAATTTTAATTTGTAATATTTTTATACTTTTTATTATTTTTTATCGTATCATTATTTTTTTAAAAAATTATCAGATTCCACGTAAAAAAAAGTGATAATACCTCCAAATTCCAAAATTCTGCAAAAAGATTAGAAAAAAAAAAGGTCTAAAGTCTGTTACTACTAGTATTTGTTTACTGTTCCTATTGACTTAGTCAACTATAGTTTAGTTAAAATAAAAAAAATTAAAAAATCCTAATTTTGTTAATTTTTTGGGAGATATCGTTTTAAATTTTGTTTGATTAATATTTTATTCATTTATTTTTCCTTTCTAAAATAATAAATAAATGAAAAAAATAAATAATAAAAAAAGAAACATCACCAAATATAATCTTTAATGTTTTCATTATTATTTAGTCCATAACCGTATCTATAGAACACTGTGTATTTTTTTTTATGGAAAATAAAATAATAGAAAGAGGAGAAGTATAAAATTTTTGTTCATTAAAAAATTTGAGAAAAAAAAAATTATTGGTTGATGTTAAATTACTTGAACCAAATAACTTATCGCTTAACTTCATGCGATCCTTTAGACAGTGACTTTTTATTAGGCGTGAGTGATAATTTATGTATTTATATCCTATTTGTTTCATCTTAAATTGTCAAAAATACAAAGATTATCGTGTTATAAGTTGCATCTATAAATCAACCACTAAATCGACTTTTACAAATTTGCCAAATTATATAAAATTTTTTGTCAAAAATTCATGCTGTTTCTTATTTTGACTGTATTATTCTTATATTATATAATCTGTCGTGTTTAAAGTTAATAAAAAGATTATTATCTAATGTATACTATCAGAAAAAAATTTAAATTCTACAAACGAGATTAAAATTGTAATATATAACCCTAGTTCACTTATGTTTTCAATATTCTTAAAAAGTTTGTATTATCATCTTTAACTTTTATGAAATCTAAAATTTTAAACTTCACAAACTGGATTAAAATGATGATGCATAATCCACTTCACTCTTTTATTATTTTTTTAACATTTAAAAAAATATGTGTTATTATTTTAACTCACATGAAATCTAAAATTTTTACAAACAATAAATTGGATAATAATTTATAAATAAATTTATAATTCAAATATCTGACTTTTATATTTGAATCATGGAGTGTGGAGCCAGAAAGTCAAAAAGCGTGTTTTTCTTTCGTCAAATTAACCCAAGGCGGGGAGTAAAGACCAGAAAAGACGAACTCCGCGTGTTTTGCAATCACCAATCAAGTTTGTGTGTTTTACATATGATTCCAATAAAAGAGATATTGTCTTTAATTCCCAACATTACATTGAAAATAAAATTTTAAATATATATTTTATTTGTTCCCCAATCAAGTTCGGGGAATTTGAGTAAGCCACTAAATTTTATTTTAACATGATTCCTTTTTTCCCTCTTTTGTTTGCTTAATTCTTGAATTTTCCCTTTTCTGTTGCTTCTAGCTATTCTAATTTGCTTGTCTATGTACTGCCTAAGAAAGAACCAACATCTAAAGCAATGAAAATGGTATCTCATGAGTTAAAATGTTCCGCAATTTTACGAATCAAATATATGATTTTCAAAAACTTAATTTGTATTATTTGTGAGACATAACAACATTTTTTAAATTCGAATTATGTAAAAAGACTAAAAGAATTATGTTGATCCTTCAATTTTTATATATACGAATCATTTTGATAATTCATATTTTATTTTAGATCAATTTGATCATATTTTGAAATAAAAAATCACATGATTGCACGCAATGTCAGGGATACATATCGCATAGGCAAAATTGCCACAAGTAAATCAACTGCCATGTGGTTGATGACATGGCAACCAGCAACATTCTTGACGAACAGCTATTCTTAAAGATTTAAAATTTTAAAATGAAAAATTATAGTAAGAGAGAGCAGCAAAAAAGGTGAGAAAATTTTTATTGAGTTGCAATATCATCTGTCTCATTTGTGGTATGCCATGTGGCATTTCATATGACACTCATATGACACTCCTAATAATACCGTCAGCCATGTGACTTTTTTCTGGGTAAAATATAGTAAAATGATTCAAAATAAAAGATGATATACTAAAAAGATTCAAATAAAAATTAAAGAACTACTTCTTTTACATAGTTCAATAGCCAAAAATGTAACAATGGAGTTCATTCGGTTAAAAAGTACATATATTTAATATATAAAATGGATACATTACAAATATTTATATAGAGTTTTTGGTAATTTACTACTAATGTATAGAATAATAATCTTAAGCCTAAATTTAATTTATTAGAAATGAGAGAGAATAGTATTATGGGATTACCAAAATTATTGTTATTCAATCTTAGATGGGATTCACAATTTCTCCCACATAAATCTTTTATAATAATAGCTATACCTTAAATTTGATGGTTGGCATGTACATAATATAATTTTAATGATTTAAAGAAAAATTGAAGTTCAAACTTATTTTCTTTAATAAGAAAACATGTACGCGTATCTTTAAATCAAATGTTCGAAGGTCTTTTTGAATATTTTAAGTTCAAGAATTATATATGAATTGCAGATCCAACAAACCGTAAAGTGTCTAATAATGAATGAATAATTTGTAAGATCGTAATAAAAAACATATAGAATCAACTGATTCATGAAATCGATATATGGGATGATTCATGACTATCATGGCGACAAGAAAGCAGTGGAGTAGACAAAAGGAAAAGCTAAGTTTGTTCCTTGCTTTGTCTTCAGAAGCTTTCTCTTCACTGTTATGTTTTTGCCTTGTTGGCTACTATATATAGTGGATTAGAAAGGCTTATTTGATGTAACATTCTGATTATCAAGGCTACTGTGAAGTTGTTTGATAGCTGATTCTGAAGTTCTTGCTAGGTCAAAAATCTCTGTTTAATTTCATTAGTAACCCTAAGCTTCCATTGTCACGGTTCTATACTGGTTATTTATGTGATTTATCTACCAAAATTGTCACCAAAGTTTGCTCTTTTGTAATCTAGAAGTCATACGTTCATGGAAACAATTCTCCATTAATGTAGAAGGAAGACGGCGTATATTTGACATTCACTAGATCTCACAATGTGGGAGTTTTGTACACTGACTTTGTCTTTTATCTGTTGGGGTTCTCACATGGGTTGTGGAAGGGGCTAAGTGTGTATTTATTAGTGAGAGAGAAAGTCTCATCTTTTGAGCTAGCTTTTAGGATAAGAAGGTTGAATAACACTTCACATTGGTATCAAAGCCCAAATTGCCAACATCTCTTCCTTTATTTCGGGTAGATTATTAGAATTCTTACATCAAATGTGGAAGAAGCTATGTGTGTGTTTGTAAGTGTGAGAGAAGATCTTGTCTCCTAATCTAGCTTTTGAGATGCGTGTTTAATTCCATTGGTAAGCCAAAGCGTCAATTCTTACGCTTCTATACCAGTTATGTGATTTATCTGCATTTTCTATATCAGAACTGGTCTATTTTGACCATACATTTGTTAATGTTCGATCTAATTCTGTTGTTTGATAGTGAATCATGTCCAAGTCTGTCACTAGTTCTTGTTGTGATTGTTTAGCTGGTGTACAATCCAATATATAATAATTAGATTAAGATTGATTAATTTTTATATTTGTTAATTGGATCAAGCTTGGAATTTCAGGATTGAATAGCTGTCGTGTCAAGCAAGGCTATTTGTCGTGTCAGGATTGATTTGGATTAGAATTTGAAGCTGAGAAACAATCCTACCATTAACAAACTTGATGAGCTTTAGCATAAATATAATCCTTAATTATTGCAAATGGTCAACTGAGAGAGACATACAAACAAGCAGTTTAAGTATTTATTTTATTCAAGGGAGATTTTCAATTCTATAACTCCTGAAGAAAGCAAAGGTCTACCAGTTTGAATATAGAAAGGAGATGGCAAGCACAAGTTATGGTTGCCATAGACCTGTCAGCTGTAGAGGTGGTTGCTGTAGTCAACCTGCAGTTGCATACTAACTCTGATTGAATTTTTCATGTGAAGAAAGCTGAGGATAAAAAAGGTAGTATTTCATTCTATAACCTTCAGCATTGGCTTAAATCATCATGCTTTTATTTTCAAAGTGCAAAAATTTCTACAGATCTAATGTTCGAGTCTCAACACCTGTATTCTTCCTTCTTTCGTGCAAAGATTATACCTAAAAAATGGAAATGTATTCCATATTTCATAACATGATAAGACCAAAACCATCATAAGAAGGAAACAAGGAATATTAGCATCAGTTAGTAATAGGCCAATCTGGTGATTTGTTTCAGGCAAGGGATGATAAACATATTTCCATCATCTGAATCTGAAGACAATATTCATTATCTGGGAAAGTATTATTTCCTTGTATTTCTTTTTGCAATAACTTGAGGTGAAAAATCAGCTAGCAAATGAATGGAAGTGTAGATGACAGTCATTCTCCACTCAATTACTCAAGTCATTAATCAACTCAATGATTTACCAACAGAAGTTTCAGTCTTGCTTTATTTTTTCCAGGAAACCTGTGCATATGCATGAATGGACAGATAACAACATTTCCATGACCATGAATGGTCTATATATTCCAAGTCTATAGACATGGTGGATAAAACTACAAGCTTCCCTTCCTGGTTCATGTAGTCTGCTCATGTAAGTTTCTTTCTACTTGTTTCCTTCCCTTTAACATTTTAAAATTCCATAATTTAGCTGATGATTGCCACAATTGTTTCGCTACACAGATTTTTCAGTATTCTACTTCTGTCAATTATGATTGTAGTTAATTGGCAGTGATGTCAGACATTTTAAAAGACAAATCTTACACTTCTAAGATATCTAGGTCTATTGATTGACTATTTGTACAAAATGAAAGAAACTAGTTTTTAGTACTATTTTTTTTATCTTAGGGAAGTACAAAAATTAAGAAAAATCGAACTTTAAATCTAATCTTCCTGAAGGAAAGATATCGATTGTTAGTCATACCTTAATCTTAACTAGTTTTTAGCACTGAGTTCTCTTAGTGAATGCAGCTCAAAGACCTTTATATTCAGAGATTATGATTTCAGGACCAGCCTAGTTTCCTGGAAGCTTTAAGCCCAATTCAGTTCTTTTAGGCTTAGCCTCTATTTCAAAGTTCAAACCCAAAGGAGGAACTTCTGCTTCAAAAGAATGGTGAAAGAAGAAAAAGAAAAAGCAGACTAGCTTGACAGAGAAAGAGTGCATAATATCAAAGCCACAAACTCAGAAAACCCATTATTTTAGCAAAGTAATCTTACAATATAGGCTGTAGGCATAGCGCACTTTCAAAAAAAGCTGCTAGCTTAAGACCCTTCACAAACATCACCACTACAGTAGAAAGTAGGAATGCTAATAATAGCAACCGGAAACCAAGTACAAGAGACTTCTATTTGATCGCACCATGGTACCATTTATCACTTCGAGCCAATTAAAATTAACCCAAAAGTGATCGTTATTCTAATATTGCTAGGCTTTGATCAAACGTCTTGCATTTTTGGCATCATTCAACGCAGCAGCGGTACATGAAATACATCTCCATGGGGCGTCCACACTCAGCACAGACCACCCTCTCTGAAATTCCCCCGCTGATACCTGGAAGGATAAGGCGGGTGCAGTGGTGAGGGTCGGTAATCCCTTCCAGGTGCTTGCGGAGTGCTGGAATAAAACCCAATTCTTTAGCAAGTTCTTGCCATTCAGCAAAACTTTGCATGCTATCTAGAACTTTGTCTCCCTTGGCTCTGACCATTTCGGTTGTTCCTAGAAAGAATACTGCCCATCCATGTTCGCTGCCATCATAGCCAAGTATTGTCATGACTTCCTGCTTTATAACATCAACTTCATTGGTCTTGCCATGTAGGGTTTTCGAGAACAACATGCTCTCCAACCGTTTCCAAAAGAACCACACTGTGGCATCTTGCCAGGTTTGACTAAGCCGCTTTTCATTGATTATACCGGCGATCCTTTTCACCCGCTCCCTGGCGTTGTTCTTTCCAACGTAAACCATCTCTAAGCCAAAGGGGAGAGTCTCTGCGGCCTTTTTTGTTGCAGAAGTGAAGCTTTGGATCCATTCCATTTCTTCACCACCATACAAACATACGACTTTCTGGTCTCTAATCTGATAAATGAAGCAAGGCATAATCAGAAAGTGAACAAATAAGCATAATATTTATGGGGATTAAGAGATAGACATGTGAAAAGCAAAGCGGAGCCTAAAACAGCAATGCTGCAAAGTCTTATGGCATGTTAGAATGTACCCAGTTACTTAAGTTTTGTTCAAGCCCATCGACAAGTAGTTCAATCGTCCAAGCCTCAGTTTTCCAGAGGCTTTCTTCTTTCTCAGTGCTGAACGGGAAGGCAGAATTTCCCCAAATCCACAACATGTTGAGTGCATTTGGGCATGTCACCTTTCCTTGAGGATCCAATGTCACCACAATTGGCTTCTTCGCGAAACGCCATACCTCCCTGGTGTACTTAATGACTGCTGGTTCAATAACAGAAGGGTGGCTCACAGTATACCATGGCATTATTGATTGCAGATTCAAAAATTTTTGCTCAGAACTATCATTCCAAGCTGATCTTTCCACAATCGGAAGCCACACAATCTCATAGTTAAGCTGAAGCGTTACCCGTTCATATTTGTACAGAACCTCAAGAACCTGAATCTCGTCCGTTGAGATATCAAGATCTGAAATGAGCAGCAACACTTGCTTTCTTCTCAGTACGTCCATGTGAACCTGTCAATTTGTGCCAGCAGAAGAACACCGTTGTACATCCAATTAATTTCAAAAAGAGCCGGAAAATAATGAAATGGATCCTTGGAAACTGACCTTCGACTTGTTTGGACCCAAGAGAGAGTTAGGATCTTCCTTGCTGAGCGAGAAAATCTTTATCAGAATCTTCAAGTTGTCTAGTTGAGGCGTTTCAAGAAGGCGCTTTAGGCCTACATAAGCTTCTGCTTCCATCTTCTCATCTGCATCCCGTTATGATCTTTTATCAAACCTTTGTTCTTCGATCAGTAAGTAATAAATATATTTTTCCATTACACAAATTAGTTAAACTTCATAGCTCGCATTACTTAGTTATCATAGTTGTAACAGAAATTCTCGAATTTTGTAATGATATATCTGAGGACTCACCAATATGCTGATAACAAAGACGTAACAGCTTTTGGAGGTGTTCATGAATGCTGCTGACTTTATGCGCCAAGCTTGATAGCTCCCATGCCTCCGAGGTCGATGTAATGAACCTAAAATCACCGAAAATGATTGATTAATAGTAAATTTAATTGGGTCGAGATATATATTGAGCACGTAATGATTAGAGTCTCACTCATGTCTCAAGCCAACAAGGCTTGTAATCTGTGCAGCGCAAGCCACAACGCTTCGGATGGTCCAGTAGGCAGCTGTGGGGATATGAGCTATGGCGATAGACATTGGTGGCAGATCGCTCATTATATACTCAGAAGGTAGCTCCGTGAACTCAACAATGCACTTGGTTACATCCATCATCGCCTTGATGAGTTTTGTAAGTGCATCAAAGTGGGGTTTCAGTGTCTGGGAATGCTCCAGGATGTCCGGCAGTTGCTTGAGGAGTGCCACAGACTTGGCAAGCGAGTTTGTAGTGCAGAGCTGAACAATCAGCCAAAACTCCCCAAAATTCACAGCAAAAGCTGCCAAGGTTAGCACCACTTTCGCATCCCATGAGTAGCTTGAAAGCGTGTTGAGCAGCACCATTGTTGTTGCATGGGCATCTCCTCCTCCGGAGCACTTGCATGATATCTACAAATACATTTACACCATTGAAAAAGATCTATGTAGTAAGTGAAAATCAGCGAAGTTATATCTGTTTAACTGCATTAGGGCACAGTAATAGAATTATTCTAAAGGTTGAGACTTCAAAAGCAAAAGGAATGAAATATATATATATATATATATATATTATATATATATATATATATGCATATATATTAAGATCCTGCCAGCCAAATAACCTCGCAGGAGATCTTGTGTATGATATAGGCCAAAGCTTCAAGCATGCCATCCATGGAAGCCAGACTGGTCCGATCATCAATGGTATTTATTTGCCCTTGTCCAGCCTAAAAAACAGTAAAAATTAGAACACCAATTATATATGTGAAAACTAAAGATAAATGGGAAGCTTGGCACTATACATTCAGAGCATGGTCGATGTTAGGAGTGATATGGCGCAAAACGTCGTCAATGATTTGGAGAATGGGTTTGACATCAACTTCACGACCATCAGGAACATGAGTCGACTGGATTTGCTTCATCATTGCAGTGTCATCAGATGCTGAGAACATTCTGCGCTCACTCCTGAGCAGTTGCTGCGATTTGGAAGGATGAGAGGTGGGGGTTGCCATGTAAAGGCTGGGATATATGACAAGAATGGAGATAAGTGATTGTGGTTTGTGGTTTGCTGCATTGTTAGGTTTAAATAGTGATGGGCAAATGGAATAAAGCCGGAGAATTGTACTTTGCTTGCAAGAGGAGTCTTGGGAAAAGCTAAAGGACCTGTGTTTTAGGATAATTAAGGATAAGATCATAAATGTAGCTATGGCCCCAGCCTCCAAGCTTCTTTGTCTGCACAGTGAGAAAATTAAAGAGATCTGCAATGGCATCTACCTGGTTTTCCAGTCAAAAGGGATTACGTTGGTGAATCCTGAGTTGCTGGTCTTGAAGATTAAGCTGTTAAAGGGAGTTTAATTTCCCTTTGTGACATCACAAAGGCTTTGTCACTTACATGACATGTCATTGCTAACTCGTGTAAGAGTACAGATGGTATTGTCACTTTATAGACAGATACTTGTATTGTCTTATTTGTTTTCGAATCTTTACGATATCAAATATTTTTAGACGTGAATTGAGACTCATACCCACCAATATAATATAAGGACATTTCATGGGTACATCATAATAATGAGGTACAAATTTTAAAATTAATCTTTGGTGTAATTACAGGTATTTTCATCTATTTTACAGTTTAAAATTAATTTTATTCGGACCGAAAGTGATAAACAGTAAAACCCTCTCAATAGTGGTGACTCCAGGATTCAAACCATATCCAAATACCTGAAAAAGAAATCCATTTCCACTTCTTCTAACTATTTGTTGGTTTTTATATTACTTTATTTGATTAAGTAGAACTATGGTATTTTATAATCAAGATAGTAAAATTATTATCCCTCACGGATTCGGATAAGATTCAAATAGTTATAAGTTATTTATTATTAACAAAATACTAAATTAAATTAATTTATTAATATTATAAATTTAAATTTGAAAATCAAATTTTTCCTTAATAAATGAGTGTTTAGTGACTTCGATAATTAATAAATTTTTTTTATATTATATGAATAAAATTTGAATAACAAAAAATTAAAATATTTGAATAATTATTTGATTCAAAAATAATCAAATTTGGATATAGATATTTTAAAGAGTTTATATATGATGCACTGATAGTGTATAAGTTCTATATATTATTACTTAATCATAAAATGACACCTCATTAATGAGTAAAGTCTAAAAGTGTATATATTCTTAAAAATAAATTTAAAAACTTTGTTAATATTTATTTTTATGGACCTATATATGATGTGTTAATTATTTTTTTATTGACAAATAATGTATAAAAATTATACGTTGTCAGTGCATTATATATAAATTTTATTTCAAAACCAACTAATATCCTACCTATTGCAATTGTTACGTGGAAGTAAATTATTGGTCCTCAAATAGTTTCCAACTTCAGGATAAAGCTAAAGATAAAGTTAATTAATATTCATAAAATCTCAGCATGCAACAGGAAAGTCGTGGAGCACGGGGGTGACTGATGATTCCTTGATTGCATTGCGTTTAAATTTAATATTTTAATTATAAATAATCAGTACAAAGTATGAAGAATAAAGCTTTTGGCATTACCAACAACTGGTTGGCGTGGGTGGCAAGCGGTCCTCGTCCCTTAAGCAAGGTCAGGATTCTAATCCTGACTTATGTATGGAGTGCCAGTGTTGGGAGGGGGACAAGTCTAACCACGCTCTGCTTCTCCCGACTCCGGAATAATCACCAAAGGTGGAAACCGAAGGGTTTCGACCAAAAAAAAGCTTTTGGCATTAAAATATATGATCGAACGTCCCATGTGATCTAAAATGGTGTTGTTTTATGCCTAAGTGTGCAGCCAATACTGTCCCACTTAGGAATCTAATTCCAGTTTCTCTTTTACCTTTTTTTTTTTATTAATTTACGCATAGAATAAAAATTATGAAACAGATTAAATTCGAGGCGAGTTGCCGAGTTGTACCCTTCATGCTTAATATAGCATCATAATTCAAGTTTTATTCCATAATTTATTTTTATTCGATTTTGTACTATTTGACTTGATTAAAAAAATTAGAATGTCTAATAATCTGCTTCAAATAATAATTTTATCATTCGTCGAGAATTTGAATAGTGATATTAAAATAACTTAATATTTGAACCCAAATACAAATAATAAATTTTAAATATTATTATACATTTTTATTTATAAATGATTTATTATTATAATACTTAACTAAATTAATTCATTGAGTAATTTGATTATGATTTTTAACATTAATTTATTTTTATGAGTTAATTTAAATTTATAAATTTAAAATTTTTTAATAATATGTATTAAAATTGATCTTAAATTTAAATATGAAAATCAAACTTTGATTAACGGATTTGGATAACTAACATTTAATTTTTTTCTGTTATATGAGTAGGGTTCAGATAATAAAATATTTGAATAGTTAAATGTATTCAATTATTGTAAATTATAAACGAGATTGGATTCAGGTACTTCAAAATTTGTAAATACCTTACGTGTTGCCATCCCTAATTAAAGTGGTATTATCTCACGTAAGTTAATTTTAAATTCTATGATATTATATTTTAGTTGGATCTCCTATTTATATTTAACTAATTTTAGATTGAATACTTAACAATAGTTTATTTATAAAACAATAATAAATTTTATTGGTTGGCACCGACACAAAAGTTCAAATGAAACAAGCAAAACTGAAATAATAAGAATTAAGATTAAGTGATATATAAAATGTTCTTCATATTCCAAGAGTAGTTTTAAGGTTCTTTTAAATAATTTATTTTTTAGATGCATTAAAATATAATGTTAACAATCAATTACTAAATAAAAAATTTATTGTTGGGCCAAGGCAAAAGATTCTCAATAGGAAAAATCATTTAATAAAACAAGTAAGCCCAACAATTTCCCTCATTGTTGAACAAGAAAACCTCAAATTTCCGTGAATGACAAGGTTGAGCCAAGACAGAATTCAGCCCCCAAATGAAAGCCCCAGAAGGCCCAAGAAATCAGACAGACAGGTGGGAAGATGGGTCGGTTTGGCAAACACAACCATCGAGAAAGAAGAGCAGAGCGGAGCTCGACAAGTGTAATTAAGCCTGCACTATATATGGTGAATGGAAAGTGAGAGAAAGAGCGAGAAACAGGGAAAAACAATGGAATAAAGGAAAAAAAAATAGATTAAAAAAAATGCAAAAATGATGAATCTATCCGCAGTGATAGCGTATGGATGCCGCTATTGTGTGCCACCAATAAAGCAGCTCTTAAACTACACTGCCTTCCTTCCTCACCATCATCATCTTCAACGACGCTCTCCGTCTTCTGTATTCTATTCTTCCTTTAACAATCTTAAGCTCTCTAACTTTAGTCTTTTTCTCACGGGTAACTCTCTCTTCTTCCGGATGGAGGTACCCTGCTTTTTCCTTCTCTCTTTTTTCTGTCTCTCAGGCTTTACTTTTATGCTTAGTAGCAGTTTTTTCATTTTTGCTCTCTGGGATTTTTTTTTTCTTTCTTGTGATCATGGAGAATTGGTTTTTATTTTATTTTTTTTATATTCCTTTCTTTGCTTAAATCTTTGGTTTTAGGTTTTCCAGAAATGATGGGTTTTTTTTTTCATACAAAAAAGATGGAAAGCAATGATTTTACTGTTATGGGAGTTGTTTGAAAGCTGCTTTGACCATGGATTCTGTTGAAGGTCATTGAGGAAGGGATAGTTTTGTGCGAATTGCAAGTATGATTATCAATGAATTATGAAGAAAACCTTGTTAAAGAGCCTAAATAACTAATAGAATTGAAAGGCACTTCTTACATTTGAGTAGTGATATTGTTTGAATTGTTGAAACTGAACATTTTTTACTTATTTTAATATAGTAGGTTCAAATTTTCATTTTCTCTTTTTTGATGTATATTTGGAGGATTCATGATCTGGGAGTAAAATAACGCATTATATACTTTCATTATTGCCTGGTGGTCTTGCTAGAAGGTGGTGATTTTTAATTTTCTTATATAATATTGGTGCAAACAAACAGCACTTGAGATAGTTCCTTGTACAGGGTCCAGTATGTCTAGCTTGGGGATGATATGTTCTTCTGGCCACTTCTATTGGGGTTCATTATACCATCTTTCGTGATGGTATAAAATGTCACTGGACTTTGGAACCACAAACTCAGCTCGTGGCTGTCCTGTTATGGAGGCCATGGACTTGGGTCTACTCCAATGATTTCCTGTTCAAGTTCAACTTCTCTGTCAGAGGTTGCTTGGGTTTTTTGTGACTTGAGAGTAGCAATATTCATGGCCATAGGTGTCTTGAACTTTTGATTCAGTGATAATAATGTAGGAGGCTAGGAGTAGGTGTTCATTGTAGAGTTCAATAGTTTTATTTCAGTACTTCTGTTTCTCTGCAGTGAGTGGTTTTCTCTTGATAATTTGAGAGATCATTTTGTTGTTGTTGTTTATTTTTTTTAAATTTAATTCAATAATGAATTTGTGTTAAACAATTTTCTTGATAATTTAGCGCTTCTGGAGTGGAAGTGGGGTCAACAAGAACAAACAAATGGTGGAGCATCTGCAGCATTATGGAGTGATTTCATCGAAGAAGGTTTCTGAAGTAATGGAGACTATTGATAGGGCATTATTTGTACCAGATGGGACCCCAGCTTATGTTGATAGTCCCATGGCAATAGGTTACAATGCCACCATTTCTGCACCTCATATGCATGCTACCTGCCTTCAATTATTGGAGGAAAATTTGCAGCCTGGCATGCGTGCTTTAGATGTTGGATCAGGTCTCTTTGCACTATTCAAAATTTCCATTTCATGTCTTTTCTGCGCTTCTTCAATTTCTTTCTTAAGTATAATTTGTTGGAATGCTGGAATATCAAATGTTCTACGCTTATTTTCTTGGAGTTAATCCTATTTTGTCAATCATCATTGAAAAAGAGTTAAACTATACGAGTTGTGCTTGCTTCTAATCCTGTTGCATTTAAAAGAGTTTTAGTAAAACCATCATTAATCCGGTGGTTTATGACTTGTGGCAAAAGAGAGGGTGGAAAAAGAGGGGTTTATCTTTATTCTTTATTTATTTATTCTTGGGTTGAGTGGGAAGTTGGGGTTGTGGAAAGAAAATGGAAGGAGTTATATCATTTATCTTGGTACTTTTGGCATAATTCGGTCATTCGATGGAATACAATATCAACGGGGGATTTTTTCGTTTCTTTTTGTTGAAGGCATATTTTAATTTCAGATATGCATTTGTTCTGTAGGAACTGGGTACTTGACTGCTTGCTTTGCAATAATGGTTGGAGCAGAGGGTCGTGCTGTTGGTGTGGAACATATTCCCGAATTGGTTGCTTCTTCCATAAAAAATATTGAAAAAAGTGCTGTAGCTCCATTGTTGAAAGGAGGTTCTCTTTCAGTGCATGTTGGCGGTATGTACTCATTTAGAACTTGTATAATGTACCTTAAACCTTCAAAACAAAGTCTCAGTTGAGTCAGCTAATCTCTTGGGATTGAAACGACTCAGTTGTCTGTCTGATCTGAACTTCCATTAAAGAACTAATATACCTCTGGATGATAGAAACTTTTCATGACTTTGTTCTTTTTGGGTTTTGGAGGCAATTTTTCCTTAATATGCTTCTTATTCTTAGGAACAAATTTGATCATCAAAATTTATTTGAGACTCTGTTTTGTTGAATGCTTATGACTGATGCTTTGAAAATGTACAATTTCATAGATGGACGAGAAGGCTGGCCAGAATGTGCACCCTATGATGCAATACATGTTGGGGCAGCAGCACCGGAAATTCCTCAGCCCCTCCTCAATCAATTGAAGCCGGGTGGAAGAATGGTGATTCCAGTGGGAAATATATTTCAAGACTTGAAAGTAGTGGATAAGAAATTGGATGGTTCAATTAGCATTCGAAGCGAGACTTCTGTCCGGTATGTTCCTTTAACTAGTCGTGATGCTCAGTTGAGGGGTTATTGAGTTTGGGTTTCGAAGGGTTCTCCGGTATGTTCCTTTAACCAGTCGTGATGCTCAGTTGAGGGGTTATTGAGTTTGGGTTTCGAAGGGTTGGTTGTTCTCGAAGCCAGTATTGTACAGAGTATCGTGGTTGTATATTTCATATTACAGACTTGCGCATCTGTATAAATGGTTCTCTTTTTCTATGTTTGGACTTGAAAATAGTTAAATGCAGGGATGAAAGATGTTCATGTTATAAACATCTCTCGCCGAGTTTATGGTGCCAACAATGTTATGAATTATTTATAAACTGAGTCCTGGAAATGAATTTCTGAGACCAAAAACTCACTTTCGAAAGCCATTATTGCCTCTCTGTGTTTTCACTAAACTTTGCCAAGTACTCAAATTAATAAAAGTATTGAACACTGACACCAATTCACGATATGGACTGCAGTTATGGACAAAAGTGTAATATTATTTGACCACCACAATAATTATAGCTTTAAAATGATTACTAGAAAGAGTTTTACATAACTTGTGAGAATACAAATATTGTGCAAAAATTCGAAACTATAAAGCTGATCTTAAGAGAAGAAAAGTAAAAAAAAAAAGAAGCCAACAAAAGCAGATCATTGTATCTAAATCATCTCGGATCAAAAGAAGCTTCGCCTTGGTCTTTCCTCTGCAACATTTACTCTTATTGCTCTTCCATCCAGACTCTGCAATAACAGGATATGTAAGATGTTATAAACTGGAAGCCTGGGCTGAAGATATGTGACTTTGGAATCTTATAATAGCTAAAAGAAATCTACATCTGACGTGCGGTGTATTGCTTTCACTGTATGGGAGATTACGTTCATTGTACTAAATAAAATTGCAGAGAAAACACTTGAATTATACCTGTCCATCGAGGGCAGCAATGGCATCATTCAATTCAGTCTCTGAGGACATAGTCACAAAACCAAAACCCCGTGATCGGCCTGTCTCCCTATCATAGACTACACGAGCCTCCACTACTTTACCATGTTCACTAAAGACCTGCTCCAGTCGAGCATTGTCCACATCCCATGGTAGGTTACCCACATAGATTCTAAAAGCAGGTTCATAAACACGTGGAGGTCGGTCAAGCCGTGATCCTCTAGGACTAGCCCTATTAACGGTCAAGAGCCTCCCATTCAAATCCTGTTTAAAACACATGCAACACTGACTCAGAACAAGCACCAAATACAACTTCAGAGCACATTAATGCACATATAAAAGAAATAAGATGAACCCTTGAGATCGATATATACTAAATATCTCACACTTCAATGAAACAATCTCCATGACAGAAAGAAAAAGAAAGAGAAATTGCATGCATGATCGATAGATTAAGTTGTTCTAGTAAAAACTGAGCAGAAAACAAAGCTCTTAGTCAAAATATACCTTGGATATCATAGACAAAAGTACTTGATAAATACACAAGAATTGAGCATGAACGAGATCAACAAAATTGTCCTATCATTTATCTTATTTGTCTATTGACAGTAAAGGGAAGGTAATGAAAGTTTTAACTGAAATCAATTTCTTTTTCTCTTATTGTTACCACAAACATCACACATAGTCAGAGCCAGAATATTCTTAAATTAAACGCAAAATATCATCGAAGGAAAAGGCCTAGTCATGGCTAACTCAAAAAAGTTGACAATGGTTCTTGCAGGCATCTACCATTAGCTACAAATCAAACAAGTACTAACAAAAATTCACACTTTATGAGAAATACGATACAAACAAGAGATACCTCTAAGAAGAGCAAAAACAAGAAACAAATAACTTGGGTTTTTTCTACTTGATGTCAACATGTTAACTGGAGTATTTGAAAGGTTAGAATGTCCATACTGATATCATTATCATATATAGACACAAACTGTGACAATATGAGCCTTCGCTTTATATTTGTCTTCCTAAAGGGGTAGTGTACAAACCCTAGTCTCTCTACTATTTGAAAAAAGGGTCTCACAGCCATTCCCCTTCCGCAACTGGTCTATTCTACCATCTATTGTACATTTGATCAAATCCAATGTCTAGTCAACGTAACACCAATGGAATTATGGCAAAGAGAAAAAGTTCAAGAAATCAGATAGCTTGCCTGAACTTATCATGATTAGCAACCTAATTAAAATTCATCACAAATAGTGAAGATAAAAATCAATACAAGTCAAAAGAATAGATGAAAATGAAGCAATCTGCCCCTAGAATTGTGGTTTATGCTAACTTCTGCACAGCATTCCTCTTGCATAAATAGAACATTTAAAGCATATACAGCCCAGCAAACCTATTTCTAAGTTAACGAAACCAAGCAATATGACTCAAGCATTTATGATAGCTTCCCAGCCACATAGAATTAACAGTTAAACGAGTGTGAGGATAGCTTCTAAGATGAATAAGAGGGATTCCTACATATAATTATCTCTCTTTACAGTGCTGTGTTAGATACATGACAAGATATCTATCTAACTTGTACATTCCAATTTCCTCATTTATCATCAAAGATATTAGTCCAGCTCCAGCATTAGGAAAATCTAAGCAAAACCAGTGAAAGAAGAAACTTACATAACGATTAAATTGTTCAGCAGCCTTGTCAGCTTCCTCAATGGTACTCATAGTCACGAACCCAAAGCCACGACTTCGCTCAGTTTCCCTATTGTAAATGACCTGCAACAAAGTATAAACAAAATTTCAACCAAAAACCACCCAAAAAAGAATTTCAAACAGTTTAAAAGCAGAAAACATCTCTTAACCTCAGCAATTTCCACAGTTCCAGCTTTCTCAAACAGCATAGCCAAGCTTTGACTATCAACATCATAAGGCAAATTCCCAACAAACAATTTAGCTTCCTCAGGAGGTTCGGGAAGAGAGTCCTCTTCTTCTGAACCACCAGCCTCTCCTTGAAAATCTGCATCCTCACCTTCAGGTTCCCAGTCAGACAACCTTGCTTCAGCCCCATCACTTTCTTCATTTCCCCATGTTGATTCTCCTTCTTCACTTTCAGTTTCCACTTCTCCATCAGTGGTTATGGTTGTGCCATTCTCTTCCTCTTGTTGGGCCCAATCTGAAGTCTGGGCCACAAAGGCAATAAGAGAAGGTAAATGGGTTTTCGTTCTGAGCGTTGAAAAGGATGGACAATGGGACGCTGAGAGGAAATGCTTGATGGGTTTTGCAGGGAGTGAGAGGAGAGATGGAGCTTTGGAAGAAGCGGAGAAGAGGGAAGTGAGAGAAACAAGGCAAGATGAGTCTGCCAGGGATATGGGCTTGGTTACAGCAGACATTTTTGATGAAGAATGAGAAGGAGATAGAAGAAAGGAGAGGGTTTAAGAAGAGGAGGCTAAAGGATAAGGGGGGCAGCAGACGGGAGACGGAGACTGGAGAGAGGGTTTATCGAAAGCAAAAAGCATAATTATCCTTCTCTCCATAAAATCGCAAATGGAGAACTTTTGTGAACGGGCATATATAGCCCTCACTGTCTGTGGGTTGCTCGGAGGTTTCATGGGCTTTTGGATATTTCATCTTATTCGATAATTTGCGTACTAAATATGAAAATAATACGAAAAATATAAAAATAATACGGACTAAAATTTGATAAAATTTTTTTATGAATTTGATAATAATTAAAAAAATATTTTATGTTTGTTATGTTAATATGAATTTTGAAATTATAGTTTTTGTGTTTTATACGAAAAAATACGATTTAATAAAATATGAATATATACATAAATTTTCATGTTTATTTTGGGATCATGATTTTCGCGTTATAAAATTTAGGCTTAATAGTCAAATAAGCCCTCAACCTTTAGTCCAAAATGGAATTCAGTCCTCAACGTTTTATCGCATGAAATTCAATCTATAAAATTTTATTTTAGAAGAAATAAACCCTCAACTTTTTACAATTATGCAATTAAGTCAAAATCTGTTAAATGACACTAACTGCCGTTAGTTTTGCATACGTGGCAGCTGACGTGGATAGCTTAGTTAGCTGCCACGTGACATGCCATGTAGGCAAAACTAACGACAGTTAGTTCATTTAACAGTTTTGGTCTATTTCCACTGAAATAAAAGTTTATAGACTAAATTTCATGTGATAAAACGTTGAGGGCTGAATTTCATTTTGGGCTAAAGGTTGAGGGCTTATTTGGCTATTAAGCCTAAAATTTATAATGTAATATTTTTGATGACACATCTTCTTAAGTTATATTAAAAATAAAAAAAATTAAAAAATAAAATACATAGCTATATTTAAATTTTGCTTAAAATTAAAAATATTTTTTATCTCTCATGTATAAAAAATGAAAAAAATTGTTGTATATTTGTGAATTTTACAAGGCTATATATTAGTTATTCGAATTTGATTTGATAAAATAATAAAAATAAAAATAGGGTCATAATCAGTTTGAGAAAATTATGACAGTTTTTTGCAGCAGAAGGGAATAGGAAGTATTTTGTTTCTAAAGCCATAAAGAAAGATGTGGAGTGTCATGGAAAGATGACTTGAAGAACAATTACAACTCTCATTTTTCAAAAACAAAGAACAAAATACAATTGCTTTTCATTTGGAAGAGAAATCAGCTGCTTGCCATGAACAAGCATGGATCACATTCACATCCCTAATATTCATACAGTAAATCATTTACAAAGAATTTCCTACCTAGCATGTTTGAAAGAATCATTGCAGGCTTCTCCAATGCCCCCATGGTTCCTGGTTTCTACATGAAGGCTTGTCGCTTGACATAATAATGATACCGCAAAAGTCAAAAGACAAACTCAATGCCTCTCAAGTTGCAATCACCTTGTAGATCAACTGTTAATAATCCATTCTCAGCATCGTAGATGAATTCCTCTTCCTTCATGTCCACCATGCAAGACCTTGGTTTTGAGCTTGAGTATGCTCCAAATCTGCCACAGCCTCGCGCTTCGATTTTTATTTTGCATCCTGAAAGATTCATGCTGCCATCCATAGCTTCTACTGCTCCTCCTGAGTTATACATGTCCAGCAATCCTATGGGAGCAAAAAGAATATCCTGACCAAAAACCTGCTTAACATGAATGAAGATTCATTAGATTTGATACTCTAGAATATGCACCGGAAACAGAAAATGGTTGATTTACTAACCCTGATTGGAGAGATAGTATATGCTTCACATTTAAGAGTGGCCAATGACACTTTAATGTTTCCATTCTTTGGCAATTTGAAGAGAGACGCTGCAATTGAAAGAGAAAAAGGTTAATAGATATGGAGATGTTTATTTCAGATTCAGTCTTCTGAGTCAAGTTAGTGCTGCCAAAAGTTAACCTGAATTGAAGGCATAAACTGCACAATCTCCATTCCAGTTTTCCCCTGCTACCTCTTCAATGAACTCAACATCACAGGGACTCAGGTTGCCTGAAATGGATGAAGGTCTGCACGCTATGTCTTTGGTTGCTTGTTTCAATGGCCAACTTCCAGCTCCTTGGCAGTTGAAAACACCTATCACTCCAGATAACTTATTCAGGTTCCATATCTTCAGAAGACTGCAAAAAGTTCATAATGGTGAAAAAAGATATTGAAATGAAGTTTGCAGAAGCTTTTCTTTTCCATTTTCCCTTCATACAAATAAGATATTCACCTTTTCCCATCCATGACAGGGTCTGTGAATAAACAATCTCGAGTAGGACGGCCTGCATGTCTAGCTCTTAGTATAGACCCATCAGGCAAAACCAGCCTTCTAAGGATTTCAAAATCATGATTGCCTGGCTTGTCACTGTGAATGGAAAATTTCCATAAGAATGTTATATTCTTTACCAAAATAAAAACAAGAAATATTGAGATGAATCAAAGTAAAATCATCAGTTATTGTGGCTAACCTTACATATACTGCGCATCCCCCTATTGCCCTTGCAACACCATGGAACTCAGCTGTTTCATGTTTGCTCTGCAATAAATATAAAAGAAAGCATGTTCAGTCAGAAACTAGATATGTGGTTTTAAGCTTCCAATGCGAAGAGCATAAGCATTAAGCACTAGAAGTTGGATTGTGAATCTGTGATAATTGATAAGAGCTCATCTAATCTATAAGAATTTGACTTTTTCTGCTTTCTATAGTTTAAATATCTGGAGAGGCTTAAATTTTGCAAGTAGAGCAACTATGGAAAAGGAAAGCATCCTACATGGAACATGTCCCAATCAGGCACCACAATCTCCCCAAGAAGTAAACTGTTAAAAGCAACAGAGGCAACATGTAAGGTCTGAAATGCTGGCTCCCGGGGCATGAAATCTTCTGATGCTCTTGCAACAGCACTCTTTTTTGAACTGAAATCATACAACCTCTTGTTAGTACTTACATATCAAGTTCCCATTTTGCTAAATACTTTGATCTGATGCTTCAAAATTGAAGACAGCAGGTTTTACCTGTAAATTGAGTCTGAATTGTGACTCATGCAACAGATAAGGTTATTTTCTTTGAAGTTTCTTGATGTAGATTGTTCGAGTGCTTGTTGATATTGTCTAGTCAACGAAACTCGTCCACCATAGCCAGAACCTAAGGTTTCTATCAAATTCTGAACATCCACCTTGACTCCATCTATGCCACAGCTGGAGAGATAGCTATGGAGATCATTGTAGAAGTCAAATATCTTCTGGGGGTCAATGATCCCCACTCCGTACTTCTCCAGGCTGTCCGGAATAATGTCTCTCACATTCCCTGTGTTACCAGGTGACTGAACTGGGTAAACAATCTTCGGATTGTACTTTTTCATTGCTTCAGATGATGGGAAAACACCTCCCCAATAGCCAGTTAAAGCATGCCAGACATAGACATACCTGCATTGATATGTAATTTTCATCATAAAATACCTCAATAACAACACAAATTTCTTTAAGAACAGAAAAGTTTTGATATCCAGATTTGTAATCTTACTTTAACCCATATTGCTCTTTGATCATGTCAACGAACTCATGGAGATCATTGCACCCAGCATCTGATCCTGAACTCTTGAACTTACTGTTTTCTTTGATATCTACTAATCTAGTTGCAAACCTGCCAAATGACAAAACCAGCATGGAGCCTAATTAGCGAAGCAAGGCAAATGACTACTATGCATTAGCATTGACAAGAGGACTTACTGTGTCCCTTCAATGAGTGGTTCTCCTTCTTTGCAGAGCTCATTTATTGTATCTTGCCATCCATCGTCGATGATTAGGAATTTCGGGGCACAGCCTCCATCCGAAAAACTGCCCGAATACAGAAAAATGATCATATGCTCTTTGAATTTCGTTGCAGTTTTACAGCAATTTGCTTCCTTACCTTTGAAGACCCTCTTTGATGCCCTGAGGATTCACTTCAGTGTAAAAGGCATCCCAAGTGCACCACCCAAACCAGTCCAAATGTGCAGGGATCTGTCCATTAAAGCATACCAAGATCATCAATGAAAAGAAATTTTAACCATTGACTTGTATTAGTTCAACTGTTTGAGATTCATCACCTTCTTGTTTTCAATGTGGCTAAAAGTGCCCTTGTACTTCTCCAATATCCTATATAAACACAAAGAATGCAGATATTAAATGTCAAATGGTAATAAAATGCGCCAGACAAAATGTTTCTTCTACTGTTATTTGAGCTTACTTTATGGAATTCTTGATGAGTTCAAATGGATTGTCTCCTGAGTTTATGAACACTGGCTCCAATGTTTGTGAGATCTGCACATTGGCATCACCTGAAGATTCAAACAACAAAGTACTGTAAGCCTATAGAAATTAAATTCAGTTCTGATATATAGATCAAAAAGAAAGTTACAGAATTACCAACCACTTTCCACACAAAACTGGAGCTCATTTGCAGGAGTTCCTTGCAAACTTGTTCGGAATTCTCCATCCAATACAGGCAAGAAGAGAATATAAAAGGTGTTTTCAGTGGCTGGATCAGAAGAAATTCCATCATCAACCGCAGATTCTTCTCTTACTTCCAAAAGAAGCATTTGAGTCTCCAAGGGAATTTCACTACCAGATTTCCCATATCGTGGTATCATCCACCATATTTTGAATCTAAAGAGACACAAAAGCTTGAATCCCCTGGAGTAGTCATGCAGAGATCAAATGAAATCCTTGAGCAACAGAACGCATAAACCAACATGCAAAACACTAGAGAAACAGCAGACAGATTGTCGTGTTTAAAAGCCAATGCAAATCTAACACTTTGTGCCTCCCATAATTCTTTGGTTAACAAGAAACCATGAGAGAGAAAACAACAAATGCATTGAACATGTTGAGATAGTGGGAAACTTACTCCAGAACCCCAAGAGTGAAAACATGGCGAGAATTGGGAATTGCTGAAGCTGCACCCAGAAAAGCTGACCCTGAACTTCCCTGAGAAACGATTATGTTCTTCGGAACCCCAGTCAACACCACCTTGCCCCTAACCATGAGGCAACCATCTTTAACATAAGGCGCTGCTGTGATTGTCATCAGGATAAGTCAATGCAAACAAACGTATACTAGCTTTTTAAGATCGGAAACACCAATGGAAACTTGAAAGAGAATTTGGAGGTAATGAAATGATAAACAGGTTTTCCAGCGTCCATGGCTCCAGGCCTTAGCTATTTATATTGCGTTTTCTTTAGCTAGATTGGATCAAAACTGGACAAAGCGCGTTGTTAGACTTGGATATGGTAAATAATCTTTCACGTGTTGGATAAATGGCATTGGCATGGCTTACGCCACTTGAAACACAAGATACGAAAGGGAGTGTTCGAGGAAGTTCGATGTTGTCTAGATTTCTTGCATTGCTATTGGCTCCTCTTCGGTTACGGCTCGCATATAGGTAAGTGCCAGGTCAAGGACACATCATTCTTGCTAAGAATAAGAACAGGAATGAATGACCTCATCTTGAAATATAATTCATGCCGTTGACCTTTCATTATATCAAAAGTTCAAAACCTGTTTCTTATTTTTGCCACTTTTCAAAGAATTTCAACTCATTGAAAAAAAATATTTAATTAAGAGTTTAAATTAGATGCGTTGTTAACATATAAATTTTACTCTTATTGGATTATATTGTAACATCTCATTAATTAATGAATTTAATAACATTTAATTTTAAATATTTTTTATTTTAAATTTTATGAATTAATGACATGGTATGGTATTATTCATTGATGGTGCATAAAATTTATATATTGCTAACACATCAGATATAAATATAAATCATTAAATTAAAGACTTCGTTTTTAATATATTGATAGTGAAATTTTTTAATTTTATGAATGGAATTAAAATATTGTAAGATGTTTTATATTCAAATACATTTTATATACAGGGTATGTGGTTTTTTTTTTTTACTAATTTCAAAATGGAGTTTAAGAACTTCGGTATATATGAGATAATTTTTATAAATAAAAATAATATCGTAACATCTCATTAATTAATAAATTTAATAATATTTAATTTTAAATATTTTTATTTCAAATTTTATGAATTAATGAGATTGTATATTATGATTCCTTAACAGTGTATAAAACTTATATATTGTCAATGTATCAAATATAAATTCTTAAATTAAAAACTTCATATTCAATATATTGATAGTGAATTTTTTTAATTTTATGAATGGAAGTAAAATATTGTAATATGTTCTATATTTAAATATATTTTATATATAAGGTATGTGTTTTTTTTTACTAATTTCATATTGGAGTTTTAAAACTTCGGTATAAATGAGATAATTTTTATAAATAAAAAAGTGTCAATGAAGATCTAGAGCACTAAAAAGGAAAAAAAAATCGATATCTATCATTTAAGATGATGATCAAATTAACCCCTCATTTTTATGAAATCATTGTTTGACCACAGGCAGTTTGACCAAAGGCGGGCAAAATTTGGGGGTGAAGCAAAGGGAGCAGAAAGATGGCAATAATCTAATCTGCAGAGTTCGAAACAGATTACGACGTGCGGTCAAGCCCACGTGGCACTGAGTAGGATCAATGTGGTTTTGTCTCAAGTTGTCTTTTTTCCTTCTTCAATCTTAGGCAAACGACCACAGCAAGCAAAGCTGTTATTATTTATTTATTTATTTATATAGGGGAGAATTATGAGTCTTTTTCTAATTTTCATTGGAGTCTTTGGTATTCAATGATTTAGAAAGCAAGATTTTGAGTATTAATTTAAATGATTTTTTTAAATTTTAAAATAAATGTTTTGTAAATTTAAAATTTGAATTTCAATATCTGATTTTTTTTTCTTTAAATTAAAAGCTTCCACTGGTAAAAAAATTACATAAAATGACAAGAGGCATGAAAATTCTGCTAAGGGGTTCTATTGACCTTTTCTAGTTCTATATACGGACGTGAATCGATTGTTTTTATTTTTATAATTTTTTTAGTACAATAGAAGCATTTAGTGAAAAAAAAATGTGCTAAAATTTAAATTTTAATATTGAAACTCAGAAAACATGATCGTTTTTAAAAATGTAAAGGAACAAAATGAACAAATTTATGATTCATCCCTTTATGTTTGCAAATAAATTTGTTCAAAATTTATTTGTTCAATAAATCATTTAATGTTTATCTCTTTGATAATAATGAAATTTTAAATTACATATTTATTCACAGATTATTTTAATGTTTAATTATTAAAAAAAACTCAAATTCATCTTTAATTTTTATTTTTATTGAAAGGATGTCAAAATTGAAAAAAAAATTAAAAAAAAAAAGGAGAAAATTTTGTTAGACTACTTTAGCTTAAGTGTCGATTTCAAACATAGGTGAGTTTGATTGGTCGATCAACGGGCAATGGAAAAGAGATTGCTGAGGTGCAATGCAGGGACGAACACGTTCACATCATCAACCCATCATCCATTCAAGCATAACTTATATAATATGTTCATGAAAATTTCTTTGTTGTATTGCTTTTCTAAATGCATACTTTGTTCATGAACTAATGGGTGCCTTTATTTTTCCAAGTGACTGTCCTCTTTAACTTCTCAGCATTCATCAGACAATCTCATACCATAATATCCGAAGCTAAATTAAACGTACAAAGAGAAATAGGGCTCTTCAATGTAATTCTTCCAGCAGGCTGCTACCTGCAGCCATGGGGGCCATGAACACGATCCCCGCGAGGCTTCTTGCCACTTTTAAAAGCAGTATGGTTGACCTGCAGAACCAGGAAATTCCCACCATTCAAATCGTTCATATGAGACTGGCCATTCTTCGGTCTCTTGAAAGCCTTTCCCCATGAAAGTTTAACTCTGGAGAAAAACCTTCTTCTTCTCTTTCTCAGTAACCTTCTCAGGCCAGGAATTTGAAGCTTCGGCCGCTTTCTAATGCCGAACCTCCTCACCCCCCCTTGACCATTTCCTTCTCTTCTTGAATGATATTGCTTTCCCTTCTTCACCTTCATCAAACCAGCCTTCATTCTTCAGCCTGTAATAAGAAAACTTGGGCTCTGAAGCCATTTCATAACTGTTAATTGGATACTCATTAAGTAAATATAGGAGGAGCTTGTGAAGTAGAGAATGGTGGGTTTGCTTTTCTTTTCCTTCACGGGATTCAATTTCTAACGAATGGGACAGCGATACAGAAAGGAGTTGAGTGCAATTACGGCAAACGGAGGAGCTGGAATTTCTTGGTAATGGTGGTTGACGAGACAACATAAGATAGGATACTACAACTTTAAGTTTACGTTAATAATAATGGTAGTAGCTGCTGTTGGTCAGTTTTCATTTTTTTTTCATATGAGATACAAAGGAAGTGAAACCAAACATTGGTTGTTTGGTTAGTTTTCATCTACTGATTACTGTGTTGAAATGGACAATTAATGGCAGTCCCTACTTACGAAAGAAATCTTCCAAAGCTCATACTTTCTTAACTTGTTTGCGAAACTTACATGATCTTGATTGTAACATGATTTTTTTAGAACTTGTTTCAAAAATCAAAATTTAATCTAACAATTGTTATCAATTTTTTTAAAAGTACCATTTTCAAAGTTGAGACCTCTCTTGGTACCTACCTTTTAACAAAATAGACAAGCAAAAATGTCCGTAGGCAGAAGGTTTGCATCAATCCAGAATCACTATACCCACCATCACCTTACTGAATTGCAATTAGGTCCAATTTTGCAGCTCAATTTTTGCTGCAGACTATTGAAAATGGTTTTCACCATCAGAGCCACCGCAAAAACCGTTAGAAGTAGTAAACATCAGGCTAATTAGACCAACTTACAAGATTACCGAGAGATGAACTCTTTTGCTGTGCTGATTATAGTTTAAAGCTAACAAAGTTACAGAGCCACAGCCTTCCAGCTGGTAGGCAATGCTTTGACTCCCGTACACAATTCCCAGCAAAGTATCCGGGATGTCGCAAGTAAAAAGTGAACTCTCAGCATGAAAAATAGTACAGATTACAGTTGGCACTGATGCCAATCCAAGGATGCCATACGATGAGAGATGTCTGCTCTCACTCGTTATATAGCTGATCCCATTACAATTATATGTATTCTGAACGGATATAGATGAATTAAAAAGTTTTTCTTGTTTGATGAAACCCACAAATATGTACAAAACTCTGGATATATACATGATGGGTATCCATTGCCTCTTGAATTGTTTAAGAGACCTGATACCACATTCATGCCCGACTCCAAGTCCTTTACTCAAGACGAAACTCACGGACTTACAATCAGAATGCTGGGAGATTAGATACAGCAAAGGAGAATCCAGGCGAGCATAGTTTGCTTAATAGAGTCTTATTCTGGTACCGATGTAGCTTCGGCAAATGGGACACAAGTCAAGGTCTTCACCACACTTGCAACAAGTCTGCACGGAAGTAAAACTTAGGCATGCAAGGGATGTAGGTATAAAAAAAAACCCTTATTTTTGTTACCTGATGTCCACAACCAAAAGCCATATCCTTTGCATTGCAAAGACAAATAGGACAAACCTGACGGAAACGAGTTTAAAAGAAAAAGAGTCAAATGTTTTGCATTGACTAGAGATTTCATTGACCAAAGAAAACCAGTCAAATGCAAACTTCTTGTGAGATTGCTTTACGAGACTAGCTATTAGTAATACTAAAACCAAATTATTAGGTTATGCTATAGCAATTAGGATAAGATAAAGTACATGATTATCTGAAGCAGAACTTGCAAAAGGAGCTGTTCTGGCAGGTACATCATGTCTAGCAGAAGAAGCTGCAGTGGAATGAACACTGCTTGACCGTGAAGATTTTGAGCTGCTAAAAGAGCCCGCACCATACAGAGGAGGGGGTAGAGGAACCCTATCAATAGCCTTCCCCCCGCTGTTACTGTTAAACCCGTAAAGAAAAAGTAAGTTGCATTTGAATGTTATCCCCAGTAACAATGATAAAATACCTTGTAAAGCTATTAAAACAATATTGATTATTACCCCAATATGTTAAGCTCTAGTGTTGCTTTGTACTGAGAAGGAATTTCCATCAATGCTGCAAGAGCAAACTCTGCCTCTTTTCTGGACCGATCCATATTCGTTGACATTATTTCTGTAAAATTCACAAACTATAGGAGGCAGCATTTCAGATTACAGCAAATATGAATAATACGTGTTACCTTACCAGCTTCAAGAAGCGAATCCAAAAAAAAAGTCCACAAACCAAACTTGCCTGGAAATTATCAAAGGCACGAGCAGGAATGTTATCATCAAATTCTCTCATCATGTCCCATGGTCCATCTCCAACTCCAACTAAAATAATTGACAAGGGATACTCACTGCAATGTAATTAGTGTATTAGGAAATTGCAAATCAAAGAAAAAATCATTTGAAGACACATGCAATTATATAGTACCTTGCTTTCACAATCGCTTCAACTGTTTTCTTTTCTTGTGGGCTTAGTTGACCACGCTCAGTATCAATACTTCTAGTCACCTGCTCCCATTCAGCATAAAAGACATTCTAAGTTTGCAACGTGAATTTATCGGAAAAAAACGTTCTTCTTTAGCAAGCAATGCTTGTCTTTATCTTACAGCCAGTAATAAATATTGAGCTATACCGTTAGCTTTCCTAATATCTGTGTAGTCTCAGCTTTCTTAAGTAAATAATTGATTAGATTTTGTTTCTGTGTCTGCTTCTGCTAAACATAAGGAACTCAGCTGAGAAAGTGGATATAAGGATGTCTGAACTGAATAAAAACCCATGCTAAACTAGCAGCAGACTAAAAAATTTAATTTTAATTTTTTTAATCCTGGACCTCTGTAACTTTCTATAGGCTCTTGATTTTACCATAATCTTAGGCTGCAAAAATAAACCAAGTACACCAGTGTCCCCAAAGACACTCATGTTTGATATTTACTCAGAAGCCAATTTCTCAAGTTACATAGTACCGTAAAATTTAAAGTGTGCGCTCTTAACCAACAAATGTGTTTTGGATAGAAAGTTCAAATTTCAATCGTAGTAGATTGTTACCTATAAGGTTTTCACCCAAATGTTGCCCTTGTATCAGTGATAACATAAAAATAAAATGATCAACGAAAGGAGTCTTTACTTCAAGGGGTTAAAATGATAAAACATATATGTCTAATACTTTGGACCTTTGGTCAATCAGTACTGGGATTAGATTATAACTGATATGCAGTATAACCTATTAACTACAGTACAGGAGAAGGAATGTGGAACCGTGTCGCTAGCCAGTGGTTTTTTTTTTTTTGTTATTATTATTTATTGTTTTAACAGAATTTACCAAGTATTTGATAGTAAATGGATTATTTTACAATACAAAGCAAGTTACCTGACCATCAGCTATTATCAGTAACACATGGTATTGCCCACCACTTTGCTCAACAATGGTGATGGCCATTTCAATCATAGGAGCAAATGATGTGGGTCCTGTCAACACGAATAAATGCATATAGGTGTAGAAAGGCAGGAAAATGTCCAGAAAAAAAGATAAACAGAGAACTGATAAAATAACAAAGCAAAGGAAGAACTGAAATGGATTATAACCTGCGAGTCTTAGATTAGGCACTAATTCTCTGTATCGTCTCAACACTTCTTCAAATCCGTTGCAAAACGTCTCATCTGGATAGAAGCTGAATACTTCTTGATCATGTGTTGATGCTGCCAGTTCAAAGAATCTCATGTCATCTCAATTACCAAAAAGATTAAATTAAAAGATCCAATAGAAAAAAAATTCAAAAAGCATACCATCTCCAAATCCAAAACAAGGAATTAAATTATCCTCGTCAAAGGAAGACAATGTTTTTCCAATAATAGATATTGCTTGTTCATATGGATTTTGCTCATCTCCAATGTGGTGTAGACTTCTTCGGTGGAATGATCTTGCACCTAAATTGAACACCATTAAAAGCGTTGCGCTGCAACAAAAATAAAAAATTTAAATGTATCAAGACAAGTCAAACCTGTCCACTCATTGCTCTTTGTGAAATCAATACCAACAATAAGATTAGAAGATTCCAAGCCTGCGTGGGCTAGGGCATCAGTAACCTGTAAAAGTAGAAGAGAATAACAGGTTTTTATTGCCACATCAAAAGGGTACCAACCCATATTACAAGTTTTCAAGCAGATTTACAAAAGAATCATATCACAGTTTAATCTGAACTACGTTTAGTCTCTAAAAGAAGTACATATGCAAATTCATGGCCATTCCACATGTTACACGGTCTCAGGAGAGGTTCAAAAATATCAACAGCTCTTTCATACGTAGCATTATGCTACATAGCAAACAGCAGACGGTAAAATACAAAACAATAATCATCTATATTCTTTCTGAAAATTAAGCTATTAACCATTAAAGTAAACATTCAAGTTCAACCAAAAATAACAACACAAAATGGGGAATGAATTCCATCTTACTGTTACAAGTTAAACATATTTTAGTTCCAATGGACTTTATGCTTCAGATATTACCAGTTAGCAAGGAGGCAAAATACAGATATACTTGGGTAGTCAAAAAGCATAACAAGGGCAATTTCAGTGTAGATCAATTTTGAAATGCAGTTTTATATAACCTTCAGTAGAAAGTTGATCAAGAGAGTTGCAAAAGTGCTCCCAATCATTATTTGCTAAGTTACAATGTACCTTATATAGTTATTGATATAGTTTTTAGCGGCCTTACATACTTATTTTAGCAATGATAACATGAACATCCTATAAATAATGAACACGAGTGTCTCTAAGGGCATTCCTGGTGTGACCATGCTCAGCAATTTAGAGATCAAATAAACATACTTTGCATTTACAACAGTCCAACCAGTGGAAACTATAACTACAATATTACCTGCTCCAGGCTATGGTAGTTATCATCTATCTTCGAATATTTTCTCTCTAACCTCCGCCTTGGATCTGGGGCATGACCACCGTAGCTTTGAGGTGGTGGGGCATAATGCTGATGGGGAGCATACTCTCGGCCTGAGGAAGCATATGATGGCTCTGCATATCTATGAGGATCCCGTGAATAAGAATTAGATGCTACAGATGAGGACTGTGATGTGGTTAATCGTTTTGATGTTACACCACCCATCAGCTCTATAATTTATTGATATTCTGCAAGTTCCAACATATGTGAACATGAATGCTACAAAGAACCCAAACTGACTGTAAAAAAATGTAATTTTGAGGACAATGCCAGTAAGAAAAGAAATCCATGTTCAAACTTCAATTTTCAAGCGAACGCAGTGTCATTCAATGCCTAGCAAATCTCATTCTATGCAGAGAGCTTCAGAAGCAATCACATTCTATTGACGTTAAGAGGTTATGAAATTGTATGCCATAAATTTGCCCTGTTTTCTTTAGCAATCCATCATGCATTTGTCTGGATAAACTTAGAACTTTTTACAGAAAAGCAGATCAACACTGTCTACAATATACCATCTAATGTTTGTTTTCGAATTAATGAGAAACTATTTTTACTTCTCTAACCCTGCTCATGAAAAGAAAAGAAAGTAAATAGATCAAAGTACTATTCTTGCTCGATCCATATAAATTCAAATGCTTATTGTTTCATAACGCAGCAGTCCTGAATGCTGATTAAACAAACTAAGCCTCAAGTTAAGCTGCAACAACCAATTTCCTTACTATACCTCCATGAGATTTTCAAGTTTACTGTACTTCCATAATTCAATAAAAGAAACATACTTTCAAAGAACCAAAACCAAATAGATAATAAGATCACAGAGTTATAAACAGTCCTAGATGATAACAATTTAAGCCAAAACCTTCAAATGTCCAAAGCTAAACAGATAACAACATCACAGATTTATAAACAGTCCTAGCTGAAACCCATTAAGCCAAAACTTTCAAACGTCCAAAACTAAACAGATAACAAGATCACAGATTCATAAACGGTCCTAGATAAAAACCAGTTAAGTCAAAACCTTCTAATGTCCAAATTCCACATCCAGTCATCAAAATTCACCAAGTTTCAGCAACCCAATAAAAGAAACGAAAAGAACCCCAACCCAGAGTCAAAGTCAATAAGAACAGTGTTAAAACAAAAAAAAAAAAACAAATGAAAGTGTACAAAGGTTTCTTGCCTTTTACCTCTAAGAAGAAAAGTTAAGATTCTGCAGCATCGTTGAGGACGGGTGGGTAATGAAAAAGAAGAGAAGAAGATGGCGATAGGAGTAAAGTCAGTGGGCGGAGAAGACCATGTTTGGAAGCGGCGAAAAAGTGACAAACGATTAGAGATAGACTGCGTTAGGTTGGGTCGGCTGGTTGGTTCCTGGAAGTTTCCCCTGCTGCCTATGATGACATTGATAGTGACACCCGTTAGTCCACTTGGTTGTCCCCGGTCTAAACTTCAACTTTCAACTGGCTTCACATTTTTGTCTAAAAACCGCCTCTTTTTTTTTTTTTTTTGTGAATAAAGAAAACCGCCCTCTCCACCATTATTATCAGTTCCTACATTTTTTTTCTTTTTTTTGATAATTACATATTTTTCGTTGCTTCATTTTAACTTAAAAATTGATTTAACACATTAATTAGGTCTTCAACATTTTTTATTGAGAAATTTTGATTAAATAAATTTTTAGAATATTTATTTTAAATTCAGTAATTAAATTTTAGTGTTAAATTTATTCAATTTACCGAATGATATTTTAATTAAAATTAAATGTTTGTGTTGAATTCAATTTTTTAAAATAAATAAACACTATTAAAAAAGTTATTATTTTATCCACTGTCAGTAAAATTTTTAACTCCACAAGTAAAATTAGAATGATGAAACATATTTTATTTATTTATTTATTTATTATTTTTAATATTTTTAAAAGACACGTATCATTATCTTAATTTCACTTGTAATATTAAAAAAATTTATTGACTATGGATAGAATAATGATTCTTAAACAAATATTTGTATATTTTATTTGTAATTATTATGTGTGTTTCTAATATTTACTTTTATTTAAGTATATTTAGAAACGTTAAATTTAAATTATACAAAACATAAATGGGGCCTTCCGTTGGGTGCAAAAAACTGATGCTTTAATAATCATACATAATATAAATTAAAGAAATTTAGATTTTAAAGATTCATATATGCTACGTCATATAAAATTATATCTTATGAAGTAAAATATGAAAATTAAAATTAATATATGTCGATCCGTTAAATATAAATTATTATTTTATTTTAAATTATATTAATTTTATATTTTTTAACATATTATTTTTATATCATATTATCTGCCGTGTTGAAGTTTGTTGTGATTGGAAGAAACCTCTGAGACAAGCAAGACAATTTAGTTCCCGCAACTAGTCGGAACTAAAGAGGGCGAAAGCGAAAAGCAAAACAATGATAGAAATGATAGAAAAAAAGAATGAATTAGGTTAGAAGAAAAAGTTGCGTGACATTCACAAAAAAAAAAAAAGTTGCGTGACAATTAATTCAGGATCTTGGCTAATTACATGATTATAGACACACGAAGACAAAAGAAAAAGAGACAAAAGAGCCAAAAGCTTAAAAAATCTATGGGTGACATGGACAGATTGAGAATTCAACAAGTCCCACAAAATTTATATATTTTATTTATATCATTTATTGCTTTGAAAAGTAAAAGCAAAAATCTAAAGATATGCTATCTGTATGGTAATCTGGAGGTAAGAAATTATGCTAGTGAGTTCAACAAGTATCTTGACACCCAGGCGGTGGTTACTCCAAACAATGGAGGGTTATTAAATGGATGAAACCTTCTGAGGGAGTAATTAAAATTAATGGGGATGCTTTAACAAAAACAAATCCTGGTTGGACGGCGGTCGGGGGACTTGGTAGGGATGATCGGGGATGTGGCGTTTTGGTTTTGCTTTAAAGACAGGCTGGGGATCAATTGACAAGGCGGAGGGGTATGCCATTTTTGCAGGTTTGACATTGGCATGGGACCTTGGTTTTAGAAATATAGTGCTTGAATCAGACTCTCTGTTTGCTGTTAACAAGGTATTACAACCTTTAAGAGAGTTGGATCCTTTATACCAGTTGTTACATGCATGTAAGGAGCTCATGAGAAGAAACTGGAGTTGCTTGGTGCAGCATGTTTATCGTGGGGCAAATAAATGTGCTGATTTTTTGGCCAACTTTGCGCATGAATCTGACTTTCATCTGGAGCCGCTTCTTCGTCCACCTCAAGATTTGGAGTCTTTTCTTAAGGCTGATTGTTTGGATATTGGTTGTTTTAGATGCTGTATAGTTTAAGCAGTTCTCTGTTCTTTCGAACAAAAAAAGTTCTCTGTTCTTTTGGACAAAAAAACAAAAAGAAAGATATGGTATCTTTAATTAACTCTTTTTTGGTACAGGTATCTTTAATTAACTCTTTATTTAATTAACCCTCACCAATCAACAATATCCACCCATACTCATTAATAGCTGTGATCACATGTATGCTCCCAGCAAGGCAAAAAAGAAAAAGCTTTGATTATTAGTTAGTGATTATTAAATAAGGTGTCGAAAACGGCAGCCTATAGTTTTTAAATTTAATTAACGATAATTTGTTTGCTAAATTGTACAAAAAGTACATTTCAGCTACATATTTTAACACATCATGGTTTAGTGTACTGTGCATTTGTTCATTTTTGTCAAAAATAATGTTAATAGTTAAGATTCCGGGAAAATAATAATAAATAGTCTTCGAATTTTATCATTTTATATAAACAAATCATTATATTTTTTATGTATCTAGAAAAGCTTTTAATTTTTAATTTGTAACTAAACAAGTTTTTAATCATTTTCGGTCCGAATAAGATTAATCTCAGATCGTAAAACGGATGAAGATGCTTGTATTTACACCAAAAAAACTGAATAAGTTCTTAAAGTTTAGTTTGTATTCAAATAAATCATTAACCTTTAATTTGTTCTTAAATGAGCTATTAACATAAATTATCATTATCGAAATAAACAATATGTTGATTAAGTTAAATTTAAAACCCAACTTTTTACATAAAAATGTTGATTATATGTAATGGATAATTATCTAATATATCGTCAGTAGAGTTTTTTTGAATTCCACAAGTGATATTAGAATAATGACACATGTCTTTTTTTATTTATTTTTATTAATATTTTTAAAAGACATATGTTATCATTTTAACTACGCTTATGGAATCAAAAAACTCCATTGACTATATATTGGATATTAATTTATATATAATATAATATTTAATTTTTATATTATATTAATATATTTAAAAAAGGGTTGGTTAATTCAATGTTGGAAATTTTCAAACTAGTGAAGGGCTGATTGATCAATGGAACAAGAAATTAGTATTAATTATAAACATAATTACTTAATGAATAGTTTCTTTTTCAAAAAGATACATCTTCTTTGAAACCGTATGTTTTTCACTTGTAAAAGGTTAACACAATAACCATTGGTTTTTAGAAAGTTGTGATTAAATTAAATAATTATGTTTGTTAGATCAAACAATATAATAAAAAAAATCACACCATTTGGTTGTGAGGACACAATTTTTGGATTTGATCTCTATAAATAGAGATGTTAAAATTCATTTTGATATATACTTGAAAAACACACACAAAAAAAATCAAATTTATGATGGTGTCTTTTTTTTCCTTCTTATTCTTAAAATAAAAACAAATTTCTTAAATATTATTTACTATAGAAAATAATAGCTAAGACATTGCTAGCTTAATGCTATCCTAGGTTCATGATTCTCTTTACGCCCCTTGAACCTTTTTCTTCTTAAACAAACCCACCTAAGAAATAACTTAGTTGAAAGGAAAGAAAGAATTTATGGCAGTTTTAACAGGAAAGCTAGCCATCTATTCACTTGCCTAGCAATCTTGCCTTTAAAACCAAATCTCATTTCATGAGAGGATGATATGATGACATTGTTATCTGGAAGAGAACAAATATTTGTTTACTATTTCACATTTTTCATGAATCTTTTTCTGGATAATTAAGGGTATAACACTTTGTGTACATTGAACATGAGAGAAATTGGACTTAAAACCTAAAGATTTTAACCTATCATTTTAAATATAACAACAAAAATAAGCCATATATTTGAATATATTTTTTAAACCAGAAAGATCTGTCCTAACTGTGTTAGAGCAAAGTGATGTCAATTTCTCAAGAAACAAATCAATCGAAGAAATAAGAAAGATCGAAGGGAGATCTAAAGAAGAATAATAATAAAAAAAACTTTGCCGGTTTTGGTAAGAACTTCTCTTTTGATTTCTTTGGGTTTATCCAAACAGTTTGGATTTGAAAAAAAAATGAAAGAGAAATGAGGAGAGGCTGTGAAAGCAAAGTTAAAGAAAGAAGAAAAATAATTTACAGTTGCTTATTAACTCAGCTAGAGAAATCAAAGTGACAATTGAAGAAGAAGAAGAAGAAAAAAATATTTACACTCTCATTTGACTGAACATTATGACAAAATGACAAAAACCAAAGTGAATAAGAAGAAAAATAATTTACACTTGCTTATTAACTCAGCTAGAGAAATCAAAGTGACAATTGAAGAAGAAGAAGAAGAAAAAATATTTACACTCTCATTTGACTTAACATTATGACAAAATGACAAAAACCAAAGTGAATAAGAAAGAAAAGATTTAGAAGTCGTTTGATATTTTTTGTTTTTAATTTTTTTTGGAAATACTAGCAGAAACATGTTATATAAAGTTTTTTGTTTTCAAAAAAACAAAAACGAAAACAAAAGTTTTTCAAATTTTTGGAAGTAAAATTTTTTTATTTTTAATTGTTTTTGAAAACATGTTTTCATTTCTAAAATTGTTTATCAGTAAATGAACAGTATTTATGTTCTAACATAATATTATATATAATCATAATAAAATTAAAAATGAAATTAACTAATTTTGTAAATAAAAATAATATTAAATTTTAATATAAAATAATATTTAAATAAAATGAATAATTTAAAATTAATATATTTATTTGAATATGAAAATATAAAAAATAATTAAATATAAAATACATTATAATATTAAAATATTATTGAATATATAAGATATATTTCAAATAATATAATTTAATATAATTTAAATATGTGAATAATTAATATTATTATGCATTATTATTTGATATATCTAATTATTATTCTAATAGACAATTTTATTTATTAATATTATATTGTTTTTAATTAAATTTAATATATATCACAAATGCTAAATAATTTAATATTATTAAATAAATGAATATTTAACATTAAAAACTATTATTTGTATAATTAAATAATTTATTATACATTAATTAGTTGAATATATATTATTTAATAATTAATATTATTACAAGTAAATTACATAATGTTATTCGATACAATGTAATTTTTAATTATATTATTTAATATATAATTTTATTAATTTCTTTTATTATCTAGTAAAAATTAATATGTATTATCTAATATTAAATTTAATTATAATATTATTTAAATATATTAAATTCTAATATGAACAAATGATGATATTTAATATTACTATTTGTGATGTAGACACACCATTTTTTTTTTGATCCAAATGAGGGGAATACCCAAATCACAACAAAGGAACTACAACTCAATCTCCCTGACTACAGCAATTCTTCTAGCCCATGTAACACCCAACCAATCATCATCCAAGAACGGTTGAACCTCAGTAGGAGGTTGCTGGAGAACACGCACACCCCGAAAATAAGGTTGCTGAAGGGCCTTGGAAGCTAATACATCAGCAACTTTATTACTCTCCCTATATACATGGATAATATTGACCTCCCATGCAAGATTCAGTAGATTTCTGCATTTATCAACAAGGTTAGTCAGCGATAAACGAGGAGGGCTGACCTTAGTTAACCATTGAGCTAAGAGTAAAGAATCTGTAGCAAGAATGACCCTTCGGTATCCTTCCTCCCATGCAATGCTCAATCCATGTATAGCTGCCCATAATTCTGCTTCAATAATTGAACAATTACCAATAAAACAATGGAAGCCTTTCAGCCAAACACCATGCATATCTCTCAGTACACCTCCACCTCCTGCAACTCCAACATTCAAATTGCAACTACCATCAGTATTTAACTCCACCCACCCTTCAGGAGGAGGTTGCCAGCCTATAAACTTAATAGTGGTCTCCATATTTGCATCCACAGCAGAAAGTGATCCCTGAAACACCTTCTCAAACTCCATAGACTGAGACTTTATGCAATTCAACTTCCAATCCAAGGATAAGTTCTCATTATGAAAAACACGGTTATTTCTCCAACGCCAAATCCACCATATAGTGGTAGCAAACACAACACTCCATTCCACAGGAAAAAGACAAGAAGCCTTCCCTTGCAAATTATTGGAAAACCAAGCATCAAAAGTCAAGGAAGCCTGCTTTTGCACCTCTGACCCTGGTAGCAAATTCCGCCAAATTTGGTCTGCCATACTACAATGCCGAAAGAGATGATCGACATCTTCCAAAACACCAGGACAACAAGAGCAACTTCCATCCAATGTAAACTTCCTTCGCATCCTCTCTGCATTGCACATGACCCGTCGATGCTTGAGAAGCCACATGAAAGCACGAATTCGGTTAGGAACCTTTAACCGCCAGATTCTTTTCCAATCCACATCCAAGTTTGTAGCATTATTCCCAACCGAGATGTCATATGTCGAGCTGATTGTAAACTCTCCATGACAACTATCCCAGCAATAACCATCATCCAAAGCATCATCCTCATGAAGAATAAAAGCAGTAAGCTTATCTATAATATCTTCAGGTAGTAACCGATCAAGCAACTCCCAATTCCAGCCCAAACCATGCACCCAGTAATCACTGACCTTGCTACGGAGTTCATGCAAACTGATGTCTTTTTGTAGAAAATTTATTAGTGGGACATTATCAATCCAAGTATCCAACCAAAATTCAGTTTGCCTACCACTTCTCACCAGAACCTTACGACCCTTGCTCAAAATCGGGGAAGCTTTCACAAGGCCTTGCCAAACATTAGAAGCTGCTTGCTTCGGTTGGAAAATATTTCCAGCAACACTTCTAATTCTATACTTACTATCTAATACCCGAGCCCAAAGCTGATCATTTTCATTGAGCATACGCCAACCTAATTTCACCATGAAGGCCATATTCATATGATGAATACTGCGAATTCCCAAGCCCCCTTGATCCTTAGGTTTAGTAACATTCTCCCACCTAACAAGACTACACGATCTCTCCCCAGGCTTACCTCCCCATAAAAAATTTCTGATCATATTATCAATCTTGGAACATAACCCCAAAGGAATTAACGTCGTTTGCAAAGTGTAAAGGGGAATAGTGGATAACACAGATTGGGCTAGAACATGACGCCCCGCAAAAGACAAATACTTCATTTTCCAGCCCTCAAGCCTTGAAGAAACCCTTTCCAAGATACTGCTAAACATACCAGTGGTAACTCTCCCATGAATCGATGGGACACCAAGATATCGACCCAAATTATCAGTCAAAGGAATTCCAGATAAAGAAGAAAGATTAGCCGCAACATCTTGATCAACATTGGCTGACACATAAAGATGTGATTTCTGAAAATTAACCTTCTGTCCAGAGCTTCTACAAAACAGATTAAGACTGTTCAAAACCACCTGTAACTGAGCTGGTGAAGCCTCTGCAAATAAGACAAGATCATCTGCAAAGAACAAGTGAGACAGACAAGGTCCATTTCTCGACAATTTGATCGCTTTCCAATCACCATTAATCACAGCTCGCTTAATAATATGACTTAACCTCTCCATACATAGAACAAAAATGTAAGGAGAGATTGGATCACCTTGCCTTATTCCTCTTCTAGGATTAAACCACTCCAAATTTCTACCATTCCACAAAATCGATAGTCGTGAAGACTCAATGCAAGCCATAATGTTCCTAACCCAATCACTGTTAAGCCCAACTTCCATCAAAGTACTCCGGATAAATTCCCAAGAAAGGCGATCATAAGCTTTTTCCAAATCAATTTTTAGAACCATATGACCCCTTACCCCTTTTTTCTTCCTCATCGAATGTAACACTTCTTGATAGATAATAATATTATCAGTTATCTATCTACCAGGTACAAAACTACTTTGGTGAGGACCCACTAAGTCAGGCATAACACCTTTTAACCTGTTGGTCATAGCTTTAGTCAGTACTTTGTAACTAACGTTACACAAAGAAATAGGCCGCAACTGACTAACTGTTTCAGGTTTATTCACCTTAGGAACTAAACAAATAAAAGTATCATTAAGACCCGGGGGAAGGATACCAGAACAGAAAAAATTAAATGCAAGATCACATAGGCTTTTACCCACAATAGACCACATCTACTGATAAAAGCCTGCATGAAAACCATCAGGGCCCGCCGATTTATAAGGAGACATATCAAAAAGGGCCTGCCTGATATCATCCTGGGAAAAAGGAGCATGTAACGCCACCATTTTATCATGAGGAGGGACTGGAAAGCATCCTGACAAAGCAAGTGAAACATCACAAGCACTGTCCCCCTGAAAAAGCTTCATATAAAACTCCTGGACTAACATTTGAATACTATTTGGCTCAGTTAGCCAGACCCCCTGACTATCCTTCAATGCCTCAATTTTATTCCTGCTTCTCCGCACACAAGTAGAAGCATGGTAAAACTTAGTATTAAGATCCCCAGACTTGATCCAATCCTCACGAGATTTTTGGAACCAAAGAATCTCCTCCTGCTTTAAAACCTCCTCAAGATCTCTCCGAAGTTTACTCTCAAGCTTAAACAAACCTTTAGTAGGGTATTGGGTAATTTTCTTTTGAACTCCTTCAATACGTGCCCAAAGAGATCTCTTCTTCTTATAAATATTCCCAAAGGTACTCTCATTCCATGCTGTCAAAACTGTAGCCATATTTTTTACCTTCTCATCAAGATTACGGCCACATTCCCACTCTTTCGTAACCAACTCCTTAAACCCAGGATGAGTTAACCATGCTGCCTGGAATCTGAAACTGCTATTAACCCTTGTTCGACCATTACCGTTCAATAGAATGAGAAGAGGCGAATGATCCGATTGTGCTTTAGCTAAATGCATAACAGTAGCATCTTGAAACAACTCCCTCCAATCAATATTACACAAAGCCCTATCCAACCTGGCCCCCTTGAAGGTGCTAGCATAATTACCTCGCGTCCAAGTAAATTTATTTCCCACATACCCCATATCCAACAGATGTTGTTCAAAAATCCAATCGACAAAAGCTCCACATCTATTAGAGAACGAAGCATTAACAGAACTCACTTCATCTACTGAAAGTACTGAATTATAATCCCCCACTGACAGCCATGCCCCATCTATACATAATTTCTGCTGATCAAGATCAGACCATAAACTTCTTCGCAAACTGAAATCGGGACTACCATACACAAGAGAAAGGAACCACGAACCAATACCTTGAAAAATTCTAACCAGCATGAATTGAGGATGTGTATAGACAATATCCACTTTGACATTGTTACTCCAAAACAACCAAATTCCACCGCTGAACCCAACAGCTTCAATTCTTGCCCAGTTTGCAAAACCAATTTTCTGACATATTCTAGTAGCATGATCACCCGACACTCTAGTTTCCACCAACCCTAAGATTTCAGGTTTATAGCTTTTGATGAGATCCTTTAGAACACGATGGAAATCCTTTGAAACAGCCCCTTGGCAATTCCAGATCAATAGATTCATAATAAAATACTAAGAATAAATAAAGGAAAACCTCCATGAGGAAACAAATAAATACTCCAGTCCAGTCCAGTAGAAACAAAACAAAAACACAAGATTATGAATCTTGGTTCAACTCATCCAAACTTCTCCCGTGACTACTATTATCTTCTATTGCATCCATAATCTGTTCCTTACTAGACCCCCTGTCATCCATGGGAGGGTCTTGGTGATGTTCACCATCCTCACTATATTCCACTAACATAGCAACATGTCCTTCATCAGCAGCATAAAGAGGGTTCATAACTCTCTTAGTAACAATATTCCCATCCTGAGACCCTATAACTATAACATGTTCAGACTCCGCAGCAGCCTGCCTTGATCTCCTAGTAGCTCCCAGTCTCTGCTTTAATGCCTCACTTCGACTTTCAATTGCAACATACTCAGACTTGCTTGAGGGACCCGAATTTCTACCACTTACAACCTCTTTTTCTGAAATCTGGACCGTGGGTCTTTTTCCTTTCCCATTCAACTTAGCTATAGACTTTCCGGTAAAGGCCTCTCCAACATATTCTTCATGTGCAATCTCAGGCCCAATATACTTAGGGCCTTCTTCCGTTTCATGCAATGTACTCAACACAGCAAATCGAGTTGACTTACCCTCAGAACTAATATCAGCAAAAGATTCAACATTTACACCTTTCCTGTTAGCATGCAATTTTGTCAACTCATCACGATCCTCTTTCCTTCTATCATTTCTACGAGATTTACGTGACACCATCATCCAAGGCCCATAATTTTCCACAATTTCAGCATTGATACTAGGTAGCTTTCCATTCTGAATACAATTACCATTTCGGTTCACCCCCTCCTCGCCTCCAGCAACGACCTGATCAGTCTCCACTCCACCATCACCATCCACCTTCTCCTTGCAAGGACAATTGTCACTCCTATGTCCATAGGTGCCACATTGGAAGCAAATCAAATGGATGCCCTCATACTCAATACGCCTGAGCCTCCTCCGAAGTTTAAATTTTGCCAATAAAGGCTTCGTTATATCAATCTCAATGCACATCCTAGCAAACTTGCCGCGAGACACCATATCAGTTGCCTCATCTATTCGAATAGGTCTTCCAATCTTCTTCCCCACTCGCATAAGAAAATCTCTGTCATAATATTCAATTGGAAGGCAAGGGAAACGTACCCACACAAGAACCTTCTCCGTCAGATCCGAAAAAGGGTCAAAATTTGGTGTCCACTCCTTAACAATCAAATAGTGGTCAAGCACAACCCATGGCCCTTCAAATTTGGCGAAATTGTAATCATCTTGATGAGAAAACTTCACAAGGAAGTAATCATTCTCAATTGCTACTAATTCGATAGGTGCTTTGGGACGCCACAAAGCCTTGATTCGCTGCAAAAGATAATTGTATCCAACCGTTCTCCCAAGAACCTTGACAATAAGGGTCATCCACCATGGCCTTCTTAGTCTTATTTTTTCCTCTTTCGTCACTTTAATAATGGGACAATCAGCTTCTTCCTCATCTTCACAGACATCATCATCATCCGATATATATTCTTCACACTTCAAATGATTACCATGCCCATTAGCACCATTATTTCCTACCAAAGTATCTTTAAAACTTGGACGTGGCTGACCATCCTCCTGCAAAGACATGGCAGGGAGCCCCATAGGTTTCTCCAAAGGGGGTGTCTCCATAACTATCTCAATCGAATTGCCATCCTCTCCTACCACCGACATCTTAGATTTCTTGGTACTCCTTTCCAGCAAATCAGATTCCTCTTCCGATCGCCGCGATAACTCTGGTTCCATCCTCTAATTGCGTAATAGTACCTTTTAAATTTTTTACAGTAAGCGATGTAGACACACCATTAAATTGTATAAAATAATATTATTTAATATAAATTTATTTATTAAGTACATTGTTTTTAATATTATTTTTAATTTTAAAATCTTATTTTGTGAATTAAATTATTATATCCAATTGTTTTGAATATGTAATAATATTAATCAAATATGTTTTATATTTTCAAAATCTTGAAAACAAAATCAAAAATTTCAAAACACAAAAAATAAAAATATCTCAAACAACCCCTTAATTTTTTACTTTTAAAATTTAATTTTTGTAAATTAAATTATTATATCCGATTGCTTTAAATATATAAAACCTAAAAACATTAACTATACATGTTTTATATTTCAAAATTTTGAAAAGAAAATTAAAATTTTTGAAAACAAAAACAATAAGAAAATCTCTAACAACCCCTTAATTTTTTACTTTGAAAATCTTGCCCCTCCGGCCTCCCCTTTCTTCTTACAAATTCTCACGTATATTTTTTAATCAATATCACGCTTGGTCCATTCCCCTCTCTCTCCCCCTTTTTCCCATCTTTCTAATTCTTTTTGCATTTGAGAATAACACCTCCCCAACTTCGGGTCTGTTTGGCACACTAGTTATCACCGGTGAAGGTTCAACTAGTGACCAGGTGACTAAAGACAAAAAACAGGGGTGGGTGAAAATTATTATCTTCTTCATGATTTTAATTTTTTTATTATTTTATTATAAATATATATTTAATAGTGATGGTTTTAATATTATCGGAATTAATCACATTTTCAATCTAAATTAATTTTTTTCTTTAGATTAATATTTTTTAAATTAATGTCATATCATGGACCTCACCTATGAATAAAAAAACCCAGCCAATATAGTTTTCTTTTATCCTTTTGTGTTTAAGCAACGTAATGGATGTAAGATTCATTTCCAATACTTTAAAATATAAATAAATGAAATGTTTAAATACAAAAAGTAGGCAAATGAGAGTCGTGGGACACGAAAACAAAAGGAACCCTAATAAAAATAAACAGAACAACTTATATTAAGAAATCCTAAAAAATGTGTATTTTAGATACCAATAATATAATGATACCTCATCATTTTTAAATATATTTAATAATCATTTTACACTCATCCTCATTAAATTAGATTCAAGAATTAACCCTCATTAAATTAATTTACTAACCTTTTTAACCCAAATTAATGAAAAAATTAAAAACTCATTTAATTAACAAAGAACTATTAACATCTAACAAAAAATTATTAATTTGAAAAGTAACAAAAAATTAATTTATGAATTATGAAAGGGCCTATATTTTGGATGATCAACCAAGTTATAATATTTCATTTGAAACTACTTTTAAAAGTATTCTATCAAACACGATTTCCTTTCGCGTTTTTTTTTATTGGATTTCCTTTCGCGTTTTAAAACTTAATTTTTGTTAATTTTATTTTAAGTTTTTGTTAGATGTTAATAGTTCTTTGTTAATTATGAGTTTTTTTATTTTTTTCATTGATCTGAGTTAAAAATGTAAATAAAATTATTTAATGAGGGTTGATTCTTGAGTAAATTAATCTAATTAGAGTTGATTTGGTGAAAATGAGTGTAAGATAATTACTAAATATCTTTAAAAAAATTATGAGATGTTATTATTTTATTAGCATTTAAAATACTAATAAGATAATTACTAAATATCTTTAAAAAAATTATGAGATGTTATTATTTTATTAGCATTTAAAATACTAATTTTTTAGGATCATCTTAATATAAGTTATTTTAAAAAACAAAACAAAAAACAATCCATAGATTTGGCTAGACTTGATAATGAGTGTGTAAAATTCGTGTACGTATAATGTAAAATCATATTTATATCATATAAGATAGTATTCATTTTGTATAAAATACAAAAATTTCGTATCAAAATTTGAATCGACGTGCTAAACATAAAACTTAATTTTTAATTTTTTTTATATTTATATATAATTTTTATCAATTTTTAACTCATATTACATTCATATTTTTTATTTGTATTATTTTTATGTCATATAATTACGTTGTGTTTAGCATTATCAAATCTAAACTTGACAGATGAGCATACGAATATGTGAGTTTGACTTTTCAAGACCAAGTAAATATTTTATTTTAGACATAACAATTAACAACATAATAGCAAGATAAAAAATTGAAGGGCAAAAGATGAAAAAAAGTAGTAAAGACGTGGACGCATCAAATCAGTCTCTCAAAATTGAATTTGTAAACCTGCATGTCATTGACAATGACTGCTAATTGAATTTGTAGCATTTTTAATTGGTACAGATTACACGATGTAATCATCTAAATTGGAAGCTTTGCAAGCTGTCAATGATACTTTCAACATGTAACAAAAAAAAAGGATACTCTTTTTATCCAAAAAAAAAAAAAAAAGGATACTTTCAACATACTTGAATTGACGCGTTTATTAGCTCTTTTCCTTCTTAGTGCTGCTTCTTTGCAATACAAACCTTATTCCGAAATGATGCGAGAATACCCAATAATTTCAAAAAAAAAAAAGAAGAAGAAGTACAAGCCATAAATGTGATTGGATGGAAAGTTCGGAAGCTCAAATAATTCAGCTCCATTTTCAAAAACAAGAATCACTGACAAATCAACCTTTATTTTGGGGAGTATATGAATCTTGAATGACAAGATCACTGATTCACGAGTATTATTCGCCCACGGCCCTAGCTACCAGACAGAGAGGAGTTTTCTTAAACACTGTAATCCCGCTGGTTGCTTCCATGTCCACATCCTCTATGCTCATTCCATCAGGCAGCTCCCAGTCAAAGCGATGCAGAAGATTTGCAAGTGCAAGTTGAAGAAGCAAGACAGCGAAGTTTAATCCAGGACAACCCCTTCGGCCTACCCCGAAAGGCAACAGTTCAAAATGTTGCCCTTTGAAATCAACTGAGCTATTCAAGAATCTGTCAGGACGAAACTCGGTTGGATTCTCCCAATATTTCGGATCAGTCCCTATTGATATTAAATCAACAAAAACCCTTGTTTTGGCTGGAATTGTGTAATCTCCAACCCTGCAATCCTCCGTTGTTTCTCGAGGGACCGATAGAGGGGCAGGCGGGTGGAGCCTGAGTGCTTCCTTGAGAACTAATTCTAAGTAACTCAGTTTAGGAAGGTCGGTTTCTTCAACTTTCCCTTTTCCCATGGCAACTTCTCGTACTTCAGCTTGTGCTCTTTGCATCAATGGCGGATTTTTTATCAACTCGGTTAAGGTCCAAACTAGAGTAGCCGCAAGCGTATCAGTCCCCGCTATGAACACGTCCTGAAATTATTTTTTACAATTTTCAATCTCTGATTCAAAAGGATTATTATGTAGAAATAACAAGAGTATTAATTAGCTTACGTACCGTGAGAACACCTTTCATTTGTTGATTGCTAAGAGTAAAACCATGACTCGGATCCTTCTGTATACGAATAAGCACATCCACGATATCTTCGTGGTTAGCTTTAGGCCTTGTTGGAACAAGGTGGTCCTCTATTACTTCTTCATAGAGCTTGTCTAGTTCTCTGAAGTTCTTTTCTAGTCTTGCTTCTAGACCATTAAACTTGTTAAGCCACCGCAGCCATGGAAAGAAATCTGATATCGGGAATTCCACCAGGAGGTGTTGAGTTTCATGAAGAAGGGCGTCGAATCTGCTCGTGCCGCCATTTCCGCCACTGTCATATTTCTTACCAAAAGCAACACGACATACAAAGTTATTTGTCAAAAGAATTGATAGTTCATTAAGATTCACAGTGCCTGAAGAGGAAACTATGTGCTTAAGCATAAGTGCGACCTCTTCTTCCCTCACAGCCCGGAATGACTGGACTTGCTTCGAACTAAGAAGTTCCAATATCGCTATCCTCCTCATCTCCCTCCACGGCTCGCCATAGGGAGCAAAAGATATGTTGTTCAAATTATAACTAAGCTTCTTTGCAACATATAAATCAGCAGGTCTACCAGAAAAGACAATATCATGGGATTTGAAGACCGCCCTTGCCGCGTCTGCCGAAGAGATAACTAGAGTTGGCACAGACCCAAGTTGCAGAAACATGAGAGGTCCATATTTTTGCGAAAGTCGTTGAATCGATTTATGGGTTGAGTCACCAAGCTGGTGTAAGTTCCCTATAACGGGGAGCTTCGGTGGACCAGGAGGAAGCCTTCCTGCTCGAGCTTTCTTCTTTTCCTGTTTGATCAACAACACCAAAAGTGTCATGGCAATCAGTAAGAGCGTGAGGATAAACTGAAAATCCATGGATGGGTTTGGAGAGAAAGAACTGAGTTACTTAACGTTAGAAAAATAGTTGGGAAGTGATGGAAATTTGTTTTTACTTTCTTGTCGTGACTGAATTATGTATTTAGAGAAAGAAAAGCATAAGAAATAACGCGTAAGGACAGCGACCATATTCTGAGCTCCGGAGAAGTTTAGGTTTAGGTGGGGTAGGCTTTCCCAGTTGAAGACCAGAGATGCATTTCGTTTACAGATCGACTTAGAGATCGTTCAATCGAACAAAAACTTTCTAAATTTTAACCACTTTTATCAACCTAACCAATCGCCATCAGCTCTGTTTGGATGTCCGACGTACTGCGATGGCATCTTTTGCTAAAAGATAAAAAAAAAATTTACAAAAAAATAAAATAAAAATATGTGAAGTTATTATTGTAATTATTTTTATTATTTTATTAAAAAATATATATTTCACTTTTCCAATCCCATCAAAATCAATGATACCGCGGATCTAAATTAACCCGAGCTATTATATTCTAATGGCAAAGGAGAGGGAAAATTCGGATGTTAGGAGCCAGTTTGGAATTCAAGCACGACATTGGCGTGATTGGACCATTTTTTCGTTGTCGTATAATTGCATGATTGACGTTTGGATATCATCTCAGTGACACGATGGATTTTTATCTATTGCGGCACACCCACGTTTTTTTTTTGAACTTTTTAAACCGTGTTGGGATAAAAAATTTTGAAAATTTAAAGCATTTTAAAATTAGGTTATTTTAAAATTTATTATTTTAAAATATTACTGTTTATAATTGTTTTGTTTGAATAAATATTTTTAAGAAAGAATTTTTAAATATTAAAATTTGATAAATAAAAAATAATTATAAAAAAATAATGATATGATATATTAAAATAAGAAAAATATGAAATAAAATATACAATATTTATATCTTTATATTCATAAAAATATGTAGATATTATTGATAATATAAAAAATCAAAAATATATATTATATTTAAACAAAAATAATATGTTTTTGTTTTTAATTTTATATTCAATAATGAATCGGTCCAACTTCCTCTTCCACTCCAACTCTTTTTTATTTGGGATTATTGTATCATTCATCGCTGTCAATTAAGTATTTTAATCTGTTAAAAAAATTATTTTGTAATATTTATTGAATGATATGTATTACTAATTTATTTTGTTAATCTGAGTTGTAAAATTTAAAAATTTTATCGACAATGTGTGCGATAATTTCTCTTTTATTTATGTCTCCCTTTACTAATTTCTCTTTTATTTATGTCTCCTGTTCTTATTTGGACAAAAATATTTTTATGCTTAATTTTTTTATTTATTCATTTAAAAATTTTGAAATAATTTTTTTAGATGTAGTATAACAATCAAATGTTATATTATATGATAAACTAATATAATAAATAAATTTTATGATATAATCAACTAATTAATAAAATAAATATTATTATTATATGATAAAGTAATAGATAAATTTAATTATTATATAATTAATATGAGTTAACTAGAAAATAGATAACTACATAAATAGTTATATAAAAATAAAGGAAAATAATATTTGATATAATATTATCATTTTTAGTAAATTTTGTTTATTAAAAATATTTAAAAATTTCACAAATATCAAATATTTTACTATAAAAATTATTTTATACAAATTTTAATATAATGCCCTTAATATTCATTTTTCTTTGTTATATTTTATTTTACTATTATCATTGTGTTTATATTTAAACACATATCATACTATTAATTTTGATATCACTGTTTTATTACTTTATTGATTTCACTTCTACAGCGATTAATTTATCTTACTAATATTGTTATTCTCGATTTCACTGGGACCATTCTGAATTTACTATTACGAATATTGTTATTCTCGATTTCACTGGGACCATTCTGAATCGTAAAACAATATTCTTTTAATCGTAAAACAATATTTTTTTTTTTTCAATGGAGGCTTTTAGTTTGAAAAAAAGAATAATTTAAGTGTTAAAATTTTAACCTCATCATAATTCTCACACTTTAAGAGTAACATTTTTAAAATGAATTTGCTCAGCTCAATTTGGACTAACCTTCTCCTATAGAGCTAAAAAGCATAAGCCCAAGATCGACTCTAAGAATTAATGGGTTAAATGGGCCAACTTTAAAAGTTAGTGAACTAAATGGGTTGAACCGCCCCAAATATTTTAAAAAAAAATTTACATTAATCATCTCAATTTTTTAGTAAATGAACAAAATAAAATTTTGTAATTGACATCGTTAGCTTGTGCATTAAACCGCTTGGGTACCGATCTTTGATGTCCACAATAAATTTGTTGGAGAAAAGTCACCAATTTTGTGATTGGTATCTCTGAATTCTTTCTATATATCTTCTCTCCCAAATAGATCATAACAATGGATTGACTGATGGATTGTTTCTAGGTAAAATTATAAAACCTATCTGTTATTGGGACTGAAATTGAAATGGCTTTTGTTTTCTATAGGGAGCTGGTGGAGTGGTGGCTCCCACGTTGTCATTCGACAAATGTGCTTGTGCCTGGTCATTTTTAGGTACGTGTGTATGTATGTAGATATTTTCTTTGACCGACACTTCTTGTCGGCGTCGCAAGTCGAGAAATTCCCAAAGGATTGAGGTGAATTTTTTGTTTTAAGCGGCAGAGGGAGAGTTTACAATTCAGTATTTAGCTGTTTTACAGAGTTGAAATTCTTGCCCATGGATTTGCTTAAAAATTCAGTACTTTTGTTTGTTTTGGATGGGAAAATGCCTCCACTGTGACTGAAAGTGAAGATATATACTTTCAAGAGTTGAACTACAGCAAGTGTAGCTAGAATCACTAGACTACACACCCACGACCTTGAAGACAATCTAACTATGCTAGGAAAAATGAAGCAAAACAGTTTAGCTCAAAAACAGAACAAGTACAGAACAGACAAATGAGATACTGAGAAAGTTGCAGACATAAGTTCTTTCTTGCTTAATTTCAAAGGGATGGAGTACATCAATATTTAAGAGGCATTACAGAGCAATTAATAAATCAACAAGAAACACTAACTAAACAACAGTAAATGAAAAACACAAAACACAACATGTGAGAAAGTCAAAAAGTAACCGCCAACAATTAGCAGATTTTCCACATCAAGTGCCCTTGGTGTGCTAAATATCTTATCAGTGTTTGTATTTCACTGAATGGCGCTTTTCTGGCAGATCTTTAGTTGCTTCTGAGCTTCTGTGTAATACTGGCTATAGAAATCTTTTCTGGGTTGAACAACAGAGAGCTCAAGCTGCCAGAGAAGGATGGGGTTACCGGATACTCTACTTGGCTCGCCTGGTAATTATTCGTTTCATCATTTCAGTAAAACGGGCTCAAGCGTAGTTACTTGTTAAGATAATCCTGAATTGCTTCTGTTGCAGATTGGAGTTCTTGCGGTTGCTGCAACATTGTTTATTGGTGCTCAGCAAGTAGGTTACAGGTGCTTGATTACAAGTTAAAAAACATCTGAAACATGACAGTTGAGTTCTTGATCAGTGATCACTTATAGGAGACTTGTTGAGTACCCAATTTTGAAAGACACGGTAATTCGACTCATGTAGTTGCCTGTTTCTTAGGTTTGAATCCTTGCGTCACACATGTTCTCAATCTCATTGCATCGGATATATTCTGTTGCTTGTGCTGTTAGAGAATTGAATTATAGTGATTGATGTCTAAAATTACAGAAGATCATAACTTGTTTAAGAAATTTTAAAAGGTTTTTGTAGACTCCCAAAGATAGCCGCTAGTTATTGTTCTTAGCTCACGTGAGTTGAGTTAACCAAACAATTAATATGCAAAACATACTTCTTCGATTATGCTATGATGAGAAACATATTTATTACAGGATATTTTGCAGTATAGTCGAGGATGCATTTGTTCTTGATACTATAAAATCAGAGAACAACAGCTTAGCCCTGCCTACAAGCTTGGGTTATTATCTAATTATTTTACCATCTTCTCAGGGAAAATATGGTTTGGCAATAACCATCAGATTGGCTATCCTGGGCATTGTGATGCCAAAAGTTTCTGTCAGATCCAAATCTTTAGCTTCAGTACCTGGGGGAAGCTCCCAATCAAAGCTATGGAGTAGCTGAGCCAGTGCAAGCTCAACACTTGCTGTGCCAAATGCAATAGCTGGGCAGCTTCTTCTTCCAGCTCCAAATGGTATCAATTCAAAATCTTGCCCCTTGTAGTCGATTGGATTGTCTAGAAACCTTTCTGGTTCAAATGACTGGGGGTTTTCCCACGACTCTGGATCTCTCCCGATTGCCCAGGCATTGACAAAAACCCGAGTTTTGGCTGGAATATCATACCCATTGACTCTAATAGCTTCGATGGATTCTCTGGGAACTAAGACTGGAGCAGGAGGATGCAAGCGGAAGATCTCTTTGATGACAGCTTTCATGTAGTGAAGCTGCGGGAGATCACTTTCTAAGACCACTCTTCTCTCCCCAACAACTTTTCGGACTTCAGCTTGAGCTCTTTCCAAAACTTTTGGATTCATCATTAGCTCTGTCATTCCCCAATCAAGAGTTATGAATGTCGTGTCAGTTCCTGCAGCAAACATGTCCTGCAAAGTCAATAGTATTTATCAGTGGCTACGGATTTCATGACATTGGTGAATTGAAGTTCAATAAATAAAAGGTTTTTCTAGCTCTTGCTTACCAAGATGATGGCTTTAACATTATCCATGGTGAGAGGAGTTTCATAATCAGATCCATTTTTCTGTAAATCGAGCAAGACATCCAGAAGGTCCTTGCTGCGCTCCTCTTTCCGTAACTCAGGATTAAGATGTTCATTTATCACTTCATCGAAGAACTGATCAAAGCGTCGGAACGTTTGCCGGAGTCTTGACTTCATACCGGTGAAGTTGTGTATGAACTCCATGGAAGGGAAGAAATCTCCGGTGCTAAATCCTCCAAGTAACTCTTGATACTCTTTAAGCATCTTTTGGAATCCATGCCGGTCACAGTCTCCTCCCTCCGAGAAATCTCTTCCAAATGCAACTCGACAGAGAACATCGTTTGCATATAAGCCTAGCAACTTGCTTAGATTTGTGATCGCGGGATAAGACTGTGAAATTCTATGGATCAGACGGGCAACCTCTTTTTCCCTGACAAAGCCGAATGATTGAACCCGTTTAGCACTTAGTAGCTCAAGAATGCAGATTTTCCGAATATGCCTCCAGTACGCACCGTAAGGGGAGAAGGCAATATCAGTGCAATCATAGAACAGATGTTTAGCTGAGAAGATCTGGGGGCGGCTTGAAAGTGCAAGATCATGAGTTTTCATCACTTCCTTCGCCATTCTAGCCGATGAAACCACCACCGTTGGGACCTCACCTAGTTGCAAGTAAATGATCGGACCAAACTTCTCGGCCAGGCGGCGGAGAGACAGGTGTGGCATGCTACTTAGCTGGTGTAGGTTGCCGATGATTGGCAACTTCGGCGGGCTTGGCGGAAGATTGGGTTTTCCTTTGCTTGACTTTCCCTTCAGAATAAATCTGAGGAGAAGTAAAAGGAAGATGGGTGCAAATAGCAAGGAGGGATTGAAGCTGTCTTGCAGCCATTGAAATAAAGCCATCGGAGTTCTTTCCGACGAATAGAGTTACCGGTCAGAACTGTGATCTCTGCATTTTCTGAATACTTCTTGTACTGTTATACATGCTTGCTCTCAGCACGTGAAAGAAGTGCTGGACATTAGAAGAGTTTTGTAATCTCGAGAGATTCAAAAGATGCGAGCAAATTTTATATTAGATATTTGATATGGGATTGTCTGATATGATGGAAGAATTATTTCTTACGGTAAAGAATTTTGGATGGTTAATTATTAATCCATTGAATAATATTAGTTGAGTACTTAAGAGTAATATATGGTTTAGGAATCCATCAACTCGAGGATGATGAATTAGACTTTATTTTTGGTTGGTTAGGTTATCATTTATCAACTTGCACAGAACATACTATTGGAAAGAAAAAGCCAAGTGAGCCCAAAACTTCCAAGGGAATCTACTCTACTAGAAGGACAAATTCAATTAAATATTCCAACAAAATCTGCTAAAAGGACAAAATTAATCGAAAATTTTCTTTTGGGGTGGTTTTCATTCAAGGACCTAAATCATTCTTTGTCAGCCCTAGCCCTCACTCAAATTCTGCTTTTCTTTATTATCAAGTATATTTAGAATGAGTGATTAAAAATAAAATTTCTACTTATTATAAACTTTGTGTTCAAATTCAAATAATACCAACTTTTATTTTCAAATAAAAAGATTGTCGCTTGTCTTTGTTTATCAACATTAATTGGATGGAAATGCATGTCCATTGCTTTAATTGCACTAGGTATATGTTGACACCTAATTTTGTCATTTTATTATTATTACTATTATTATTATTTGTTTATATTTATTTTTATTTATTTATATTTTATTATTATTATTTGTTATTATTATTACCTTATTATTGTTATTATTATTATTATTATTATTATTATTATTATTATTATTATTATTTTTATTTTTATTTTATTTTTATTTTGTTTTTTTTTCAATCTATCAATCAGCCCCCTGCCAACCCATCTCCCCAGGCAGTCCCATCACCGCCACCAGCTACCCCTGCCAACTGCCGGTTAGCCCATCCCATCTATGCCAATCTCTACTTCTTTTAATGACCACGATTCTTGACCAAAAGAGGGGGGAAGCGGGAAGCTCTCCCCATTTTTACCTAAAAAAACCCAGAAACAACCTAAACCCCCAACCACAGCAGTCACCCGAAAACCAGCAACCCCATCCTCACCGCCCGAGATCCCATTCCCCGTTCACCCGAGAGCCTCGGCCAACCCAAGCAACCCTCACCGGATCCCTCACTAACCCAGCTCCGATCACTCCCACCAGACGACCCAAAGAACCCAAACACTACCACCGAATCTCGAACCGCTAAACTTAGCCACCACTCACGCTCAGCCCCAACACCACCGCATCACCTCACCATCGCTCAACCACCACACGCCATCGAAAATCAAAACCCAAACCCACAACAGAAACCGAAACCCCAAAACCTCCTAACCCAAACACCCACCTGCAAAAAAAAAAGAGGAAACAAGCCAAACAAACCAAAACCACAACCGAAATCATCAACCAGAAGAGAAAAACAAAAAAAAAATCGAAAAAGGGGGGAAAGGTTTCGGTCAAGCTCAGATCTGGGGGCTAGGGCGATTTTTTTGGAGAAACGGAGCTTGGAATCGAAAAGGGGAGGCAGTGAGGACTCGAAAAAGAGGAAGCTTTTTTCATTTTGGCCACCGGCGACGGCGGCCGGCGGTGGTGGACGGCGGCCGGCGGCGGTGGACGGCGGCCGGAAATCGCCCGGCCGGGAATCGGGGGAAGGAGAGAGGATTGAGGAATTTTTTTGGGAAGAAAACAAGAAAATGAAGAATAAAAAAAAAGTTAACCTTTTATAGCGTGTAAAAAAAAAAAGGAAAGACCCGCGCCTGGACCCGACCCGGGTCCAGGATCCGCGCGCCCGACCCGGGAAGAAGATCCGCGCGCTCAGATGTTCGACCCGACCCGTGTCGCTCCTGACCCGCTTCGCCAGACCCGGATCGCGACCCGCGCGCTCACCCGTCGACTCGACCCGATCCGGCCCAGCTGGAAAGCCTTTGGGCCATTGACTTGGGCTGTTTGTTGGGCCATCTCCAAAAGGTTTTTGTTGGGCTTTCTAAAGCCCAAAACCATTTAGGTATATTCATTTTAATTTTAGTAATTTTGGTTATTATTATTATTATTGTTATTATTATTATTATTATCATTGTGGTGTTTTATTATTATTGTTATTGTTATTATTATTGTCATTGTTGTTATTATTATTATTATTATTATTATTATTATTATTATTATTATTATTATTATTATTATTATTATTAGTGCATGTCGTAAAATAAAAGTTTTTTTTTATTTCTTTTATTTGTATTTTCGTTAATTATTATTATTGATTAGAAAACGTTTAAAAAAAATAATAATAAATAATGAAATTTAAATTTAAGTAAATGATAAAATTTAAATTTAAATAATCGCCCGATGATGGGATGTTATGGAAGTCACAAGTAGTGATTCCTTAACTGATCCCTAGGTGAGAGAAATCCTACTAAATGTTGCCAAAAGTATTGGAATATTTAGTATGATTTTTCAATAATTTAGTTTTTTTTATTAAAAATAAAAATAAATGAGTTTTTAAAAGAAAATAGAAAAAGAAAATTAATAATAAATTTTAAATTTAATTAAATAAAATTCCGATGATGGGATGCTACGGAAGTCACAAGTAGTGATTCCTAGCTGATCCCTAGGTGAGAGAAATCCTGCTAAATGTTGCCAAAAGTATTGGAATATTTAGTATGATTTTTCAATAATTTAAATTTTTATAAAAAAAAGGAAAATGAATAAGTTTTTTAAAAAAAACAAAGAAATATAAATAAATAAATAAATAAATAAGGAAATTTAAAATAAAAAATTCATTTACATTATATATTATTTGTTGGCATCATATGCATCATTTAATTTCCAAATAAGTGTGAATCTTCCGAGGATGAGATTCTGTAGAAGTCACAAGTAGTGATTCTTAAGAAATCTCTAGGTGAGAAGAATTATTTCAAATGCTGCCAAAAGTATTGGAGTATTTGATTTAGTTATTCAATACAAAAAGGTTCACATTTATTTACGAAAAATAAAATTTAACTTTTTAAAATAAAACAAAATAAATTTGCAAATAAAAAATAATTTTGAATAAAAAAGTTGAAATAAAAAAGGAATCAATTTTAAATATTAAAGTAAGATCATTTTATTAAAACAAAAAGGATAACACATGATTATTATGGTACCGTTTTTAACGGGCGTCGTGGGGGTGCTAATCCTTCCCCACGCGTAACCGTACTCCCGAACCCAAATTTTGTTTCGCAGACCAAAAGATTATCTTTTTAATAAAACTTAATTAATTTTGAGATTTTGTTGAAAAGATAAACGTTTTCAGGTGGCCAATCACACCTAGACAAAAAAGATTGGTGGCGACTCCATTTTTGTTTTTAAACGTTTTTTCGAAAATCGTCGAGCGCGAAGTCGTTACGACAGCTTGGCGACTCCACTGGGGACGCTTTTTGAGGGTCAAGCCATTTATTAATCATGTGTTATCCTAAGTCTTAATTTAAAGGTCTTAATTAATATTTAAATTTAATTTCTTTAATTTTAAATAATTTGTTGCATTTGTGTGAATAAGTTATTATGTTTATTTTATAGCATTCTTTAGTTGTATATATTATTGCTAATAAATTGTTGGGGTAGAATAAGGGTTATGGTTTGATAAATGTTCCCTCATACACACACTTGCACTTGCATTTGCATAACATGAGCTCTATGCCCGGGTTCAGTCCTTCTTAGGAGGGAGTAGAGTACCTTTGCTCTCGTGAGGTAATCACCTCCGCAATGGCAATCGAAATACTCCCACTCAAATTAAATTTTACTAGTCTAGTGTGGACGACAGTGAGGTATAATTTGGGAACCTTTAGATTTGAAAACCCAACCCAGCATGTAAAAGGCCTTAAGAAGCCGAGCATTAGATAGAGCCATGCCCAATTTTAGTAAAAATTATCCAAAATTAGGACACGAGGGAACATATTCGACCCTTTTCTCATATCTATAATAAAGGTGCTATTGATTTTGGGTTGAATTGTATATAATTTAAGTTTTTCATTTTTCTTAAAAAAAAAAAATTTTGAAAAGTAAAAATGAAAAAATATATTTTCTTTGGAAAAGATTTTGTCTGAAAAAGAAATCCATTTTTTTTTAAAAAAAGCAAATAATTCTTTATTCAAAGTATGTAACTTTTTTTTTTAAAAAAAGATGCAAATAATTCTTTATTCTTTTTTAAAGGGGAATTTTTTTTTTGAAAATAGATTCATTAAAATAGGAACTAATAAAAGTACATTCTCCAAAACAAGAAGAAGAAAAAGAAGTTTTATGTATATTTAGTTATGAGATGTTCATATAAAAAAAAATTTAATTTCTTTTATTTTTCTTTCTTTAAAATAAAAATATGAAATGATAAAATGTGGATAAACTTTTCTTTTTACAACGAAAAAATGGAAAATTTGTTAAAAAAAAAATGTCTCTTTTCACTAAAAATAATAAGAAGAAATTCAATTAAGTTTTTTAATTTAAAAAAAAAAAACAAATTCTTTATTCTTTATTATTCTTGGAGGAATTTCTTAAGATAAAGGCATAAAAAAGAAAAGTGAAAGTGATTTTGAGTAGGAAATGAATTAATATCTTCAAAAATGAGTTAGAATAAAATGAAAGAATGAATGAAAATTTTTTCTTTTTGAAGTAAAAAAAAAAAAGAGAGATGAATAATTGACTTTCCTGTATAGAATTTTCAAAGAATAAGTTAACAAAAACAAAAAAATTGGATTGTGTAGGAATTCTAATGAGAGTTTAAAAATGCTCCAAAAAAGGGGGGGCTTCAAAAATGTTTTTCTTTCCTTTTCTTGATTATCTCACTGCAAAACACTTGGTTGAATAATAAAAAAGGGATGTCAACAAAATTATCCTTGAATTTATCGGAAAAAAAAAACTTGATTTGGGATAAAAATGAAATAAAATTAATTTTTGAAAAAAGAATCGATAGGGGATGTGAATTTTAGGAAAAATAGGAAATAAAAAGAAAATTTTGGCGATAAAAGAAAAAGTTTGATTTAGAATAAAAATGAAATAAAATTAATTTTTGAAAAAAAGAATCTAATAGGGAATGTGAATTTTTTAGGAAAAAATAGAAAATAAAAAAAAATTTTGGTGATCAAAGAAAAATGATTTCTAGAGAAATTGAGAAGAATGTTCAGATTTAGTTAGGAATTCCATCTTTCTTGCATGTTGGATTAAGGAATAATAAGATTAATGTCTAGGTATTGTGAATACAAATATTCGTTTTTCTCAAGCATGTTAGGGACATATATCGTTTTAATTCATTTCATCATCATTGTGTATATATATGTTGATAGTCATGTCATTTGCATTTTAGAATCATGAAAGTTAGGTGAAATAAAACAAAATTTGATCTTCATTACCGTTGCATTGTGTATAAATTACATTTTGTATAACATCATGTCTAAAAAAAAGAATATGTTTTTTCTCATAGAAAATAAAAAAACAAAGGACAAAGAGAGAGAGTTTTGAAACAAGTTTGGTATGGTTCAAGGTTATTCTTCAATTCCTCTTACTTGCTTCGGACTTGACCTCTTAAGTTAATAAGTGAATATGATAAATAAGAGGCAAATTTTAATTTGAATTTTGGAATGCATTTTACATTATTGCATCACACTTTGCAGAAAAGTCTTTGAGAAACTAGACTAAGTTTTTTTTACAATTTTGAATTTGTTTATTCTTCCAATTTTCTTTTTTGTTTATTCTTTCAATTTTATTTTTATCAAATTTGTGTACATGTGCTATTGATTGATTATTTTCATTGAAATTATTCCTCCCTAAGATTTGGTTAAAGTGAAGACCTAAACATCTAACATGTAAAATCAGGAAACTTAGAGAAAAGTAAAAAAAAAAAAAAGTAAAAAAAAGAAAAGGAAAGAAAGGGGAAGTAAAAATTGTTCCATACATATGCAAATAACATGATTTTCATAAAATTCTCATCATACACTTGTTATACTTCAGTAAATATGTCAATACTCTTCATTTTTCGAGAAAGAAAAGAAGAAAAAATTTGTTTGTTCCAAAAAAATCTTGAAAGAAATAAGATAAGGTTTTTCTAATTAGAAAATTGTGGTAGTAAGGTTCAAGGCCTCTCGACCATCAAAGGTTACAAAGCAGTCTGGGGCTCTCACTCGAGTATAGACCATGGAAGAAGGATAGGCCAGCCGAATGGAGAAAATAGAAAAGGCGCAAGAAGAGATGAAGGGGCAATTGGTTGCAATGATGGAGATGATGACGAAGATGAGTAAAGGAAAGGAGCCAGTGCAGGAAGTAACTACCCAAGAAAGGTGGGCACAAAATGGTGGACGTCCATATCCACATAGTCCCATTCCACCCCAATTCCATACTTCACAGCATACGCCATTTTCGGGGCATGACAATCCAAACCCTAGTAGGAAGCCATCAGACCCGATCTCTGTCCATGATTCAGAGGATCCTAAAGAACAGGAGAAATTGAAGATGGGTGTATCAACAGCGTCAGAGAATTTAAAGTCTCAAACCAAGTTTGATCTCCTTGAAGAAAGATTACGAGCTATCGAAGGGATGGATTTATATGGCTCTTTGGATGCAAGCGAGCTTTGTTTGGTACCAGGTGTAGTTATCCCACCAAAGTTCAAGGTTCCAGAATTTGAAAGGTATGATGGAACCAAATGCCCGACAAGCCATATTAAGATGTACTGTCAGAAAATGGCTGCCTATGCTCAGAATGATGAATTATTGGTGCATACTTTTCAAGACAGTCTTACTGGATCAGCTGCCAGGTGGTACACCCAACTAGATCGAGCCCACGTCCGCTCATGGAAAGAATTGGCTCGAGCATTCATTGCTCAATACAAGCACATTGAAGATATGGCACCAGATCGCTTATCCTTACAGGGCATGATGAAGAAACATGAAGAGAGCTTTAGAGAATATGCTCAAAGGTGGAGGGATGTAGCTGCTCAAGTTCAACCACCCCTCACAGAGAAAGAAACCGCCATCTTGTTTGTCAACACACTCCCAGCACCATTTTATGAAATGATGGTTGGAAATGCTACAAAGAATTTTGCAGACATGGTGATCTCTGGTGAAATAATAGATAATGCAATCAAGAGTGGCAAGCTTGTAGGAGACGATGCCATGAATGCAAGAAAAGGTGATACATCGGGGAATGGAGGAGATGTTCATGCTACGAATTATGAGGGGCAACATGTGGGAGACTTTGCTCCATATTATCCTTATCCAATGTACCACACCCATTACCCCACCATAAATCATATCTCTCCAAGCCTGAATACCCGTCAGCCAATCCCCCAATCTAGTTGGCAAATAGGTCTCCAAACACCTATGCCTACCCAAAGTAACCAAAGAGGATCCCGAAACAAACGGAGGAGAATCGACATTGATCCGATTCCTTGGTCCTACTCTGAAGTATTTCAATACCTTCTTGAGAACCAACTTGTTACCCCAGTTCAATTAAAGCCTTTGGAACCTCCATATCCAGAATGGTATGACCCAAATGCTCGATGTGATTATCATAGTGGAAATACGGGTCATTCGATAGAAAGTTGCCCTACTTTCAAGCACAAGGTGCAAAGTTTGATTAGATCTGGTTTGTTGGACTTTGGGACAAAAGAAGGAACGGGTTAACCATGCTGCAGTATGATTGCAAAAGAAGACTTTTTGGTTGGTCATTCATGATGGTACAAAGTTGTTTCTTTTTGTAGTGCTCATAAGCTGAAAAGCGCTTTTGTGTATTGACTTTCATTTATCTTCTGTCATTTCAACAGAGTAATCGATGCATTTTCATTACATTTTCTCTCCCCTTCTAAATCTTATATTTTTGTGCATTCGCCTATATTTTACCTTTTTCTCCTTCTTTTGGCTTATAAATGATTAATTTCCATTCTTCACCCAATTTTGTTGTTAAATGATTAATATGAAGTTGATTATGATAATAATCTAGGATAAAACTTTAAAATTCTATTTGTATTGACAATTTTGTCCCCCTTGATCGATGGGAATGTTGAAGTCAATAGATGAAGTGTACACAAGGAAAGTAGACTTTTCACAAGGTTGTAATGGCTCAGTAAATAATTCTTTGATGAGAGTATTTACGTTTGAAATGAGAAATGGCCATCTTTGGTTTACCCTTCACACATGAGAAAAATTATCCGTCGTCACCCCTTTTGAGCCTTATAGTTATATATGTTTTTTAAGAAACCTGCCAAGGATCACCCTCCACATTGGGGGGGCAAAATTGAGAAAAATGAAGTAAGATTTGCCCACGAAAAAGTTTCAAGTCATTAGAAATCTAGGGGCAAGATAAAGAAAAAGATATCTTCATGCTGAAATTTCTCAAAAAAAAAAAAGAAGGGGAAATGAGGAAAAGAGTGAATCAAAAGAAAAAGAAATGAACGGAAAGGAAAACGAGAAACCAAAGAAGAATAAACAAAAAATGGGGTAGTATGCTAAAGTTCTTAAAATGATGAAAAATGATCCTATGGCTTGAAACCCTTGAAACACGTATTTTGGGCCTTATTATCCATTCTTTCAGAACCTCGAAACCCGGCCTACATTACGTACCTTAAAAGTCCATTTTGATCAAATTTGAATGCTTGAGTTAAGGAATCATATATTGAGCCTAGACATGTTACAAGTTTATGATTCGGACTTTGATAAGTGTGTTGATTATGGAAAAGTATGGTTCTTGAAGAAGAATGAAAATGTAAAAAGAAAAATGATGAAGAAAATAAAAATAGAAAAAAGAAAAAAGAAAAATGAAAAATGAAAAAAAAAAAAGAAAAAAGAAAGGAAGGAGAATAAGAAGGGGCTTAAGTTGAAAACCCGAAAGGGCGATTTGAGTCAAAAGAAGAATGGAGGATTTGGCTAAAATCTCGAGAAGATAGCCTTTCATAAGGGAAACCAGTCCTATTTGATGATTTCATGAAGTGGGGGGCAAAGCATTGATGGAACCAAAATGATTAGAATGTCAATCAAATAGAATTTTGGGAAAAATCCTAGATTAGTTTATCAAGATTGATTGAATATTCATTGTTTAGATATTGTTACCTTCCCTTGACCTCTGGAAATTACCTATTATTCTTGGTTAAATTTGTTCTCGTTTACTTCATCATAAATGTCTTCCCTTCAACCTTCAACCAATCTGCATACTCATGATTATTGAAAGAAATGTGATGGCATTACATCTGTTATGAAATTGAAATGATGATAAATAAATAATTGACAATATTTGTGAAAGCCCGACGCATTACAAAAGAGAAAAGTCGAAAATAATATAGGGCAAAGAAGGAAAAGATGAGAATCGTGGGAAGGCTTGTAAGTGTACCGAAGAAATATGAATGTATGATCAAATGGTGAAGAATAACCAAGAATTAATGGTCTTTCGTGGGATTAGTGGAGGTACGGAAGCTTATGTTTTGAAAAGATTCAAAAAAGGTGAGGATGGTGGTCTTGTGAACCTTGTTACTGCAACTTTTGACTATTTTTCCTTATCTTTTTCTTTCTCTTTTCCTTTTCTTTTTTCTTATTTCTCGACATTTGCATTGCATCCATCACATACATTCAGAAATAAAAAAAAAACAAATGAAAATTTCACCTTTAAGGAACAAGATTTGTACATTTTCAATCAAAGAAGGGGCAAAACACAAGACAAAGAAAGGAAGCAGGATTCTGAAAATTTTAGGATAAGATGATAAGATTTTTAAAGTAAAGAGTTTTAAAAAGATGATGCTTCAAGAAACTAAATTTTTAGATGTGAATCTCCAATTCAGAAAATTTTAAGCAAGAAGCTGAATATTTGGATGTGAATTCCAATTCAGAAAATTTCGGGTGTGAATCTCCAAATCAAATTTTCGGATGTGAATCTCCAAATTAAAATTTTGGGTATGAATCCTTGAGTCAAATTTTTGGGTGTGAATCTCCGAATTAAAACTTCAGGTGTGAATCTCTGAATTTTAAGTTAAATTTTTGGATGTGAATCTCCAAGGTAAAATTTTGGCTGTGAATCTCCGAATTAAAATTTCAGGTGTGAATCTCTGAATTTTAAGTCAAATTTTGGATGTGAATCTCCAAGTCAAGTTTTCGGATGTGAATCTCCGAGTCAAAATTTTGGGTGTGAATCCCTAAGTCAAGTGTTCGGATGTGAATCTCCGAATCTAATATTTTGGATGTGAAACTCCAGCTCAAAATTTCAGGTGAGAATCTCTGAAATTTCGAATGTGAACCTCCGAGTCAAAATGTTGGGTGTGAATCCCTAAGTCAGGTTTTCGGATGTGAACCTCCGAGTCAAAATGTTGGGTGTGAATCCCTAAGTCAAGTTTTCGGATGTGAATCTCCGAGTCAAAATTTTGGGTGTGAATCCCTAAGTCAAGTGTTCGGATGTGAATCTCCGAATCTAATATTTTGGATGTGAAACTCCAGTTCAAAATTTCAGGTGAGAATCTCTGAAATTTCGGATGTGAAACTCCAACTCAAAATTTTAGATGAGAATTTCTGGATTTAAGATGCGAATCTCTATATTAAAGTACGTTTGGAATTTTCAATCCAAATCCTCAAATTGAGTTCCTGAATGTGTCCTTGTCAAGAAAATGTAAGATTAAAATATGAGGTTGGAAGAATAAGATCTTGAAGTTGAAAAAAAAAAAAGAAGAGGAAGAAGAAGGTTAACAAAAAAAAAAGGGGGAGAAGAAGAAGGTTCAGGGCTATATTTTAAAGAGGAGGTTCCAGATTAAATTTGAAATGAGATTAAACATAAGATTTAAAGATGAAATTGAAGAAAAATCAAGATAAGGAATTTTAAGATAGGGAAATTCGATTTGAATGTGAATCTTCGAATCAAATCTTTGGGTGTGAGTCTCCAAATCAAAGTTCAAAATTTTGGATGTGAATCTCCAAAACCAAGTTAAAATTCTGGGTGTGAATCTCCAAGTTCAAAATTTTGGATGTGAATCTCCAAAACAAAGTTAAAATTCTGGATGTGAATCTCTAAGTTAAAATTTCGGATGTGAATCTCCGAATTAAATCTTTAAATGTGAAATCTCTCAATTTCAGAAAAGAAATTTAAAGTTTCATCGCCTCTGCTGCAAGAGGAGCACATTTTCAGAAAAAGAATTTAAAGTTTCATTGCCTCTGCTGCAAGAGGAGCTTTCTCGAAAAAAAAAAAAAGAAAGAAAAAGAAAGAAAAAAGAAGAAAAAACAAAACAAATTTAAATTTAAAGTTTCATCGCCTCCGTTGCAAGAGGAGCACATTTTCAGAAAGGAATTTAAAGTTTCATTGCCTCTGCTGCAAGAGGAGCTTTCTTGGAAAAAAAAAACAAACAAAAAAAAACAACAACAATGGATGATTTAAATTTAAAGTTTCATCGCCTCTGCTGCAAGAGGAGCGCATACAAAAAAAAAGGAGAAAAAAAAAAGAGAAAGAGAAAAAAGAAAAAAAAAAGAAGAAAGAAAGAGAAAAAAAGAAAAGGAGAGAAATGAGTCATAAGTCGGACAAAATTACTGTCAATTGTCTTTGCTCTATTCCTGATCCTCAGCAATGAGCAAAGAGGGGCAGCTGTTGACACCTAATTTTGTCCTTTTATTATTATTACTATTATTATTATTTGTTTATATTTATTTTTATTTATTTATATTTTATTATTATTATTTGTTATTATTATTACCTTATTATTGTTATTATTATTATTATTATTATTATTTTTATTTTTATTTTATTTTTATTTTGTTTTTTTTTCAATCTATCAATCAGCCCCCTGCCAACCCATCTCCCCAGGCAGTCCCATCACCGCCGGCCACCAGCTACCCCTGCCAACTGCCGGTTAGCCCATCCCATCTATGCCAATCTCTACTTCTTTTAATGACCACGATTCTTGACCAAAAGAGGGGGGAAGCGGGAAGCTCTCCCCATTTTTACCCAAAAAAACCCAGAAACAACCTAAACCCCCAACCACAGCAGTCACCCGAAAACCAGCAACCCCATCCTCACCGCCCGAGATCCCATTCCCCGTTCACCCGAGAGCCTCGGCCAACCCAAGCAACCCTCACCGGATCCCTCACTAACCCAGCTCCGATCACTCCCACCAGACGACCCAAAGAACCCAAACACTACCACCGAATATCGAACCGCTAAACTTAGCCACCACTCACGCTCAGCCCCAACACCACCGCATCACCTCACCATCGCTCAACCACCACACGCCATCGAAAATCAAAACCCAAACCCACAACAGAAACCGAAACCCCAAAACCTCCTAACCCAAACACCCACCTGCAAAAAAAAAAAGAGGAAACAAGCCAAACAAACCAAAACCACAACCGAAATCATCAACCAGAAGAGAAAAACAAAAAAAAAAAAAAAGGGGGGAAAGGTTTCGGTCAAGCTCAGATCTGGGGGCTAGGGCGATTTTTTTGGAGAAACGGAGCTTGGAATCGAAAAGGGGAGGCAGTGAGGACTCGGAAAAGAGGAAGCTTTTTTCATTTTGGCCACCGGCGACGGCTGCCGGCGGCGGTGGACGGCAGCCGGAAATCGCCCGGCCGGGAATCGGGGGAAGGAGAGAGGATTGAGGAATTTTTTTGGGAAGAAAACAAGAAAATGAAGAATAAAAAAAAAGTTAACCTTTTATAGCGTGTAAAAAAAAAAAAGGAAAGACCCGCGCCTGGACCCGACCCGGGTCCAGGATCCGCGCGCCCGACCGGGAAGAAGATCCGCGCGCTCAGACGTTCGACCCGACCCGTGTCGCTCCTGACCCGCTTCGCCAGACCCGGATCGCGACTCGCGCGCTCACCCGTCGACCCGACCCGATCCGGCCCAGTTGGAAAGCCTTTGGGCCATTGACTTGGGCTGTTTGTTGGGCCATCTCCAAAAGGTTTTTGTTGGGCTTGCTAAAGCCCAAAACCATTTAGGTATATTCATTTTAATTTTAGTAATTCTGGTTATTATTATTATTATATGTTATTATTATTATTATTATCATTGTGGTGTTTTATTATTATTGTTATTGTTATTATTATTGTCATTGTTGTTATTATTATTATTATTATTATTATTATTATTATTATTATTATTATTAGTGCATGTCGTAAAATAAAAGTTTTTTTTATTTCTTTTATTTGTATTTTCGTTAATTATTATTATTGATTAGAAAACGTTTAAAAAAATAATAATAAATAATGAAATTTAAATTTAAGTAAATGATAAAATTTAAATTTAAATAATCGCCCGATGATGGGATGTTATGGAAGTCACAAGTAGTGATTCCTTAACTGATCCCTAGGTGAGAGAAATCCTACTAAATGTTGCCAAAAGTATTGGAATATTTAGTATGATTTTTCAATAATTTAGTTTTTTTTATTAAAAATAAAAATAAATGGGTTTTTAAAAGAAAATAGAAAAAGAAAATTAATAATAAATTTTAAATTTAATTAAATAAAATTCCGATGATGGGATGCTACGGAAGTCACAAGTAGTGATTCCTAGCTGATCCCTAGGTGAGAGAAATCCTGCTAAATGTTGCCAAAAGTATTGGAATATTTAGTATGATTTTTCAATAATTTAAATTTTTATAAAAAAAAGGAAAATGAATAAGTTTTTTAAAAAAAACAAAGAAATATAAATAAATAAATAAATAAATAAGGAAATTTAAAATAAAAAATTCATTTACATTATATATTTAGGGCTGTTCATTATTCGGTTTTAACCGAATTAACCGACCGACCGAATTGATTTCGGTTAAACGGTCGGCCACCGAAATTATTTCGGTCGGTTAATGAAAATAATTTTTTTGAAATTTCGGTTATCGGTTAATTCGGTTCGAAAGGCGAAATTAACCGATTAACCGAATACTTAACCGAAGTATTTAACCCCTCCAGTCAAAACGCTGCGTTTCATAATGCCATAGCCCATAAGTCATGAATAAATGTAAACGGCGTCGTTTCATCACACTAGCCGGCAGTTAACCTAATTTTTTCCCAATCCCAGGCCGTTCTCGAGACATTTCCTCTTTGCCTCTATCGACCTAATCCTCCGGATACGGGATACCCTAATTTTTCCCTGCCCTTCGCCCCCTCTGCTCCGCTCCGCTCGACATTTTGCTGGTGGCTCTCCCGCTCGACGGGCTCTGCCTTCTCCCTTTCATTTCCTCTCTACCTCTAGACCTAACCTAATCCCTAATATTTCCAAGCCCCTTCGCTCGACATTTCGCCAGTAGCTCTCTGCCTCTCCCTTTCATCAGTCTCGACTCCCTTTCCTTCCGGTGGGTTTTCTTTTTTTTCTTTTTTAAATTAAAAGTTATGCCTGTTATTTGATCTAATTTTTGTTATATCCTTATTGTAGAATTCCAAAATTTTCTTTTATCTGGGTTAGTCAAATGCTATGTCAGTGCAGTAGGATTATTATTAACAGTGAAATTTTTTAAATTTAAAAATAGAGTTACAGAATTATTATAAATTATTTTTATTAGTTATTTTATTTTTAATATTTTAAAAAATATATATCACATTGTTGAACTCTGGCTTTGAGTGATTCATGTAGCTGCAAATGTTGAACTCTAGCTTCTTTGAACTGAGCCTATGGATATAATATCTAACTGAAGCTCATGTTTTTAACTGCTATTGGTCATTGGTTTGGCAGTTTCTATCATAATTGTTTTTCATGCTCTGTTTGGAAAATTGGTTGGTTATGTTACTGTTTGTGCAAATGTAAAAGCAGTAGCATGACTGTTTAGATAGGCCTCTCTCACATTTTTGCATCAATAATGTGAGCTATAAAGGAAGTTTGTCAATTGGAAAGCTTGTCTCACATTAATCTATAGAAAGGCTATTGATTTTTGGCGTGTAATCCCTTCTTGTTAGCAGCTTGCATTTAGAATTCCAAATTGTTGTTCATTTACGCTTTTCAACTGAAGTATTTTTTTGTGTCAATTTGGTACATAAGATCGGGCATGTGTATGACTGAGGTTAATGGGATTCTCGTGCTACTGCCATGTATATTAATTAGACTTTGTTTGTTAATTATGCCAGTCAGTTGAATTGATTAGCACTATAAGACAAAGGCAATGAAACAGCAGGTCTTGGAGTTGAATCCTTAAAGTAATCACTTACTTTTTTGAATGAAACTTTCTATATTGATAAACAAACTAATCTGAAAATCCATTTTTTTTTAATTTGGTAGAAATCTAGAATTCCATCTTTTGAATATACAAACTTTACATATACAACATTGTCTCGTACATATATCTTCAGCTCTAAAAATGGAGCTGTTGAATGATTAGAACTATAACTTGCATGATCTCAAGCTTCTTGCTCTTTTCATCTTATTATTATTATTATTATTATTATTATTATTATTATTATTATTATTATTATTGATTTAAAAACATTATTAGTAGTTAATTACATGAATAATAATTTTTTAACATCAGTTTCTTCTTCACGTTTTGCAGCTGTAAGCTAATATGGAAGACTCTCTTAATACTCCTAGCCCTAATCCTAACTATGTGGATGAGTCTGGAAGTTCGCATCCTGTACCTGAAGTTGCAAATACAAGTCGACCTGTCCAAACTGGGTGTTCAAGAAGAGGAATAGGGGCGAAAAGGAAATCCGTTAAACCCAGGTCAGAAGTTTGGCCTCATTTTACTAAGTTTATTAATAGTGAGGGTTTGCCAAAGTGTAAATGCAACTATTGTGATAAGGATTTTTGTTGTGATGGAAAGAGAAATGGTACTGGATCATTGTTATATCACATGAAAACATGTAGCAAAAATCCTTCTAATAGTAGTAAAACTGATAGTGCACAACACCAACTAGTTTTACAAAGTAAGGGTGAGGGGGAGGGAAATGTCACCACTTGGAAATTTGATCAAGAGGCAATTAGAAAGAGTCTAGCTAGTATGATTGTGATTGATGAACTGCCTTTTAGGTTTGTAGAAAGTGAAGGTTTTAGGGAATTTATGTCTACTGCATGCCCTAGGTTTCGTGTTCCTTCACGATCTACCATTGCTAGGGATATTAATCAACTTTATTTGAATGAGAAGCAGAAATTAAGACAAGTTTTGAGGAAGTCATGTAAAAGAATTTGTATAACTACGGACACATGGACATCTTTGCAAAGAGTTAATTATTTGTGTCTGACAGCTCACTATATTGATAATGATTGGAAATTGAACAAAAAAATCTTAAACTTTTGTCCAATTTCTAGTCATAGAGGTGAGGCTATAGGTAAGCTCATTGAGAAATGCTTGCTTAGTTGGGGGATTGACAAATTATTCACTGTCACAGTTGATAATGCAAGTGCAAATGATGTTGCTATTGGATATTTGAGGAAAAAATTTGGGAATCGAGGGGGCTGCATTTTAAATGGACAGTACATTCATATGAGATGCGTAGCTCATATAGTGAATTTAATTGTAACTGAGGGGTTGAAAGAAATGAATCAATCTGTTGCTCGTGTTAGGAGTGTAGTGAGATATGTGAGGCAATCTCCATCTAGATTACAAAAATTCAAAGAGTGTGTTGACGTTGAAAATATAGAGAGCAATAGTTTATTATGTCTTGATGTTTGTACTAGATGGAACTCCACCTATTTAATGTTGAATAGTGCTCAAAAGTTTGAAAGAGCTTTTGAGAGATTTGAGGAGCAAGATAGCAACTTTAGGGCTGAACTTGAGTCGGGAGAGGGTTTGCCTAATGAGGATGACTGGACCATTGTTAGAAGCTTAGGTCAGTTTTTAGAGCACTTTTATGAACTTACATTACGGGTTTCAGGCACTTTGTATGTCACATCCAACATTTTCTTTGATGAACTTGTTGAAATGAGTTGTCTTTTGAATGAAGCCCAAAATGATAGTAATGTTGAGTTTGGTGTGATGGCAATGAGGATGAAAGACAAATATGACAAGTATTGGGGTAATATTGAGAAGATGAACATGCTGATTTTTGTGGCTGTTGTCCTTGATCCTAGGCACAAATTAAATTATATGGAATTTGTTTTTAAAAATTTGTATAATGCTGATGTTGATAAAGGTTTGTTAGTACTGAAAAACGTGAAGGATGTTCTTTATGAATTGTATCATGCATATCAACCTTCACTTCCAAGTGCTAGTACTGCCCAATCAAGTAGCACTATGAGTGAGAGTAATGTAGGCGAGCCACAACTAAGGACAAAGCGTATGAAGTCTTTGTATAGGATGCATATGATTGAATCGGGTGGTGTGAATCAAAAATCAGAACTGGATAAGTACCTTAATGAGGTTGTTGAGAATGACAGTGAAGATTTTGATATTTTAGGGTGGTGGAAAGTGAACAGCCCTAGATTTCCTATCCTTTCCCAATTAGCCCGAGATGTCTTAGCTATTCCTATTTCTACTGTGGCTTCTGAGTCTGCATTTAGTACCGGAGGACGTGTTCTTGATCCATTTAGGAGTTCTTTAACTCCTAAAATGGTAGAAGCCCTTGTGTGTACTCAAGATTGGATTCGAGAACTGACAAACCTATCAGACATAGTGGAAGAGCTAGAAGAGCTTGGAAATGTTGAAACTGGTATAAATATATTTTTCTTTTGTTTATTGTCCTATTATTTTATGAATTAAAAACAGCTTATGAATTTTAATCTTGCTTTGTTTTCTTTTTTGTCTAGATATCCCTTTGGATGGAGCTGATTCTGTACCCACTCCCACTGAGTTTTGAGCTTGTGTATGGAGCTATTGTTTTAGCTTGAATTATGCTACCGTTTTAGTTTGGATTATGCTACTGTTTCAGACTTTTAGCATGGTGTTTTAGTTTTGATTTTATTACTTTTATAATTGTTTGAATGGATGGATATTGATGATGGAATGCAAATGCAATTTGCTGTTTGCTGGGGAATTGGTTTGGAATGATTTTATTGGGTTGTTGGAATTGGTTGGAGATGAATTTGCTGGAATATTGGTTTTGTAATAGTTCTGTTTGGTTGTTAAATGTTTTATTTAGTTGTTATCTTGCTCTTGTTAATTTGAGACTGTAAATGACTAAATGCAATCTGTTTTGGTGTTGTAATGGTGTTATAATGGTTGTAACTTGTAAATACAATATGTTGAATTGTTGATTGCTGAGTGCTAGGCTGAGTGCTGGACTGCCAGGACTGGAATTAATGTTTTGGACGTTTTGGTGCAGTTTGTTTTGATGCTATAAAAGTGTTATTATTGGTGCTTTAATGGTTGCAAATTGCTGGACTGGAATTGCTGTTTTGGTGCAGGCTGTTTCAGTGTTATAAAGGTGTTATTTTTTGTGTTTTAATGGTTGCAAATTGCTGGACTGGAATTTGATGTTTTGGTGCAATCTGTTTTGGTGCTTAAGATGTTATTATTAATGTTTTAATAGTTGCAAATTGCTGGACTGGAATTGTCACTGACACTAGGTGTCGGACTGTTTTGGTGTAAAAGAGAGTTTTTATACAAATTTCCGTAGTGTTGGACTGTTTTGGTATAAAAGAGACAATTTCGGTTAATCGGTTAATTAACCGATTAACCGAATGTTATTTTCGGTTCGGTTAATATGAAAGAATAACCTTCGGTTCGGTTAATGAAAATGAAAATGAAAATTTCGGTTAATTTCGAAAATGCAAACTTCGGTTCGAAATTAACCGAACCGACCGATTGACCACCCCTATATATATTATTTGTTAGCATCATATGCATCCATTTAATTTCCAAATAAGTGTGAATCTTCCGAGGATGAGATTCTGTAGAAGTCACAAGTAGTGATTCTTAAGAAATCTCTAGGTGAGAAGAATTATTTCAAATGCTGCCAAAAGTATTGGAGTATTTGATTTAGTTATTCAATACAAAAAGGTTCACATTTATTTACGAAAAATAAAATTTAACTTTTTAAAATAAAACAAAATAAATTTGCAAATAAAAAATGATTTTGAATAAAAAGGTTGAAATAAAAAAGGAATCAATTTTAAATATTAAAGTAAGATCATTTTATTAAAACAAAAAGGATAACACATGATTATTATGGTACCGTTTTTAACGGGCGTCGTGGGGGTGCTAATCCTTCCCCACGCGTAACCGTACTCCCGAACCCAAATTTTGTTTCGCAGACCAAAAGATTATCTTTTTAATAAAACTTAATTAATTTTGAGATTTTGTTGAAAAGATAAACGTTTTCAGGTGGCCAATCACACCTAGACAAAAAAGATTGGTGGCGACTCCATTTTTGTTTTTAAACGTTTTTTCGAAAATCGTCGAGCGCGAAGTCGTTACGACAGTATAAATCTAACAATTCTAAATACGATATAATGATACGATATGAAAACGAAATAATAAAAAAAATAAAAAGATGATAAGATTAAAATTTGGTGAAAATTATATATGAATTATTTTACAAAGATTAAAAAAAATTTTATATTTAACGTATTGACATAAATTTTAACACAAAAATTTTATGTTTTACATTCCACGAATAAAAATCATAAACATGAATTACCAAATCAAAACTAAGATACGAACATTGTATTGTATGGGTCGGGAATTTCTATAGTAAGGTCATAAATTTTGACTTTATTATAAGGTCAACGTAAAAAATATATGATTAAGCGTAAATTTAAAGTCATTAGGCATAAAAAATGTTAGACGTATCGTAAAAATGCGATTATCAATATAAATATTAATGTCAATAGATTTAAACACATGATAATTTTACTATAATGTACGTTTATGTTAATTATCATGTGTTTACATACTTCTAACATATTTTACACCTAAAAACTTTAGATTTATGCTAAATCATATGTTGTTTACATTAATTTTAAGTTAATTATCAAGTATTTACAATACGTCTAACATTTTTTTATGTCTAATAACTTTAAATTTACGTTTAATCATATGTTTTTTATGTTGACCTTATAATAAGACCAAAATTTGTGACCTTACTATAGAATTTTCCGGTATGGGTCCCAATTTACCACCGTTCTCAAGTTGTGATTTGTCCTTAGTTGCGTTATTAGTGGCTTCATATTTTCCATCCTGACGGCAACAAAAAGGTTATCAAAGATTATGATAGAAAGAAATATCAATTTACATCTTGGAAGATTCCAACCAGCCTTACATACCGCATCTTCAAGTCAATGTGTTAGCCAATAGTTAATAAGACTTGAAATATATACAAGATTAAAAATTAAAAATACATTTGAAATTTCATAAAAAAAAACAATATTTGTTCTTAATCTTTTATTCTTGCAAACAATTTTACAATATTTTATTCGTTTGTAATTATAATCATAAAATTCTAAAATTAATAAAAAATTGATTAAAATAACGAAAAAGTAACAGTGTTGATAAACATGTGATAATTTATAATTATATTTTCCTTATTACAATTAGATTTTTTTTATAGAATAACTTGAGTTATAAAGTAATTTAAAAGTTGTTCCAATTTTGATATTAAAAGTTCATGGTTGTAATTACGGAGAAATATAATATCATAGTCGTATTTATATGTAAAAAAAAAATTAGGAACAAAACTAATAAGTGCATGTTTGCCCTAGCTTATGAAAGAGCTTATCTACTTTATAAGCAGAAGCCAGGTGTTTGGCTTTCAAATTTTTAAAAATTTTAACTTATGCAAGAAGCAAATTTGAGCTTTTTGATGAAGCTATAAATTGAAGCTTTTCCAAGAAGTACTACTATTAATAATATATAATTAGTGAAATTTTTACATTTTCATTTTGTTTTTCAGTAATTTACAAAATTATAATAGAGGATTTATATTATTTTACAATAATTTACTTATTTTGTGCCATTTTTATATTTATTTCATTTGTTTAATTTAATTAACAAAAATTTTTATCTAGTTTTATTTTTTTTCACTTAAAAACTTGTGATTTAATTTAATAAAGTTTATTATTCTATTTTTTTTCATTTATAAAAAATATACAAAAATTCTAGTAAATAGTTTTCAACATTCTACAGTACTTTTATACTAGGTTTGCTCAACACTAATTTAATTTTCTTAACAGCACTTTTAAAAAAGTTTTACTCAAACAGTACTTTTTACAATAGCTCCAGCTAGGCCAAACAGACCCTAAGTAGTTAGAAGAAGTAAAAGTGGACTTTTTCCCCAAGCATCTGGACATGATTCGAATCCTAAAATCGTCAATGTTGAGAGGATTTTACCGTTTACTACTCTTAGTTCGAACAACATTAGTCTTGAACTGTAAAATGATTACACCAAAAAAAATATCAAAAAAAATAACAACAAAATATTTTTTTTTACCAAGAAGAGTTTATTTGGTTGGTTTAATTAATTTTGATTTGAATTGACCAAAATCAAATTTAATTGAATTAGTTTATTTTTGTTTCTTTAATTGATTCAAAATTTTTAATTTTAAAATTAACCATATCAAATTAAATTTAGTTAATTAATAAAATTAACCCAAATAATAAAATACATTTAAGTTAAATTAGATCTTAACATTTTTGAAACAAATTAAATAATATCATCAAACAAAATATTCAAATACCAAAATATTAAGTTAAAAACTCTAACAACTTTAAACTTTAAATATCACCTAAAATTTAAATATTAAAAATATATTTAGGTTTCATATATTTTTAATTTTATTTTTGGATTTTTTTATATTTTGATTAATTAATCATATTAACTGAAAATCAAATTCTTTCAAAATCATTTTGTTAACCAAAAGAAAATAATTTAATGAGCTACCGATTAATTGATTTAAATTCAGTTGGAAAAACCTAATTAGATTAAAACTGAAAAACAAACGTCCGTAATTATTACAAACAATACAAATATGACATTCGGTGAATGGTAATGCCAAAGTAATTGCTTTTCCCCTAGCAAGAACATGGACTTGGAATAGCAATAAGAGGATATTTTCGGTGAATGGTAATGCCAAAGGATTCGTTCATGTCCAAAATTATTTTCGTTAACCAAATGAAATAATTCAATAACTTACCAATTAATTGCTAAAGTCATAATTAGTTTAAGTATACTTGTCATAATTGATAAAGTCAAAAACTAGTTTAAGTATATACAGTGCATAAATAATATTAATATTATCCTTGTCTTAACTCCTCTTTTTATGATCTCTATTTTCACCAAGTATATATTGACCCCAAATTATTTTATTATATTATATATTAATTCATAAATTTTATTTCAGTGGGGTTCATTTATCTAAAATTTTATTTTTGGGAGATCAATTTATAATTTATCCCATATACGCATGAACGTATTATTAAAATATTCTAATTTTCAGTGAGGTCATTTGACCCCAAGATTGTAATGTGGCTACGCCACTGAATATGAACATTGTATGGATCCTAATTTATCACCGTTCTCAAGTTTTGATTGGTCCTTTAGTTGCATTATTGGTGGCTTCATATTTTCCATCCCTGACGGCAACAAAAAGGTTATCACGGATTATGATGATGGAACGAAGCATCAATTTATATCTTAGAAGATTCCACCCAGCCTGCCTTACATACCTCATCTTCAAGTCAATGTGTTAGCCAATAGTTAATAAAACTTGAAAAATAGATAAGATTAATATTTAAAAATACATTCGAAATTTAATAAAAAAAATGATATTGTTTTTGATCTCTTGTTCACGTAAATAATTTTGCAAAATTTTATTCGTTTATAATTAAAATCATAAATTTCTAAAATTAATAAAAAAACTTGATTGAAATAAGGAAAAACTAGCAGTGTTGATATACATGTGATAATTTATAATTGTTGTTGCACAAAACAACAATAAAGATATGCTGACGTCGATGTTCGTACTAAGTCTCCACTGTGTCCAAGAATCTTCTGAAAAACAAGAAAAGTCAGAGGGACGCAGGGGTGATTCCCTGCGTAGACACTCCGATGCTTAAGTCAGCAAAAAGTTCTTCAGTATTGGGAAGCGTAAAAGCCAGTAGTCAAAAATTAGGGAGTAAAATTGTACCTGGGGGTCTATTTATAAGCCAACAATTTAGGTTAAATTGTTTAAGGATAAATCCATTATCTTGCTGAGAGTTTGTGTCCCAATATAACACAATTTCCTTGAAAATCGGGAGTTTCTGGAGCCTCTCGCCGACGAGAGATACGTACCACGTGGAACGTGTGGCGTCAGGGATCTGTCGCTAGCGGGAGCCGATAACGTGTGCCACGTGTCACGTTATGATTGCAGGCGATAGACTTTGAGTCTGTCGCGGGGGGAGCGACAGGTGTGATTGACACCCTACCTCTGCCGCAGAACGCCGCGTGGAGGAGACCGCACCTGTCGCCAAGCGACAGGTGTGAAGCGTTTTACCGTTTGTCGCCGAACGCCACGTGGAGACGATTGAATCTGTCGCCAAGCGACAGGTGAAGCTTTTACCATCTGTCGCCAAACGCCACGTGGACCAGCGAGTTCTTGCCGCGTGGTAGTTTCTGGACGCCATTGGGCCTAGCCCAACATGGGTAGACTTTGTCATATCAATTGCTCCCCACTCTCTTGTTGGATTTCTCCAATCAAGAGAGTATAAATATTTGTTTTTGGGCCTTAACCCATTGTGAATAGTCCTCTTTGTTTTTCTTTTGTTTTTGCAATTTCTGTGGTATTTTTTGCAGGTGAAAAGTTCTATTCTGCGACAGGTGTGATCAGGCGTGACGTTTGGCCTTCCCTGTCGCGGCTATATAAACGGCTGGAACCCGACGAGAGACCCCACGAATACCTCTGAACAGCCGTCTGTCGCCCAATTCCAGCTCTTCTCACCAAAAGAGTCTGTCGCTCTCCCATCAGAAGTCTCTCGCCTTCATTATTGACAGTAAGTTTACATCTGTCGCTTATTTATTATCTTTTCGCAGATAAGTTTAGGTCTCCCGCAGGTGTCGTGTGTCTTCCGCTTAGAGTTTTAGGTCTCCCGCAAGCGTTTTGCTTTAGAAGGTCTGTCGCCTTGAGGGTCTGTCGCCCATTTAGTCTGTCGTCTCTGGAGTCTGTCGCCTAGAGGGTCTGTCGCCCCATTGGGTCTGTCGTCTCTAGAGTCTGTCGCCGGGTGGTCTTTGTCATGTCTTTGCTACGCCCAGGAAAAACACTTAAGACAGGTGGTCTCGTGTGTTCTTTGTCAAATACAGACTTAGAGGATTTTAGAACCCGTTTCCCTCTTCCATCGGGCTATGGCTATAGACTTCCTGTGCAAGGGGAGGTTACGCCCGACTTGGTTAGAAGTGGTGTAGCCGTCCATAAGGCTTCTTTGTCTTTCGGTTTTCGCTTCCCTCTTCCGGAGTTTGGCGAAGCGTTTCTTAGGTACAAAGACATCGTCCCGTGTCAACTCCACCCCCATGCGTGGGCTCAGCTGGTAGCATTTTCCATAGTGTGTCATCACTTGGGTATTATTCCAATGGTCCCTCTCTTAAGCGCTTTTTTCAGAGTCCGTAAGTTGAAAGGGTTGATAACGTTTTTCTCTTCAACGGTTAACAGTCGAGGAGTTTCCCAATAATAAAATCTTTTCGGATCTTCCCAATAAACTGCGCGGTTTTGAGAGCGAGTGGGTCGTTGTTGAGATTCCAAGTAACTTGCGAATTCGCTCTAGATGGAATCGTGATACCTCTGACCACTCCCAGCGCTCGCAAAGGTTCAGAACAGAAATTTTAAGAGATCAATTTGGCGAGTCTATTCGGCGAATCTGTTCTACTGGGGAGCGTAATCTATTTTCTCTTCTAACCCCAGAGAACATTGCCGCTGCCGGCTGGGGTGTAAGCAGGACTGTTCTCGAAGCTTCTGCTGCTCTCCATCTAACCTGCCAACTACTCCTCGTGTATCTGATGCTGGCCCTAGTCAGCCATCCCGGTCCTAGTAGCCGAAGCATCTACTCCTGTGGGCCGCCTGGTAGATGAGTCCTCTTCGGATTCGGAGGACGAGACCCCTGAGGCTGCGGGCACTGGTGATTATTCAGGGGAGGGCCCCGTGTGGGCTCAGGCTGACGCCTTTGGGAGTCCTTTCGTTGATTTTCCGTTGGATTCAAGTCTGGATAGTTTAGAGGACTTTGGTGGTTTTCTAGGTTTTCCATCCTTTTTTACTTCTTGTGATCGTGTGTGTGATATTTCACTCGGTCGGCTAATCCTTTCTTTATATATCGTGCAGGCATGAATTTTCGGGATTTGATGCGCAGGAGGGATGCCAGTGCTGCTGCTCGAGCGGCTCCTCCTCCTCAGTCGCACGTTAGGGCCCCATCTGGACCAGCTCGTGCTCCTACTCCTCCTCCTCCCTCTACTGGTGAATCCAGCCGTCCTACACAGGATGCCGGGAGAAACAAGAGGAAGAGGCCTCTTGTCCCTGATCGAAGTTCAGGCGATCGCGAGAGCTCCGAGTCCCAAAGGAGCGATCCAGTTCCTCAAGAAGGTGGCCCTCGTGTTGCTGAGGGTAGGTCGGCTCCTCGCCAGCCGAGGCGCAAATACAGGAAGAGGCTGAATATTGAAGCCTCGATGCCTACAAGACCAGTCTTACCCAAGGTGGTAGACCCTACTGTGAGGCGTTATACGATTGACAGTGGGGTCGTCGTCAGTGGGGAAGATTTTCAGACCTATCCTGGAGTTAACGACAACGACAGCATCGAGGATGCCGGGATAGCGTCTCGTCTGGCTTGGAGCACTATCCTCCCTCGTGACGAGGCGGGGCTTTTTACCAACATCACGGAGGCGGAGGATAATTCTGATTATCTTGCTATGAAGGTAAGGGTTTTTGTGTTCGTTTGGTAGCTAATTTCTCTGTCTAAACTTTTTTCGTTAAAAGATTTTTTTTGAGTTACTTTTGTTTTTCGTCTTATCAGTCAGCTCAACAAATTGCGGCCGTCAATGCTCGGCACAGGGCTCTCAGGGAACAAGCTGACAGAGAGATCCGCGAGCTTCGGGATCAAAGGATGGAGCTTTCGAACGAGGTTAACTAGCTTCGCCCTTATGTCAACAGGGTGGAGGAGGTCAACAAAAGGAACGCTGATCTTGAGCGAAAGAATGCTGATCTCGAGCGAAGGCTCCAAGAAGAGCAGGCGAAGGTGTCTTCCCTTCAAGGGTTTGAAGAAGCTTACGGGAAGGCTGTCGAAGATCGAAGAGCTATGGAGAGGCAGCGAGATGAGGCCATTGAGGAGCTGCATAACGTACTGGACCGTCAAAGAGAAGCTCGAATCGATGCCGTTCGTGAATACCGCTTGTCCCAGCATTGTTTTGACCAGAAGGCGGAGTTCTCGACGGGATTTATTAAGTACGGTTTTTACTTGGCTCGTTCTTGGTTGGAGAAGCATCGACCTAGCGAGGCTTTTCCTGAATTGCTATTCACCGAGGAGGCCCAGTATTACGATGCTCCTTCTTGGACCAAGTATGAGCCAGACTCACAAAGTCCGGAAGCCTATTTGGCTGAGGGAGCCGTAGATAAGCTGGACAATCTTGAAGGTCCGTGGCCTCCTCGGCAGCCACCTCATCAGCCTGAGTCTTCTGAGGCACTTGGTCGATCTGAGCCTCTCGCAGCCCGTGACCTTCCTGAGTCTGTTGAGGCGGGCGATCAACCTGAGTCTATCGAGGTGCTGCTGGATTTGGACAGCGAAGAACTGCAGATTTCGGACTCTGCAGCCATTGATCCCGTGCCAGACTCGGCCACAGTGGTAGGGCCATCAGGTGATTTGACTTCTCCAGTTCCCGAGCCTCAAGCTTCTGAAGATGCTGGTGCTGACGTAGTGCCTTCTCCGCCGGCTGACTTAGTTGTTGCCGTAGATTAGTGTTTTTGTTTTGTCTGTTAACTTCAATGTATTTTTTGTTTGTTTTGTTAATCTCCAATGTATATATTCATTCTTAATGGAAAATGCCGTTTTCATTTTTGTAGCTCTTTCTCTTGCTTTAGTAGAGTACCTTGTATGACTTTACTCTTACACTATGTTGCTCCCCAAGTTCTTTTTTGGAACCATGTTGTCGGTTCGTTCAAAAAATGAACTTTTCTCGAGTGTTGTTCCTATCTCGCGTTATTTTCGCTCAAGGATAATCAAGACTATAATAGCCAAAGTGTTAGCCATAACTTGTCGACTTATTACAACATATGAATTTAGAGATTTTGTAACGTACCTCATAATTGGTTACATAGTTTGTACTTTTACCTATCGCACGCACGTTTCGTGTTCACGGACTGGTATATTCACGCTTAAGGTCTTATTTGTGCCCATCTCGCGCATTTTTCGCTTAGGGACTTATTTGTGCCCGTTTAGCGTCTTCGTCATGCTTAGGGTCTTATTCATGCCCGTTTAGGGTCTTACTTTGCCCTTCTAGCGTCTTCGTCGTGCTTAAGGTCTTATTTGTGCCCATCTCGCGCATTTTTCGCTTAGGGACTTATTTGTGCCCGTTTAGCGTCTTCGTCATGCTTAGGGTCTTATTCATGCCCGTTTAGGGTCTTACTTTGCCCTTCTAGCGTCTTCGTCATGCTTAGGGTCTTATTTATGCCCGTTTAGGGTCTTACTTTGCCCTTCTAGCGTCTTCGTCATGCTTAGGGTCTTATTTATGCCCGTTTAGGGTCTTACTTTGCCCTTCTAGCGTCTTCGTCACGCTTAAGGTCTTATTTGTGCCCATCTCGCGCATTTTTCGCTTAGGGACTTATTTGGTAGCCAGCTATTGTCTCATTTCAATTCCTGTAGCACATAATCTGTCTCACATTTTGCGTTAGAGAATATAGGAAATGATTGGCTGGCCTTTATTTATGAATCAGAAAAAATATAATCTATGAAGTAATGTAGCAATGGATGGAAAAATAAAGACAAGAATGACAATCAGAAAGCAGAAATTACAATTTTTACTGCCAATATAGCTTAAGATGGTTGGCGTTCCAAGTCTTCGAGATCTTTTTTCCTGGTAAGGTCTCTAAGGTGCAAGTGCTAGGTCCGATCATTTTTCTGATTCTGTATGGTCCTTCCCAATTAGCCCGGAGCTTTCCATCTTCTCTGTGAGCGTTCGTAATGACCGATTTTCTCAATACGAGGTCCCCTTCTTGCAACTCTTTGTTCTTGACCCGTGCATTGTAATAAGCAGCTATTCTCTGTTGGTAAGCAGCCAGTCTTACTTTTGCTTGGTCTCTCAGTTCATGTATCAGGTCAAGATTTTCCCTTAGTCCTTGAGAATTACGTTCCTCAATGTAAGGGACTAGTCTGGGTGACTCAGCTCCAACTTCTACCGGGATGAGGGCTTCAGTGCCATATACCAAGTTGAACGGTGTTTCGCCTGTTGACACTTTGCTTGTCGTTCTGTAGGCCCATAGGACACTTGGGAGCTCATCCACCCATGCTCCCTTTGCCTTGTCCAGTCTAGTCTTCAACCCGTGTAGTATGGTTCGGTTGCTTACCTCTGCCTGCCCATTGGCCTGTGGGTAAGACACAGAAGATATTCTTAGGATAATCTTCAGGCCATTACAAAAACTTCGGAAAGCATCACAGTCGAATTGCTTCCCATGATCTGCATTTATCACACGGGGGATCCCAAATCGGCAAATTATGTCCTTCCACACCATTGCTTCTACCTTCTTCTCGGAGATTGTAGCCAAAGGCTCGGCCTCTATCCACTTTGTGAAGTAGTCTGTGGCCACAAGCAAATACTTCCTTTGTCCTGAGCCTAGGGGAAAAGGCCCCAGGATATCTAGTCCCCATTGTGCAAATGGAGTTGGTTGGAGAGTGTTCTGAAGAGCCGAAACAGGCGCTGTAGCTATAGGAGCGAATTTCTGACACTTTTCGCATCTTTTTACTTTGTCCGTGGCGTCCTTCCTCAGTGTGGGCCAATAGAACCCTGTGTGCAATATTTTCGAGGCCAAGGCTCGAGCCCCCAGATGTTCGCCGCATATTCCCTCATGAACTTCAGCTAAGGCGTACTCGGCCTGCTGAGGCCCTAGACACTTCAACAGAGGCATTGTGAACCCCCGTTTATAGAGTTCCCCATTCACCATGGTAAACCTGGCACTTTTTAACTTCAGCCTTCGAGCTTCGTCTTTGTTAGTGGGGAGTGTGCCCCCCAGTATGTAGTCTTTGATTGGGCTTCTCCAATCGCCTCCGATTTCGACATCACAGACATCTTCTTCTTCAATACTTGGCCTAGTAAGGGATTCCACTTTGACCAGACCCCCTTTGACCCCTTTAGAAGAAGCCAATTTTGAAAGAGCATCTGCATGGTTGTTCTCCGTTCGATTTATCTGAGTCAGCTGAAAGTGCTTGAATGATTGTGCCAACAATCGTACCTTCTGCAGATAAGGGACTAGAGCGGGTTCTCGTGTTTCGTACTTACCCGAGAACTGGTTTACCACTAACTGCGAATCGCTGTGTGCCATTAAGTTGCTGACCCCCATTTTCTCAGCAAGTCTCATTCCAGCTATCAAGGCTTCGTACTCGGCTGTATTGTTTGAACTTGGGAAATCGAAACGTAGGGAATACTCATAGGTTTCCCCTTCAGGCGATACTAGCACAATTCCAGCTCCACTACCGTCCATGTTCCGAGCTCCGTCAACAAATAATTTCCACCAGACCAACTCTGTTTCCTTTTGCACCTCTCGGCCAGTGCATTCTACAATGAAATCTGCCAACGCCTGTCCTTTTATTGCTTGGCGAGGCTGAAAGTGAATGTCATATTCACTCAATTCGATGGCCCACTTAATCAGACGCCCGGAGTGTTCTGGTTTCTGCAATATTTGCCTGAGGGGCTGATCTGTTAAGATCGTTACTGAATGAGCTTGGAAGTACGGCCGTAACTTCCGAGTTGCCATCACCAGGGATAAAGCTATTCTTTCAACCAAGGGGTATCGTGACTCAGCATCTAGCAGGACTTTGCTTACATAGTAAATCGGGCAATCTCTATCCCCTTCTTTTCTTAGTAGGACTGCACTTACAGCTTTCTCTCCTACACCGAGGTACATAAGGAGGTGGTCTCCAGGACGTGGCCGGGATAACAGAGGCAACTCTTTCAGGTAGTCTTTCAACCTTTCAAAGGCGTCGTTGCATTCTTCCGTCCATTTGAAGTTCTTTCCTGCCTTTATTGCCTTAAAAAATGGTAGACTTCTTTCAGCTGATTTGGACAAGAAACGACTCAAGGCTGCTATTCTTCCTGTTAGCCTTTGAACTTCTTTGACTGTATTCGGCGGCTTCATGTCCAGAATAGCTTGGACTTTCTCGGGATTAGCCTCTATCCCTCGATTAGTAATCATGAATCCCAGAAACTTTCCAGATCTCACCCCGAATGAGCATTTGTTGGGATTCAACTTCATTTTGTACAGCCGCAACACATTGAACACATTTGTCATTTTTCTAGCATGTGATTCTCCCTGCCGGCTTTTGATTATCATATCATCAACATAGGCTTCCATGGTGTTGCCCAACAGGTCTTGGAACACCCTATTCACCATGCGCTGGTAGGTTGCCCCCGCATTCTTTAGACCGAATGGCATTACTCGGTAACAATATGTCCCGATATCGGTCACGAATGAAGTCTTCTCCTCATCATCCGGATGCATCATGATTTGGTGGTATCCCGAGAAGGCATCTAAGAAGCTAAGTAATTCATACCCACAAGTTTCGTCTACCAACTTGTCGATTCGAGGTAGTGGATACGAATCCTTAGGACAAGCTTTATTCAGATCTGTGAAGTCCACACACATTCTCCATTTCCCGTTGGCTTTCTTCACCATCACGACATTGGCCAACCACTCCGGATAATTAACTTCTCTAATGAATCCTGCTTGCAACAACTTTGAGATTTCTTCGTTAATTGCCTGTTGCCTCTCTGGAGCAAAATTCCTCTTTTTTTGTTTTATCGGCTTTGCCCCTGAGATTACGTTCAACCGATGGCAAATAACCTCAGGGTCTATCCCTGGCATGTCGGTAGGAGTCCACGCAAACAGATCACAATTCTCTTTCAAGCATCGGACCATCTCCTTTTTTACTTGTTCAGGCAGCTGGCTCCCCACATATACTATTTTCCCTTCATCTTTGTCATCTAACTGGATCGTTTCCATTTCCTCATCAGGTTTTGGTTTAGGCGGTTCTTCAATTATAAGGGTTTCCTTCCTCAGCGTCCCTTTACATGTGGTAGACGCGATATTACACGTCCTGGCCTTCTTTTGATCTCCCCTTACTTGTCCAACACCGCGGGGAGTCGGAAACTTCATCAACAAATAGCAGGGATGCACCACAGCCCTCATGTCATTTAACAACGGCCGCCCGAGGATCATATTGTACGCCACTGACGTCGACTTCACAATCATAAACAACACTTGTCGAGTGACGTGCTTCGGGCTTTCACCCAATGTCACAGGTAGCTGAACTGCACCCTCCACTTTCACTTTTTCTCCTGAGAATCCATACAGAGGTGTGGTGACTGGCTCCAGTCGATCCTTCGAGATGCTCATTTTCTCAAAGCAACTCCAGTAAATCAAACTTACCGAACTTCCATTATCAACTAGGATGCGACTCACTGGGTGTTTTGCTATTACTGCCGAAATCACCATTGGGTCATCATGAGGAATCACTACATCACCTCTGTCAGCTGGCTTGAAAGTAATAGGCTCTTCATCATGTTTTTCTTCCATTACTGAATTAATTTGATAAGCATGCCGGGCGTAGGTCTTTCGAGACGAGGAAGAAGTGCCAGCTAACGACTCACCTCCGGATATCACGTTAATAGTTGGCCCTGTGGGTTCATTATCTTCCTCTCGATTCCTTCTTTCTACCCTTCTGTCATTATCTCTTCTTTCATCTTCATTTCGTCTGACAGGTCCTCTGTTTTCACCTCTTCTATCTCTGAAATTGTTTCCTCTGTTCTGCGCGGGATAGTTAGTTCTATCACCACCTCTCCATACAAAACGGTTTATTTTTCCCTCCCGTGCCAACTTTTCTAGCTGATTCATCAACTCTCTACATTTTTCAGTTGTGTGCCCATGCGCTGAGTGATAATCGCAGTACGCCCTTGGATCACGGCCCAGATTCCCTGACGCCTTCTTCGGAGTCTGTATAAGACCTGACCCCTCGATAGCTGCTAACACCGAAGCTCGAGACTCAGTGAGTGGGGTATAAGCTGAGTATTTCAGTGTAGGAGGTTTTTCAAACTTCCTTGGTTGGCTAGAAGATGCTTCAGTGACTTCCCTTCCTCGCTTCCTTCCATCCTTGGATTCTCCTATCGTCACCATTTTCATTACTTCCTCCTGAGTTACATACTTATTGGCACGGGAGAGTAGGTCTGAGATGGTAGTTGGCTGGTCTAGCAACAGGGATTCTTGCAATTTTTCAGACCTTGTCCCCTGTAATATAGCCGCCACAGCTATACCGACTTGCAGGTCTCGTACCTCTAAGGTAGCATCCCTGAACCGATCCACATAACTCTTCAAAGACTCCTTAGCTCCTTGTTTGATAGTGAGTAAATAGGTCGGTTCCTTCCTCCTTTGACTGTTCACCGCAAACGCCTTAAGAAACTCACTTCGCAATTGGTCAAAAGAGGCAATAGACCCTTCCAGCAAGTTGTTGAACCATTTCATCGCATGTCCGGATAGAGTTAAGGAGAAGGCCCTGCACATTATCTTGTCCTCCCATCCATGTAGCAACATTAGGGCTTCATAATTCTGCATATGATCATAGGGATCCGTTTTCCCGGTGTATGAGGCCATCTGCGGCATTTTGAACTTCGAGGGTAGAGGTTTTTGCATGATGGTTGTGCAGAACGGTACTCTTCTTCTCTGGCTCTCCTCTGCAGACACTAATTTTTTCTCCTCTAACACCTGTTCTATCATTTTCTTCATGTCTACGGGGGGAGCAAGCTGATTTCTAGCTTGAGACGAATCAGGTAGGTCTACGACTACTTCCTTACCTTTCGCCTGGGGTGCGTTTGTCCGTATCATCTGTGTGCACCAAGTGGGGTCAAACTCCGACCCGGCACCATTCCTTCCAGCACCTCTAACACCATGTTCTAAGTCTGTACCAGCAAAATTTGATAGGTCATGGTGATGGGCGGTAGACCCTGTCGCCCTGTCGGTATCCTGTCGCCCAGGTACCTGTCGCCCCCTGTATGGCGCCTGTCGCCTGACCCCTGTCGCCCAGTCTAGGTCTGCCGCTTCATCAGTCTCTCGCTGGGTACCGGCGACAGGCCTCATGTTTGCAGGCCCCGTCGCACCCTGTTGAATGTCATTCTCGGTGACAGGGGGAGCCTCTCGCTGACGAGAGGGGTCTGCCGCTGCAGCGTCGTCCTGTCGCCCAGGTACCTGCGGCAGGACTCCTTGACTCGTTCCTCCTACCAAGTTCTGCACGGCAGGCGGCAGATTCAACTACGGGAGGACTCCGTGGAACAGATCCACCATGGCTCGTAGCGCCTGGGTGGTTTCTTCGCTTTGTCGCCTCAGAGCTTCGAATTCTGACGCTGACACAGTGATTCTTTCCTCCTCCCTGTTTACCTGGTTCCTCTGGCGAATATGCTGTTCTGGGGAACTTACAGAATTTTCCTCACTGCCAGTCCTTGCGTTTGTCGATCTTGTTCTCACCATCTTAGTAAATCTTGATTGGCTTTTTATATGTTTCCCACAGACGGCGCCAATTGTTGTTGCACAAAACAACAATAAAGATATGCTGACGTCGATGTTCGTACTAAGTCTCCACGTGTGTCCAAGAATCTTCTGAAAAACAAGAAAAGTCAGAGGGACGCAGGGGTGATTCCCTGCGTAGACACTCCGATGCTTAAGTCAGCAAAAAGTTCTTCAGTATTGGGAAGCGTAAAAGCCAGTAGTCAAAAATTAGGGAGTAAAATTGTACCTGGGGGTCTATTTATAAGCCAACAATTTAGGTTAAATTGTTTAAGGATAAATCCATTATCTTGCTGAGAGTTTGTGTCCCAATATAACACAATTTCCTTGAAAATCGGGAGTTTCTGGAGCCTCTCGCCGACGAGAGATACGTACCACGTGGAACGTGTGGCGTCAGGGATCTGTCGCTAGCGGGAGCCGATAACGTGTGCCACGTGTCACGTTATGATTGCAGGCGATAGACTTTGAGTCTGTCGCGGGGGGAGCGACAGGTGTGATTGACACCCTACCTCTGCCGCAGAACGCCGCGTGGAGGAGACCGCACCTGTCGCCAAGCGACAGGTGTGAAGCATTTTACCGTTTGTCGCCGAACGCCACGTGGAGACGATTGAATCTGTCGCCAAGCGACAGGTGAAGCTTTTACCATCTGTCGCCAAACGCCACGTGGACCAGCGAGTTCTTGCCGCGTGGTAGTTTCTGGACGCCATTGGGCCTAGCCCAACATGGGTAGACTTTGTCATATCAATAATTATATTTTCCTTATTACAATTAGATTTTTTATAGAATAACTTGAGCTATAAAATAATTTAAAAGTTGTTCCAATAAAATTTTTTTAATTGATATTAAAAGTTCATGGTTATAATTATAGAAAAATAAAATATTATAGTCTTATTTGTAATAAAAAATTAGGAACAAATTTTTTTTACCTAATTTTTTTAAAAAATTGGTTAAACAAAGATTCATTCCAAAACACAAAAAGATAAGGGACAATTAGGCCATGCTTCAAGAAAAAGCGCTGTTTATTTTGATAGATCGATAGCCTATATTAATTAAGGAGTTATTAAGAAGAGTTTATTTGGTTGGTTTAATTAATTTTGATTTGAATTGGTCAAAATCATATTTAATTGAATTAATTTATTTTTTTTAACCGAATCAAAGTTTTTAATTTTAAAATTAACCATATCAAATTAAATTTAGTTAATTGATTGAATTAACCCAAATAATAATAGAGTTTGTATATGATGCATTGACAGTATATAGTTTTTATACACTGTCAATGCATCAGAGGTTGACACCTCATCAATAGGCCCTTATGGGCAAATTAAAAAAAATTATTTATATTTGCATGTAAGGGCCTATTGATGAGGTGTCAACCTCTGGTGCATTGACAGTGTATAAAAACTATACACTGTCAGTGCATCATATATAAATCCATAATAAAATGCATTTAAGTTAAATTAGTTCTTAATGTATTTGAAACAAATTAGATAATATCATGAAACAAAATATTCAAATGCCAAAATATTAAGTTAAAAACTCTAACAACTTTAAACTTAAAATGTCACCTAAATTTTAATTATTAAATATATATTTAGATTTCATGTATTTTAAATTTTATTTTTGGATTTTTTTTATATTTTGATTAATTAATCATATTAACCGAAAATCAAATTCTTTCAAAATTATTTTCGTTAACCAAACGAAATAATTTAATAATTTAATGACCTACTGATTAATTGATTTAAAGTCAGTTGGATCAAAACTAATTTGATTAAAACTGAAAAATAAACATCCCTAATTATTACAATCAAAACAAATATGAAATTCCTCGCCTATTTCATCAAAAGAGAAGTAATTGCCTTTCCCCTAGAAAGAACATGGATTTGGAATAGCAATAAGAGGATATTTTCGGTGAACGGTAATGCCAGAGGATTCGTTCATTTCCAAATCCTTTTCTTTCGCTCCACCAGGCAACGACCAATCAAACTTGTGCATAAGATTTGCTAACAAGAGCTCATTTATTTTCATTGCAAACAGGATGCCTGGACAAATCCTCCTTCCAGAACCAAATGGAATCAATTCGAAATGCTGTCCTCTGAAATCTATGGAATTGTTCAAGAACCTTTCTGGAAGGAATTCTTCTGGTTTCTCCCACGACATGGGATCTCTTCCGATTGCCCAAGCATTGATGATAACTTGAGTTCCTTGCGCAACGTCATAGCCCTTGATCCTGACATCTTGAGTTGATAATCTTGGAACCAGCAATGGAGCCGGAGGATGCAAACGAAGGGTCTCTTTGATCACAGCTTTTAAATAGTGCATCTTATCCAAATTATCTTCTGATATGTCTGCTTTATTACCCAAAACTTGCCTGATCTCTTTTTGAAGCTCTTTCATAATCTTTGGGTGCCTCAAGAGTTGTGTCATTGCCCACTCCAGGACTGTGTATGTTGTGTCAGTACCAGCTACAAACATATCCTATCACAGAAGAAAGAAATTTCACTAAGTTGTTTCAATTTGGAACCAAAAAAGAATGAAGACGAAGTTACTGAAGTTCTTACCAAGATAAGGGCCTTAATGCTAACTTTCTCAATGGGAAAGCCAACAGTGTTTTCTCTCTCAATTTCAAGCAGAACATCCACAAAGTCTTTTTCATTTTCATGTTCAAGCCCGGTCTTGTGCCGGTCCATGTGCTCGTCGACCACTCCTTCGATAATAGCATCAACCGCCTTAGCCACTTTCTCCATTTTCGCTTCCAATCCGTTGACACGGCTTATCCATGCAAGCCAAGGAATGTAGTCCCCAACATTGAAACCACCCAACAACTCCCCCAACTCGCCAAAAAGCTTCCTATACTTCTCACCATCCCCTTTATTGTACTTTCTTCCGAAAACAACTTTACAAATAACATTGTTTGTCAGAGTAACAAATATTTCTGTTAGATTTACCGGCAAAGTAGAAGGACAAGAGTTTTTAATCTTCTCAATTATGAGAGCGGTTTCTTCTTCTCTTACGACCCGGAAGGACTGAACCCTTTTGTTGCTCAGAAGATGTAGCGTGCATATGCTTTTCATTTGCCTCCAGTACTCACCATAAGGTGCGGTTCCAACATCTTTGCAATCATAGACAAGCTTCTCAAAGCTAATTGATTTTGGTCTGGTTGCGAATGTCAGATCATGCGTTTTCATGATCTCACGGGCAGCATCAGAAGAGGATACAACAAGCACCGGCACACTGCCAAAGCGAAGAAGCATGAGAGGGCCAAACCGTTGAGCTAAGGCACGGAGTGAACGATGAGGATGCAAACCAATGTTATGAAGGTTTCCGATGACTGGGAGTTTTGATGGAGACGGTGGTAACGCTAACCTTGTGTTGCTGATCGAACGATTTAAAAGCTGTTTGAGTAGGACTACGCAGAGGATTGCTAGAATGGAAACCAACAAGGGATCAGGCTGCTCTAAAAATTGCGAAAACTTAGACATAACTCTCTTCTGAGATTCAATCCAACTTCTTGAGGATATCTATTTTATCTTGCTACAAATTGTTTGTATGAAATGAGAAACACAGTATTATTTATAAGCTATTGTTGGCAATGTTGTAAGGAGAATGGAAAGGAAAAACGAGAAGGAAAGTCACTGATATTGCAGAGAAAAGTAGCAGACATTACTGGCCGCATTTTTCATTGCTTTAAGTACACTTTGTAGAATATCAAAAACGTGTGATTGTAGTCTGCTCTAAACATAGGGAATGGACCACTTTTTCTAGATAGAAGTAGTTGCATGTATTATCAATTTTATATGATTTTTCTTTCCCAAAAATAAGTCAAGTGATTTTTTAAATATTTATAAAGTAATTGATTTAGAACAAATCTTTATAAATCAAAGTTTTGGAAGTATCAAAATGTTGTACATTTTGTTTGAAAACTTGTTTAAGGCGGTGATTGCTACACGTAGAACAATCGACTGCTTCTTGATGAATTTTGCGGATAATATATCAAAACTCAAGAACCCAAAAAAATATGGCCAACAAATTTCTCTGACCTCAAGACGTCGATCCTTAGACGATTGGTTGAGCTTTCTTAACAGAACGGAACAAAATAGCTAAATCGTTTATGCGGAAGAGAATTGAAATCCGCCTGCTTCAAAAGAGAATTGGGGATGGGTACTCCGTGAGATTTTGGACAGATCGATGGTTAGATTGTCCATTAAGTGAGCTTATAGACAAGTTGCCTGACGACGTGAATCTGGAGGAAAATGTTCGTAGCTATACTACAGAGACAGGGGACTGGGATTCAGGGAAATTATTTCATATTCTTCCGATAGACCTGGCTCTGAAAATAATGGGGATTCCACTGCCAAAAGTTAGACGAATGGAAGACAGGTGGATTTGGAGATTTACTTCTGATGGTGTGTTTACTACAAAATCAGCATACAATGCTTACTTGGATACTGTCTCATCAGGAGATGTAGGCAATGAGAAGTATGTTTAGAAAACCAAAGCTCCTCAACGTTGGGTCTATTTTCTTTGGTTGGTCAGGAAAGGTAGGTTGCTAGCTATAGACACCAAATTTTGTTCGAAGAATTTTAATTAAAAAAAACAAGCAAAAAAATAAAAAAAAATAAATTAAATGCCCATGCATCATGCAAATTTATGCCAAAGTTGACTTGAGAGATTTAGACTAAATATGAATAAGTAAATAAAAGGAAAATAAATCATGCAAAAAAGGAAACAATTAAATGGAATAAAAGCTGAGAATAAATTATCAAAAATAAAATAATGAAAAGGAAATAAATAAAAAAAGGATGGAAAGGTCAAATAAAAATAAATAAAAAAAATCCCATGATTACGGAATCAATAAACTCATTGATTCATTTTCCAAAAGGAGATACAAAAAATATGTATATAAAGGGGGAAGAAGCCTTTAAGAAGAGGACTTTTACACAAAGAAAAGGGATTTTACAGCCTCTTTGTCACGACCCGAAGGCCGCGATGGTGCCTCTTACTTATACGGATGCGTAGAAATTAGGGGCAAATTTTTCGATTTCCTATACTTGTTTTGTCTAAGTGCAATATAGTGAATTTTGTTTCGGGACGTTAACTCCCTCGCCTATTTTTATCACTTTACCCAGGTTATTTTCCTGCATAAAAATTTCAAGAATATCCAGCTCATGCTTCCCAGAATAACAGTTGATTATATTCTAGCATTTCTATGACCAAGTTCATTTCCAAATCATGACATTTCATCTTATGGTTCATATTTTTCCTACTTAGTCACTTGTTAATGCTATTCAATCCACAATCCATACTTATGCAAAATCAACATTTCATACTTCACCATTTCTAATCTAGATGCTATTCTCTATATCAGATTACATCCCATCTAAGTACTGAATCAAAAACAGCCTAAATTAATAATAGATACAAAAGGAGAGTGTGTATACTCAAATGTTCACAAAAATCTCTTTGGAGAGTTGGGACTATATTTCAGGCTTGGGACTATTCGGAAAGCTCCGAAATACTCCCCCAACTCCGTGCTCAATCTGAAAAATTTAAATAGCGTTTAATGAGCAAGGCTCAGTAAGTCATTTATATAAGTGCAGAGTTAGAATTATACTGTTCTATATGCCATGCATGATGTCATGTGAGGAGAATTCATTATTGATCGTTTTCTTATTCATCATGCAACATTTACATGTATTTTCCAACTCAATCCTATTATGCTTCAACATATCATGAGATGTCTAAGTCTTGAAGTCATAATGTGATCTTGAACATGTAATTATGAATGAAGTAGTTACAATCATAAAACATATACATGTTCTTTTTCAACAAGTTCAAGGCATGTGAAGTATCAATACATTTCATGTGTTCTTTTAAGACATGCTTGAAATACGTAAGCGTTTACATTTCATGTCAAATATACTTTTTAAAGCATATTTCATATCACATATACTTTTGAAATACATTTCATATCACATATGCTTTTGAAGCACATTTCATATCACACATACTTTTGAAATACATTTCATGTCACATATACTTTTGAAATACATTTCATATCACATATACTTTTAAAGTATATTTCATATCACATATAGCATCAAAATGCGTTTCATATACTGTAAATCAATATCGAGTTTAGAGTTCATTTTCATTTTAAAGCCATACTCTAAATTTCATTTCATATCATTTGAGACTAGGCTAGATCCCTATCTCTATCAATAAAGACTTAGTTCACTGTAGCTAGCAATGAAGAATCATATCATCGTCCCCTGGAAACTACTAGGGCTCTATCTATGGCCATAGACCTCATATCTCTCAGTCCCACTGATAAGGCAAGACTGAGACCTGTCCATGAATATTGTCGGACAAGCTTCTATGCCTAATGAGTAATCTCCAATTAGGTGGCTTCCACTATGCTTTATTGAATTTAATTCTCTTAGGGTGCCTATAGTCTCATAAAGCAATTCAATCTTTCGTATAAAAATAGTTTCATGTACGTAATGCTTTTCTGAAGATCATTTACTTGTATATACGTACATATGTGAAAACTATCATTTCATTCTTTTCAAAGCCATTCAAGCATCCAAAATATTCTTGTAAACATGATAAGAATAAATCATTTCAGTTTTTCATGTATAGCAATAAGTCATGCTTGATGGCAATAAAATTCAAGGAAGTGAAGTAAAAACTGTAAAATGGCATGCTCGTGCATTGCATGAATGCATTTAATTTCATCTCATGATCTCTATGAGCCCATACCATATCGATGCACTTCCGGTCAATATTTCACCACTTTGGTACTTTATCAAGTTGAATATCATACCTAGTTTTCATTTCGTTATATTCAATCTCTAGGTATTCAATCATTCTTTTGGTAAGATTCAATCCTATACAGGATAATCCTACTTCTACGTTATATAAACGTCTTACCTAAGACGAAGCTCAGTTCGAGCATGTCCCGCGTCCAGCTAGACCCTGTCCGTCATCCTCTTGGCGCACTACACATTCACAAGGAATTTCGACTTAATAAAGTCTAACTCAAGTTTTCAATACGCTTATGTAAATTTACACTCCAACATAATATCTATATATATACATATATATAAATATATATATATATATATATACACACACTCTTAACACCATATACTTCAAGTCCTTACATCACATTCTCTCATTTTTCCTACATCTTTATATATATGTACTATACCTACATATATATATATATATATATATATATATATATATATATATATATATAAATATCTAATTCCATGCTTTTCAAATGAGAAATGTATGTATGTATGTGTGTGTGTGTGTACATATATATCTATTCCTTTCTTTAAAATTCCTTTCTTTTCTTCTATTTCCTTTCTCTTATTGTTTCTTATCTTGTCATCAAGTAGTGTGTGTGTGTATATATATATATATAACACGCTAATATAATATATACTTTCTAAAAAATCTGATGTATATCTTTATATATGTACTATACATACGTACTATACATACATATATTTATCTATTTCCTTGTTTTCAAGCAATGAACATATATATGTGTATATCTATATATATATACACATATATATTTTTAACACTAACATAATAAAATTCTTAAATCTATTTTTTTTCTCATTTCCATATATAAAAATATATATTTATATATATTTCTTTTCTTCTAATTTCTTTTCCTTCTTTTATTTCTTTTCTTTTCTATTTCTTTTACCTTAGTGAATCACGGCAGCTTTTGGTGTAAAATACCACCCACGGCAGCCCTTGTTCCCACGTGAAACAGCCCTCTTCTTGTGTTCTGTTTCAGTATCCAAACCAGCCACAGAAATTTCGGCTTCCAGTCCTCAAAATGTCCACAGATCAGTCAAGATTCAAGCTGCCTCCTCAGCCTTGTTCTTCCTTCTTGTGGCAGCCTATAATCCCTCTTCAAAACCATTTCTTTCCAGCTTCAAACACAGCTCCATAAGCTGTCCACGTTCAGCCCTCAAACAGTCACCGAAAAAATCTGGTTTTCCAGACCTGGAGGTGCACGGTTCAACCCTCCTTTCTCACCTGAACCAGCCCCCCCTTCAGCCTCTGTTTTTCTCTTCTCGACACAGCCCTTATATACCCCAAATTCCTCTTTCTTTTTGGCCCTTCTTCAAGCTCAAGAATGCTACTGCAATGGCATTTCCTCAACTCACCAAAAACGTCATTTTTATGCTGCAACCATCTCCTCCATTGGTGCCGTCGGCTTTAGGTTTTGTCTACACTCAGATTTGTTTCAACAAGACACGAGGGATGAAGGAAAGGAAGGTGTATTCGGTGTGGTGAGAATGGATGGTCGTGAGAGGTAAGACCAGCAAGGAGGAATTGCGAGATTAGGTTGAAATGAGGGTTTTCTTAAGAGTAAACAGTGCTTACACGAGAAGAAGCAAAATCTGCTGGAGAAAATGGTAGAGGAGAAGAAAGCTTTCAAAAGAAACAAGAAGTGATGGTCCTCTGTGTGATGAGACGGGTTAGTGGGATTCTTTTCCCATTAACCCATAAAAATATATATTATATATATTTTTAATCCTTTTATTATTTTATTACATCCTTACTACTCATATTTTTAGTTTATTTTATTTTAATATATGTTATTTGTTTAAAGAGTATACATATACGTATATAAGTACTTCATTAATTATATCAATGTATGTATTTTATAAACGTACATATATATATATATCCAATATATATATATATTTCTATTTGTTAGCATATGCATGTGTCTATTCTTATGGTACAATATATATAATATATATTCATGTTCATACATATGAATATATATATATATATATTTATTTATTTATTTATTTATTTATTTTTTGTGCGCATGTGTGTTGCGTATACGATATTGGTGTACGATTTACATTCTATTCGGAGGCTTTTTTTCTATAAATGTGAACCAATCTTATACTTGAAATTTTTTTTTTCAAAAGTACATTATCTCTTTATGTTTACTAGGTTACACAAGAGGTACACATTTAGCTAAAAATTACGGTTCTCACACTCTTTCACTTGCAACATCGTCATTGCCTCCTGCTCGTGGCACTCCCCATCGCCACCTTCAATCACCATTCCCAGCCCCCCTGCTGTAGTGCTTGCATCGTGCCCCTGTTTCCGGCGCACCACCTTGCACTGCATCACCACTTTTGCAACTCCCTTTGCTGCCTTTGCTACTGCCTCATCTCGTTTCAGCCACCATCACCTTCAAGCCCTGTACGCTGCTCCCTCTTCAAGCCCTTTTGTTGCACTTCGCCTCCACTGATCGCTCCTACACCATTCACAGTTCCAGCCTTGCACGCTTCTATGTTGTCCCTGTCCGAACCCACTGCTGGCTACAAGTTTTTGCTGCTGCGTTGCTAGCTTGCAGTGTCACCCATCTGTTGCTATTGTGGAGTTGCTATAGACTTTTCTCTGTTGAAAAGTACAAACAGAAACGTGAACAAAAGCATATAAAAAAGAGCCTTGTCAGTCGGGTTTTGCAACTGAGTGCAAATTCTAAGGGATGCATATTTATTCATTTGTTGTATTGTTTTATTTTAGATTTACATTTGTTAAAAGTAGTAATATTGGAGGTGACGTATTTCCATGAAAAAAAAAACATGTTTAGGCACACATGCTTATATTCATTATTCTTATAATAAAGGATTTTAAAAATATATGTAATGAATAAAATATAAAAAGAAAATAAAATTGTATGGAAGAATTTAAATTAAAGATTTTTCGATGATAGGATATCTTAGAAATCGCAAGTAGCGATTCTTTGACAATCCTTAGGATCGAAATAAAATCTTTAATGTCACCAGCGTATTGGGACATTTAAATAATTTTATTCCGATATAAAGAAAATATTAATAAGATTTCTTAGTATAAAAAAATATAAAAATTGTAATAAAAATAATAATATAAAAAATAGGTAAATACAAGAAAATAGTAAGTGAATAGAAATAAAAAAATTTTAAATAGGTAAAAATTTAGGAATTAAAATAAATAAATAAATAAATGTAAATACACATCTTAAATATAAAAGGTCCCCGATGATAGGATTCCTTAGAAATCACAAGTAGTGATTCATTGATTATCCTTAGGGTCGAAATAAAATATTTGAATATTACCAGCGTATTGGGGTATTCAAATACTTTTAGTTTGATATTAAGATTTCTAATATAATCAACTTATATGAAATTAACTAACACTAAAAATAATAAAAAAATAAATATTTTAAACAAACAAGTAAACAAGACTTCAAAATAAAGAGTAAAACAAATTAAAAATAAATAAGATATAAATAATGTCCGATGATGGGATGTTATGGAATTCACAAGTAATGATTCCTAACTGATCTGTAGGTGAGAGAAATCTGCTAAATGTTACCAGCGTGTTGGAATGTTTAGTATGATTTTTCAATAAAAATAAAATTTCATAAAATCAATAAATTTCAAAAGCAATAATATAAATATAAAAGATAATAAAAATAAAATAAAAGAATATATTTCTCATGTGCATCATATCTATTTTGTTTGCATCATTTGCATTCATGAAATTCCAAAATAAGTGCAAATCTCCCGAGGATGGGATTTTATAGAAATCGCAAGTAGCGATTCTTAAGAAATCTTTAGGTGAGGAAATTATTTGAAATGCTACCAAAAGTATTGGGGTACTTTGGAATAATTTTCAATATAAAAGATTTTCAGTTATTTTAAATAAAAAAAATAAAACTTAAATATTTCAAAATAAAACAAATAAAAAAATGATTTCGAAATAAATAAAGTTCTTTTAAATATTTAATTAAGACCATTTAATTAAGATCAAAGGGATAATTTATGATTAAGTGGTATTGTTTTTTAACGGGCGTTGTGGGGGTGCTAATCCTTCCCCATGCGTAACCGAACTCCCGAACCCAAACTTTGTTTTCGCATACCAAAAAATTATTTTTTTGATAAAACTTAATTAATTTTAAGATTTTATTAAAAAGATAAATAATTTTAGGTGGCCAATCACACCTAGTCAAAAAAGATTGGTGGCGACTGCTCTTTATTGTGTTTATCCGAAATCGTCTAGCGATCGAATCCTCGGACGAAAATCGTTACGACAGCTTGGCGACTCTACTGGGGACAAAATGAGACTCGAACCATGATTTATCATGTTTTATCCAAAATCCTAGTTAATGGTCTTAATAAATATTTAATAAAACTTTTCATAAAATATAATTAAAAAACATACAAACAAAAAAAATTTGAATCATCTTTATCATTTGCATTTTGTTGGGATGCACTTTAAATTTTGTTCCTTTGCATACATGACATATTCATTGCATACATCAACCTTACACCCGGGTTTGTCCCTTTTAGGAGAAAGTATAGTACCTTTGCTCTCGTGAGGTGATAACCTCCGCAATGGCAAGCGAAATACTCTCACTCAAGTTGAACCCTTTCCGTTTGTAGCCTGTCATGGGTAAGGATTGGGGTGCCTTACTAGTCTAGTGTGGACGTTAGTAAGGAACAACCTTTTACCCTTTAGAGATTTAAACCAAGCATGTACTGAGCCATAGAGAAACTAACCTTAGATAGAACCTTACCCTTAGAAAGAAACCCTATATAAGACATTTGCTGTTACTTTTGTTTTTGTACTAATAAATGTTCTGTTTTTCCTTTTTGCATGAATCATTTCTCATCATGAAGGTTGCATAAGAGAGGTATTTTCTCCATGGCCTATTACAACCAAGAATCCTTCATGAAATCCAAAGAATGTTGGGCTTGTTCATCAATTGTGACTGTTGTGTGTGATCCATATAATGAAGTGCAATTTTGGTCAGAGAAGACTCAACAAGAGAAAGGGAATTGCTTGATAGAAGGCTTCATATCATCATTACCTAGAGAAGTGAGCTTGGACCTTAAGCAGAATGACCTAACAGGTTTGATTAACATATGGAAGTAAATCAGTAAGGAGAAGAAAGAAGACTTTTGTAGCAAGTATGGCCAAATAGCTTCGTTGATTTCGATGGTGGTTGAAGAACCTTTACTGAAAGCTGCTATCCAGTTTTGGGATCCATCCTACAGGTGTTTCACATTTAACGAAGTGGATTTGATGCCCACTATAGAATAGTACTCTATTTTGATAAGGTTGGATTTAAAGAGTCCTGACAAGGTATACGTCAGAAAGCCGAAGTCTGGGTTTTGTAAGAAGTTAGCTGGGATTATGGGAGTGAAACCGGAAGATATAGATCCTCATATGAAGCACAAAGGAGAACACATTTGCCTACCTTGGGATTTTCTCCATGAATTTATTAAAAAGCATTTGAATGATGAGAAGGGGTTAGCTATTTTTGCTCTGGCAATTTACGAGTTAGTTATTTTTCCTAAGGTTTTGGGGCACATTGAGATAGCTGTGATAGACTTCTTTGAACAAGTTGATAATAATGTAAATCCTTCACCAGCAATCTTGGCTAAAACCTTTAGATCATTGAGTTATTGCCGACGAAAAGGAGAAGGGCATTTCATGGGATGCGCACAACTCTTATACATATGGATCAAAAGCCATTTCAACTGTGAGGTGAAAGAATTCTCAAAGCCTTTTTATAGTGGGAATACCTCGATCAAAGAATTTTGTAGAAGTAAATGGCCAAAACCAAAGCCTAAAGATGAATGGGTGTTTGTCCTTCAATAGCTTAGAGATGATCAAGTGACTTGGATGGCTCCGTGGATGTATCATGTCCCAGTACTATATAGATGTGGAGAAGAATCTTGGATACCACTATTGGGATTATGGGGGGCAACAAGTTGTGCTCCACTTATGGTGCAGAGATAGTTTTGGGCAAAACAGTTTACTCCGGCAACGCATGGGCTTAATTTGATGGAATATTCCTATGGTGAACCGAAGGCAATGAAAAAGACAGAACAAGCCATTCGAGCGTGGAAACAACCTCGAAGATTTGTGACAGGGCCCTTATCTGATAAAGCTACCCTAAATTACCTGATGTGGAGAGCTAAATGGGTTAAAGATGTTGTATTCGTCTTAAGGGAGTCACTTGTGTATGCCCAACCTGAGGCAGATATATCCGAAATTGAGATTGTTCAACAGCAATTCAAAGAGGAAGAAAAGAAGATGGAGCAGAAGAATCTAAAGCTTCAAGAGGAGGTAGAGAATTTAAAGGTCAAGTACAAGAAGCTGCGCTCAAGAAGATAAGAACAGAGCGAGATGTCGCCTACAATGACCTTTAAGAATTGAATCAGGAAAATAAAAGGTTGAAAAGAGAGATGAGGATCGGAGGAATTGTTATGACCTCTAATGAGAGGAAGAAGGAAATAGAAGATCTTCGTGGGAAAGTGGAGTATTGGAGAAACAAAGTAAAGAAAAATTAAGAGGGAGCTGCCATTACTCTTCAAGAGCAACGATATTGGAAACAAATGTATACAGTTAACACTGAAAAATTGATGCAATGTCGAAAGGAAAATGAAGCGTTGAAAGTTGGACTGAAGGACGAAGACTATGTCAAACTTCAAGATGAAAGGAATCTGTTACAACAAAAAGTTCAGATTTTGGAGGACCAGTTGCGACACTACAAGAATCACATTGCTTTGATCATCCAGGAATGGAAACTCAGGGAGAATGATTGGAGGTATTCATATGACTTGGTCGTAGATGCAAGCATGAAATGGAGAGTAAGGAGTTTGGGAAGACAACAATATATAGAACACTTGGCTACACAGGTCTGCAAAGCTGTGCGCAAGGCAAGAGAGATGGTGGAAAAGGCGGAAGCTCTGAGGCAGGAAATTAACCCGACTGGAGAGTTTGGACAACGTTTGTTGGATTTTCTCGAGGAAGCTAAAGACTAATATCAGCAAGTTAGTCAGTTTTATGGGTATAATAGGAGAATGTTAGCTATGTAATTTTGAATTCGATAGTCATATAATAAAAGTTCCTTTGAATAAGTGAAAGTCGAATTCAATAGCCATGTAATAAAAGTTCTTTTGAATAAATGAAGGTTCTTTGGTTGAAATTGTTATGGATTAAATACCTCTTACTCCCATGTATGTCATGCATCCATTTCATACACATGCCTACCAATGAAAAGATATTGGTGATCATAAGTAATGACATCATATATCGTTGAGGCGAAAAGGAAAAGTTTTAATATCTCACCAAAGTATTGGGATGATTTTATCTTTTCTTTTTTATGGCAAAAACTAAAAATAACATGTGATCCTAATTTGCGGGCTCATTTAGGTGTCAGAATAGCGAAGACACCGAATCTTGAACGTCCAGCACAACATCGGTACAATACTCGCTCCCAATCTAAGGTCATGGAGTCCGAACAACAAGCAAGAATGGAAAGAATGGAAAGAGTTCAGCAAGAACTTATCAAGTCCCAAGAAGAATCTTGGGAGCAAATGGCAAAAATGATGGAGATGATGATGAGCTTAATGAAAGGGAAAGGAGTTGCTGATGATTCAAGGGAGGAACCTCAACATTCAAGAGAAGATCCAATATACCCGCCTGGGTTTACACCGCCCCAAGCCCAAGCTACCCAAAGAGCTTATTCCCAAGCTCCAATTTTCCTGAATAACCCACAAAGTCAAGGAAAGTACCGGGGATCTAGCCCTGTGGATCCTATTTTTGTGCCTAACTTGGATGACCCAATAGAGCAAGAGAAGTTAAGGAAGGAGAATGAAGAAACAAGAGAAAAGTATGATTTGCTAGAAGAACGGTTAAGGGTAATTGAAGGAATGGATTTCTTTGGAAGCGTAGATGCCAATGAGCTTAGCCTTGTCCCAGACTTGGTTATATCGCCAAAATTTAAAACCTCTAAATTCGAGAAGTATTATGGGACCACCTGCCCAGCTGCTCATATTACTATGTTTTGTCGGAAGATGTCTGGCTACACAAACAACGGTAAGTTGCTCATCCATTGCTTCCAGGATAGCTTGATTGGACCTGCTGCTAAATGGTATAATCAGTTGGATCGGAGTCGTATCCATACATGGAAGGATTTAGGAAAAGCTTTTATGGCACAATATAAGCATATGACGGATATGACACCTGATAGGTTATCCTTACAGAACCTAGAGATGAAATTTAGTGAAAGCTTTAAAGAGTATGCTCAAAGGTGGAGGAATTTGGCAGCTTAGGTGCAACCTCCGTTGACTGAAAAAGAAACAACAACTTTGTTTGTTAATACTTTGCGACCTCCTTATTATGATAAACTCGTGGGGAGTGTTACTAAAAATTTTACTGATATGGTCATTTTGGAAGAGATGATTGAAAATGCCATTAAAAGTGGCAAGATTGAAGACACATCAATCTTAAAAAGGAGTGGAATGAGTAGAAAGAAAGATGGAGAAGTGCAAGCTGTTACCACTGAAAAACGGTCGAAAATGAATTCCACACCCCATTTTTCTTATCCTTCATACCGTCCTATTCACCCGTGAACAATATCTCCCAAAACCCTTACTCATACCAGCCTCAACCAACCTACCGCATGAATTTACAAGCACCAATGAATGTTGCTACCCCTTCCTCTACACAAACACCAAGACCTACTTATCAACCTAACAACCAAGGAAATAACCAAAGAGCTCCCAAGAATAATAAGGAGAGGCCCTAATTCGACCCAATACCAATATCCTATGCTGAACTATTCCCCCAATTATTGCAAAATCACTTTGTTGCCTCGGTTTTTCTACAACCCCTTAAACCCCCTTATCCAAAATGGTATGATGCAAATGTTCATTACGATTATCATGCCGGGATCCAAGGCCACTCGATCGAAAATTGTACGGCATTTAAGTACAAAGTTCGAGATCTCATGAAAGCTGGAATCTTGGAATTTGGGAAGGATAATGAGCCAAAGTAAATGCGAATCCTCTTCCAAATCACATGGAGACCAATGTAAACGCAATAATAGAGGATGATGGGTGTTGGATAAAAAGAAATGTCAATGATGTGAAGACACCGATGAGGGTGGTGCTAGAAACAATGAGGAGGGCAAAGATTATTCAATCTACGAAGGCAAAATTTGGGCCTGAGATGCAAGAAGAAGAGTATTATGAGTTTCATGAAGGAGTGATGGGGCATTCCGTCCAAAGTTGTGAGGAGTTCCGTTGTATAGTACAAAAGATGATGGACTTAGGAGAGATTGAGTTCTCTGAAGCTTTTGAAGGGAAAGTAGTGAATGTTATAGAGCCATCAATGTTTGGGAATCCGATCAAACCATTGAAGGTCATTTGTGGGGATGAGAGTAAAACGGAACCTAGCGTAACTACTGAAAATGCTAGGTCGAAACTAATTATTAAAGTTCCAAGCCCATTCCCGTATAAGAGTGACCATGCAGTCCTGTGGAATTACAATTATAAGGTCACAGCTCAAGGATCTTTCAATAATCCCTCTACTTATACTGCTGATACAATAGACATTGCGGGCCTAGGAGGAATGACGAGAAGTGGTAGGTGTTATACCCCAGATATATTGAAGAAAATTCAGATGGGGAAAGCTAAAGAAGATGAAAAGGGTGAAAACAATAGAGATAGCCAAGCAAAAGAAGTCATGCCGATAGTTCCAGTAGATTTTGAAAGGAAGAAACCTGTAACGGAGAAAGAAGCTTGTGAGTTTTTGAAGTTTATTAAGCACAGTGAATACAATGTGGTGGAACAATTAAATCGCTTACCAGCAAGGATTTCCTTACTTTCTCTACTCTTGAATTCAGAGCCTCATCGAAATGCTTTGTTCAGAGTGCTCAATGAAGCTTATGTGGCCCACAATGCGTCGGTAGAGAATATAGATCGGCTGGTGGGAAATATTGCGGCAGATAACTTCATTTCATTCAATGATGATGAGATCCCACTCGACGGTAGAAGAAGTACTAAAGCTCTTCACATAACCACCACTTGTAAAGATCATATCCTTCCGAAGGTCCTTATTGATAATGGGTCATCCTTGAATGTTATGCCCATGATTACACTGTCTAGGTTGCCTATAGATAAGTCAAGTATGAGGAGAAGTCACATTGTCGTGAGAGCTTTTGACGGTACTCATCGAGAAGTGATTGGGAATATAGAAGTGCCACTCCATATTGGTCCATGTGTCTATAACATTGAATTTCAAGTTATGGATATCACTCCTTCTTATAGTTGTTTACTTGGAAGGCCTTAGATCCATTCGGCGGGTGCAGTTCCTTCAACTCTGCATCAAAAGGTCAAATTCGTGGTTGATGGACATTTGGTGAGTATAGAAGGAGAAGAAGATATGATTACAACCATTACTACAAGTGCCCCATACATAGAAGTTGCTGAAGATGCGGTGGAATGCTCTTTTAGATCTTTAGAACTTGTTAATGCTACCTTTGTGGGAGAAGGGATGAAAATACCCGTATCGCATTTGTCAAAAGCCACCAGGCTCGGGATCTAACAAACGATGGGAAAGGGATGTCATGTTGGAGCAGGTTTAGGAAAGGAGTTACAAGGAATTAAGAGAGCAGTGTTTGTTACTCCTAAGATGGATAGGTTTGGGTTAGGATATAAACCCATTGGACTTGAAAAGAAAAAGTTCATAGAAAGGAAGAAGGAAAGCAAGTTGGCTAATTTTATGGGGCATGAAATAGAGTTTGAACCAATGGGTTTCCCTCCTCTATATGAGTCTTTCTATTCGGTGGGATACATCTACAATAACTCAATAAAAGTTGAAGAAGGCGAGTCTATCCCAACGATGGCTAGAGCTTTCACAGATCTCTCTATCAATGTGGTAGGAATAGAGGAATTTCTAGAAGAGATGGATAGTTCCGGAATTCGTCCTTGTCCTCCCGACTACAAATTGGAGAATTGGCACGCTGTTGAGCTCTCCGTCGTTTTCAAATCATGTTCCATGTAATGCAATAAACTTATCCAAGTGCCTTTGCCCAAAGGCATTAAGGTCTTTTATGTATGGGCTTTTATTTAGTCTTTATCATTCAATAAATGACAAGCATAATGCATTTTATTCATTCATCCGTGTTGTTTCTTTTCATTCATCTTTATACCTTCTCCGTATCAATCCCATTTTAATTATCTCCAGGTATCCCAATAATGAAAATGAAGACCTTCTCAATAATAATCCAGAACTTAATTTCGAAAGAACCATTTGTGTTGGTGAACTTAATGATGAAGGAGATGTGGATGATTATGCTTTACCTCAAGATTTGCTAAGACTAGTACAGCAAGAAGAGAAACAAATTATGCCCAATCAAGAACCAATAGAAGTCATAAACTTGGGGAATGAAGAAATAAAGAAAGAAGTTAAAATTGGGACCTCTCTCTCCTTGCCAATTAAACAAAGATTAATAAGCTTGCTCCGCGAATATACAGATGTGTTTGCTTGGTCGTACCAGGACATGCCAGGTTTGAATACTGATATTGTAATGCATAGATTACCTTTGAAGCCAGGTTGCAAATCAATTCAGTAGAAATTGAGAAGGATGAAACCAGAAATGCTGTTGAAAATAAAAGAGGAGGTAAAAAAGCAATTCGATGTAGGGTTCCTAGAAGTGGCAAAGTACCCTGAATGGGTAGCAAATATAGTCCCAGTACCTAAAAAGGATGGAAAGGTGAGAATGTGTGTTGATTATCGGGATTTGAATAGAGCTAGCCTAAAGACAATTTCCCGTTGCCACATATTGATACTCTAGTTGATAATACGGCTAGGCATTCATTATTCTCCTTCATGGATGGCTTTTCGGGATATAACCAAATCAAAATGGCACCGGAAGACATGGAAAAGACCACTTTTGTGACAATGTGGGGAACTTTTTGTTACAAAGTAATGCCATTTGGCTTAAAAAATGCTGGGGCAACCTATCAAAGGGCCATGGTAACTTTATTCCATGATATGATACATAAGGAGATCGAGGTTTATGTAGATGATATGATTGCTAAATCGTAAAAAGCAGCGAACCATGTTGATGATCTTAAAAAGCTCTTCGAAAGACTAAGGAAGTTTCAACTTAAGCTTAACCCAACTAAGTGCACATTTGGGGCTACGTCAAGAAAATTGTTGGGTTTCATTGTTAGTGAAAAAGGAATTGAGGTGGATCCAGATAAGATCAAGGCTATCCAAGACTTACCGCCACCGCGTACTCAGAAGGAAGTGAGGGATTTCCTCGGACGATTGAATTATATCTCCCGTTTTATATCTCATCTTACTGCTAAATGTGATCCAATTTTTAAGCTTCTATGAAAACATGACTTAGGAGAGTGGGATGAAAATTGTCAACTAGCATTTGATAAAGTCAAAGAATACCTTTCGAATCCACCAATTCTAGTTCCTCCTGTTCCGGGAAAGCCGCTTATTTTGTATCTTGTAGTTCATGAGCACTCGATGGGTTGTGTATTGGGGCAACATGATGAAGTAAGCAAGAAAGAACGAGCAATCTACTATTTGAGCAAGAAATTTACAGATTACGAATCTAAATACTCCTCATTAGAAACAATGTGTTGTGCATTAGCTTGGACAACCTAAAGACTTCGGCATTATATGTTGTATCACACTACGTGGTTGATCGCAAAGTTGGATCCCATTAAGTACATTTTTGAAAAGCCTTCTTTGTCAGGGAGGTTAGCAAGATGGCAGGTATTACTCTCTGAATATGATATTGTCTATGTAAGTCAAAAAGCCATCAAGGGGAGTGCGATACCTGAATTCTTGGCAGATCGAGTTGCAGAAGAATATGAGCCTATGAGGTTCGACTTCCCGGACGAGGATTTGATGACTATCCTCAAGATTGATGAAGAGTTAGTAGGAGATAAGGCATGGAAGATGTACTTCGAAGGAGCATCAAATATTCTGGGGCATGGTATTGGTGCAATCTTAAAATCTCCAAAAGGGGATCATTACCCATTCACTGCAAGATTGGATTTCAATTGTACCAATAATATGGCTGAATATGAAGCATGTAACATGGGACTACAAGCAGCCATTGGAAAGAAAATTAAGGTGTTAGAAGTATACGGAGATTCTGCATTGGTAATTTACCAATTGCGAGGGGAATGGGAGACAAGAGACTCAAAATTGGTCTTGTATCACGAATTCATCATCGACTTGATCAAACAATTTGAAAAGGTTTCTTTCGACCATTTACCTCGAGAAGAAAATCAAATGGCAGATGCTTTGGCAACATTGGCAGCCATGTTCAAAGTAAATGCAAATACTGAAGTTCAGCTCATTAAGATGAGTGTACGTGGTTCCCCAGCTCATTGCTTAAATGTGGAGGAAGAAATTGATGATAAGGCTTGGTTTCATGATATTCTACAATATGTTAAGAACCAACAATATCCTAAGCAAGCCACAGAAAACGGTAAGAGGACCATAAGAAGATTGGCAATGGGATTCTTTCTCAATGGTGATATCCTGTATAAGAAAGGGAAAAACCAGGTTTTGCTAAGGTGTGTGGATGCTATGAAAGCTAGAAAGATCCTTGAGGAGGTTCACGAAGGAAGTTGTGGGACTCATGCAAACGGGCATATGATGGCTAGAAAGATCATGAGTGCAAGCTATTATTGGATGACTATGGAGAGTGATTGCATTAAATATGCTCAAAGATGTCATAAGTGTCAAATATATGGTGATAAAATACACGTCCCTCCAACATCTTTGCACGTCATGACAGCTCATTGGCCTTTCTCAATGTGGGGAATGGATGTAATTGGGCCAATCACTCCAAAAGCGTCAAATGGGCATCGTTTTATCTTAGTGATAATTGATTACTTTACAAAATGGGTGGAAGCTGCATCATTTGCTAGTGTGACGAAGTCGGTGGTGTGCAAGTTCATTAAGAAGGAAGTCATATGCAGATTTGGATTCCATGAGAAGATTATTTCAGACAATGCTATGAATTTTAATAACAAGGTGATAGAGGAAGCTTGTGAGCAATTCAAAATCAAACATCATAATTCAGTGCCATATCGCCCGAAAATGAATGGGTCCGTAGAAGCTGCAAATAAGAATATCAAGAAGATTATTCAAAAAATGACAGACACCTATAAGGACTGGCATGAGAAACTTCCTTTTGCTTTGCATGCTTATCGGACTTCAGTGCGTACATCCACCGGAGCCACTCCGTTCTCGTTGGTATATGAAATGGAAGCCGTTGTGCCTATTGAGGTTGAGATTCCTTCCTTACGGGTATTGTTAGAGGTAGAATTGGAAGAAGCAGAATGGGTCCGTGCTCGATATGAACAGTTGAATTTGATTGAGGAAAAGAGGCTTAAAGCACTTTGTCATGGCCAATTATATCAAAGGAGAATAATGAGAGCATATGACAAAAAGGTCCGCCTTAGACAATTTCGGGAAGGGGAATTAGTTTTGAAAAGGATTCCATCTAATTAGCATGATCCTCGAGGAAAATGGGCACCAAATTAGGAAGGCCCGTATGTGGTGAAGAAGGCCTTTTCAGGGGGAGCATTAATTTTGACGGAGATGAATGGGTATGAGTTACCAAACCCAGTCAATGGTGATGTGGTGAAAAAGTATTATGCTTGAAATTGGATCTAAGTTGAAAACCTGAAAAGGTGGCTTAGATTAAAAAAAAAAGAGATCTAAGTTGAAAACTTGAAAAGGCAGCTTAGAATAAAAAAAAAAATAGAGATCTAAGTTGAAAACCTAAGAAGGCAGCTCAGACTAAAAAAAAAAAGGGTCTAAGTTGAAAACCTGAAAAAGGCGGCTTAGATTAAAAAAAAAAAGGTGGGGTTTAAGTTGAAAACCTGAGAAGGCAACTTAAACCCATAGGAGGTATCTAAGTTGAAAACCCGAGAGGGCGGCCTAGATAAAAAGGGGCGTCAGTTTTGCAAGTCTAAAGGGGTTAAAGATGGTAGGAAACATCTCCCACACATTGGGGTCATCAATCAATGGTTCATATAATAAGGATTCTGGATTATTCGATAGAGAAAGTCTAAATTTTTCTTATAAGGGAACTTTTGCCACCATACATTTTTTTTAATTTTATTGTCCCTTCTTCGTGAATTCTTAGATATTTTGAGACAAAGCCAAATTGTTCTTTATTGAAATTACCTTGTACATTGACTTGTTTGCCTTACATTCATAATAAATGTATCTTGCTAGGCAATTTTGAATGGTTTTGATTCAATAAATAGTCCCAAATATAAAAGGAGTTTGCATTGCTTTGTGAATAATAAAATGGGAATATGAGGGTTTAAACCCAACTCTGCGGGCATATAGACCAGAAGTACAGAAATCATATAAAGAGGCATTGCTTTCAAAGAAAAAGGGAGTCTGATATCTTGTAAGCTCAAAGTTTGGTAATTTGATTCGAGCATCCAGGGTGACGATGAAATATGCGTTTACGGCCAAATGTGTACCTGTAAATTAGGTCACTTGTTATGATTTGCATTCACATTCATGAATATTGCATATGCAATTATGCCCTCTGCATTTATATAATTTGATGTGTAACCCTTGATTCGAAAAATTTAAACTTTTGAGCCTTGGTAGGGAGTCAAGGTATCATATTTTTAAAATCAAATTCACTTTCTCGAAGTGGATCGAGCCTTGGTAGGGAGTCAAGGTATTATGTTTCAAAATCGAATTCACTTTTTCGAAGTGACTCCTCTTTTTCCAAATTTGCTAAATGTTACCAGCGTATTGAAATGTTTAGTATGATTTTTCAATAAAAATAAAATTTCATAAAATCAATAAATTTCAAAAGCAATAATATAAATATGAAAGATAATAAAAATAAAATAAAAGAATATATTTCTCATGTGCATCATATCTATTTTGTTTACATCATTTGCATTCATGAAATTCCAAAATAAGTGCAAATCTCCCGAGGATGGGATTCTATAGAAATCGCAAGTAGCGATTCTTAAGAAATCTTTAGGTGAGGAAATTATCCGAAATGCTACCAAAAGTATTGGGGTACTTCGGAATAATTTTCAATACAAAAGATTTTCAGTTATTTTAAATAAAAAAAATAAAACATAAATATTTCAAAATAAAACAAATAAAAAAATGATTTCGAAATAAATAAAGTTCTTTTAAATATTTAATTAAGACCATTTAATTAAGATCAAAGGGATAATTGATGATTAAGTGGTACCGTTTTTTAACGGGCGTTGTGGGGGTGCTAATCCTTCCCCATGCGTAACCGAACTCCCGAACCCAAACTTTGTTTTCGCAGACCAAAAAATTATTTTTTTGATAAAAATTAATTAATTTTAAGATTTTATTAAAAAGATAAATAATTTTAGGTGGCTAATCACACCTAGTAAAAAAAAATTAGTGGTGACTCCTCTTTATTGTGTTTATCCGAAATCGTCAAACAATCGAGTCCCCGGACGAAAATCGTTACGACACTAACGAATCAGTTACGGTTTAGTTGTAATCTTTGTGATTCTTCAGTATGTGGGGTATGTGGATTAGCAGAGGAATCGATCCTACATATTTCACTGGACTGTCCCTTAGCTAGAGATATCTGGGAATTGTTCTTGCAACAATTTCATTTCCAAGATTTCTTTAACTATTCTCTTGTGGAGTGGGTTGATAGAAATTTGGATAGAGGAATGGAGAAGTTTAATGTCAACTGCATATGGGAGCATGTATTCATCTGTACCATATGGAGAATGTGGACTCGGAGGTGCAAAATAATCTTCAATGCTGAGGAATATAAAGAAGTGCCCATTGTTAAATGGTTTGAATATATTAAGGAGGAAGCAGAGGAGATATCACAAATTTACCGCGAGAAGGAAGAATCAGACAAACAACAAATAAACATTTGTTGGGTGGCTCCTCTCGATGGCTGGGTGAAAGTGAATACCGATGGTTCATCATTTGGGAACGCAGGGGTGGCTGGTGCTGGGGGTTTGATCCGTTCATCATCTGGTAAATGGTTGGGGGGATTCCGGGCGCATCTCGGGGTATGCTCCAGCACAGTTGCGGAGCTACAGGCTGCTCGTTTCGGTTTATTGTTGGCATGGCAACTGGGATTTTAGATGTGTTATTTGTGAATTGGATGCTGCTGCAGTGTTAAAAGTGATAGAGTCAGCAGATATTGGAAATCACCCATTTGGGAGCCTAATTGGAGATATAAGGGCACTTGTCAATCGAAACTGGTTATGTAGATTTCAGCACCCTTTTCGTGAAGGAAACTTTGCAGCCGATACTTTAGCAAAGGGGGCGTGTCAGCTGGATGTTGAGTATGAATGGATACAGGAACCGCCTGCTGACTTATATTGGATTCTTCAGGCTGATGCTGCTAGTATTTCATTTCCTAGGAGATTTAGACTTTGCTAGTTCTATTTAATTTCTGTTTGTAACCAAAAAAAAAATCCGCCTGCTTCGATTAAAGTTCATTTCAATATTTTCATCCACTCGAATGATATTGTTTTTTCTTTGACAAATAAAGTCGAAACTTGAAAATAAAAAAAATGGTACGGTGCTAGGATTTGGATCACATTCGTTGAATATTATCTATTAAAAATAATTGCACGAATCATTTACCTAATTCTTATCCTATACTGTTAACAACAGATTAGGAATTTAAACTACAAGCCTTTATGAACCTAGCCACCTACCTAATATAGTTCTGTTTCGTGTATAGTTAGTATTATTTCTTTGATTTTGATTTCTAAACATGGAATGGTGTACGTAAGGGTTTTTTTTATACGTAAGTTAAACTATATAGCAGTAGTATGGAAATTAAGATTACAAGTTGAACATGATTTTTCATTCCAATAAGTGGTGATTCTTCAATCATAAAATATCTATTCATGAAATGGTGTTTCTTTTTTGGTATAAACCATAGGCATTCTAATCTGTTTTAATGATCTGAAACTATTCTTATTCGGGGTTTCGTCACAGTTAAAGCTCTTCACTCCTCCTTCAAAGATGTGTTTAGTGGAGATCAAACCCGAGAGCTCTTTCCACAAACTCAACTTGCGTTGCCAACTGAGTCACAATCCATGGGTCATGAAATTGTGTTTCTAGATAGCATTGATTGAACTTTACAACTACTTCCATTAATATTTATTTTTGCACATCTTACTTAAAAACTTTTAAAAATCATATTTCTCTCTTTTAACCTTTTTTTTGTTGATGAATGTGTAATGCAATAATTTTCTTTTTTGAATTAGGTATTAAATCCTGAAATTAACATCTTCCAGAGACAATTTAAATTGAATTGAAAAAAATATATTATTCTTAAAATAGTTTTCTAATTAAAATGCTTTACACAATTTTGTTTTTCTTCTATTAAATTACATTAATCAAATACGAATGCGCAATTGATTAAATGCTATACAAGGCATTTTACCATATACGTAAGATAAGCCACTGGTCTCATTTTGCTGCAAATAAACTAATTAAATTTAACTTGGAAGAAAAGAGTTGAAAGGTAGAGACTGTCTCATTGTACGTGCTAGAAATTTGTACCCATAAATTTCAAGGAAAAAATTAGACTTGAAAAATTTGGAAATAAATATCAATTATATTTATCAAATGTCAAGATTATAATCTCTCAAATATTCTTAATACAAAAAAAAAAATTTCTGTTTTTTTTCTTCAGCAGAAAATCCACTTCAAGGGTTTTACAGACTTGATCTTGAACAAATGAAATGAACCTTATTTCGTATAATGAGACAAGATCAAAAAGCAATTTTTAAAAATGTTTTTAGAGTTCTTCAAAGTTTCTTTAATTCTTAAAAGTCTGATGTTTAAGAATTTGGAGAAGTTACGAGTTTTACAAAATATTTTTCTTTTTTAGAATTGACCAAAAGGTTTTTTAATGGTTTGGAAGAGCACCGTATTTATAGTACCAAGTGTAAGAGTTCTAAAAAACTTAATTGCTTAAATTTATTACTCGATTGATTAATTTTAATTTAAATGGAGATAAAGTTATCCCATGAGTGAATTTTAATTGCACGACCCATAAATCCATGAATCTTGATTGGACAAAATTTAAAATTATTTTTCAATTTTGTTAATTTAGTTAAAAATAAATAGGTTAAATTCCAATGGTCAAACTAAGTAAATTATTTTTAAATTAATTACAAAATTAATAATTTAGTAAAATTATTAATTTAGTAATTAATTTTATAATTAATTTAAACGATGTCATGAATCTACATGACAATATATAAGTTATCACTTAAAAAATTTTAATTAACTTATTAAAAAATTTATTGAACACTTGACAATTTGTGATTGCATTAAACTTTTCTCCTACAATACAGGACAAAACAAAAAAAATTTCTAGGAAGACAACAATGGAAAAAAAAAACAAAAGTGAAGGACAAATAAAAGAGCTCAAAGGTTATCTAAAAAAAAAAGTTTAATGGTCAAATGTGTCCTTTACGTTTGTCACAAAATGGAATTAAGTCTTCAACGTTTAAATGCATGGAAATCAATCCTAAACGTTACAAAATAATTGAATTAAGGACATTTCCGTTAAGTTTTATTACTGGTAGGAGTAACGGAAATTAAAGGATTTAACGAAAATGTTCTTAATTCAATTATTTTGTAACGTTTAGGTTTGATTTCCATGTATTTAAACGTTGATGATTTAATTCCATTTTATGACAAACGTGAAGGACACATTTGGCTATTAAGCAAAAAAAAAAAAAGGCTTAAAGGCGGTGTGGACTGCGGACTAAGATGAATAGCGTGCAACGTGGCAGCATAGAAAGGAGAAAACGTGGCCATCAGGTAAGCAAAAAACATGGACGCAAGAGAGATCAGTTTTTTTTTTCAACTTTAATTGCACTAGGTAATGCTCGAACAAAAAAGCTATACACGAGCAAATTAAGACAGAAAAAAGAGTAAATATGGTTAAACAGATTTAATAGATGTAGCAAAAAAAAAGGGGGGGTTGACATTCATGTAAATCTAATAGAAGTTGCATTAAGCATAATAAGCTATAGAATAAAAGGTAGCATTGATATGTTTAAGTTGATCAGAAAGCCATAATTCAAAGAACATAGAGGTTATGTTGATGTACGTATGATAAAAGTTTCATGAAACATAGCTAGCTATGTAAACAAAAAGGTTGCAGTAAAATGCCCAAAAGGTAGAAAAGCAATCAGATAGAGCAGTAGCAAAAGTCACGCACTTTGAAAAACACCATATCTACATATCGTAACTTTAAAGGTTTTTTGTTCAATCATGGCAAATTCACATGTCTCCTGCTCTGATGTGGTTATTGTTGACAAATTTTCTCCATTCCTTAGTAAACAGTTTGTTTTGCCTAGTTCGAACATGCTGGACTTGCCAGCTTTGTGGATCGTCTGGAACAATGAAAGTTACATCAACCATTTGTTTAGGCATGCATCTTTGATGAAATTGTCTCGAGACATGCTGCAACAAAGGGAAAGCTCTATTAATTCCATTGTGAGTGATCAAAGTCAGTGTGGAACAAAGTGCTCACCCAAACACAAGTTTCGACGTTCGGGTTGAATTCGGTTAAAGAAACCATTTCTTTCTTAAACACCAAGAAAGAATGTTCTTCATCACGGTTGCTGTCCACGAGGTGTTCAGAGGAAGTCGGGCCATCAATGTCAATGACTTGAGGGTTATTATCAGGATGCATCATTGACATCATCACCAAGCATCACAACCTGATAAAAATTACTGTTCGTACAAAACATTGGAGAAATAATAGCATTGGGTACACATAATTAAAGAGTAAGGAATAATAAGTAAATCAAATAACTTCAAATATAACAGTAAATGCACAACATATTGTTACAGTCCGAGCCAAGATAGTGCAGAAATTAAGAGAAGAAGGTAGGAGAAGGGGAAGAACAGGGGAGAAAGATAAAGACCAAAGAGAAAGAGTACTGAGAGAGAGAGAAAGTTGATATTTGTTGTGATATTTTCTGATATCTTCCCATACAGCTCTATTCTATTACGTATAATGTTTTCCCAATTCATGGGTTCCTCACTTAGTTGTTTTGTGACCATTAACCAACTATTAACTAGTATTTAAAATAGCTAAATAGATATACTTATCAGACCAAGCTGCTATTGTGTGCTACTATGCTACTCTGCTATTGTGTGCTACTATGCTACTCTGCTATTGTGTGCTACTTGACATCCATTTGGGTATGTAACAATACCCCTCCCTTTAAAGCATCCTTGTTCTCAAGGATGAATTCCTGCAAATCTGTACTACAAAAAAAAAACCAGTATCCTTCCTAACATGAGAAATTGAAGAACAACCATATGCCATAACAATCATTCTGACCATCAAAAATCCTCTGATGTTATAGGCCTCACTTCCAAATTTCATTCCAACATCACCAACCAATCCAGCAGGCCACCGTTTGCTTGAAGCCAATGTGGAACCTTGAATAACAATTTCATTAGTATGAGAATCAGAAGTTGCAGTAATTTCAAACCTTTGGAGCTTGGAGTCATGAACAAGTTCAGTTTGTGTATAATATCCAATTATTTCCATATGATATGCCATTGGCAGCCATTTCTCTTCCTGCTCATTAGTTCCTTGTCCTTTAATGGCAGTTATAAATGTTCCTCATGCAAGTATTGTGAGTCTAAGTAATGCTGGAAGCAATTCAAGGCGTGATCTAAGGACTGTCAAGCAATTCAATAATTTCCCAGCAACAGTAGATTTCCAAAACACATTCATTATAGAAGCCACACCCATTACAAGAATTTGCTTTCTATTTGGAGATTCGTTGTCCAATATAAGGTGAAGGACAGCTAGAGAGAAGCTTACAAAGACTACAACAAACCAGAGTAGGAAACGAGTGTTTGGAAGGAAGTAAAATAGAGGGTGATCTAACAGCATTAATGAGTTGCAAACATATATAAGGGTTAGAGGGCAAAAGGCGATATTTGTAGATAGGTAAGATTTATTCCACTCAAAAAAGCAAGTTTCTGGAATAGTGAGCTTGAGAAGAAACAAGATAGGAGCCTCTCATGCCTTTGAAATTGTTTTACACACTCTTGTAATTTCCAAGGCCTCTTTCTCCAAAATTAGCTTCTCCATTGTTTCAGCTGTCATTTTTGTACCTTCACATACTTGTTCGACCTTGCCCATCTTCTTTGTATGTGAAAAAAGAACTATTAGAGATTACATATGCTCATTAATTGCGATTCCAATACCATTGTCTTCAAACCAGATTGGTAACCTAGATGCAGGCTGATGAAATCCCTAGCCAACTTGAGCTTTCCCATATCCACGTTTGTTTTGACACTAAGGCCATTAAGTATATAGACCTCATCTTCGGTAGCAACATTGCTTGAAGCACCCTTAACATATGGACAACCAACCAAGTTAACTATAAATGAGTCCACTAGGCTAATCCCTATTTGGAGAGATACTAAAATATTTGGAAGAGATTGCCTATAGGTGTCATGGAAGTGCACAACAAGCTTTTTAGTAGGAATAATGGCAATTATTGCTTCAAAGCCCTTTAGATTATGAGTTAGAACAAGCAATCTGGCATCCTCCACGTCACAAACTGCTTTCATTACATCTTTTGCATTTGCTAGCTGAGGAGCCCATTTAGGAGATACAAAACTTATAACTTCAACAACAAGCAATCGAATAGTATGGTGAAGAATCATTCTAGTTTCATAGTTTTTGAAGTTTGGTCCCTCCATAGTGGAAATAAGAGGCAGGTTCTCACTATAAGAACTAGCAATGGCATTCAAAACGCTGAGTCCACCAACAGTAATCATCACAACACAAGCACCCACTTTACGTGGTCTGGCGTAACGATCAGCGACATATCCAGCAGTAAGTTCATTACAAAAGCTGATCAAATTAAGCGTTGGTTTAGGCAGCAATTGGTCAAGAAAAGTCAAATTAAAATCGCTTGGAACAGAGAAGGCATCATTTGCCCCATTTTGAACAAGTTGCCTAGCTAAGTGGCAGCCTAGAATGGTCTCGGAGGAATTGATAATGGTGGAAGAAATAGAGCATTGGATGGTGTAACCACCACTGTTTGTCAGAAAGATGAAGGTCTTTTGTCCACATTGAAGCATTGTTGACACATCTTGTGCGGTCACTTAGAAACTACCTTCACCAATGCAAGCAATGACACATTTCTTTGGAACAGCCTGAGCATACCCAAGAGTGGTTCCAACTGACCCTATGTCACGACCCGTGACCACATTTTTCACCTTATTGTACACAACTTAACTGGTTGGGCTGTCTGTGATACTTCACTTGTACTAACTGTTAAACAATTTTACATAATATTGTTTATATTATACGCATCCCCTATCGTGTATAATCAGATAAGTAGTACTGTCGACATGTCTAAATACAGAGAATAAATGATCATACCTCAAATAATTCAGTCGGTCTGTCACATTGTCCTTTGTGTACAGCCGTGATCCACAATAAACTGATCTCACAATCATCAAAATCTGAAATGTTTAAAATTAAGGGATGAGCAAAACCACGGCACAGTAAGGGAATTATATGCCAATCTTGATACTCAGCTATCTATATGCTAAAAGTATTTTTCATTTTTCCTATGGGCTCTAGGCTTGCATGTAGGAAGGATACTACAGTCGGCTAGAGATCCGGATGGAGTAAGGTAGGTATTTTGAAATACCTATCTTGTTCCGGAACCTAGAAGCAACTGTAGAGAGTAATAAATTTGTTTTTGTTTGAAATTTAAATCATTTTCCTTTTTTATTTCATATCATTTTCATATTCTTTTCAAAATAATACTTTTATGAAATAAAGCATTTAAGTAAAGTAACTAATATTCATATATTCTTTGAAAAGGATATTAGTTAAAATCATCATCATTCTTATTTAAACTCATTTCATATTTTACTGTACAATCATAATTAGTACAGTACTTTAATTAGCAAATAAGCTATTAATTCCTTTTCGTAAAACATATAAATCATTTAAATCTAATATTAAATTTAAAAATTAAAATAAGTATATTAGATTTATTTTCCTCCTTTTTCCTTTTTTGGAAAACATATCACATATTCATGTCACATATAATCTAATATTCAATTTAAAATCATAGTAAGAATATTAAAATCTATTCCACTTATCACATTAGCAAAGCAGCAAGCACTTCGGTAGATTAGTCACTATACACGTCGATAAATTGGTTACTATGCAAGATTATAAATCAATCCATTCACAAAACGAAAATCAATAAACTTCAAGCATATAGCTTAACTCACTGAAAACAGTTCAAAATAACCGATCACTTAATCACTTTAGGCGTAAGCCCCAATTCACTGATTCGGTTACGACATCCATCCTAACTAGCAATGGAGTTAAGTGTCATATCGAGGAACTCGTGTAGCACGTAGGTCCTTCGGGATTCTAGAGGTGGCTCCCACGGTCCAACTGGTATCCGTGTAGCACGTAGGTCCCTTGGGATTCTAGAGGTGGCTCCCACGGTACAGAAATCGAGTCTTCACTCGGTTTGGCCTTTAGGACACAGACTTCTTACTAACACATCGGAACTCGTGTAGCACTTAGTTCTCAAAGGATTCTAGAGGTGGCTCCCCATAGTTCACAAAGAATCTATGTAGCACTTAGGTCCCTTGAGTCTTCTAGAGGTGGCTCACACGGTACAGAAACTTCTTAATAACACATCGAAACTCGTGTAGCACTTAGTGCTCAAAGGATTCTAGAGGTGGCTCCCCATAGTTCACTAAGAATCTATGTAGCACTTAGGTCCCTTGAGTCTCTAGAGGTGGCTCACATGGTACAAAAACTTCTTACTAACACATCGGAACTCGTGTAGCACTTAGTGCTCAAAGGATTCTAGAGGTGGCTCCCCATAGTTCACTAAGAATCTATGTAGCACTTAGGTCCCTTGAGTCTTTTAGAGGTGGCTCACACGGTACAAAGATTGAGTCTTTACTCGGGTTGGCCTTTATGCCATATATACCTTCCACTATCTTATCAGAACTCATGTAGTACTTATAATCTAATATTCCATTTAAGACCATAGTAAGAATATTAGATTTATCATTTCTTCCTTTTTGAAAACATATTACATGTTCGTATCACATGTCTTATGAAAATCATCTCACAGTACTATAATCAGTACCGAAATGGGCATTTTGTAAAAATGCTATAAATCAATTGATTTTCTTCTCATATCACATAAAACATGTTCTTTTCACATGTCACACAATCATATATCACATTTTTCGTTTGACATATTCCATATCATGTAAAACACTTTCCTTTTTAACATATCACCTATCATTTATGGAGTCTAAGATAGACATCAATCTTATCATACTATAAACCCCGGAGGGTAAAGAAATAAACCGGTCAAATCTATGACCATAATCTATATTGTCCTCGGTGGATCACGGATTAGGTGTCGACCGGGACTAAACATATCACATATCATGCATCAGCATGATAGGAATGCCAACCAATCTCAAAACCGTAGTTTTCATCATAAAATAAACCTTTATGGAATTTATATAAATATATAATTCCATAATTTAAAACCATAAAGGTTAAAATCCTTTAGTGAATATTTATAAAAATATTTATAAAAATATTCATAAAAATATTCACTGTATTTCACTTCATCTTTCACCTCGTATTACGTGTAATTTATCTATTCCGAGAATTTTCGGTGGTTTCATTATCACCATTCTCGAATACATGAATATTTTAAAATTCCATCTCATTATATTCATGTTTCATGAAATTTAGTAATTTCCTCATGTTTCATGATTTAATATCGATTTTCGAAAATAAAATCATTTAATACGATTTTATAAAGTTTTTCTAAAATTTTCAACAACATAACGGCTGCCGATTTACTAACCTCTTGCACAGAAAATACAGTTTTAAATTTCCAGCCAGTACTTCAACCCAAAATTTTTAGCCAATCATGCATCATAATAATTAACACAAAATATTTGCATAAAATATTTCAAATTAATATATGCAGACTAAATATCCTTACAGTGCTGCACATGCATCCCTTACCTTTTTCCAGGTCGGCGGCTTCCTCTTATCGGTCACGCCCGCACTCTATCTCTCCCGATTCCTCATCCCGATCGCTGAAAATAATTTCTGGAAATAAAAATTCTAAAATTTAGAATTTTTTTCCATAATTTATTAAATTTTTCTGAAATTTAATTTTCGGGAATTTCTTAGCGAATTTTCGTAAATTTCCGGGTTGTCGAATTTTCGGGAATCTCCGAATTCCCGAAATTATCTTTTTTCCTCTTTTTCTTCCTTTTTCCTCTTTCTTTCTTCCTTTTTCTTTTCTTTCCCCTTTCGGTTCGGATCGGTTCAGACCGGTTCGACACTCACCGGCCGGTTCCTCCTTCGGCGACCGGTTCTTCACCGGTTCGACACTTCTTCGGCTGGCGGAGATGGCCACAATGCTGGATCCGCCCTCCGTTTCACCAGATTGATGGCGACGCCGGCGGCTCTTCCCTTCCTCTTTTCTCCTTCCTCCGCCGGTTTCCTCTTCGCCGGTGGCTCCTCTCACCTTCCCTTGGTCTCCGCCAGGCTCGTGAGGGGAGTGGCGGTGCCCGGATCGGCCGGCACCTCCGTATCTCCTTTTCCTTTCTCTTCTCAGTTTTGCTTCTGTTTCGTGCCGATTCCTTCTCTGTTTCACTTCGCCGGCGTTAGCGTCGACTTCCTCTTCCTCTCCTCTCACCGGCGACACCTTCTTTCTCCCCTTTCTCCCTCGGTCGGCCCGCCGATTTGGTCGGCTGGCTATTTGGTTTCCTCTCCTCTGTTTGTAACAGAGGAGAGGAAAACTGGGAATCGGGTTATCCCGATTCCCGTTTTCTTCTTTCTTTTTTTTTCTAATTTTATTTATTTATTTATTATATATATAATTATCTTTATAATTATATATAATTATATTTTTAATAATATATATTTTATTTTAAACAATATATATTCACACTTTAATTTAAAAATTATATATATTTCATATATATATTTATTTATATACATAATTGTATATAAAAATATACATGTGTTTATTTAATATAAAATAATATATATCATTTTATAATATATACTATATTTCATATATACATATGTATTTATATAAAAACATATGAAAATATATTTATATAATCTAATTACATAAATATATAATATATGCATTTTATTTCATTTAATTGGATTTCTTAATATCCAATTATTTTCTCCTTTTTTCTTATTTAATTTGGATTTTCATTTATCCAAATTGATTTCCCTCCTTCATTTCTTATTTCCAATTTAATTTCCTTTACACGAATTTCCCGATTCTTTCACTTCCTCAATTCTCGAGATTTTCACCAATATCCCATTCTCACAATTTTATTTATTTCCTCTGATTTATTTTCTCCAATATTTATTTCCAATATTTATAATTTCCAATAAATGAAAAATTTACGGTTATCACACCCTATAAGGGTTCCAATTCCAGGTGATGCCTCATGAGTGTGGTTTTGGTAACCTTGCAGCCACCAGCATTTTCAACTCGTTTCACAAGACTAGCGCCAACATTTGGGACCCCATCTTTAGTTATTTTTAGAGCACCACAGCCTTGTTCAAGAATCACATTCCTATCCTCCCTCTCCATTATCAAAAGTCTAAACCCATAAGGATCATTAACAACAACAAACCTGTTCTTAGTCTCCAAAATCAAATCCATCAAATAAGCCCCTTTAAAATTCTCGCAAACATCAATTTCAAATAACCTATGTGAATTCAATGAAATTAGGTGTTGATTACCTGCTTTCTCCTTCATGTAAAGCTTAAATGGATCATGCCAGCAAACCATCCCGTAGTCTTCCAATAAGTAGACCATGGAAGATAAACTCCTATCATCACCATTAATTTTCTCCATGGAAGCACACTTTATCCATTTCTTAGGTGGATCCAAAGAGTAGACTGAAAGAGAGAGTGCCATTGCCTTCATTTGATCTTGAGCATGTAGATCTCACTTGCAGAAGGGAATCTGGTTGCAGTTTTTGAGCTCATCTAATTTCTGGCAATCCAACTCTGACATTGAATCAATAACTTAGTCCTCAAAAGGTCTAATCTAGTCAATAACAAAGCCAGATTCATTCTGTTTAATGCCTAACATCGAACCATCCTTTTCCTTTTCTTTTTCATCATCAACGACATTAGAATCTGATGTTAAATCACCAACCACACCTTCATTTTCATTTTTTATAGATCTGAGTGAAGCCTTCAAATCATCAAACATCTTATCTACTCTTACCTTCATTTCTTCGATCAATTGCCTGAACTCCTGTCGTTGCTCCTTCGACCATTGATCAATCATGGATACACCGTTTGCCATAGCCAAGAACCGATTACTCTGGTACCAATGTTACAGTCCGAGCCAAGATAGTGCGGAAATTAAGAGAAGAAGATAGGAGAAGGGGAAGAACAGGGGAGAAAGATAGAGACCAGAGAGAAAGAGTACTGAGAGAGAGAAAGTTGATATTTGTTGTGATATTTTCTGATATCTTCCCATACAGCTCTATTCTATTACATATAATGTTTTCCCAATTCACGGGTTCCTCACTTAGTTGTTTTGTGACCATTAACCAACTATTAACTAGTATTTAAAATAGCTAAACAGATATATTTATCAGACCAAGCTGCTATTGTGTGCTACTTGACATCCATTTGGGTATGTAACACATATCCATTAAATATAAGAACAATTGAGCTTAATAAAGCATTCTTCAAGATCAAGCAATCGTATTCTAAGATAGATCCCATAAAAATATTAAATTCGAAGAAAAAAATAAATAATATAAATTTAAAAAATTACCAAATCTTTCTCTCATTCACTTTTTTGTCCAGGCTCCTTCCCTTTTCTTTTGCCATTACTTGATTGAAATCCATTAAAAAAATTCACAAAATATTAAAATGCATTAATATAAAAAAGCGAATCCAAAGCAAAATTGTTTTAAGAAAATAGCAAAATAATAATAGAAAATCAAATCCGCAGAAGATTTGGGCCCCTGCCACTCTCGATGATCAATTTGCTTTTCTTTTCTTTCCAATTCTTTTTTTTCCAAGAGTTGGAAGGTAGAAATGGGTAAAGGGAAAAAGGGGACAAAATAGAAAAAAATATCTATAAAGAAAATGAAAAAGAACAAATTATGAAACCATATATATATATATTAAATTGTTTAGATAGAAAAAAATAAAATAGAAATTTAAAAATTTACCAAATCCTTCTCTCGTTCTCTTTTCTTTTTTCTCCTGGCTTTTCACTTCTCCTTCTGCTATTACTTGACTAAGAATCATAAAAAATATTAAAGTGCATTAATATATTAAGTTGTTTAGATCTAAAAAAAAAATTCTCAGACATGTCGTGAACGAAAAGCAGATCAAAGCAAAACACGAGGTAAAGCTCCTGAGAAAGAGGGACCTTAACCTCGTCGTGAAGCATGGAGAGAAGATCGAAGCAAAAAAATCGAAGTACTGGACCTGGATTTGAGTAAATATACGGAAGCAAAGATTGTTTTTGGATTTCCTACAACATTGTTTATTTATTAAAAATCAAACCTTGGTTCCATGTGGGAAGAAGTCAAACACAAGAATCATCTGAAAGCAAATATTGTTTATGCAATCTATGGCTGGATTTGAGCAAATATTGTCTTGGTGCTATTAAAAAAGAGAACTTTTGTGAGAACCATATGAAAGCAAAGAAAAGCTTGAAGAAAAGCTCAAATGGCTGACAACAAAGTCAGATGCTATTCAATCAAAAAGAAAATATGAGACCTACAAATCAAATTTACTGTTTTGGACAAAATTGTGCTTTAACTCAAATTTTGAAATACAACAAAATACTAAGGGGCCATTTGGTTAGCGAAATTTAAGATTATCTGTGGGAATCATTTGACGGAAAATTATTTTACTTGACGGATTCCTGGTAATATTAGATTTTTGTGTTTGGTTGTATTGGTGAGAATATAAGATTTCTGTATTTGGTTAAAGGAAAGTAAGATTACTTAATTACTTATTTTACTATAATACCCTCCGTATTATTAGTTGATGTAGAGTGAATAACACTTGATATGAATTATATTTAAATTAATTACTTATTTATTTATTTAAGATACTCATTTATTTATTTATTTTGTCCTTTTTTTTATAAGATTTTTGTTATGTAAATTATTTTGATTTAACAAACTATTACTATATTAAATTGATTTTGATTAATCAAAAATCATGGAGTCTATCTTATTATTGGTCCATTTGATTTTAAATTCATTTTTCTCTTCATCAAAATAAGAAAAAAACAATGGTTGTAATATTAGATAGGATGAGGGGTAAAATGGAAACAAAATATAATTATTGGAGGGTAAAATAGGCAAAAAATGGATTCTCCCAGGAAAAAAAAATACCTCAAGATGAGGGGGAATCATTCCCCCCCCCTCCCCATTTCTTCCCCTTTTTGCACTGTTGGTAAAAAAAAAAATTCCTGGTATGAAAACATTCTGCGAACCAAACATGGTAATCATTTGACGAAACAAAAAATTATTGGGGGGAATAAAAAATTTCGGCAACCAAATGCCCCCTAATTCTTAAAATTCATGGAGGCATTAGAAGATATATCTCAAAATTAGAAAACAACTCTATCGTTATAGACAAATGCTTTATGAATTGCTAAAATCATCATCATAAATTTTATTAGACATTTATTCATATTACAAATTAAGGAGGAGGGAAAGTTGAAATCTTGCCTTTGGGATGTTAAAACTCTGCCACAACTCAAAGCTTTCTCGTAACTACATGTTTGATTACCATACTTGCTTAAAAAAAAAAAAGACTAAATCTTTTCTCTAGATTATAAATAAAAGCCATACAACAAAAACAAAAACCCATAAAAAAATAAAAAAAAATACCTAAAATTTAGATTGTAAAGAATAAACGCAACAAAGAAGTAGATAGAAACATAAGTATTTCAATTAGAGAGTAAAAGAGAAAGAGTTTCTCGTTTGAGAACAAAGCCGTTGGCACACAAATTGTATTGAACTATAAATACCAAAAAACTAACATTAACAATAAATTAGGTTCAAGACTAACTTATTTGTTCCAAATTTAAAATTAAAAATATATAAATTCAAAACCCTAATTAAGAGAAAGATAGATGGCTCACCTTCTCCTGCTTCTGCTTCTGGTGAGGAATAATATTACGTATAACACACTAACTAAATTAAATGGACATCATATCTGAGGGCTTAGTAAAAAAGCAAGCGAAATAGCTAGATCATTCAAAGAAGCAGCTAAAAATGCCCATTAAAGGGCAGGGTGGGAAAGTAAGAATAAAGAGATAACCTTTTAATAGACTCCAAAAGAAGGAGATTGGCATCCTTCCTTCTTTTTGAAAAGTGCTCTATTTTTCGATTCCCTTTGCAAAAGATAAAGACCTTGGTTCTCACAGTGAGCAAGGGTTAGCACACTTGCTAAAATAAAAAAACAAAATTTATCTGAAAATAAAAAAGGAAAAACAGATCTAGAATTTTTTTTTTCAAACATATCTAAGCTAAATAAAAACGTTTGTGGTGTGTATGAGTAAGTGTCGAGGAAAGAGAGAAAGTGAGAACAATAATACTATTTTGAGATGAGCATAAATTATTCATGGATAACAAAGTACCCACACATGAAATTATCATTTTGAGAAAGTTCAATATCTAGAAGTTGAGCTATCTTTTTTTTTTTGCTCGGCCATAATTTTAATTTCATTAAACAGGTAAAAGATTACAGCAGTTCAATCCCTGTAAACCTGGGTCAAAAGAAACATACCAAGATAAATCCAAAAAACCTACAATATTATCCCATCCTATCACCTCTCAAAATGGTCCTCAAATCTTGCATAAACCCAGAATCACCATTCCAAATCCCATCATTTGACTACTTTACACCACATTTCTCATGAGCTAGAAATAAAAGATATGAAAGCACTTTTTTCCGAATGTCCTATACCATACAAACAAAATAAATCCCAAGGCTAACTCCTTTCTCCTTAGAATCATAAAATCTTAAGAACACCGATCCCTCTTTCCCCTTTCAATCAATTTCTCATCCTTTCCTGTTGAAACCTCATTATGAATAATTCCCTTTCAATTGAGACCCAGTTTACTTCCATAATCCCATTTCTAGCAGATCACTCCATAATAATATCTTATAATAAAATCCCTTCGAAGCCAACATAATCACCAAAATTCAATCAAACTAAAGAAAACCCATATTACTTCAAAAAGAATCAACCTATCACAAACAATCACAGCAGATAAATAATTTAATTACTTTCCCATATTGACCCAAACCACCATATGTCCTAATTACTGGTCAAAATCCAATCACCTTCTATTAGAAATCCAAATTACAACTCACATGATTTATCTCTGTTTTGTGAATGATTATCACATCCATGATCACTTCACACATTAACCTCTTAAAATTCTTTTCTCGTATAACTAAATAATCTCCAAACATTCCAAGAATCAACCTGATTCTATTCTCCCCTAACCAAAGCCAATTAACCCAACCACCAGAAAACGTCATTTTCTCCTTAAATTAATTCCAGATAATTAGAACAATTCCCAAATTCTCCTGTGACTCAATTTTAATCAAGTAACCAACACCTCCAAAAGTTACAAATATCTACCAACTCTACTAAATCCCAACAATCTTCAAAAAAAATCCCCCTCTAAACAAACCTATAACAATATCATTCTCCCTTCTACACCTTCCAAAATAACAGTTTAATCCTCGTACTATGATAACCAAAGACCATGCAATAACCTGAACTGGAAATAAACATTACCTCCGCCATCCACAAGCAGATTTGTTGTACTCCTTTCTTGCCTTCTAATAGCCTCATTTTCTCCACATTCAGTCGTCTTTTATGCTTTGTAACAAATCCACTCCAGTTACGTTAAAAAAATTTATTTCCTTACAATACAATCCCAAAAGTAGAGTTATACCTGTTTAGCTCTCTTCTGACCTTCTAGCTGTATCAATCTTTCAATCATCGCTCGATCATCACCACCTTCTATCAATCCTAGCTGCTTCCCAATTTTAAGAATCTCCTCTACTTCCTTCAAGTAATCTTTCTCCTCTACTTCCTTCAAGTAATCTTTCTCCCATGCACCAAGGAAATCACCATCTGAAAGTGATCCATTTACGATAGGACTTCCATTCCTTAGATCAAATTTCTTTGCTAATCTCTTTTTAATTTTCTTATCTACTTTCTTCCCTTTTCTGTTGTTTTTACTCAAAATTTCTTCTTCAATATCAGCTTAACTCCTTCACTTTATCATTTTTGGTTTTAAGACGCAGGCAATATTGTCCTCTCCTTCCTCCTTAGTCTCAGATACGTGGGTTTGGTGAAGCTCACTATCCACATCTTGCTTAGAATCTTCTATTTGGGCTCAGTCTGAAGCCCTGCTTTTTACTTCTGAGTTATTATCATCAAGGCCTTCAAAGATATGTAGCCCATTAAAATTTCTTTCCCCCTGATATCATTTCCTTCATCGTTTGAGATTCTATTATTTGAATTAGCATAATGAACCATAAGTCAACCTTCTCCTTGGATTTGTCATCAACCATTTCTTTAATTCCCCCGTCTCCCACGATTTCACTAATTCCAAATTCATTTCCTTTACCCTATAAATCTCATGATTATTTTCCCGACACCTTCAATCCTATCCATTGAATTTACTCTATTCCCCTCTAAATTCACTTCTTCATCATCCTCTGTATGAGCTATCTATGAGCTTAAATGGAAAAGCAAAACAATTTGAAAGTTAGGCATTGTAAGGCATGAAAAATGCAGATTATATGGCATTGAGAATATGGCATCACATCATCAGACATGCTAGAATTGTTATAACAATAGACAACAACATATAACTCTCATGATTCTTCATAATGATTCATGCTGAAAACATTTATTTAATGATCGAGAAAATATTTGAGATAGATTGCTAATGGTTAAGCACTTTTTTAGACATGTGTCTCTGTGTCTGTAATCATTATCTCTATCCAACTCACATCAAGATCTTTTTTTACATCTCTCGCTCATCAATTTTTGGATCTTCACCACTCCATCCTTTTTTTAAACACAATGCCTATAAAAAAATTAGACCAAATCTAAAAACAAAAAATAAGCAGCATTTCAAATCTTTGAAAGAAAAAAGAAACTTATTAGATAAAAATAATTTAAGTAATTATCTGAATAAAACATTATGATGTTGAATGAAGTGAGATCAAATAATCTACTTACATAGAAAACACAGTAACATATGCTTTCATGCACTTTAAAATTTCCCAAAGATGTAAATCACACAATGGCTCTCATAAAGCACCAACATATATATAATTTTTGCAAACTGGAAAAACCAAAACAATGGAAAGGAACTTAGAAACAGAAAACTTAACTACTGCAATCCTAAAAACAGTGACACTGCAGTCCTAAAACCAGGGACAATTTGCCTTGTTGATGATTTTTCTCTTTAAATACATATATAACACGCTTGAAAAGAAGAGATACAAATATATACTTGGCACAAACATATTCTATGAACAGAAACAAATTTAACAGGAAAACTTTAAAAAATCCAATACATATGTACCAATATTCAAAATAAAACTACAAAAACCATACTTACAACTATGTTAGGATGTAATAGATTATGTAGTAGTTTCACTTCTTTAAACTCTCTAATATGAAACTATCCAGGATCAATTAAATAAAAAAAATTGTAATTGTCTTCTTAATTTGATAGTGCTCAACTTATTTCTAAAAAAATTCAAAAGAAATAAAAGAAAATCCTTTTCTACTTGCATTATCTCCTTCAAAGCATTTGCTGCAACCAAAACTAGCGTAAACAATAAAATAAATAAACTTAAAAACAAAAACAATGTGATTGCACTCTCAATTGGCAATATCTCACTTCTTTAACTACTAATAAATTACCCAATTCAAGATTGATCTCCGTATGATCGCAACCAAACATGTGACAACCAATCAACTTGCCCTTCGGGCACAATTAATTAAATTAGGCAATATAAGAAACTTATTAACCGAAGTTGAACTGCTTATGACTTTCTCCTATCTCGTAAAATAGTCATGCTTCAGCCTTGAATTTGTGTTCATCTGTAGCAGCATGCCTTGAACTAGATCTCTTTTGGGATATCTTTATTTTCTCTCTCAATTAAATATGAAAATGTTACTAAACTATCAGCAACATGAGTTAAAATGACAATTTTTTGCTTGTTTAAGCTTACAGCAAAAGAAACAGCATTAACTTATAAATATATATTATATATTTTATTATATATTAATTATATATGTAGACACCATTTTTGTCCGGATTTTTTTCAAATATTTTTAATTAATTAGTTTATATATATTTTTTATTTTAGATTTAGAAATTTTGATTTTGACTTTTTTTTTATTTTCGAAAAAAATATAAAAAAAAAGGAAAAGGAAATCAGAGTTAATTTTGATAGGATTAAAAGATGAAAAATTAATTTGGATTTGGTGGAAAGAAAAATCAGAATTAATATCGGATTTAATATCCGATTCTTGAAATATAAAATTTCCTAAAAAAAGATTGATTCTTGATTTTTTTGAATTACCTAAAATAAAAGGAGAAAACTAGGGTTTTGAAAAAATATAAAGGAGGGACACAAAAGATGAAAGGGGAGAAAAGGAGGACAAAAAAACCTAAAAAAAAAAGGGAAAAAAGGAGCATCCTTATTTTTTGGCCACCTTGCATCGTTCCACCGCCCACGGCCTCCTTTGCCTACTGTGTAGCTGCTCTTCGTTCATCGCACCAGCTTGCACCATCCCCGAGCCGCTGCATCCTCCATTGCTGCTCCTATATGCACCATCAAGCCACTCCACAATCAGTCGGTGCCTGCAAAAGAAGACAAAAGAAGCATTGAAAAAAAAAAGAATAGGAAACAGAGACAAGAAAGAACGAGGAACAGTGCCATTCTCATCAACCCCTGCGTTCCAGTGTTCAGAAATCGCCACAGCCCCTGCGTTCTTGCATTGCTGCCAAGCCATACTACAGCTTAAGCCGTTCCTGCATTCCTCGCCGAGCCCTGCCACCATCACCACCGCTGCGAGCTTCCACCATTGTTTACTGCCTACTGCTGTGTGGCCTTCTATTTCGTTGCTGCCTTCCTCTCTCTCGTCGTTGTAGCCTCTTGGCTTGGTGTGGAAGGCCTTCGGGTAAGGCTTGTTGAAGAAATAACCGAAAGTTAAAGATTCAAAGAAGAAGAAGAACGAGAAAATAGACGAGAAAAAAGAAAAGAAGGGGGTTCTGTAGCCCTCCAAAAAGAAATCAAACCCTATTGCCTTCCTCACGCTTGCTGCACTACTCGTTGTCACCTTCACGCCGTCATCATCGTCAACTGCTAATATTATTTTTACAAGCCACGTGAGACTAAAGCCGAGGAAAAGAAGAAACGTGACTTGCAGTTGTTAAAAAAAAACAAGCTAAAAGTAAGGCTGCAGCTCTACCTTCCATGCCATGAGAGAAAGACAAGAAACATAGTGAATAAAAAGGAAGACGAGACTACAAGAGGAGAGAAACACGTGAGATAGGAGAAAATAGAGGTTTGGAGAAAAAAAAGGAAAAAAAAAACAAAGAAGACGACTTGGCTAGCAGGTCAGCCTTTATTGCATTTTTCTTGTTTGCTTTTAGCTTAATAAATTTATTTGGCTACTAATTGATTATTCTACTTGGCTAGTGGATTGATGATGCAAATAACATGTGGCGTATGTTTATGTCTTGCATGTTGATTTAACTATCTACTTTAAATCACTTACAGTATTTGTAAAAGGTATTGAATAGCACCATGGTTTACTTGGCTATTGAATGATTTGTTTTACTTGGCTAATAAATTGATAATTGGTGGTTTGCTTGTACGTGTTTCATGAGGAATGCCCTTGTCTTGTTTATTTAGTTATTTGCAATTGGAATATTTGAGGAAGGTTTGATTATGTGCTAAATATATAAGGTTTGCAATTATTAATAACACAAAGTAAATTTATAAAATCAAAACCAAATGGTAAATTTTAATTAGTTTTACAAGTGAAGCAACTATAAAAGTTTAATATAAATAAATTAATTATCGAAAAAATAAATGTGGATTATACCGATGATGACAATTTGAGAAAGTCAATTGAGACGTCTTAAAAATGTCTAGGTGAGAGGATTCTCCCTTAAGTTGAGCCAAATAGATGGGATACTTTTGGGAGAATTTTCAATAAAATATAATTCATATTTATTTTAAGATTAAATAGATATAAAATAAATGGAAGGAATAAAAATTAATTAGCAAAGACTAAAATTAAATGAACATAGATAGGAATGATAAATAAATAAGAAATAAGAATTAGGTTGAGAATTAGATTTTATAGAATGAATGTGAATTGTACCAATGATGAAATTTCAAGAAAGTCAATGAGACTCCTTGAAATTTCTAGTGAGAGATTCTCCCTTAGTTGAGCCAAATAGATGGAATACTTTTTGAAAGAATTTTCAATAAATTATAATCCATGTTTATTCTTAATAAATTAAACATGATATAAATTATAAATGAATATACATAAATACAAGAACATAAATTAGATGAAAGATTAAATAAATAGAATGAAATAGTCTATATTGAAAATAATTAGTAATTGTTAAGACTAGATAATAAATAAATAAATATGAGTATACCGATGATGAAATTCCAAGAAAGTCAATTGAGACTCCTTGGATATTTCTAGTGAGATGATTCTTTTTTAAGTTGAGCCAAATTGATGGAATACTTTTGAAAGAATTTCAATAAAAATATAAATTCATGTTTATTAATAAATATAAATAAATGAAATAAATAAAATAAAAAAATTAGATCTAGATTAAAATTAAAGAAATTTAAATAAAGTTAGATAAATAAATAAATAAATAACTAAATAGCTTAAAATAAAATTATAAGAAATAAAATTATTAGATAAAGGAGTAAATGCGAATTATGCCAATGATGAAATTTCAAGAAAGTCAATTGGGACTCCTTGAAAATTTCTATTCTAGGTGAAAAGATTTCTTTTAAGCCGAGCCAAATTGATGAGACTTTTAAGAAAATCTTTAATAAACCATGATCATATTTTCTCTAAATAAAGTAAATAAATAAGACATATAGATAAGAATAAAGTAAGATAAGACTTTAAAAATATATATATATATAGAAATTAATATGGAGTCATATTAGAGCCAAAATTAGAAAGAATAAGATTTTCAGAAAATATTTAATTAATCCGACAATGGAGTTCAAGAAAGTCAATCGAGACTCCTCAAACATCTGAGGTGAGGGAATTTCTAAGGTTGGAGCCAAATTGATGGAAAAATCTTAGAAATATTCCCAATATAAAGCATATCGAAATTAACATAAACACAAGGCAAATTGTAAAGATAACCTAAAACTAGTTGGTACCATTTTAGGATGGGCGTTGTGGGGGTGCAATCCTTCCCTACACGTAACCGTACCCCGAACCCTAGCATCTCGAACGACCAAGCCTTATCCTTATTTTGAATAGGTGACCAATCACACCTAGGTTAGAATGGTTGGTGGCGACTCCATGTCTTTGTTCAGCTATTAGGTTTACTCTAAAACTTAATATGTTAACAGTTTGGCGACTCCACTGGGGATTTAAGAGAGTCAGGCCAATACTTAGTTTTAGGTTGTCTTAGAATTTGCTTAAGAGATCTTAGTAGAAAAAAAAAAAATTAATAATTACATGTTCCTTCGACACACACCTTCACGCGCATTTGCATACATTAGCCCTCTTCCCGGGCTTTAACCCTTTCTTAGGAGGGAGTAGAGTACTTACGCTCTCGAGGTAATACCTCCGCAATGGCTAGCGAAATACTCCCACTCAAATTGAACCTTTCCGTTTGTAGCCTATGATGGGTGATCGGTGCCTTACTAGTCCATGTGGACGATAGTGAGGAACAATTTGGGAACCTTAGAACATTAGACCATCCAAGCCCTACATGTAGAAGCTTAAGGAACCGTCCTAGGATAGAACTATGCCTACCTATAGTATGGAAACCTTGTAGGACACAAGAAGGAGCAATGTTTAACAAAATTTGAAGTATGTGCATATAGCTTTAATCATGTCTTGTTTTGACTCATCATGCATTCTTGTAGGAAAATCTATCTCATAGCAATTGATTGACAAACTTGGTTCTCTACACCCATGGGAAATCGTCTGCAAGATAAGCCTATGTTGGAGGAACTCGCTGATATGGTTAAGCGTATCTGAGGAATCTCAACGCAAGGATGGTGATTGCTTGCCCAGAGATCACGTGTGTAGCCTTCCAGAAAAAGTTCGTCTTGACCTCAAGCAAAATGATCTCACTGAATTGATCGACATTTGGAAGAGTGGGATAAAACAAAGCGGATCGACTTTCAAGAGAAATATGGAGATTTGGCATTGCTTCTTGCTGTACCTGTGGACGATAATTTGATTAGGGCTATGGTGTATTTTTGGATCCCTCGTATAGGTGCTTTGTGTTTAACGAGGTGGACATGGCCCACTATTGAGGATACACGGTCCTTACTTCGTATTAAGGAGTCAGAGAAAAGCAAGGTTTACAAGAAGAATAAGAGGAGCCATCGCAAGTGTTTAGCACAAATGATAGGTATTTGTACAAGAGGTTGACCAACACATCAAGAAGAAAGGGGAAGGTACCTATTTGGGATGGAATTTTCTTCGGAGTTGTTTTGGCAAACAATTGACAGACAAGCAAAGTATGAGCTTAATGGCATTAGCTATTTATGGGATGGTGGTTTTTCCTAGATCATTGCAGTATGTGGAGATTGTTCTTGTAGACCTCGTTGAACAACATGAGCATGAGGTGAATGCTGCTCCGGTTATCTTAGCTGAAACATTTAGCGAGCTACTGTCGTAGGAATGGTGAGGGCGTTTCATCGGTGCATGCAGTTATATATGTGGATGAGGAGTCATTTTAAGTGTGAACGTAGTAAATTCAAAGATGCTTTCCTTGGTAGTATCTTCCTATTAAGGAATTTTGTGAAAGTGAGTGGCCCAAGTTCAAGACAAAAAGGATTGGGTTTCGACTTTGCGCAAAACCACGACCCAAGATGTAGTTTGGTTAGCACCATGGATGCCACGAAGGTCAATGGTGTATAAATGTGGAGGGCAACCATGGGTCCCTTTGTTGGGTGTTGGGGGACTATTACTTATTCTCCCATCATGGTACGAAGACAGCTAGGATATGACCAGTTCATCCCCATGACATTTGGACTCGACCAAAGGGAATACTCCTATATTGAAAAAGGGGCACTAAGGAAGATAGAAGATGATGTCAAGGCTTGGAAGACAGCTTGCAAAATACAAAAGGGAAGATTTATAGATAAAATTTCCCCTGAATATTCTGTCTGGCATGCTAGGCGAGTCAAAGATATTTTACTTCCCCCTGAAGAAGATGAAGCCCACGAAGAGCCTATACCCCGAGACCCCATGATAGACCTGGAGATTGCCAAGAGAAATTAGAGGAAGAAAAGAAAGACCTAGAGAGGGAAATTAAGAAGCTCAAATGTGAAACGGAGGAAAAGCTGGGGAGAAGGGAGCAAGCATATACAAGGGTCCATCAAGAGAAGTATAAGTTGATAGATGAAATCAGATACTTGAAGGAGCAACTCTCAAGGTCTGAAAGTAAACGTTTGCGAGAAGAGAATGAACAACTCAAGACTGAGATACAAAAGAAGAGGACCAAATGTGAAGAACTTGAAGGCAAGGTCATAAGCGAACAGATGAGTTCGCAAGATGCCCTCAATCGATCCCAAGAATACTTGCAGATCTTGCAAAAGGTTGTTAATGAGTTGAATGAGCTAAAGGAGAAGTATGCTACTTTAAGGAGAGCTCGCGATTCACATCTTTTGGTTTCCATGATTGAACAAATTAATGTCATGACACATAGAGCAAGAGACATGGAAGACAGAATAATGGATTTGAAGCTCGGAGTCAGCCCACTTACTGAGCATGGGGAGAATCTGCGATTACTGTTGGACGAGATCCAAGGTCACTACAGTTTGTTGAGGAGGCTTAGGTGGACACCTTAGATTTTCTTTATGGATGTAGTGGATCTTTAATTTTGTTCAACAATTGTTATGAGACTAGTTTTATAAGCATTGGTTTTTTTATGAGTTTTTGTTATAAGACAATCCTTTATTATGCAATAAATTTCTTACAAAGATTTTTCCTACTTTTGCTTTTTCCTTCATGAGCATTTAATAAAAATAATTTTTTTTAATTGTGACAACAAGGTACAAAAATAGCCCTTCCAAATCATTCATACCAAACTCGTGCACGAACTAGAGCAATGGAGAACGAACAATTAGCACGGATTGATAGGATGGAGAAAGTGCAACAAGAGATTGTCAAGGCTCAAGAGGAAACTCGAGAGCAAATGACCAAGATGATGGAATTGATGATGAGTATGGCTAAGGGGAAGGGAGTTGTGCAAGACCTAGCAACAAAAGAAGAATGTTCTAGTGATGATCCACCATACCCTCAAGGGTTCACCCATTAAGCCCAAATGTCTCCAAAGGTTTATGCTCACGCAACACCTTCAGTGGGAGGACAAGGCCATGCTATAGGCCAAAATCAACCTGGTATAGGGTCTTGTCCTGTCGACCCTATTTTCGTCCCAAACTTGGACGATCCTGTTGAACAAGAGAAGTTGAAGAGAGAAGCAGTTGACAATCTAGCTGTAGGGATACAACAGAAATGTGACATGTTGGAGGAAAGGTTGAAAGCCATCGAAGGAAACGATTCCTTTGGGAATGTTGATGCAGAAGAGTTGAGCCTAGTTCTCGATTTGGTGTTGCCCGCAAAGTTCAAGGTTCCGGACTTCGAGAAATATGATGGAACTAAATGCCCGACAACCCATGTTACGATGTTCTGCAGAAAGATGGCAGGATATGCTCGTAATGAAAAGTTGCTCATTCACTGTTTTCAAGATAGCCTTACAGGATCTGCTGCAAGGTGGTATGTTCAGTTGGACAGGAGTCGTATACATTCGTGGAAAGACCTTGCTAGGGCATTTCTAGCCCAATATCGTCACGTAAGTGATATGGCTCCTGATCGCCTTTCTCTCCAAAGCATGGAGAAGAAAACAAACGAGAATTTTAGAGAATACGCTCAAAGGTGGAGAGATGCAGCTGCTGAAGTTCAACCTCCATTGACAGAAAAGGAGTTAACGATGTTATTTTTAAACACTCTCAAAGCTCCTTATTATGAGAGGATGATAGGAAATGTCAGTAAAAACTTTTCTGACATGGTGCTTTCAGGAGAGGCAATAGAAAATGCTATTAAAAATGGCAAGATTGAGGGTGTAGAGGCCAGGAAAGGAGGGTTTCCTAAGAAAAAGGAAGGAGATGTCCAGGCTATCTCTGCAGGAGGTTTTATTCACCAACGCCCATCCAACCAATACCAATCTTATCCTCATGCTATCAATTATGTTTCGCCCCATCCATATCAACTAAACCCACTAACAAATACTCAACCCATTTTTCGCTCGCCAACCCTGAGACCAACCCAACCCTTTACTCAACCTACAAACCTAATGAACAACCCTGGAAGGCCACGCTTCAATCAAGAAAGACCCCCTATCACCCCAATCCCCATAACCTATGCGGAGTTATATCCTAAACTGGTGCAAAACCGTCTTATTGCCCCGTATACCTTGAACCCCTAAAACCCCCATATCCCAAATGGTATGATCCAAACGCAAAGTGTGCTTACCACAATGACAATGTGGGTCACTCTATAGAAAATTGCTTGGGACTGAAGTATAAAGTGCAGGGCTTGATGAAGGCTGGGCAGTTGAGTTTTGAGGAGCCGAAAGCAGAACAAGTTGTGAATGGGAATCCTTTACCAGACCATGGTGGAGCAGCAGTGAACATGTTAAGCAATGAAAAGAAGGATTACATTAAAAGAGCTGTTGCAGAAATAAAGACTCCGTTAAGTCAGGTCTTTGATGTATTAGTGAAGGCAGACATGTTGCAACCAGAAACCTTGATTTTGGAGACCTATATAGATTCGTATGATCCCAATCTGGTTTGTCCATACCACAATGGTGCAGTAGGTCATTCAATTCAGTCCTGTGAAGCTTTTCGTTATAGATTGCAGGAGTTAATGGACTCATATCAAATTGAATTTTGGGAAGGAAGAGGAAAAGGGAATGAGATTAGTGTGATTGATGACGACCTAAAGTCAAAGCCTCTGAAAATCCATCTTGAGGAAAAATCAAGCCAAGCTAGTGGGATCACAATCAAAGCTCCTATTCCGTTTCCATACAAAGACAACAAGGCGGTACCTTGGAGATATGGCTATGATATAGTAATGAATGGAGAAAGAGAGCATATGTCCCCTAAAAGTCTCGAAACAGCGAATATCACTGGAGTTGGGGGAATGACACGAAGTGGGCGTTGCTATAGTCCTGAAATGTTAGCTAAAGCTAGAAAAGAGAAGGCAGGAATTGTGGAAGGGGATAGGGCTAACCCGATAGAGGTTCAAGAGACAAGATGTCAAGAGTCTATTACGAAAGAAGATGCCGATGAGTTTTTGAGCTTGATTAAGCATAGTGAATACAATATTGTCGAGCAGTTGAACAAAACACCGGCAAAGGTTTCACTCTTATCACTTCTCCTGAATTCTGAGTCTCACAGAAATGCTTTATTAAAGGTGTTGAATCAATCATATGTACCTCCTGATATATCCATGGACAAAATGGACAATTTAGTCGGTAATTTGGTGGCTTCAAATTATATATCTTTCAGTGATGATGAGATTCCTGCGGAAGGGAGGGGAAGCACCAAGGCTCATCACATCACAGTCAGGTGCAAGAGCCACACAGTTGGCAGGGTTCTCATTGATAATGGCTCGGCTCTCAATGTGATGCCTATGTGCACTTTGTTAAGGCTACCAGTGGATTCATCGTATATGCGAAAAAGCAACATGATTGTCAAAGCATTTGATGGAGTCCGTCGAGAAGTGTTGGGCGATATAGAGATACCTGTGGAGATTGGTCCATGTACTTTCAATATACAATTCCAAGTCATGGATATTGCGCCTTCATATACTCTTTTGCTAGGAAGACCTTGGATACACACGACAGGAGCTGTCCCTTCCACTCTCCATCAAAAGGTGAAGTTTTTTGTGGGGAATCAACAAATCTCAGTTTCTGGAGAGGAAGACATCTTTGTCACTCAATCTCCAAGCACTCCGTATGTTGAGACAACAGAGAATGCATGGGAATGTTCATATCGAGCTTTTGAGTTTGTTAATGCAACTTACATAGGAGAAGGTTCGAAATTATATGCTCCTCACCTGTCAGCAGCTACAGAGATGGCGGTGAAGCAAACCATGGGCAAAGGTTGGTATCCAGGAGTCGGATTGGGAAGAAACCACCAAGGGATTAGAAAGGCCATCACAATTTTGGAAAGCAAGGACAGGTTCGGGTTAGGATACAAACCAACTTGGAAAGATAAAGCAAAGAAGATGGAAGAAAAGAAAGAGAGGCGAATAGCACAGTTGAAAGGGGACGAATTTGAAACTGAGAAATTGGTCATTCCTTACTTTTATGACACCTTCTATTGTGGTGGATATCAGACTGATGATGAAGGAGGGAAATTGGCGATGCAGCTTGAGGGGGATCTCTCTGATTTATCCATTCACATGGTAGATGAGAAGATATCAGAGGAGAATGTAGCTGGACGGTTTGTGCATGTGACCCCTCCAGGAGCTGAGTTGAAGAATTGGACGATTTTGGAGTTCCCAGAGATTTCCTTTGAAAAGTAATAATGCAATTGTCTTTTTCTTTTATGTTTTGAATATGTTTTGAATAATTCAAGTTGGATTTTTAGTGCTTCAGCCCAAAAGCACCTAAATAATTTTTATGTATGGGCCAACTTTGTTATTTTCCATTTCAATAAATGATTAGCATTATGCATTCCTATTTTCCCAGTCATTTTTTTTTCTTTTCTTTCTTTTCTCTTTCTTTCTCTAGCATGCCAACACTGAAAATACCTATAATTTCCCATCTCATCTATTTTCAGGTATCAAAACAATAAACAAGATGATAATAATGTCAATAATTCAGAAATTGATTTTGAAAACCCTGCTCAATTTGGTGAATCTGATAATGAAGATGTCTTTACGGACTAGCCTTTACCCCGTGACTTGTTGAGATCGATGGAAGAAGATAGGAAACCAATTGAACCTCATCAGGAAGTTGTTGAAATAATTAATTTGGGAGATGAAAAAGATAAGAAAGAGGTCAAAATCGGAACATCGCTAGCATCAGATGAAAGAAAGGGTCTTAAGGAGTTACTTCGTGAATATGTAGATGTGTTTGCTTGGTCTTACCAAGATATGCCTGGCCTTGATACTGATATTGTGGAGCATAGATTACCTTTGAAACCAGAGTGCAAACCAGTACAACAAAAGTTAAGACGCATGAAGCCGGAAATGTTGTTGAAGATCAAAGAGGAAGTTAAAAAGCAATTTGATGCAGGTTTTCTTGAAGTGGCCAAATACCCGGAGTGGGTAGCTAATATTGTCCCTGTTCCTAAGAAGGATGGAAAGGTGCGGATGTGCGTGGATTATCGGGATTTGAACAGAGCTAGCCCTAAAGACAATTTCCCGCTTCCTCACATTGACACCCTTGTGGACAATACAGCGAGGCATTCCATATTTTCATTTATGGATGGCTTTTCCGGCTATAATCAAATCAAGATGGCTAGAGAAGATATGGAAAAGACTACTTTCGTGACAATGTGGGGAACATTTTGCTACAGGGTCATGCCATTCGGATTGAAGAATGCTGGAGCTACATATCAAAGGGCTATGGTTAGTCTTTTCCACGACATGATGCATAAAGAGATTGAGGTGTACGTGGATGATATGATTGCAAAGTCTCGTGAAGGAGACGACCATGTGACTAATCTTAAGAAGCTCTTTGAAAGGTTGAGGAAGTACCAGTTGAAGTTAAACCCAGCCAAGTGTACATTTGGGGCAAGATCTGGAAAATTATTGGGATTTGTAGTTAGCGAAAGGGGAATAGAAGTTGATCCGGACAAAGTGCGTGCCATTCAGAACTTGTCCCCTCCTCGCACCACCAAAGAAGTAAGAGGTTTCTTAGGGAGGCTAAACTACATTTCCAGATTTATATCTCAACTTACTTCAAAATGTGATCCAATTTTCAAGCTTATTCGTAAACATGACTCTGGGGAATGGAATGAAGAATGTCAAAAGGCCTTCGATAAAGTCAAGGAGTACTTATCAAACCCGCCTGTGTTAGTACCTCCTATTCCTGATAGACCTTTGATTTTGTACTTGACAGTTTGCGAAGGTTCAATGGGATGTGTACTGGGACAACGAGATGAGAATGGCAAGAAAGAACAAGCCATCTATTACCTAAGTAAGAAATTCATTGACTACGAAGTGAAGTATTCTCAATTGGAAAAGATGTGTTGCGCTTTAGCTTGGACAGCCCAAAGACTCAGACAGTACATGTTATATCACACGACTTGGTTGGTGGCTAAACTTGATCCTTTGAAGTACATTTTCGAGAAACCATCTTTGTCTGGTAGAATAGCAAGGTGGCAAGTCATGCTTTCTGAGTATGATATTATATATGTGACTCAAAAGGCCATTAAAGGGAGTGTAATCGCTGATTTCTTAGCAGACCGGGTTGCCGATGACTATGTGCCTATGAAACTCGATTTTCCAGATGAGGATTTGATGGCTGTATTTCAGGTAGAAGAAGAGAAGCTAGCTAAGAAATCATGGAGAATGTTCTTTGATGGAGCATCCAATGCTTTTGGGCGAGGAGTAGGAGTGGTCCTGATATCCCCAGAAGGAGATCATCACCCGATTACTGCAAGATTGGACTTCAACTGTACCAACAACGTAGCTGAGTATGAAGCATGTGTCATGGGTTTGCAAGCCGCCATTGAAAAGAAGATTGATGTGCTCGAAGTGTATGGAGATTCGGCTCTAGTCATCTACCAGTTGCGAGGTGAATGGGAAACTAGGGATTCGAAGTTGGTCCAGTACCAAAAATACATAGCCGGTTTAATTGATCAGTTCAAAAGTATTCAGTTTGAGCATCTACCTCGAGAGGAGAATCAAATGGCAGATGCTCTAGCCACTTTAGCTGCAATGTTCAAGTTGGACAGTAATGCTGAAATTCAACCCATCAGGATGAATATGAAGAATTCACCAACGCATTGTGCAAGTTTAGAAGAAGAAGTCGATGGAAAGCCTTGGTACCATGACATCTTACAGTACATTAAAAACCAACAGTACCCAAAACATGCTTCGGAGAATGACAAAAGAATCATTAGGAGAATGGCAATGGGATTCTTTTTAGACGGGGAAGTCTTATACAAAAGAAGTCGAGACCAGGTGCTTTCGAGATGTGTGAATATTGCAAAAGCTAAACAGATATTAGAGGAGGTACATGAAGGATCTTGTGGGGCACATGCTAATGGTCATATGATGGCAAGACAAATAATGAGAGTGGGTTATTATTGGTCAACCATGGAAAAAGACTGTATTAACTACGCTAGAAAATGCCACAAATGTCAGATTTATGCTGACAAGATTCATGCTCCATCGGAGGCTCTGCATGTATTAGCCCCTCCTTGGCCTTTCTCTATGTGGGGGATGGATGTGATAGGACCCATTACACCAAAAGCTTCAAATGGACATCGGTTTATTTTTGTGATGATTGATTATTTTACCAAGTGGGTAGAAGCGGCATCTTTTGCTAGTGTGACACGAACGGCAGTATGCAAATTCATAAAGAAAGATATCATATGCCGATATGGACTTCCAGAAAGAATTATTTCAGATAATGCTCGTAATTTGAATAACACAATGATGGAAGAAGTTTGTGCACAGTTCAAAATCAAGCATCACAATTCGACGCCGTATCGACCACAAATGAATGGGGCAGTAGAGGCCGCGAACAAAAATGTCAAGAGAATAGTGGGAAAAATGACAGAAACTTATAAGGATTGGCATGAAAAGTTACCTTTTGCCTAGTACGCGTATAGAACGTCAATGCGCACGTCTACTGGGGCAACCCCATTCTCATTAGCGTACGGGATGGAGGCAGTGCTACCAATTGAAGTAAAGATTCCGTCATTAAGGGTCTTAATGGAAACACAATTAGAAGAGGCAGAGTGGGTACGGGAACGCTATGAGCAATTGAATCTTATTGACGAGAAAAGGCTTGTAGCTTTATGCCATGGCCAGTTGTACCAAAGGAGAATGATGAAAGCACATGATAAGAAAGTCCGACCTAGGAAATTCCGAGAAGGGGATCTGGTTTTGAAGAAGATCCTCCAAAATCAACAAGATAGGAGGGGAAAATGGGCGCCAAATTGGGAAGGACCATATGTAGTGAAGAGATCTTTCTCTGGTGGGGCATTAATATTGGCAAATATGGACGGTGAGGACCTGCCAAACCCCATCAATTCCGATGCTGTGAAGAGGTATTATGCCTAAAAAAACAAATAAAAAAAATAATAAAAAATAAAGAAAAAGAAAAAGAGCAATAAAAAGGAGGATTTAAATCGAAAACCCGAAAAGGGCGGTTTAAATCAATGGGGGAGACGCTTATGTTGAAAACCTGAAAAGGCAGCTTAAGTGTAGGGGAAAGATTAGCATCGAAAATTTTGTGATATCAAAGGAAAAGGTTTAGTCCGAAGGGCTCTGCAATATTAGACAAACTGATGGAGTAGGCTTTTCGAAAGAGAAATTTGAATTAATTCGATCAGAATTGTCAGAATGTTGATTGTTGAGATATTTGATTGTTTTGTCAATGCAATTATTCCTTGTAATATTCCTCTGTTCAGATATGCTTGATGTTTATAATAAAATAACCTCTCTTCCAAACTTATCTCGTATCTACTACCATTCACCTTCTTACCTTGATTGGGAAAATCGAAATTTGCATTATGTTAGTCATATTGTTAGGATGGAAATTAATAGATGATTGGCAAACATTTTTTAAAAAAAAATGAGAGAAAAAGATAATTGCATTGCTTAAAAAAGGGAAAGAAGAGGGACAGAAATATAGTGGAATATCAAAAGATTGGTAAATTAAGTCGAATACACCAGCTGCTTAGAAACAAAAAAGGGGAAGAATGAAGATTGAAGGTGATGATATGAGAAAGTCGCTAACTGGTTTAAAGACAAGATTGGTCCAAAAAAAAAAAAGAAATGGGGTTTTGAGCCTTTGTTGTCACAATTATAATGAAATTATTTTTAGCATGCATCCCGTTCATTTCAAAAAGAAAGACATTTTTAAAGAATGAGAAATTTAAAGTTTCAGGGCCTTCCTAGTCGAAGGAGCATTTAAGAGATGAGAAATTTAAAGTTTCAGGGCCTTCCTAGTCGAAGGAGCATTTTGGAGATGAGGAAATTTAAAGTTTCAGGGCCTTCCTAGTCGAAGGAGCACTTTCAGATGAGAAGAAATTTAAAGTTTCAGCGCCTTCCTAGTCGAAGGAGCACTTTCAGATGAGAAAAGTTTCAAAGTTTCAGGGCCTTCCTAGTCGAAGGAGCACTTTCAGATGAGAAAAGTTTCAAAGTTTCAGGGCCTTCCTAGTCGAAGGAGCACTTTCAGATGCGAAGAAATTTAAAGTTTCAGGGCCTTCCTAGTCGAAGGAGCACTTTCAGATGAGAAAATTTTAAAGTTTCAGGGCCTTCCTAGTCGGAGGAGCATTTTTAAGAGGAGAAATTTTAAAGTTTCAGGGCCTTCCTAGTCGAAGGAGCATTTTGGAGATGAGAAATTTAAAGTTCCAGGGCCTTCCTAGTCGAAGGAGCATTTTGGAGATGAGAAAATTTAAAGTTTCAGGGCCTTCCTAGTCGAAGGAGCATTTTGGAGATGAGAAAATTTAAAGTTTCAGGGCCTTCCTAGTCGAAGGAGCATTTTGGAGATGAGAAAATTTAAAGTTTCAGGGCCTTCCTAGTCGAATGAGCATTTTAGAGATGAGAAAATTTAAAGTTTCAGGGCCTTCCTAGTCGAAGGAGCATTTAAGAGATGAGAAAATTTGAAGTTTCAGGGCCTTCCTGGTCGGAGGAGCATTTTCATGATGAAAACCAATTTCTTTTAGAATAAGTAAATATCCACAAAAAAAAAGGGGGAACAAAACAAAAAAATTGAAAAAAAGAAAAAATAATAATAAAATGAATGCGGAAAAAATGGATGTCTATGTCTTTGCACAATTACTATTTCATAGCAAATGTACAAAGAGGGGCAACTGTAGACACCATTTTTGTCCGGGTTTTTTTCAAATATTTTTAATTAATTAGTTTATATATATTTTTTATTTTAGATTTAGAAATTTTGATTTTGACTTTTTTTTTTATTTTCGAAAAAAATATTAAAAAAAGGAAAAGGAAATCAGAGTTAATTTTGATAGGATTAAAAGATGAAAAATTAATTTGGATTTGGTGGAAAGAAAAATCAGAATTAATATCAGATTTAATATCCGATTCTTGAAATATAAAATTTCCTAAAAAAAGATTGATTCTTGATTTTTTTTGAATTACCTAAAATAAAAGGAGAAAACTAGGGTTTTGAAAAAATATAAAGGAGGGACACAAAAGATGAAAGGGGAGAAAAGGAGGACAAAAAAACCTAAAAAAAAAGGGGAAAAAGGGAGCATCCTTATTGTTTGGCCACCTTGCATCGTTCCACCGCCCACGGCCTCCTTTGCCTACTGTGTAGCTGCTCTTCGTTCATCGCACCAGCTTGCACCATCCCCGAGCCGCTGCATCCTCCATTGCTGCTCCTATATGCACCATCAAGCCACTCCACAATCAGTCGGTGCCTGCAAAAGAAGACAAAAGAAGCATTGAAAAAAAAAGAATAGGAAACAGAGACAAGAAAGAACGAGGAACAGTGCCATTCTCATCAACCCCTGCGTTCCAGTGTTCAGAGATCGCCACAGCCCCTGCGTTCTTGCATTGCTGCCAAGCCATACTACAGCTTATGCCGTTCCTGCATTCCTCGCCGAGCCCTGCCACCATCACCACCGCTGCGAGCTTCCACCATTGTTTACTGCCTACTGCTGTATGGCCTTCTATTTCGTTGCTGCCTTCCTCTCTCTCGTCGTTGTAGCCTCTTGGCTTGGTGTGGAAGGCCTTCGGGTAAGGCTTGTTGAAGAAATAACCGAAAGTTAAAGATTCAAAGAAGAAGAAGAACGAGAAAATAGACGAGAAAAAAGAAAAGAAGGGGGTTCTGTAGCCCTCCAAAAAGAAATCAAACCCTATTGCCTTCCTCACGCTTGCTGCACTACTCGTTGTCACCTTCACGCCGTCATCATCGTCAACTGCTAATATTATTTTTACAAGCCACGTGAGACTAAAGCCGAGGAAAAGAAGAAACGTGACTTGCAGTTGTTAAAAAAAAAACAAGCTAAAAGTAAGGCTGCGGCTCTACCTTCCATGCCATGAGAGAAAGACAAGAAACATAGTCAATAAAGAGGAAGACGAGACTACAAGAGGAGAGAAACACGTGAGATAGGAGAAAATAGAGGTTTGGAGAAAAAAAAGGAAAAAAAAACAAAGAAGACGACTTGGCTAGCAGGTCAGCCTTTATTGCATTTTTCTTGTTTGCTTTTAGCTTAATAAATTTATTTGGCTACTAATTGATTATTCTACTTGGCTAGTGGATTGATGATGCAAATAACATGTGGCGTATGTTTATGTCTTGCATGTTGATTTAACTATCTACTTTAAATCACTTACAGTATTTGTAAAAGGTATTGAATAGCACCATGGTTTACTTGGCTATTGAATGATTTGTTTTACTTGGCTAATAAATTGATAATTGGTGGTTTGCTTGTACGTGTTTCATGAGGAATGCCCTTGTCTTGTTTATTTAGTTATTTGCAATTGGAATATTTGAGAAAGGTTTGATTATGTGCTAAATATATAAGGTTTGCAATTATTAATAACACAAAGTAAATTTATAAAATCAAAACCAAATGGTAAATTTTAATTAGTTTTACAAGTGAAGCAACTATAAAAGTTTAATATAAATAAATTAATTATCGAAAAAATAAATGTGGATTATACCGATGATGACAATTTGAGAAAGTCAATTGAGACGTCTTAAAAATGTCTAGGTGAGAGGATTCTCCCTTAAGTTGAGCCAAATAGATGGGATACTTTTGGGAGAATTTTCAATAAAATATAATTCATATTTATTTTAAGATTAAATAGATATAAAATAAATGGAAGGAATAAAAATTAATTAGCAAAGACTAAAATTAAATGAACATAGATAGGAATGATAAATAAATAAGAAATAAGAATTAGGTTGAGAATTAGATTTTATAGAATGAATGTGAATTGTACCAATGATGAAATTTCAAGAAAGTCAATTGAGACTCCTTGAAATTTCTAGGTGAGAGGATTCTCCCTTGAGTTGAGCCAAATAGATGGAATACTTTTGAAAGAATTTTCAATAAATTATAATCCATGTTTATTCTTAATAAATTAAACATGAATAAAATATAAATGAATATACATAAATACAAGAACATAAATTAGATGAAAGATTAAATAAATAGAATGAAATAGTCTAGATTGAAAATAATTAGTAATTGTTAAGACTAGATAATAAATAAATAAATATGAGTTATACCGATGATGAAATTCCAAGAAAGTCAATTGAGACTCCTTAGATATTTCTAGGTGAGATGATTCTTTCTTAAGTTGAGCCAAATTGATGGAATACTTTTGAAAGAATTTTCAATAAAAATATAATTCATGTTTATTAAATAAATATAAATAAATGAAATAAATAAAATAAAAATAAATTAGATCAAGATTAAAATTAAAGAAATTTAAATAAAGTTAGATAAATAAATAAATAAATGAACTAAATAGCTTAAAATAAAATTATAAGAAATAAAATTAGTTAGATAAAGGAGTAAATGCGAATTATGCCAATGATGAAATTTCAAGAAAGTCAATTGGGACTCCTTGAAAATTTCTATGTGAAAAGATTTCTTTTAAGCCGAGCCAAATTGATGGGACGCTTTTAAGAAAATCTTTAATAAACCATGATTCATATTTATTCTCTAAATAAAGTAAATAAATAAGACATATAGATAAGAATAAAGTAAGATAAGACTTTAAAAAATATATATATATATATATATATATAGAAATTAATATGGAGTCAATATTAGAGCCAAAATTAGAAAGAATAAGATTTTCAGAAAATATTTAATTAATCCGATGATGGAGTTCAAGAAAGTCAATCGAGACTCCTCGAACATCTTGAGGTGAGGGGAATTTCTAAGGTTGGAGCCAAATTGATGGAAAAATCTTAGAAATATTCCCAATATATAAGCATATCGAAATTAACATAAACACAAGGCAAATTGTAAAGATAACCTAAAACTAGTTGGTACCATTTTAGGATGGGCGTTGTGGGGGTGCTAATCCTTCCCTACACGTAACCGTACTCCCGAACCCTAGCATCTTCGAACGTAGACCAAGCCTTATCCTTAGTTTGAATAGGTGACCAATCACACCTAGGTTAGAATGGTTGGTGGCGACTCCATGTCTTTGTGTCTAGCTATTAGGTTTACTCTAAAACTTAATACGTTATGACAATATATTATATATATATATATATATTTATATGAAGCATTCAGGATCATATAATATTTGAATAAAGTGAAACATAAAATCTTAGTAAACGACAAAATAATTTCAAATACATTAAAGAGAATGAACAGAAACTAATTTCACTACAATGATGCAAAGTAAGTCTAAAATTCCAAAACAAATGCAATAGCTATATCATCAGAATTGAAAGAAAAGAGATAATGTTAACTTTGCGACAATAACACATAATTGCTTCAAAGTGAACATTGTCTCTTTGAAGCAATAATATATATTTCCAAGTAAAAATAAACAAACTAAATAACGCATATTAATATACTTCCCGTAGATTTATCATAAAACGTAAAATTTTGCATTTGACAAAATGCGTTGTTGGCAGCCATCAACTCAACAAATAGAACCCATGCTTCCCCACTAGACTTTGGCATTTTGAGTCGACAACATCCAAAATCCTTTCATAATGAGAGAATAAAGCATAAAGGGATCTCCTTAATTTTGACAAAAAAGACACTCCATTTTAAAGGGAATGTCAAAATTGAGATAAGATGACATTTGGCTGGTCTACATGGATGAAACATACAGTATGAATAATTCAATTGTCACTTTAAAAAAAACAGTCACAAATTTGGAAGCTTTTAAACAACAATAGTAGCATGCCTGTTCCAAATATATGAAACCTTTTTTTTTTTTTTACTTTGTATCTAAGAAAGCTTTAGATTGAATCTAATGCAAGGTTCCAAGAGGCATCAACTAAATACCTGAAAAATCTACAACTTTTGGCTCCATGTGTTTACCACTGCAAATAACTACAACCTTAAACACTTCTTCTTTTGATGCAGCAGAAATAATAGCCCTGATTCACAATTAAATACGAAAATGATCCTAAACTATCAGCGATATGAGTTAACATGATAGTTTTTTACATGTTTAAGCTTACTCCAAAAGAAACACACAACATGAACATATATATATATATATATATTTATGAAGCATTCAGGAGCAACAACAAATCATATGATAATTTGATAAGATAGCATTGACTTATTATATAAGATGATAAACAAAGCATGGTTATCATATAATATAAAATAGTTTGCTAATATTTTACATGAATTATCAGTTCAACTGCTAAGATGCTTACCTTTGTTTGATTCTAATCATATTATTTTAGAATTCTAATCATATCATTTTAGATTTCAATAATTCCATTAAGAGAAACGAAAAAAAAAGGAACGAAAACACCATAGACATTTAAGGCCACATTTTTATAAACTAACAAATATTTTAAAAGTAATTAATGCGTGCCTTACTTCTCCAACAACCCAGAGCAGTAAATTGAATACTAACCTTTGAGACAAAATTCCACATGCATGATAATAGCATTAAACGATTACAGGACAAACAATGAAATAAGACATGCCAAAAGAGGGTTTTCTACATAGATTTAGAAATGGAGCTTTTTTTTTAAGACTTGATAAACTGAGTGTTGGCTAACCTAACAAAAAAAAAAAGCCAAACAAAATCCAAGGGTCAATAAAATTGTGGACATGGTAAGCACCTTTGAAACAAAGCAGAACAAAATTAAAAAGAAATCTTGCCTTCAAATGGCGAATAGAACAAAGTGGGTTTGACAGAATAAAGAGAGACTCGATTCTTGCTTAAGCACCAAAGGAGCTTGAATGATGGCTTACCAGTCGGAACAATCCCCAATGCTAACTACTGTTGTTTTTTTAGCAATAAACATATATATACATAACAGCCTTTGAGCTCCTAAAAAAAGAAATAGGAAATCAAAATTTAAAAAAAAAAGTTTAAGGGCTCTTAGGGCTCTTAATTCTTACCAGCACTTCCTACTTCTTCCACCATCACAATCTCATCAGGTGCCTTTCAGTGAATGAAGGAGTATTTGTCATTAAACATTTTTTAATGACAAATACTCTGGGTATTTTTTGAAAAAATAAAAACATTAAAAAAATCATTAAGCTTATTTCGCTTTTGAAGCTTCACGCCAAGAGTTCAACACTAACTATACCAAACATAATGCAATCTTTGAGATGACAAATTTAGTTTCCCTATCAAAATGAAGCAGAAGCTTGGAAGCAGGTTGACAGAAGAAAAGGCAGGAACAGTAAAACCAGCAAAGAATTGACATCCCTTACTAAATTTATCATTTTGTTCAACAATGAACTGAAGGAAAACATGATAGTCAGTAGAGGTGGCAAAAACTGATCTGAGCCCGAAAACCCTCTCGAATTTGCTCGTGATCAGTCCGAATTGGCCAAAAAAATCAAAGGTCCGTAACCAAAAATGCCCGTAACCGAAAAAGCCTGAAACTGAAAAAACCCGAACTCGACATAACCCGAGACCGATCCGATTCGAAACCCGTAAAAATCGAATTTATAACTCGAGAAAACCCGAATTATAATTATATAATTATTATTTAAAAATAAATAAATAATTAATACACTTTTTTAATTAAAAATTTTAAAATTTTGAAAATAGTTATTATTTATTATACAATTTTATCAATTATGTATTAGCAGCAAAATAAATATCGAATCTTTTTAATTCAATTAAATTAATTTAAAACACCATAATATATAATATCAAATAATCTTTAATATTATACTTATTGCATTTGTAATAATAAATATATTATTAATTTAACATTTGATTTTATTATAAAAATCATTTTAAAATTTTATTATTTTTATTTTATAGTAAAATTTTAATTTTAATACAATAATAAATCAAATATATAAAAAATTATATAATTTCAATATTTGTTTGAAACTTTGAATTTTTATATTTTGTGCAACACATTAAAAATATTTTTAATAAAATTAAATGTAAATTATATTTTCTTAAAGTTTCAATTATAGAAAGATATTGAATTTAGATTTAAAAAAATCTAATCTTAAAATTAAAATTCAAGTTTTTAAGATTAGAAAAAGTTAAGTAATTAAATTAAACAATATAAGTACAATTTTTTTTATAAGCTTGGACATCATTGAAATAAAAAATTATAAATCAAGCTAGTGGTAATTTTATTTTTAGCCTTAAAACAAAAGACATTAATAAATCATGCTAGTGATAATTAATTATTTATTATATTATAATAATCTTATACATGAATAAACCAATTTGGTATCTTATAATAATGATTTGTATATTATATTATAATAATCTTTTAAGAATAAATTATGTAATCTCTTAGCGTGTAAGCATTATTTTGATAGAATTAAGTATTTATTAAAAATAATTTATTTATTATCTATTAAATGTAAAATAAAAATGTGGATAAAAATAATAATTCTAATAGTAAATTAAAGTGTAATTTAATAATATATTAGAGTAGTATTACTGTGTAAGTGGTAATTTTAATAAAATTTGTTTTTATACTTTATTAATATTATTATTCATTATATTTAAATAACTAGCAATATATTAATTAATTTAGTAATATCTACTATTTAATATTTTAATTAGATATTCGATCAATTGGTGTATATCTAATATTATTATGTTAATGTGAACATGAAAAAATTAATACTCAATTGGTGTATAACTGTATATGATATGATTATATCAAATGTTGTTATTTATAATATAATGTCAATTGGTGCATATAACTTGTTTAATTTAATGTTCTAAATTTTTAATGAGATATTTGATTAATTAATGCGTACGAGTACGGTTATATTTAATATAATAATGTTATATTATGATTTATGTACAAACTAAAAACAAAATAAATATAAATTTGAGGTAATTAATTGGCCAATTATTCATAATATTAAATATTTTTTAATGTATACTTTAATTTTATTCAACATTATAATTGAACAATTAGTTAACTAGTTATGTGGTTAGATTTAATTTAATTACTAATTATGTTGGTATTTAAAAGACAAAATAAATGTAAAAAAAATTCTTAAAAATTTAAAATTTTATTAAAAATATAATATTATTATTAAAAAATCTAATAAAACAAAGTGAAAAAAAAAAAGAAATTTATTATACTAAGAGTGTCTAAATTCCAATGACCCAATGTTGACCCCCAAAAAATACAATAACCCAATAAGTTATTGATAAGAATATAAAATCATTTATATAAATGTTTAATTGTTTAGTGTGATTTATTTATAATTTGTTAATTATTTATTTGTATAGCTAATACTTTTGGATTTTTCACTTTCTTTTAGTTTTACTATATATATTTGACTCACTTAAAAAATAAATTTTTATATAATTATTAATATATAAATATATATATTTTATAACAAATGTGAATATTACAGGAAATTAAAAAATAAATAATAATTGTCAAGTAATAAAAATATTAAAATGTAAAAATTTATATTTATATAAATATTTATTAAATTTTAACTTTAATTTGACATTTCTATTATATTTTTATTTAATTATATAAAATTAAATTAATTATTACATTCAAAATTACAAAATATTTAGAATTATAAAATTTTAAAATAATTTAACTAAACCTACTAAGTCAACTTGATTAAAATTGAACAAAACCTAAAATCAGATGGAAACTGTAGATAACCGAACCTGAAAATACCCAAAACGAAAAAAATCCAAACTAAAAGTATCAAAATCTAAAAAATTTAACACCGAAAAAATTCAAAACTGAAAAAAATCGAAACAAAAAACTCGAATCCGAATATAATTCGGATCGAATTTGTCTGGACCGACCCATTTACTCCCCTCTAATAGTCAGGGGCAAAGCACGTCAAAAATCACAGGCAAAAACGACATTGAAAATATAATCAGCGGGTCCCAGCAATGATGACCCGAAATGCCTAATGAAATTACAATGTAAGACAAAACAAAAACCAATTTTCCGCCACAAACCTACAGCACCAAAAACATAAGTGAAGGGTAAAACCGTGAAAACATGCAAAGGCCGGAAACCATGGAGCAAAGCGGGCTACGTGGCAGCATGCGAAGACATGAACGCAGCCAATAAAGCGGTATGCGAAGACATGAACGCGGCCAAAGAGAGCATCAAAGTAGAAAGATGAAGAGAAAGTAGTGACGTGGCGCGAAGACAAAGCAAGCCAAAGAAAAACAAAGCATTGTGTCCACCAGAAAATATTGCAATTTTTGAAAGGGGTAAACGTGGTTTCACCTGGTGCTGAGAAAGGCATCAAACTTTGAAGGAGGAAACGTGGCTTCACCATATGCCGAGAAATGCACCGTTTTTGAAGGGGGAAACGTGGCTTCACCATATGTCGAGAAATGCACCGCTTTGAAAGAGAAAATGTGGCTTCATCAGATGCCGACAAAGGCACCACTTAAATTGTATTAATTATAGATAGATAGATTTACAGTTATGCCACCAGTCATAACAGTAAAATACTCACCACAAAAAATAATCAAATATTGGTGAACATTGATGATAAGTTACTAGCAGGAAAAATACTCACCACAAAAAATATAGGTGAACATTGATGATAAGTTACTCGAGCATGAATTCAATGAATAAAATTTCTATTCTAATCAAGTTGTTAGCATATTACAATCACGAGTTTACGATATCTACAATTTGTACTTAAAGCAATGAGAACTGCAGCCAATGTCTGCTGCTTTTCTCTGCAATATCAGTGCCTTTCTTCTTCATTTTTTCTCTTCATTCTCCGTAGAATATTGCCAACGATAGCTTATAAATAATACTGCGTTTCATTCATTCAAACAATTTGTAGCAAGATAGAATAGATACCCTCAAGAAGTTGAATTGAATCTCAGAAGAGAGTTATGTCAAAGTTTTCGCAGTTTTTTGAGCAGCATGATCCCTTGTTGGTTTCCATTCTAGCCATCCTCTGCGTAGGCCTACTCAAACAGCTTTTAAATCGCTGGATCAGCAACAGAAAGTTAGATTTACCACCGTCTCCATCAAAACTCCCAATCATCGGAAACCTTCATAATATTGGTTTGCATCCTCATCGTACACTCCGTGCCTTAGCTCAACGGTTTGGCCCTCTCATGCTTCTTCGCTTTGGCAGTGTGCCTGTACTTGTTGTATCCTCTTCTGATGGTGCCCGTGAGATCATGAAAACTCATGATCTGACATTCGCGACCAGACCAAAATCAAGTAGCTCCGAGAAGCTTCTCTATGGTTACAAAGATGTGGCCTCCGCACCTTACGGTGAGTTCTGGAGGCAAATGAAAAGCGTATGCGTGCTACATCTTCTGAGCAACAAAAGGGTTCAGTCCTTCCGCGTCGTAAGAGAAGAAGAAGCCGCTCTCATTATTGAGAAGATTAAAAATTCATGTTCTTCTGCTTTGCCAGTAAATCTAACAGAAATATTTGCTTTGCTGACAAACAATGTTATTTGTAGAGTCGCTCTAGGAAGAAAGTACAGTGAAGGGGATGGTGAGGAGTTTAGGAAGCTTTTAATCGAGTTCGGGGAGTTGTTAGGTGGTTTCAATGTTGGGGACTACATTCCATGGCTTGCGTGGATAAGCCGTGTCAATGGATTGGAAGCGAAAATGGAGAAAGTGGCTAAGAAGATTGATGCTATCATCGAAGGAGTGGTCGACGAGCATATGGACCGGCACAAGAACGGGCTTGAACATGAAAATGAAAAAGACTTTGTGGATGTTCTGCTTGAAATTGAGAGAGAAAACACTGTTGGCTTTCCCATTGAGAAAGTTAGCATTAAGGCCCTTATCTTGGTAAGAACTTCACAAACTTCGTCTTTATTCTTTTTTGATTTCAAATTGAAACAAATTACCGAAGTTTCTTTCTTCTATGATAGGATATGTTTGTAGCTGGTACAGACACTACATACACAGTTCTGGAGTGGGCAATGACAGAACTCTTAAGGCACCCAAAGATTATGAAAGAGTTGCGAAAAGAGATCAGGCAAGTTTTGGGTGACAAAACAGACATATCGGAAGATGATTTGGATGAGATGCACTATTTAAACGCTGTGATCAAAGAGACCCTTCGTTTGCATCCTCCGATTCCATTGCTGGTTCCAAGATTATCAACTCAAGATGTCAGGATCAAGGGCTATGACGTTGCGCAAGGAACTCAAGTTATCATCAATGCTTGGGCAATCGGAAGAGACCCCATGTCGTGGGAGAAACCAGAAGAATTCCTTCCAGAAAGGTTCTTGAACAATTCCATAGATTTCAAAGGACATCATTTCGAATTGATTCCATTTGGTTCCGGAAGGAGGATTTGTCCAGGCATCCTATTTGCAATGAAAATAAATGAACTATTGTTAGCAAATCTTGTGCACAACTTCGATTGGTCGTTGCCTGGTGGAGCAAAAGAGAAGGATTTGGACATGAACGAATCCTTTGGCCTTACCATTCATCGAAAATATCCTCTTATTGCTATTCCAAGTCCATGTTCTTGCTAGGGGAAAGACAATTACTTCTCGTTTGTTGAAAATAGGCGAGGAATTTCATATTTGTATTGTCTGTAATCATTACTGATGTTTATATTTCAGTTTTAATCAAATTAATTTTGATTGAACTAAATTTAATTCAATTAATCGGTAGATCATTGAATTATTTTGTTTGGTTAACGAAAATAATTTTGAAAGAATTTGATTTTTCATTAATATGATTAGTTAATCAAAATTTTAAGCAAAATATAAAAAATCCAAAAATAAATGTAAAAATACAAAACCTGAATATATATTTAATATTTAGGTGATATTTTAATTTAAAGTTGTTGGAGTTATTAACTTAATTAATATTTTGGTAGTTGAATATTTTGTTAAATGATATTATTAAATTTGTTTCGAATATGTTAAAATATAATTAAATTGAAATGTATTTTATTATTTTGGTTAATTCAAGTAATTGACTAAATTTAATTTCATTTGGTTAATTTTGAAGTTAAAAATTTTAATTTGGTTAAAAAATAAAAATAAATTAATTCCATTAAATTTGATTTTGACTAATTCAAATTGAAATTAATCAAAACAACCAAATAAACTTCTATGAATAACTCCTTTTTTTTAAAGGATACATTCTCATTTAAAGTTACAATTATAATCAAGATACTACGTTCAATGAACAGATAACTTGGTAAACTGGTAAATTAATATAATAACAATAACAAACTATGTAAATAATAACAAACTAAACAAATTTCATGTTTAACGAGATTCGAAATTGAAAATTCAAAGTCTTAAGACCTCTTTTTTATCACTAAGTCAAAGCATCATCGACATTAATAACTCCTTAATACAGGCCATCTTCTCATTTTATGTTATTCGGCACCGCTTTTCCTTGAAGCATGGCCTAATTGTCCCCTATCTTTTTGCGTTTTGGAACGAAACTTTGTTTAAACAAAATAAAATTTTTTCCTAATTTTTTATTACATATAAATAAGACTATAATATTTTATTTTTTGAAATTATAACCATACGCTTTTAGTATCAATTTAAAAAAATTAATTGGAACAACTCTTAAATTATTTTATAACTCAAGTTATTCTGTAAAAATCTAATTGTAATAAGGAAAATATAATTATAAATTATCACATGTTTATCAACACTGTTGGTTTTTTGTATTTCAATCAATAATTTTATTAATTTTAGAAATTTATGATTATAATTACAAACGAATAAAATTTTGCAAAATTATTTACGTGAACAAGAGATCAAAAACAATATCATTTTTTATTAAATTTCGAATGTATTTTTAAATATTAATCTTATCTATTTTTCAAATCTTATTAACTATTGGCTAACACATTGACTCGAAGATGAGGTATGTAAAGCAGGCTGTTTGGAATCTTCTAAGGTATAAATGTATTTTTGAAGGTTCAAGAATTTTATTAATCAAAAGAGATTACAACCAAGCTACTAAATTAAAGGTGCGATTGACCCCTGATTTAACAAGAAAATTTGCCAAATAATTGGCTTTTCTAAAGACATGAGCAAAAGAAACACCATTTCATGAATAAATATTTTATGATTGAAGAATCACCACTTATTGGAATGAAAAATCATGTTCAACTTGTAATCTTAATTTCCATACTACTGCTATATAGTTTAACTTGCGTATAAAAAAAAACCCTTACGTACACCATTCCATAATTAGAAATCAAAATCAAAGAAATAATACTAAACACGAAACAGAACTGTATCAGGTAGGTGGCTAGGTTAATAAATGCTTGTAGTTTAAATTCCTAATCTGTTGTTAACAGTATAGGATAAGAATTAGGGTAAATGATTCACGCAATTATTTTTAATAGATAATATTCAACGAATGTGATCCAAATCCTAGCACCGTACCATTTTTTTAATTTTCAAGTTTCGACTTTTTTTGTCAAAGAAAAAAACAACATCATCCGAGTGGATGAAAATATTGAAATGAACTTCAATCGAAGCAGGCGGATTTCAATTCTCGTCCGCATAAACGATTTAGCTATTTTGTTCCCTTCTGTTAAGAAAGCTCAACCAATCGTCTAAGGATCGACGCCTTGAGGTCAGAGAAATTTGTTGGGCCATATTTTTTTGGGTTCTTGAGTTTTGATATATTATCCGCAAAATTCATAAAGAAGCAGTCGATTGTTCTACGTGTAGCAATCACTGTTAGGAGATAACAACGTATATGATTTTGAGGTGTATAGAGTTATATTTTTTTGAGTGTAATATTACTTTACACAGAAGTAAGTTATTCCAAGATACAACAAAGTCTCTCAGAATATTGTAAAAAGTCAGAATTCAAAAGTGAGTATTTTTTGAAAATCTAACACTTATATAAAAAGTGAAGAGGCTTAAATGAATGGTTGTGATTGTCTGTTAAATAACAACCATTCATTTTACAGACATAACTGTTCCAGACATATAACCGAAAATATGTCTGTTGGAACAGTTAATATAATTTTACGATGATTCTAATAGTTTTAAGTTAATTCTAATAACTTTACACTTATTCTCATATGTTTACAGTAAATATAATAATTTCATGATTAATAATCATAATTTTACAATTATTCTAGTATATTTACACTTTCATTTTACCATGAATCTCACAAATTTACAATTAATTATCATAATGTTATATTTGTTTTAGTATTTTTACGCTTATTCTCAACAATTTTAAGATTAGTTATCGTATTTTTATACTTATTCTAGTAATTTTACGCTTATTCTCATCAATTTTTGGTTAGTTATCATATTTTTATGTTTATTTTAGTATGTTTTATACTTTTTCTCATAAATTTACAATTAATGTCAAATTTTATGATGAGTCTATTAGTAAATTTTCAAAATAAAGTGGAAAAAATTAATTAAAATGATGATTAATCAATGAGAAAGTAAAACTAGTGTTTGGTATAATTTCGGGTTGAGTAAAATCGTTATAAAATGATTTTTACTATGAGTTAAGGGCAGTCAACTGCCCATATAGGGCAATCAACTGCCCTTGTGCAATACATATTCTGTTAAAAAAATGCACTAGGCAGTTGATGCTTTAGGAGGGCAATCGGATGCCTTGGGAGGGTAGTCAACTACCCATATGAATAGCAATCTCAGATTTTAAATTATTTTAGGGAAGTCGACTACCTTGAGAAGGCAGTCGATTGCCCCACTTAGATGTTGTATTTTGTTTTAAAATTACACTAGGGCATTTGACTGTCATTTTCAGGTATTCGACTGCTCTAGTATAAAAGTGAATACAAAGGCTAGTTTTTGTCTGAAGAGTTACAAACTTTTCCTAAAGTTATTCTTTTACTTTGAATGGTTAAGAAACATAATTATTAGATTCCAAAAGATCTGATCTTGTTAAACAATTGTGTTTGTTAAATCAAATAACACAAATGATATCACTTGATTGAAAGATCATATCATTTGGAATTATTCTTTATAAATAAACATGTTAAGTTCAAATTGTTTCATCTTCATCAAACTCTAGCAGTGACTTTATTCTTGTACAACAGAGTTTAATAAATTTTACAATGAATTTTATAAATATTACAAGGAATCTCATAAATTTTATGATGAATGCTATAAATTTTTATGATAGATTTGATAAATTTTACAATCATAAATTTTACGATGAATCTAATAAAATTTACAATAAATCTTATAAATTTTACGATTAATCTAATAAATCTTATGATTAATCTTATAAAATTCATGATGAATCTAATAAATTTTATGATGAATATCATAAAATTTATGATGAATCTCATAAATTTTACGATGAGTCTAATAATTTTACAATGAATATTATAAATTTTACATTGAATGTCATAAAAATTATGATGAATCTCATAAATTTTACGATTAGTTGTCATATTTTTATGCTCTTTCTAGTGTTTTAACATTTACTCTCACCAATTTTATGGTTAATCTCATAAATTTTACGGTTAATTATTATGATTTATACTTTTTCTAGTATTTTTACGTTTACTCTCACTAATTTTACGATGTATCTCATAAATTTTATTGTTAGTTATTATATATTTATGCTTTTTCTAGTGTTTTATGCTTATGCTTATTCTTATCAATTTTACGATGAATGCCATAAATTTTATAATAAATCTAAAATGCTTTTTTTAGTATTTTTACGCTTACTCTTATCAATTTTATAATGAATGTCATAAATTTTAGGAGAAACCTCAGAAATTTTATGATAAATGTTATAAATTTTGCGAGGACTCACAAAAATTTTACGATGAGTATCATAAATTTTATGATAAATCTCATGAATCTCATCGTAAAATTTATGACATTCATCGTACAAATTATGAGTTTGTTGTAAAATTTATAACATTCATTGTAAAAATTATGAGGTTTCTCATAAAATTTATGACATTAATAGTAAAATTTCTAAGGTTTCTCATAAATTTTATGATATTCACCTTAAAATTTCTGAGATTTATCGTAAAATTTCTGACATTCATCATAATTTTTATTAGATTTATCATAAAATTTATGAGATTCATCGTAAAATTAACTAGAGTAAACGTAAAAACACTAAAAAAAAACATAAATCTATGATAATTAACCATAAAATTTATGAGATTTATAATAAAATTTGCGACAGTGAGCTTAAAAATATTAAAAAATACATTAAAATATAATAACTAATTGTAAAATTTATGAAATTCATTGTAAAATTGATGAGAATAAGCGTAAAATATTATAATAAATGTAAAAATTATGCGAATAGGTATAAAATTGACGAGAATTAATATAAAATCACTACAATAAGCATAAATCTATGATAAGAAGATTACATTAGTAATACACTGTTATATTTTTTTTATTAATATAAGAAGGTTAAATTAGTAATATACTATTATTTTTATTAATATTTAATACATAAAAGATAATTTGGAAAATCAGTTTAACATGTTACTAGGTTTAAGATTATTTTTACATTTAAAATTTAATCAATAGTTGAAACTAAATATTACTAATCTAAAGGTTATTATTTATTGACCTTACAATAAAGTCAAATTTTATAAACTTACTGTAGAATTGCCCCTTGAAGCATGGCCAAATTTCCCCCTATCTTTTTGCATTTTGGAATGAATCTTTGTTTAACCAAAATAAATTTTTTGAAAAAAAAAAGTACAAGAAAAAGATATTTTGTTCCTCATTTTTTATTACATAATGTAAATAAGACTATAATATTTTATTTTTTAAAATTATAACCATGCACTTTTAGTATCAATTAAAAAATTTAATTGGAACAACTTTTAAATTATTTTTGGATGCAGACTTTTAAATTATTTTATAATTCAAGCTATTCTATAAAAATTCTGATTCTAATAAGGAAAATATAATTATAAATTATCACATGTTTATCAACACTGTTAGTATTTCGTTATTTTAATCAATTATTTGATTAATTTTAGAAATTGATGATTATAATTACAAACGAATAAAAAATTGTAAAATTATTTACTTAAACAAAAAATCAAAAACAAATATAATTTTTTTATCAAATTTCGAATGTATTTTTAAATATTGATCTCACATATATTTCAAAGTCTTATAAACTATTGGCTTGGTCATTGACTTGAAGATGAGGTAAGCAAAGCAGAATGGTTGGTCATTGACTTGAAGATGAGGTAAGCAAACCATGTGGCTGGTTTGGAGCTGGTCGCTATGAAGTGGATGGTTACGTTTATAATGCTGCTGAAGAACCTAAAATATTGATGACAGGGAAATGGAATGAGTCAATGAGCTATTGTGACATGGAAGGGGAACCTCTTCAGGGCACAGAATTGAAAGAAGTTCTTTGTTGAATATTTATGGTTTTAATTTTCCTCTGAATGTGAAGACTTATGGTGGTGGCTAGCTCTCTTATTTGTTCATATATCCTTGAAATTCTTTTTTATGCATTTCATGTTTAATGCTCGATTGGCTGTCATTTTATTTTGTCAAAGCGCTTGAGTCTTCATGCTTTACCAAGATATAAATTGATGCTTCTTTCCATATATCATAATCCTTGGTAACCTTTTCGTTGCCGTCAGGGATGGAAAATGTGAAGCCACCAATAATGCAACTAAAAAACCACTCACAACTTGAAATCGGTGGTAAATTAGAACCCATACACTACAAAAAAAATATAAGTGCCGGTTAAAAGACCAATAAACCGCCGGTAAAAATCTTACCGGTGGTTCATTGACCGCCGGCTGACCGCCGATCAGGTAAATGTCTATGAAGGTTTACCAACGGTGATGTACTCCAATACCGGCAAAGATCTGACAAATTGCGGCATTACTTTCCTCGACGCTTTTAAATGCCTTTAAAAGTAAAAGACTTTTACCGACACTGCAAAAATCCGATTTGAAATTTAAAATTTTTATATATATTGAATTTTATTTTAAATTGAAAAGCTTTTACCGGCACTTAAAAGTGCCGGTAAAAGTCTTATTTTAAAATTGAAATTTTTATATTTAGTGAATTTTATTTTAAATTTAAAGTTTTTATTAGAATAACTTAATTATTAAATTAATAAGTTTTTTATCCTAACTTTTTTAAATTAAAAATATCCTTAAAATTACTTTAAATTTAAAAAACAAGATGCATGATGATGTTTGCTTTTGACTGCTTAAATACAATATACTACAATTTAAGAAAATATTAAAAATTAACTACAAGAACACCAAATTAAACAAAATTTATTTTCTATAAAATAAAAGTAGATAATGTTACAAAATTTATTATACCAAATTGCAAAAAATGCAAAGAAAGGAAAGGAATCAATGAATTTTTGCTGGAGAATCCAATAAAAAATAAGTTAAAAAACTTGCATGGTTGAGAAACATTTAGATCCGCAATAGATACACATCAGCTTCTATCTCCTCAAAACCTTCTCTAGCTATCGAAAAGTTGCACTAACCAAACCTGCCTACTGCACTAGCAGCACTGATTCTGCAATAGAGAGAAACCCAGATTTATTTCATATCAAAAGTCAATCTACAACATAACTCATTTTCATTGCATTGATACAGAATACTTATGACTAAGCAACTTGGCACCTGCCAAGTGGCCTTCTCAGCAACACTTTAACTAAACTCCAAATCAGAATCCACATCAAAACTTGCCAAAAAAAGGCACATTATAACTAATTCATAAGAAAAATAAACTTTTCAGGATTTATAGTTGCAATGAACTGCATTCTTTCAATACTCTGTAAAATATTAAAAAGCAATATGAATATCAACTTGTACCTCCTTCCAACCCCTTGACTGATATGCAGTGTTTTAACTCTTAAAATTGTAAAACAATCCATGCTCCAGCTCGATTCATCGCTATTTGCATCCTCATCACCTACAAAAATTCTAAGATCAAAAGGTGTACCATGCCAAATTTGCAACAAACAAGAGCCAAGTGATACACACTCATCAAGGAGTGAGAATTAAAGGTGAACAATTAAAATCCTCTATTAATGGTACTATTTCAAAATATAGAAATTTCCTTTTTGGTCAGATAAATTGTCTATATCCATAAGCTTATCACAGTTTTGTATTTTGCTTAATTATTATTAACTAAAAGACTCAAACATTTGCAAGAACTTTGGCAACCTTGTTTGAATAAAAGCTTCCAGACTTTAGAGCATAAAAATAAATATAAGCAATAAATGAACCAATAGTCTTTTATACAAACAACATCAAAACCTGATTGTGTTTCTTCAACCATGGCCACTGCCTCCTTGTCTTGATTTTCACAGCCCACACCATCGTCCATCTCAGGTTGGCTGCCATTTAAGTTCTGCTCCTCAGGGCATAAACTACGATCCAAAACTGGAAAAAGAAATAAATAAAAAACAAGACCATTAAAAAGCAACTTAAATTATAGAACAATGTTTATATGCAAGATACATAGAGACACAAAAAATAAGCATCCATAAATTAGGAATCAAATCCACTGACAGCAGTGGATACAAAAATGAAATAAACTTGATAGCAAAGAATACACATATAAAACAAGCAAACTCGATATTTCATTTCTTCCATTTTTATTTCATCAGTCTAATTTTTATAGTATCCTTACTGAGGCCTTCACTGCACGTCTCTTTAGCGGCGAAGGATTGATTAATTTTCACATAACATTCAATCCATGAAAATGATGCATGAGTTTAACTACAAGCCTTATATAAGACTAAGGCGCTCTTCAAGATAGTCTAACGAACGGATGGGAGGAAATCTGCAGGTAAGAATAAAAATGTGTTACCTCGCTTGTTAATGATACATAAATACAAGAGTGCTTATAGGTTTGTTTGGGTTTGGGATTGTTTTGTTCGTTATTGAATTCTGAATGAATTGAACTGATTAATATTCTATCTGATCGGTTGTTTTAACAATACCCAAACCATAAAATGAAGCTACAGTTTGAGTTCAATCAGTACCTCGGGGGAGAAGACTCACTACGACAGCATTCCACTATGCAGTCTTTATTGGGATTTATGAAGAATACCACCTGAAATGTTGCATGGTAATTATAAAACTTTTAGATAAGAGAATGGCCTCCCTCAATAGAACAGTGATAGAATAAGCAATGTGTAATGACTGGAGATTCAATGTGAAGCTTGCCAAAGTTAAAAGAACATTCAACAAAATTAATGTTTCTAAAATAAGTGAATTTTGCATAAATAATCTGGAAACTATTATTCTTAACCACTTGAGACTTGATGACATGAGAAAGGAGAAAGGAAGTAAACAGGAGAAGGCGAATCGTTACAGAGTAGCGATCTTGTCCTAGTGACAGCACTCTGTGCAGTGTTGACCTACAATGGAGGACCCAAATTAGATGAGACACAAAGAAAGTGACATTATCATTTCACAGACATCCAAAAGAAGCATAGAATGCTATTTACCTGAACAAACCGTTGGTCCACATCTCCATCATGTATGTTAACAATGAATGCCCTGCAGATTCAGGTCCAATTTTTAGAGGCTAGATTTGACAATTCATGCAAGTAATTCGTGTTCGTGTTATGTTAAATTATATTCACATCGGTAAAACTCAAAAAATTTGTGTTTAGAATTACAAATCTATGTTATTTTTTTTCTTTGAGAGTGGGTTAAAAGGTAGGAAAGAAAAACCTTAAAACAATACTTTTTATATGAACAATCTGCCATCACTAATACAATAACACTTACCCACTCAAACTTGGCACATCCTCCCAAACCTGTGAGTTATTGTGTAACTAATACAATAACACTTACCCACTCAAAAGTCAAAATGTTCTTAAAAAAAGAAAGCTCATATCTATGTAACTAGTTCAGAAATGTTGATATGTGTGACTTTGTTGTTTGTCACTTTAATTGTCGATGTGTTTGATAGCTTTAGCCTTCTAAGAGCTTAATAATAGGGGACATAAATTATGATTTTGCGGAACAAAATGAAAAGTTTATTGTCAAAATAATTAGTAAGCTTTAGTTGTTGCATTAATGTTGACAAAAAAATAAAGCTCTTGCATTAATAATTTATTTATGCTAACATCACAAAACTTCGCATTTAGTACTAATAGGTAAGAATTATTGATCATTTCATTCAGTCCTATTTCAATTTTATTTCTGGGTTTGAAGCATTTTCTTTTAAATATTGTTTCAATATAAGGAAGCTCATTTTGTTTATTTCATCAAGTTTCCTCTCTACTAGTCACTTTTATTTATCTCTGGAAAAAAGCTAGAAGAGGATTTTCCCTGTCAATTCCTAATTTAACCAGACCATCCACATTGGATCCTTAGGAATTTTATGAAAAGCAGTTAACTTGTATTTCTTCTCTGCGGCTTCAAGCCTAAAGGAAATGTTTTTTAATCACCATGGCACCTTAAAAACATTGGTTGCCCACAAGATTGCATAACTAGAATCACTTTCAACATGTCATTTATTAGCATCAACACATAGTACGACTACTCATCAAGTAATAGTTAACTCAAAATAAATAATAAATAAATGTTGCCTTAAATGCTTCTAATGAGACTTCTTCTTTATAAAAATTTAACATATCCTAAATTGAATTTACAATCTATAGCCTAATCCAACTTCTTTCTTGCTAATAAAGAGGAAACAAGAAACTCCACAATTTGTCCAATCACTTTAGTCTTGAAGTGATAAGTGATTAGGAGTTAGGACTATATGGATGATACTCTGTCTTTCTTTCCAGCCAAAGCTATAAAAGAAAGCTCACCTTTATTAAATTTTTATTAAAAAAAGTTAGATTTGCTCATTTGAAGTATTTAAAGCAATATTTATTTATTTATTATGAGTTAACAATTTGTGGCTATAGTAGAACTATGTCAAGCTTTTGTCATAACTCTCAAGGAACACTCTTATTGATCTTACTAATTTAATAGTTTATAAAATGCAAACTCACTTCAAAGATAACACCGTTTTCAAATTGTACTTCAGAGCTTCATTCAAGGTAGGGCCTAAGCTTCAAGTGATATTCGTAACAACACATTCCTGTGGAAATATTTCAAGTCCATTTGAAATCTTCTGTTTGTGCAAGCTAATTCTTATCTTTCTTTTATTATAGTTATTCATGTTGGTCACCAAAAATTAACTCTTAAATATAACACCCAACTGCAGTGCTTTGAAACCAGAATAGGCCTTCAATTTCAAAATATCCAACTTCTTTTATCTTTTACATACCAAATTCTAAATGCAAATTATACATGGCTGCAAAATAGCTAACCAAATTTAATAGTGCAATTGTTTACACATATTCTATTCCCAGAAAATATATATAAGTAAGTACAGGCCTAGGCTTTTTAATATAATGGCAGACTACAAATTTTATACACTTATATATAAAATATATGCTTACAGGAAGCTAAAGCTCGGCTAAAATTAGTGAAAGGATAGAAAAAAAATGAAAGCACCAATAGATATGCAAACAAGCCTTCAGCAGAGAGAAAAATTGAGCTCAGCAACCAAAAAAGAAAAAGAAAAAATAAACATAAAACAAAGCAAGTAATGAGAAAAGAACAGAGATGTGAATCGGACTTACCTCAAGTAGAGGACCCAAGAACAGAGACAATCGGAGCAGATGACTGATGGCTTGAGAGAAGAGGTGTCGACGAAGGCCCAAAATATGTGGAGACCGGAGAACTACAGAGACGATGGAGACCGATGAAGATAGAGCTAAGTGAGAATGTGGAGAACGATGACGTTAGGCGACGCGATGGAAGGATATGGGGAATGAGTAGCAATGGAGATGAAGAGAGGAGACAAATCTGTAACATCCCAATTTTCACTATATAACATGTTACTCACTTATATCTTACACTTACTACCGGTTGGGCTGTTAGTGATGCTTATCAACTTCTATCACTTTAATAAGAATAACTAAATCATTTTCTTAAGATGTATATACATTCCCTTGCCATTTAAAGTAGTACTGTACAACTTCACTGAATACATAAAAGAACACAACATACCTTCGATATCCAATCCCCGGAAGGTAAGTCTCTTAGTTCAAATCAGTTATCTGTGGAGTGGAAAGATAAGGAGTGAGCGACAATGTGCTCAGTAAGGAAGGTGTATGCTGCTTTAAAAATAAAAGCTATAATCTCAAAACCATTTAATCATCCTAACGATCACACTCATTAGGAAACAATAAATACAGTTAACATGAAACAGGATTCACCAGATCCTTTCATAAATCATTTAATTGAGACTAGGCAACAATTTAAATCATGCAAAGAACACAAGTCATCCGCTTTTGGGGTGCACCCGTAGGCCATCGCCCCTCACGGCTATCTCATCTAGATGTATGGCCATAATCTGTAGGTGGTCCTCGGGTCCACTTGCCAAGTGACCTCGAGACCGCTGAAGACTTGGCAGGTCCATCAGCCCTGTGACGCCCTAGGGTGCACTCGTTAGTCTATTTGACCTGAGCCATCGCCCTAGATGGGTCACGCAAAGTATATGAGTGATAATGCATGAACTCATAGCCTAATGTCTCAAATTCAAGTTATCTTATGTATCATTTCCATAAAATGATTTGATTTTCAACAGGTCTTATAAAACAATAAAATAGCCCATAATCTTCATTCTGTGTGAGAAGGTACGGTTTAGACTGGCTCGCCCATGGCTAGTTCGCCCATGGTAAGCTTGCCAATACTCAACTCGCCATTGGTCAACTCGCCCAATGGTCAACTCGTCCAAAAAGGTTTCATAATTTTATTTTTTTGAAATATTTAAAATAATTCATTTTTCGTTTAGGAATTTACACTTTAAAACCGTTCGCCAGGGTCAGCTCGCCCTTCACGGCTCGCCCCTGACTAACTCGATAAGACGGCGAATTATTAATCGCCCGCCACTTAGCTTTTCAAAACAAAAGTATGGCTGGTTGATAACAGTTCGCCCTCCCCATATTAAAAACAAGGGTCGCTCGCCCAAACACATTAAGAAAAGGTTCGCCCGACTATGGTTTACCCGGATTTCTCTTTAAAACAAGGGCACTCGCCCAGTTCTCATAAAAGAGAGCTCGCCACTTGGCTCGCCCGAATCTCTGCCTAGAACAAAAGTACTCGCCCGCTTTAACCAGTTCGCCCAACAAAACAACATATGGCGGCTTGTAGCTCGCCCAAGATCAAAACAGTTTATCAACCAATGCATGTCAGAAAATAAAACAATTTCTAATATTTTCTTAACATTTTTACTCCACAGGACATGCATTTACATCACATACTACTTCCTTACCTCGTCTGATGCAGCCTTGCTTTCCACTCGTCGTATCAATCTCACTTCCTGGCTGCAAGGTAAAATATTAATTCCATTAATATTTTCTTTTCTAGCAATTTATTTCTAAAACTATTTTCAACCACTGTGGCGAGGTAACAGCTCGCCATTCGCCCAACAGAGCTCGCTATCCATTAGCGGCTCATTCATGGGAGTTCGCCCAACATGGGAGCTCAACTCGCCATGCTTATCAATTCAGTTCGCCATTCGTGGCTTTTCATTCATAAATGGTCTCGCCCGTGAATCGGATAACGCTTGGCCACCTCGCCCTCTTGAACAATACTTTGGCGAGTTCTCTATTACCTATTCGCCTCATTGGCGATCATTGGTCGTCGCCCTTACTTCCACATTCTGGTTATCCCATAGCTATTGGCGAACATGTTCTCGCCTAGTCATATATTTCATTGTACTCGCCTCGCCCTTTGGGCGAATACTCCTTGTTCGCCTATTGTTTTTCTTAAATCATTTCCATCTGATTTCTTATATATTCCCACAATATTTAACTACAACTAGTCTATATCTGTGTTTATCACGTTATAAACATAGAAATATACCCTCATTTATCAAAATAACCATAAAAATATGGGAGCTCACCTCAACTGAGTTGCATTTCCTGGAGCAGAGTGCTTTCTTGCCTCAATCAGCTTTACTTTGCTTATTCCTCAATTCTGCACACACTGGATAAATATTTATCTAACTAAGGATGAGTCTCATGGCTCACTTATGGAAGTAGAGGAAAACTAAGAGTGAACTTGAAATGAAACAGAATGGGCGAGAATGGTTTTGGAGAAAGATGAAGTTGCTTCCATCGATTTTTTTTTTCCTCATGAACCCTTCTTATATAGCCGTTCCGTTTCACTTAAAATCTAACACTTGTTTCCTTATCCTGTTTTCCTCATCATTTCATGCAATTAAAACCAAAGAAAATTGCAGCAAAAGAACGGTAGTGACGTCCCTACTGCAGCTCTATTCTTGACGAATTTCCCTTGCCATTTATTGCCTAATCCTGTTGTCAGGAGAAGCCAGTGGCGAGAAGTCCACTATTAGCCCCTTTCCTTGACTTTTCCATTTTCTTTTCTTCTCTTCTCCACGCCATTTCTCTTCCAGCCAACGTTGATTGGCTAACTTCTAGTCCACGCCACTGTCAGCCAACATTGATTGGCTCTCCTTTCATTCTTTTCCTCATTTGTCCCATTACCATTAATTCCTTCATTTAATGCTTTCATACTATAATATCAAAATTAAATCTCAACAATATCTTGTTACACTTAAATATTTGTTTTTCTTTCTTTAAACACCATACTATAAATCATCACTTAAATTGAAAAGTGGAAATTCACATTCGGTTATTCTTTAATTTTACTAAAAGAATTTATTTCCACTATCAATAATATACACATATGGTATACAGTATAATAAAATTCGGATTTTACAAAATCTCAGAAATGCAGATCGGGAATGTGGAGAGAAATTGAGGAGTTAGGTTTTTTTGGGTTAAAGGAAATTAGGAAAGTTAGAAAAAGAAGAATTTTGGCTTAATAGCCAAATAAACTCTCAACCTTTAGCCCAAAATGGAATTAAGCCTTCAACGTTTTATTGCATGAAATTCAGTTCATAAACTTTTATTTTAGTGGAAATAAACCCTCAACCTTTTATAATTATGCAATTAAGTCAAAATCTGTTAAATGACACTAACTGTCGTTAGTTTTGCATACGTGGTAGCTGACGTGGATAACTTAGTTAGCTGCCACGTGGCATGCCACGTATGCAAAACTGACGGCAGTTAGGTCATTTAACAAATTTGGTCTATTTCCACTGAAATAAAAGTTTATGGACTGAATTTCATGCGATAAAACGTTGAGGGCTGAATTTTATTTTGAGCTAAAGGTTGAGGGTTTATTTGGTTATTAAGCCAAAGAATTTTTAACTTAAAAGTGTGCCGTTAAATCTTTTAGCATTGCCGACCCGTGAATTTGTGCCGTTACATTCATACAAATAGTGGCACTTTTTATGAACGCCACTATCAAAGTGTCGGCAAAGGCATAAATTTTTGTAGTGATACAATCTTCATATCTTATAATAGATTTGATAATTTGTTTTTATAATTCATATTTGTTTGATGTAATATTTAAAAATTTTGTATCAAACTTCATGTTATATATCAAACATAAAATGTTTCTTAATTTTTTTCAAACAATTCATTTACATGTTTTACCAAAATTTTAATACTATTATCTTTATTTTTTCTTATGTAATTTTCATATCGTACCATAATAACGTGTTCAAAATTGTTAAACCTATGCCTAATGCAATTAAAGCGATGAACCGGCATCATCATCCGGTTTGTGACATGTTTAAAATTGTTAAATTTATGCCTAATGCAATTAAAGCGATGAACCGGCATCATCATCCAGTTTGTGTTGACAAATAAGACAAACAACAATATTTTTTATTTCAAGATGGAGATTAAAGTTGTGTGAACATGAACAATACCTAAAATTCTCTTTTGATCACCCATTCTAGCTTAGATGTAGTTGATAATAGAGGAAAACAATAAGAGTGTGTATATGATACACTGACAGTGTATATAAGGGCCTATTGATGAGATGTCAATCTCTGGTGCATTGACAGTGTATAGAAACTATACACTGTCAGTACATCATATATAAATTCAAATAATAATTGAGTGAGGGCCAGAGCTGACACAGAATGATTAGGTCCTTGAAAACCACCCGAAAAGAAATTTTTCATTGATTTTGTCCTTTTAGTAGATTTTGTTGGAAGTTGTGGCTAATGTGTTAGGTCATGTGGCTTTCTTTTTCAAATAATGTGATGTGTCTGTTGAAACCAAGTAACCAATCCAAAATGAAGCAAATTCATCATCCTCGAGTTGATAGGATTCCTAAACCATACATTGCTCTTAAGTACTCAACTAATGTTATTCAATGGATTAACGAACCATCCAAATTTCTTTGGCGTAAAAATTAATTCTTCGATTATATCCAACAACTCACAAATATTACAAATCAAATATAAAAATAGCTTGCATTTTTTACATCTCTTGAGAAAAAAGAACTCTAATTAATTAAATCCGGAGTTAGATGATTTTCAGATATTTATTTTTTTGATTTCTAGTACTTCTTTCACATGCAGAGAGCAAGCATGTATGACGGTTCAAAAAGTATTCAGATAATGCAGAGATCACAGTTCTGACGGGTAATCCATAAAAGAAAGGTTGGGAGATTTACTCAATTCGCCGGGAAGAACTCCAATGGCTGCAAGACAGCTTCAATCCCTCGCAATTTGCATCCATATATTCCTCCTACTTCTCAGATTTATTGTGAAGGAAAAGTCAAGCAAAGGAAAACTCAATCTTCCACCAAGCCCTCCGAAGTACATAACTTTGTGCAGAAATTCTATGTTACATCAAGTTGGGCATTCATTTCGTATTTGTTAAAAAATAAATTTGATTAAGCATAGCCTTCAATTGATAGCATAGAGAAGTAATTCTTCGTCTTGCTGTTGCAACATGCAACTCCAAAGCCCCGCTGGTACATGAAGTATGAACTCTCAAAAGAGTATGAACCTAGGCACCCGCACCTAGGTAGTACAGTTCTATTTCGTAGTCAGTATTATTTCTGACTTTGATTTCTAATTTGGCAAGGTGTATGTAAGTTAAACTATAATAGTAGTATGGAAATTAAGATTACAAGTCGAAGACCTGTTTAATTTTGCCAGTATAAACTCTTTTGATAGTTCATACTTCGTATTCCTTCAGGGCTTGCTTATCAATATAATCAGCAGGACTTTGGAGTTGCAACAGCAAGACGAAGAATTACTTCTCTATGGTATCAATTGAAAGTTATGCTTAATTAAAATTTATTTTTCAACAAATAATAAAAGTAGAGAAATGAATGCTCTGCTTGACTGTAACATATAATTAATTCTCAGATTTAGCTGGGAAGACATAAGAAAATAGATAAGGTCTTGCACTAGCAAGAACATGGGTTTGCAATAGCAATTAGAGGAGATTTTTTGTGTACGGTTATGCCAAAGGATTTGTTCATGTCCAAATCCTTCTGTTTTGCTCCACCAGCCAATGACCAATTAAACTTGTGCACAAGATTTGCTAACAGCAGCTCATTTATTTTCATTGCAAATTGGATTCCGGGATAAATCCTCCTTCCAGAACCAAATGGAATCAATTCGAAATGATGTCCTTTGAAATCTATGGAATTGTTCAAGAACCTCTCTGGAAGAAACTCTTCTGGTTTCTCCCACGACAGGGGGTCTCTTCCGATTGCCCAAGCATTGATAATAACTTGACTTCCTCGTGCAATGTCATAGCCCTCGATCCTGACATCTTCAGTTGACATTCGTGGAACTAGCAATGGAACCGGAGGATGCAAACGAAGAGTCTCTTTGATCACAGCTTTTAAGTAGTGCATGCTGTCCAGATCGTCCTCCGAAATGTCTGATTTTTCACAGGCAACTTTCCTGATCTCTTTTTGCAGCTCTTTCATAATCCTAGGGTGCCTCAACAGTTCCGCCATTGCCCACTCCAGGATTGTGTATGTAGTGTCAGTACCACCTGCAAACATATCCTATCATGGAAAGAAGATATGTCACGTTCATTCAATTTGAATGTGAAGCTAAAATTAATGATCATCCCTGTAAGGACTCTAATAGGCTCTACGGGGTTAGGTTATTTCGTTTATACGGGGACTGGAAATGGGGATTGAATGTTCTTACCAAGATAAGAGCCTTAATGCTCACTCTCTCTATGGGAAAACCAACCGTGTTTTCCCTCTGAATCTCCAGCAAACCATCCACGAAATCTATTTGATCTTCATTTTGTTTTTTGTTATGCCGATTCTCATGCTCTTCAAGCACTCCTTCTAAAAAAGCATCAAACTCCTTAGCTACTTTCTCAGCTTTTCCATTCAATCCATTCACATGGTTTACCCAAGCAAGCCATGGAATGTAGTCCCCAACGTTAAAACCACCCAACAACTCTACAAACTAACTCAGAAGCGTCTTAAACTTGTTCCCATCACCCCCTTCATTATACTTTCTTCCCAAAGCGACTCTGCAGACAACATTGTTTGTGACCGTAGAAAAGAGTTCACTTCGATTTAATGGCAAAGCAGTAGTGCTAGACTTTTTAATCTTCTCAACCGCAGGAGCCGTTTCTTCTACTCTTACAGCGCGAAAGGACTGAGCCCTTCTGTTACTAAGAAGATGTAGCACGCATATGCTTTTCACTTGCCTCCAGTACTCCCCATAAGGAGCCATTGACACGTCTTTGTAATATAGAGAAGCTTTTGAAAGTTACTTGATTTCGGTCTGTCTGCGAATGTGAGATCATTGGTTTTCATGATCTGACGGGCACCATCAGCGGAGGAGACAACAAGCACGGGCACCCTGCCGAAGCGGAGCAACATGAGAGGGCCAAATTGTTGAGCCAATGCCCGGAGTGAGCGATGAGGGTGCAACCCCATTTTGTGAAGGCTTCCAATGATCGGAAGCTTTGGCGGAGAAGGTGGCAACATTAGCTTTCTTTCCTTAGTCGAACGGCTTAAAAATCGTTCGCATAAGACTACGAAGAAGATGGCTAGCACGGAGAAGAACAAGGCATGTGACATGGAAAAGATTCCATGGTGCTCTAAAAATGGTAGAAAACTAGACATAACGATCTGCATTCTGGGTTTCAGTTCAAGTTATTACTCCAGGGATTCAGCAGCTCTGCGGAAGTATATATTGAGCCAGAAGTTAACTGTATGAAAGGAGAAACAGGTTATCAGCCGCCATTTTTAATCCGTGTGTGCTGTTACAAGTCGAGAAGATTCAGTGCTTAGTTTGAGTTTGGTAGGCACAAGCAATCCGATGCTCAAAATTCGAAGATAGTAACAGAAGCTGAACCAGATGATGCTCTCGATCATCAGCAACTTATACAGAAGCAAGAAGTCTTAGCTGAATCTCATGTATTCTAGTATAACCACGTTAGTTAGTTATGTCTGAGAGTTATCAGTAGCAGTTTAGTTAGTTATGACAGTTAATTTTTAGCTTGTGTATATATTCATGTAAAGACTGAGCAAAGTGTAAGTTTTACTTTTAACTTTCAATCAAGAGAATTGATTTTTCTCTCTGTATTCAATATTCAATATGGTATCAGATGACGTAATTTTTCTTTCATTCCTTTAGTTTCTTTTGGTTTTTCTTTCATTTTCTTGTCAACCAAACAGTTTTCTTGTTGATTCTTTAGCCACCATGGCAACAGAAACAGAGCAATTTAATTCCTCCAGTCCTTTCTTTCTTCATGCCAATGAAAATCCAACCCTTGTTCTTGTATCACCTGTGTTAAATGGTTCAAATTACCATTCTTGGTGTAGATCCATGAAAATGGCGTTGCTTTCCAAAAATAAGTTGAAATTTGTTGATGGTAGTATTGATCCACCAGCAAAGACTGAGCCTCTGTATTCATCATGGGAAAGATGTAACACAATGGTGTTGTCCTGGATAATCAATTCACTCTCATCTTCCATAGCTCAAAGCATTATATGGATCGACACTGCTAGAGATGTATGGCTTGATCTACAAGATCGGTTTGCACAAGGAGACTCATTCAGAATTTCAGACTTACAAGAAGAGATTTTTTCTTTTCAACAGAAGACTATGTCAGTCACGGATTACTACACTCATCTCAAGATCTTGTGGGATGAACTCTTGAATCTGAGGCCCATTGTTTCATGTTCCTGTAATCCTCAATGCACTTGTGAAGCCTCAAGAATTGCAAGGAAATATCAACAGAGTGATCAGGTGATAAGATTCTTGAAGGGTTTAAATGAAAGTTTTGCAACAGTAAGATCTCAAATTATGTTGATTGACCCTCTTCCTCCAATCAACAAAGTGTTTGGATTGGTTGTTCAACAAGAGAGGCAGAACAATGCAACTATTTCCACACATCAATCCCTTGATTCTAGTGTATTCAACGCCAAGACTGTTGCATCAGGAGGTAATCAACCATTTTCTGGTTTCAAGAAACAGCCTTACTCAACAAGCAAAAGGCCAGTATGTAGCTACTGTGGATATCTAGGCCATGTGGTTGATAAGTGTTACAAGAAGTATGGTTATCCTCCTGGATACAAGCCTAAGGCAAGACATATGACTGTGGTTAATCAGGCTGAGGGAGTTGTCTATGACAGAGCATGTACACTGAAGAATGTTCATAATGAAGTATTAACTTCTCTCCCTTCCACTGAGATCTCTCAAGGTACTCCTTCTTTTACACAAGAACAGTACAATCAAATTCTGGAAATGCTCAATTCGACCAAAATGGCAGCTTCTTCCACAGATCATGTTAAGGCAATAAATGCTACCTTCACTGCTACACCAGAAACATAAGGTACTCATATTGCAACCTGTTCAGTATATACTTATCCTTATACATCTGTCTGGATATTTGATAGTGGTGCTACTGACCACATTGTTTGTTCATTAACCTTCTTTGAGACCTATAAACCAGTCACCAACATACTTGTCAAACTCCCGAATGGTAATCATGTATCTGTTAGTCACATTGGTACAATTAGGTTTTCAGATTCCTTTATACTTACCAATGTCTTATTTGTTCCCTCATTCACTTTCAACCTTATATCAGTTAGCCAACTTACTAAAAATCTTAACTGCATAGTCACCTTTAGATCTGAAATTTGCATTGTGCAGGACACAACATGCTGGAGGTTGATTGGTATAGCTAAACAAGTTGCAGGCCTGTACCAGTTAGTTCATCAAGTATCAAATGTAAACAAATGTTCTATTAGCAATACTAGTACACTAGATATCTAGCATCTTCGTTTAGGTCATGCTTCCCATCCTAGAATAAAAATTCTTCAAAGTTTAGACTCTTCAATCTCTAGTAATCCAAATGTAATCTGTGACATTTGTCATTTTGGTAAACAAAGAAGAAAATCATTTCCTGTCAGTACTACTACCAGCCTTGCTCCCTTTGATCTTGTGCACATGGATATATGGGGACCTAATCACATTACTTCTATATATGGTCATAAGTACTTTTTAACAATAGTGGATGACTACAGTCGAGCAACCTGGGCATATCTTATGAAAGACAAGTCTGAAACAAGACCTATTATAGAACAGTTTTATAATCTGATTGAGACTCAATTTTCAACAAAAATAAAATGCATAAGATCTGATAATGGTCAGGAATTCAACATGATCTCCTTTTTTGCTTCAAAAGGTATCATACATCACACGTCTTGCACACAAACACCAGAACAGAATAGTGTTGTGGAAAGGAAGCACCAACATATTTTAAATGTTGCAAGGTGTCTAAAATTTCAATCTGGTATTCCAGAAATTTTTTGGTCTGATTGCATACTTCATGCTGTCCACATAATTAATAAAATTCCTTCTCCTATCATCAATAATAAAACCCCATTTGAATTACTTTTCAACAGAAAACCAATCTTCACTCATTTAAAAGTCTTTGGTTGCCTCTGTTTTGCATCCACTCTTGCTCATCCTAGGACAAAGTTTGAACAAAGGGCTAGAAAATGCATTTTTTTAGGATTTCCAGTTGGTCAAAAGGGATATAAGCTATATGATTTAAACTCCAAAAATATCTTTGTCTCTCGAGATGTCACCTTTTATGAAAACACATTCCCATTTCTTTTGTCCAGATCAAATTCAGATTTTTCACATAACTTTGTGTTTCCTTTACCTATTCATAATCCTGAGCTCCAGGACATATTAGCCAATGATCATACTCCACCCTCTGTTGATATTCAGTCCATTCCCTTTACTTGTCATCCAAGTACATCTTCTTTGCCATGTACAAGAAAATCACATCGAACCAGAAATCCACCCAGATACTTGAAGGATTATAACTGTGCTACAGTCTCACATGATGGTTATATCAATCCTCAAACAGCAGTTTCTCCTCCACAACAAACTTCAGGTACTTCTCATTCTGTATCAAAAGTTCTGTCTTATCATAAACTGTCAAATACTCATAAAGCATTTTCTGTTTCCATAATACCCATCCATGAACCAAAAACATACAATCAAGCACTTAAACATGATTGTTGGAAGGCTGCCATGGAAGCTGAAATTGAAGCACTACAGAAGAATGATACTTGGGACTTAGTGGACTTGCCTAGCTCAAAACAGACCATTGGATGCAAGTGGGTATACAAAATAAAGCATAAAGCAGATGGCTCCATTGAGAGGTTTAAAGCTAGATTAGTGGCTAAAGGTTACACACAACAACCTGGCCTAGACTATCTTGACACTTTTTCTCCAGTAGCTAAAATGACAACCATCCGGACCCTACTTGCCATTGCAACTGCAAAGGACTGGCATTTACATCAATTGGACATTAACAATGCTTTCTTACATGGAGATCTCTCAGAAGAAGTGTACATGGATCTCCCTCCTGGCTTTTCTATTAATACTCCAAACAAGGTTTGCAAGTTGAAGAAGTCATTGTATGGGTTAAAACAAGCCAGCAGGCAATGGTATGCCAAACTGACTGAAGCATTGTTGCAGAAAGGTTTTCATCATGCTAATGCTGATCCTTCATTGTTTATAAAACATGATGGGACTATCTTTATTGCCTTACTCATATATGTAGATGATGTCATACTTGCCAGTAATAATTTGGACTCCATCTCTACCATGAAGGCTTACTTAGATAAGGCATTCAGCATTAAAGATCTAGGCACCCTCAAATTCTTTCTTGGCCTTGAAGTGGCTCGATCATCCAAGGGCATCAACCTGTGTCAGAGAAAATACACACTTGACATTCTCCAAGATACTGGTTTTCTTGGTTCTAAACCTGTCTCATCTCCGATGGTTCTGTCTCATAAGGAAGTTGTACCAGATGATGCTCCTTTGTTAACAGATGCTACTCAATTTAGACGACTCATTGGCAGACTATTATACCTTACTTCAACTAGACCAGACATCAGCTTTGCTGTTCAACATTTGTCACAGTTTATAGACAAACCTACTCAGAAGCATTTAACTGCTGTCCATAGAATCCTTCGATATCTCAAGGGTTCACCAGGCCAAGGATTATTTTTCCCAGCTGCTTCTGATCTTCATCTCAAGGCTTTTTCTGATTCTGACTGGGCAACTTGTCCTATATCACGAAAATCTATCACTGGATATTGCATCTTCCTTGGTCCCTCACTAATTTCTTGGAAATCCAAGAAGCAAGCTACGGTTTCCAGATCCTCTTCAGAAGCTGAGTTCAGAGCTATTGCAGCAGTCACTTGTGAATTGCAATGGCTCAAATATCTTCTATCAGACTTACAGATCTCTCATTCTCAACCAGCAGCTATTTTTTGTGACAATAAATCTGCCATACATATAGCAGAAAATCTTGTCTTCCATGAGAGGACAAAACACATTGAAATTGATTGCCATGTTGTCCGACAGAAGCTGCAATCTGGTCTCATTCATTTACTTCATGTTTCAACTACTGATCAGTTGGCAGATGTCTTTACCAAACCACACTCCACTTCTACCTTCTCACTTCTTATCTCCAAGCTGGGCATACAAAATTTGTATGCTCCAGCTTGCGGGGGGGTAACAGAAGCTGAACTAGATGATGCTCTTGATCATCAGCAACTTATACAGAAGCAAGAAGTCTTAGCTGAATCTCATGTATTCTAGTATAACCACGTTAGTTAGTTATGTCTGAGAGTTATCAGTAGCAGTTTAGTTAGTTATGACAGTTAATTTTTAGCTTGTGTATATATTCATGTAAAGACTGAGCAAAGTGTAAGTTTTACTTTTAACTTTCAATCAAGAGAATTGATTTTTCTCTCTGTATTCAATATTCAATAGATAGATTCAAATTTCATTTCAGAAACCCTAAATTGATTAAATAGATTATTTGATTAGTTTAAATTCGACTTAATATATTTGATTTGTTAATTTTAAATTTTATAATATTATGGTGATAAAATGACAAAATAATATTAAAAAAATTAAAAAAAATTAAATTAATTTTATGATTTGTTCTAATCAGATATTTAAATATTAAAATTCGATTCAATTAGTTAATTAAAACTCGAATTGCACTAATAAATAAATAAATAAAATTAATTATCAAATTGAGTTTCAATCACACACGAAAAATTTAATTTTATTTGTCTACACATGGTTGAAGAATTTGTATTGTCATTTTGTCACCAATATTCCCACGTTTCTATCAATAAGAAAACCATAGCAAATGGACCACTTTCACTGTCGTGAAGCATTTGGCTTTGATTAAAGATTAATGCTAATGCCAAGCTGATGCATCATTGATATCACACGTAAAAGAAGCTACTGGTCTCATTTTGCTGCAACAACATGATATTCTTGCAAACATCTCCTCCAAGTCACTGTCAGAGATATTGCTGAACAAAATTTCTCAGACCACAAGCCGCAAAGGTTTTGTAATGTCACCATATGTGACAGGCCAGAAGAAAAGTAGCCAAGCATTCCCAGCTCTCCAATTGCCAAGTTGGTGATCAGGACTTGCAAACTTTGCTTTCAAATTCTGCAATTGTCAATGAAATTCATTTCAATGCTTCCGTCCCTCCAATACTATTCGTGGTTTTCATTGAAGAGATTTTTGTGCATAACAAGTTTATTATGAGATTAACGAAAAATTAAATCATATTTATAAAACATAATATTTAATGTGATACGGTTCAAATTCTTATAAACAAGAGAAAAATATGAACTATAAAAGTAGAAAAAAAAGGTCAAAATATCTCAAAACTACCACTAATTAATCTCAAACTTTAAAAGTTAAAACAAACCAAATTGTTAATGTAACCCTGTATAAAAATTTCTTTCTAACATTTCCTACAAATTCTCATCTAATTAAAAATCACATAGTGATTAAATCTTTTAATATTTCTATTTCAGTTGTGTTTTTAAAATGGCTAAAATCCCTCTTATATTTATAGAATTCAAACCCCAGACCTATATAAGGTCAAAAAAAAATCTATATCTATGTACGTAGAAAATTTTTTTTACTGAAATTTAAATTGATTTTCAAATAAAATTTAAATAAACATTTGACATTCACTTTTCCTTTGTCGAAAGCCTTCGTGGTTCTTCTCATCATATATTGTTGACTACTGCATAAAAATAAATGATTTTGCGATTACGATCATGGATATGTGTCTACCGAATACCTGCCTCCTTCTCAAAAACTGATCTAGGGCCGAAGGGAGTGGATCAGATTGAGAGTCTTGTTAGCCTCTATCGGTTGTCCTAGATGGAAGCTTCTCAATGTGCAATCTTACCTTTGCTTAGCTAGCCTTATCTTATATTATTTTGGTCTACTCTAACAAAGAATGTTGGGATTTGTTTTGAATCTACATTGAAAGTATAAGATAAATTATAAGGGCTTTTTTCTTATAAATAATGTGTTATGTTTTGTTTGTAAAGAGTGTCCCAAAAAGTTGTAGACATCAATAGAATAGCTAGAGTTTGGGCTATTAAAAGGGTGTAGTTAGGTTTTGAGATCTTTGTTAAGAGTTTACAATTTTTTCTCTAAAAATTGCATGGTTGGGCTTTGTTAAGAGTTTGCAATTTTTTTCTCTAAAAATTGCATAGTTAGGTTTGAGATGTGTAAGGAGATTGCAATTTTTTTTGTAAAAATTGCATAGTTGTAACTATTTGATTAATTATTAGTTTGTTTGGGTAGTTATAGATGAATTTGATTGGACCAAACCATATTAAAAAAAATTATTGTGTTTAATTTTGCTTTTTTTCATTTTTATGTGTATTTGGTTTGAGGGATATTTTTTTCAACAGAGAAAGGAATGCGACGGCTTGGAAAACTTTTTGGGTTACAAGCTTGAATTTTTTGAAATTTATAGACTATTTATAAAAAAAAGCATCATGAAAATTCAAATTTAAATATTTTACAATCAGTATTCAATCTTAATCATTAGTACTAATCCATTGGCTTCTCCTATGTTTGATTTTTCGGTACCATTGTGCCTTACCCTTACCTCATTTTACACTTGTTTCATGACTTTGGGGTGTTTCGACAGCTCAGCCATACAATTTGCATGGTCTGCAAAGCTAGTTTGAAATTAGATTTCTACAAACTTTTGAAGGTATGCAGAAATGCAATTTCGCGTGCCATCAAAAACATGAGAAAATACATTTTCGTTCCCACATCTTGAAAAGTTCACGAAAAACACACTTTCGCGGATGCAAGGCTTTGAAAGGTCGTGAAAATGCACATTTGCTCATCGTCAAAGCCTCAAAGGCTTGTAGTTGAAATGTAAAAAAAATTAAAAATTAAAAATTTTTATACCACAATTGGGCTAATCCAGCCCACTTACCAGTCATGCCGGGAAGCCCATATGAGAAGCCTAAAGCCACTGGTCCAGGCAGAGTATTAACAACGTGACAAGTATAATAAATATTCAAATACTGAAAGTAAAAGATACCTAAACAATCAGGGAGTCTTCAATTGAATAACAAAAGGGATAGCCTGACTCCTAACCGAATTAAAAGATTATATATTATATAAAGCTGACACAAGTGTATCTTAGTCCTTAATACACTTCCAATACTATTTTTATTGATCATATATATATATTTTTTGGTATAAATGACAAGTATTTTTATTCATTTTATTGCGGATACAGATTGCAGTAAAGGGCGCCGGTCATAACCCATTTATTTTTTGCTGATGACTGTTTGCTATGTTTTAGAGCTGATGAGCAAGATTGTGAGACAGTGTTGCGTTTGTTACATCAGTATGAAATGGAATCTGGACAGCAAGTTAATACCCAAAAATCCTCAGTTTTCTTTAGTGCCAATGTGGTTCGAAGTAGGCGTTCTTCGCTGCAATCTTTGATTGGTGTTCCTAAGATTTTTGGCCAAGAATGTTATCTGGGTTTGCCATTGCTTATGCGACGCTCTAAGAAGGCGGAATTTGCTTTCATTCGAGAGCGGATCTGGCAAAAGGTAAGGGGCTAGAAAGGGAGGTTATTATCATTTGCAGGAAAGGGTGTTCTTATCCAATCTGTTGCCACGGCAATTCCACATTTTTACATGAGTTGTTTCCAAATGCCAAAGTCTTTTCTATCGCAATTTACTTCAATTTTGGTGCGGTTCTGGTGGGGAAACAGTTCAGACCAAAAGAAGATCCACTGGTTACGTTTTGATTTGCTTTGTGTTTCCAAAATGGATGGTGGATTGGGCTTTAAAGATTTTGAGTCCTTGGCACTTCTGTCTAAGCAATGGTTGAGACTAATCCAAAATGAGGAGTCCTTGCCATCTAGAATGTTTAAAGCAAAATATTGTCGTCATCGGCATCTCACTGCAGCAACTATAGAGTCCCATTCCTCTTTCCTCTGGAAGAGCTTGATGGTAGGTAAGTCGGTGGTGGATACAGGGGCATACTGGAGGGTGGGTAATGGGGAACGGGTGGATGTGTGGAGGGATAAGTGGCTTAACAAACCCCCAGGCTATAAACCTTCACTTCAAGCACAAGGCATACCAACTCCAATGCCTGTCAGTGCACTTATTGATAAGGAAACAGGCACTTGGAAAACGGGATAGTTAACAGAGCTCTTTGCGGGGGAGGACGTGAGCTTAATCCTTCAGATTCCTTTGCATGCTTCTTAGGGTAATGACAAGATGATTTGGCAGGATTCGTTACTGGGGCACCATTCGGTCCGATCAACATATTATACGGCAAGAAGATTGTTAAATAAGCCTGCCTTGGATAGAAGTCAACGGTGTGCTGTGTGGCGCTACATTTGGACTGCACCTACCATCCCCAAGATACGCTTGCTCTTGTGGAGAGTGGTCCACAACATTATGCCAGTCTATTAAAATCTGAAGTTTCACCGTGTGTTAGTGGGAGACTCCTGCCCTGTGTGTGGGGAACAGGGTGAAACTTGGTACCATTCTTTTTTCACTTGTTGCCTCAGCAGGGAAGTTTAGAGGTGTACATTGCCCTGGATTCTGGATTTACGACTGGGGGATGAGACCAACTATCATTTTTGGGAGCAGATTCTAAAATTATCTGTTGACAGAGATGCTGTTTCAAAAGTAGCTACTAAATGTTGGCTGTTATGGCAGAATCGGAACGTGTGTGTGCATCAGTTCCGTTGTAAGACTTCTACAGCAATCATTACTCAAATCCAACAGATGATACGCGACTACAGGATTTTGGTATCTCCAACCATCTCTTCAGGGGCTGTCTGGACATCGGACACCACCGGCTGCTGGTTTAATAAAGGTGAATGTTGATGCTGCCTTTATGAATCATGTGGCCTCTTTAGGAATGGTCGCACGGGATTCAAATGGAGGTGTTCTTTATTCTGCTCTTACAAAAGTTCAACCTGTAGCAAATTCCATGACTGCTGAAGTTAAGTAAAGAAGTAACAGTAGTGGATGCAGAGAAAGCTTATCTTTTATTGATAAAAAGGTGTGTACATATATACAGAAGAAACAGATACTTAAAAGGAAATAAAATAAATACTAAAATATGTACAATCGTGATTTATGGAGGGGATTGATCTTCTGATTCATTTTGGCATGATTCATGGAGGATATTCTCTGATTCTTTCCTAATAGGCCCCCGCAAGATTGTGTTTCCATCAGAAACACAAATCTTGGATTGAAGAAAGGAAAATCTAAATTTGGGTAAAGGCTTGGTAAGTATATCAGCAAGTTGAGCATGAGTAGATACATGAGCAACCTGAAGTGAACCAGCAGCAACCTTTTCTCGAACAAAATGATAATCAAGGGCAATATGTTTCATACGAGAGTGGAAGACAGGATTAGCACAAAGATAAGTAGCACCAATATTATCACAAAGGAGACGAGGTGGTTTTGGAACAGAGACATGTAATTCATGTAGAAGGTTGGTGAGCCAAGCAATTTCAGCTGTGGCTGAGGCAATAGATCGATATTTTGCATCAGTAGATGAACGAGCCACAGTACGTTGTTTCTTAGAGCACCATGAGATTGGGTTGTCACCAAGAAAGACAATGTATGCTGAAATAGAAGTACAATCATCTCGATTGCCTGCCCAGTCAGCATCAGAGTAAGCTGTTAGATTCAAGGATGGTGACCGTCGTAGACAAAGACCATAGTTGATGGTGTGCTTTCAATAGCGAAGAAGACGCTTGGCTGCTGTCCAGTGAAGTTGAGTTGGAGAATGCATAAACTGGGCCAACTTGTTGACAGCATAGGCAACATCAGGACGCGACAGAGATAGATATTGCATGCCGCCAATAAGACTTCTGTATTGGGTGGCATCAGCTTTTGAAGAACCATCATTAAGAGAGAGTCGAGTGGAGGTACTAAAGGGTGTAACAGATTCTTTGATTCCCTCCATATGAAAGCGCTCAAGAAGATCCCGGATATATTTGTGTTGAGACAAAAATAGTCCATAAGTCGTAGGAATAACCTCAACACCAAGGAAATAATGAATATGACCAAGATCTTTGATGGAGAAACGAGTGGAGAGAGCAACAATAACTTCACTAATGAATTCCGAAGAGTTTCCTGTAATTAACAAATCATCCACATAAACTAGAAAGTAAACAAGGATAGATTTGTTAGTGTAGATGAACAAAGAAGAGTCTGAGCAAGATAACACAAAACCAAGAGAGATAAGAAAATTCTTGAGTGCAGTAAACCAAGCCCGAGGCGCTTGCTTTAATCCATAAAGAGATTTATGTAAGCGACACACATGATTCGGTTGAGATGGATCAGTAAAGCCAGGAGGCTGCATCATAAAGACCTCTTCGTCAAGATGCCCATGAAGGAAGGCATTGTTAACATCAAGTTGGTTGACTACCCAACCACGAGATATTACAAGTGAAAGAACCACTCGAATTGTTATTAGCTTGATAACAGGACTAAATGTTTCAGTGTAATCAAGCCCAAGGCGTTGATGAAATCCTTTGGCAACAAGACGAGCTTTATATCTGGCAATACTACCATTAGGATTTCGTTTGATCCGAAAAACCCATTTGCAACCAACAACATTTTGATGATTCTCACGAGGGACCAATTCCCATGTTTTGTTTTGGGTGAGAGCATGAATTTCATCACACATGGAATTTTTCCACTCTTTTTCTTTAAGTGCTTGTTTGGTGGTGGTGGGTTCAAGGGGTGGTGATATAGGATGTTTAGTGGCTGTAAGAGTGAAAAGCTTCTTTGGCTTGAAAATGTTATTCTTGGAACGAGTTTGAATGATGTTAGGTTGTGTTAAAGGATCAAGAGAAGAAGTCTCACCAGAAGTGGGCAACTCGCTTGAGGAAGAGCCAAGGAATGTCTGTTGAGTGGAGTCTGAGATGGGAGGATTCACAAGAGAAGGATCCTCACGTGCTAGTGGATCATTTGCATTAGACTTAGGCATGGGCTTTTGGTCAAACTGAGAGGATGAAGTAGAATGAGTCTTGTGAGAGGACTGTAATGGAGAAGGTGGGGATGAAAGATTTGGGTGGATATTTGGTGGGGTGTTATTAGGAAGTGATTGGCAATTGTTGGATGGGACATATATGGGAATTGGACTAAGAATGAAGGAAGGTGATTGAGAGTTAATAGGAGAGATTGAATGCTGAGACAAATCTATGGAGGAATTTGGTTGATAATTGAGATTTTTAAGAGAGGGAAAGGAAGCTGACCACATGTTTAAAGTGTAGGAGTTAATTTTGTCACGTTCATTGAACGTAGACAAAGAAGGAAATACACCTTCAACAAACTGAACATGCCGAGAAATATAGAATTTGTGATCTTTGGGCTCAAAACAAATATATGAATTATGAACATTAGAGTAGCCAAGAAAAAGGCATGACTTTGACCGTTGTTCTAATTTGTGTTTTGTATAGGGACGTAACCAAGGATAACACAAACACCCAAAAATACGAAGTTTGGAATAATTGGGCTTGATGTGAAAGAGGGATTTAAATGGGGATTTATTGTCCAGAACAGGTGTAAGGAGCCTATTAATGAGATAAATGGCTGTTTTGAATGCGAAAGCCAAAGAGAAAGAGGCAAGGAAGCTCGATGAAGAAGAGTAAGACCTGTTTCAATAACATGTCTATGACGACATTCAGCAGAAGCAATATGTTGTGGAGTGTAAGGGGGAGAAACTAAATGTTGAATTCCATGGCTTTCAAAAAAAGATATGAGGCCTTTGTATTCTGTTCCTCCATCAGAATAGATTGTTTTAATGGTAGAATTAAAATATTTTTCAACCATATTCTTGAATTTTGGAAAGATTGTAAAAACCTCAGACTTGTAAGATAATGGAAAAAGCCAAGAATATTTTGTAAAATGGTCAACAAAAATGATGTAATATGAATAACCATCAATGGATCGGATAGGAGATAGTCCTCATATATCAGTGTAAACAAGTTCTAATGGTGCATGACTTTTTAGGGAGGAAGTGCCAAATGATAATTTGTGACTTTTATTACAATGACAAGAATCACAAAAGGAAGACAAGGATTGATTAGAAGATACTGGAAGATGATTTTGGGAGATGATACAACGAAGAACTTTTGAAGATGGATGCCCAAGTCTATCATGCCAGTTGTCGAGAGAGACTTTGAATCCCACAAAAGCACGCTTCGAAATCGTAGGAGCTCCCATAGTAGACCACTCATAGACATTGTTCTTACTTTGCCCCCGAGCGAGAGGTGCCCCAGTGGAGAGATCCTTCACACAAAAAGAAGATGGAAAAAATTCAATAGAAGTGTTGTTAGTTTTGCAAAATTGGGAGACAGAGACTAAATTTTGTTTCATAGAAGGAACATAAAGTACATTTGAAAGAGAAAAGGAACGAGAAGGAGTTGAAAGAGTAGAGTTGCCAGTATGTGTAATTCGCAAACCTGTACCATCACCTATAACAATATCATCAGGACCCTCATATGGCTGATGAAGAGATAAATTATTGAAATTTGAGGTAACATTATTGGAGGCACCAGAATCCAGGAGCCATGTTGAGGAAGAATTATTTGTTGTTGCAGTTGGATTTGCAGTGGGTGATGCCTTTGAAGGAAAGAACAAATTTTTTGCAGTGTAGCATTGTTTAGCAGTGTGACCATTTTTCTTACAAAATTGACAAATCACAGCAAAATTCTTATTGAAAGTGTTTCCTTCAATATTGTTGGAGTTTGGTGGACGTTGCCCTTGAAATCCCTTGTAGGTCTGAAAATTCTTCTTTCTACTATTGTGTTGATTTCCATTTTTAGAAAATCGAGTAACATTTGCAGTAAGAGTGCCAAGATTTCCAGAAGTGCGAAGTTCCTCACGTTTAAGAAAAGCTTCATATTCAACCAATTTATCATGAAGCTCATCAAAACTGATCACTGTGTCTCGAGCTCTAATAGCAGCAGCAAGTTCTTTGAACTCTGGCCCTAAGCCATTAAGAGTATGAGTAATAAGATACCGATTGGGAATCGATTCTCCAACAAGAGGCAATTCATCAGCAATATCACGAATCGTCGCAAGATAATCAGCAACAGGTTGTATGCCTCGACTAATGAGGGTAAGTTGCTCTGCCAATCCCATGGTTCTAGATGAAGAAGGATTTGCATATAGTTTTGCAAGACGATTCCAAGCATCAGCAGAGGTTTGACATGATCGAACCACCGGAATAACCTTTGTGGTTTGTCGTAACGATTTTCGTCCGGGGACTCGATCGCTAGACAATTTGAAAAAAACACAAAATGGAGTCGCCACCAATCTTTTTTGACTAGGTGTGATTGAACATCTAAAATCTTTTATTTTTTTAACAAAATCTTAAAATTAATTAAGTTTTATAAAAAAAAAACAATTCCTGGTTTGCGAAAACAAAGTTTGGGTTCGGGAGTTCGGTTACGCGTGGGGAAGGAATAGCATCCCCACAACGGTCGTTAAAAAAATAGTACCACTTAATCATATATTATCCCTTTGATCTTAATTAAATGGTTTTAATTAAATATTTAAAAGAACTTCATTTATTTTGAAATAATTTCATTATTTGTTTTATTTTTGAAATATTTAAGTTTTATATAAATGAAAATCTTTTGTATTGAAAATTATTCCGAGGTATCCCAATACTTTTGGTAGCATTTCAGATAATTTTCTCACCTAGAGATTTCTTAAGAATCGCGACTTGCGATTTCTATAGAATCTCATCATCGGGAGATTCACACTTATTATGAAATTTCATGGATGCAAATGATGCAATCAAAATAGAGATGATGCACATGAGAAATCCATTATTCATTTATACTTATATTATTATTTTGTAATTTATTTATATTTATAAAATCTTGTTTTTATTGAAAAATCATACTAAATATTCCAATACGCTGGTAACATTTAGCATATTTCTCTCACCTAGAGATCAGTTAGGAATCATTATTTGTGAATTCCGTAACATCTCATCATCGGAAATTATTTATAATGTATATCATGTTCATTTATCTTTATTTATTATTATTATTTTTTATCTTCATGTTATTATTATTATTTACTTCAAAAGATTAATTATAACAATTTTTATATTCTTGTTTACTTATTTGTTTAAAATTTTTGTTTATTTATTATATATTTTTTAATATTAATTTATTTCATAAATGTTAATTTTATTAGAAATCTTAATATCGAGTTAAAATTACTTGAATACTCCAATACGCTGGTAATATTCAAATATTTCATTTCGACCCTAAGGATTATCAAAGAATCACTACTTGTGATTTCTAAGAAATCCTATCATTGGAAATTCTTTTAAATTTATATTTTATTTATTTATTTTTATTATTATTTTTATTATTATTTCAAATTTATTTAATTCAAAAGATCATTAGTTGTAAAAAAATTTAATATCGAAATAAAATTGCTTAAATGCCCCAATACGTTGGTGACATTTTAATATTTTATTTCGACCCTAAGGATTATCAAAGAATCACTACTTATGATTTCTATGAATCCTATCATCGGAATATTTGCATTCATTTTGTTTTGATTATTTAATTTAAAAATGATTTTAATTTACATAACATTGATCTAATTTTCTTACTTATAGTTTAATTTTATAACTCACAAATATAATTCTATATCTATAACATAATAGATAACCTAAAGTTAAATATATTAAATAAATTTTCTAGATAGAATAAACTAAAGAAAATTTATTTCAATAAACTAATATCAATCTTTAAAGAATAAAACATCCAATATATATTTATAACAAAGCTTGAACATGTAGTGCACGTGGAATATAAGCTTTAAAGGAAAGATATACATATAAAAAAACAATTGCATATGAATCATGTCAAACGAGGAATAGTTTTGGTCAGCACCATTAACCTTTAAACGTATATATGCGACGTCATTTAGAATCTCATGAAGAAAGCCAAGTCTTACCCTTGTACCTTCAGATTTTAAAAGCCACTCAAGTAGTACGCAACAGTGGTGACGGGAATGATGTAAGCAAGCAATGCAGCAACAGCAAGGTGTGTCAAGCAGCAAACTTGTAGCAGCAGCAGTGAACCAGCAGTGCAACAGGGCTTGAACGAGGGGGCGAACAGAAATGACTCCAGCCAAGCAAGGGACGTTAGAAAAGTGACTAGGAACGCAACGACAATGACAGGGACACTAACAGTGCAGTATTGTAGGCGTGGGTGCAGGGTGTGATTCGGTTAATGCAAAAGGGGTGATGGGCTCAGCAAAAGGCAAAGATGACGATGCAGGGGCTCGCTTCACGCAGCAATATAGCAGTGTAGTGATGAAGATGAAGGTAAGTGGTGGTGGAGAGATGATGATGGTAGAGGCGGTTAGATGAAGATGAGCAAGCCCCGGATCCCCCCTTTTCTCCTTTTCATTGGCTTTTATAGCCATTTCTAGCTTCAAAATTTCATGGAAAGAAATCAAAAATTTATAATTGATCCCATGATCATGGGATTTTTCATTTATTTTGTTTGACTTTCCTTTTTTTTAATTTATTTCCATTTCATTTTTTTTATTTTTGGTAATTAATTTTCAAATTTTATTTCACTTTAATTATTTCCTTTATTATTATTATCTTTCTTATGGCAACAAATCATTGAAGTCAACTCTCTTTCTCTTTTATTTTCTACAAATCCTTGGGTTTGTCTCTTTTATTTATTTATTTTTATTTTTATATTTTTTATATATATAAAAAAAATTGTTCGGACAAAATTAGGCGTCTATAGCTGCCCCTCTTTGCGCATTGCTGAGAATCAGGAATAGGGCAAAGACAATAGACAACCATTTTGTTCGAGTTCATCATGCCAACATGTTTCTTCTACATAATTATTCAATTAAAAGGATTTAGAAATAAGAAATTTCCTAATCTTCTTCTACATAAAGATTAAGGAAAAATGTAGGATGAAATCTTCTAGTCTTTTCTATCATAAGACTAAGAATGATGCAAAAACGAGTTTCCTAGTCTTTTCTATCATAAGACTAAGGAATGATGCAAAATGAAGGTTTTTTTTTTATCTTTTCTATCAAAAGATTAAAGAATGAAATTTCCTGATCTTTTTTATCATAAGATTAAGGAACAAAATGTCTTAGTCTCTTCTATCATAAGGCTAAGAATGATGCAAAATGGAATTTTCTTATCCTTTCTACCATAGGATGAATGAACGAATGCACAAAAAATGATTTTTTTTAGGTCTCTTCTATTATAAGACTAATAAATGAAATTTCCTAATCTTTTATATTATAAGATTAAGGAATGCAAAAACGAAACTTCTTAATCTCTTCTATCATAAGACTAAGAATAATGCAAAATGGAATTTCTTTATCCTTTCTATCATAGGACTAAGGAATGAATGCAAAAAATGATTTTATTTTCTTTTTTTTTTTTAGTCTTTTCTATCATAAAACTAAGACTAAAATTTCCTAATCTTTTCTATCATAAGATTAAGGATGATGCAAAATGGAATTTCCTCATCCTTTCTATCATAGGACTAAGGAATGAATGCAAAAAAAATGATTTTATTTTAGTCTTTTCTATCATAAGACTAATGAATGAAATTTCCTAATCTTTTCTATCATAAGATTAAGGAATGCAAAGCAAAACTTCTTAATCTCTTCTATCATAAGACTAAGAATGATGCAAAATGGAATTTCTTTATCCTTTCTATCATAGGACTAAGGAAATGGATGCAAAAATGATTTTTAGTCTTTTCTATCATAAGACTAATGAATGAAATTTCCTAATCTTTTCTTATTATAAAGATTAAGGAATTCTCCTATCATCTTATCTTATGTGCCAAGCAAAGCTTGATGCTCATTCTAAAACAATTTTTAATCATTTGTAATGCATGTAATGCAAATGTCAATGTCAATGTTAATGTCAATGTCATGCCCCCTAAAATATTCTATGAAGTTCTTGATGAATGTATGTAAATGCAATCTCAATTGTGGTAACAAGATTCTCAAGCTCATCTTGTCTTTCTCAAGTCCATTTTGTCTGTTGAATTCCCTTTGTTTAAATCCTTTATCTTTATTTCTCATCTCATCTTCTATTGAGTCTTGATTCAATCATGCTGAAGAGATGCTAACACACTTTCAGATTCACATTTTCTTCTTTCTTCATCAATTTTTTTCCTTTCTTTTCTTTAAGCAATGCAAGAATTTTAGAGAAAAAAAAATCAAAATTTGTTAACATTTATTTGTTATCCTTTCAATTCAATGACCAAAGTGATACACTCATGCATTTTCTCAATTTATCATGAGGGTGAAGTACATGTCAAATAATTTGAGTTGAAAGGAAACATGTAGTTTTGAAAGGGAAATAAATGGGATAGCTGTTTAGGATAGGGTTTATAGTATCCACTAATAAACATTCTGACAAATTTAATCACATCAATCAGGAATTCTTTTTTTTTTGAAAAATCCACTTCTTTTGGTATGTTCATTCATGTTGAGTCTGCCAATCTTGCCACTAAATCAAAACTCTTGGTGATGATCTTCTCCTAAGTCGCCTTTTCAAGTTTTCAACTTAGGTTCCCCTCTTTTGATTCAAACTGCCTTTTCAGGTTTTCAATTTGAATCCTCCTTTTTCTTTTTCTTTTTTTTTCTTCTTTTTTCTTTTCATTTCCCCCCCTTTTTTTCTTTTTTCATCTATTTTTTTCTTCATTTCAACTCCATTAGGTTTGACAAATTTCAGCCTTTTGTTTTCAATCCAAATTCATGCCCCCAAAAGTCATTCTTGCTTTTGATCTAACAGATATCTTCCAAAACCTATTCTTTTGTTCAGGCATGAATTCCTTCAATCAGCTTGATCTGCTTCTTTTTATTTCACTCCACTACTGAATCTTCAAAGGAACATTATCTCATTGTACAAGTATGCCTTCATTCAATACACGATTCTTCAAATTAAGCATTTACATTTGATCAAATGGGCTTTTAAAGGTACGTAATGTAGGCTCAGGTGAGGGTTTACAAAAAAAGGATAAAATAGGCCCAAAATGTGTTTCAGGGTTTACAAACCAAAGGATCACTTTCTTATGAAGTAAATCATTTGAGCATTTTGCCCCATTTTAATTCACTCATATCTTTTTTCTTTCTTTTTTTTTCTTTTAGGGTTCTTTATATTCAAACCTTTTTCTTTTTATTTTCTTTCTCTTTTTTTTCCACATAAATAGGCACTTTCTTTTTCTTTCTTTTGCCCCTCATGAATAATTTTTCATCTTTCTTGCCCCCCATTGTGGAGAGTGATACTTGGTGGGTTACATCACAAAAAGAACATAATAGGCTCAAAGGGGTAATCAAAGGATAATTTTACTCACACTTGAAGGATAGTGAAAGAAGGCCATTTATCATTTTAAATGCAAATACTCTCCTTGAAGATCATTTACTAAACAAATACAAACTTGTTAGAAACTTCTGTAAGAGATTCACCTTTTCTTATACCATCAAATTGGGTGAAAATTGTGAACAAATTTTCTTCTTTCTTACTTGGACACCTTGACAGATTGATAATCCATCAGCAAAAGTGGTTCTTTCAAAATTGAATTCCAGATTTATTGACATCATTATCATCATGTTCATTATTTGGATACTTATGAAAGAAAGATATGATGAGTATGTGGGTAATGACCAATGAACATAGAAAATGAGAGAATGATAGTGCATCACACTAGTCGCTTTATTGAAAAGAAACCAAATAAAAGTTAGCCCATACATAAAACTTTATTTTGTGCCTATGAGCTTAAGCACTTTAAAAAAAAACTGTCTTGCATTACTTAAAAAAAATTCTAATAAATCTCCAGACTTGCATGGCTTGAACTTCTCTTGCCTCAAAAGAATCATCCCTCATTTCCATGGTTGGGCAATGAATTTGCATTCACAACTGGTTCCCCTTTTGATTCAAAGTGCAATATGCCAGCTTTTATCAGACCTTGTACCCTATACTTTAAAGTAGTGCAATTCTCCAAGGAGTGACCCGGATTTCCAAAATGATACTCACATCGAGCATTCTCATTATACCATTTTGGATATGGAGGCTTGAGAGGTTCCACATAGACTGGGGCAATGAGTTGCTCTTTGATTAGTTTTGAGTACAACTCAATATAGGTTACGGGAATTGGATCAAGGGAAGTTTTTTGTCGTTTTGGCCATGCCTCCTTAGGATTGCTTTCTTGTTTGTTGGATTGGGCAACTGATTGGGTATTTGGTGCAGGTGTTTGAGGGTGAAAGTTAGGCTGAGCATTAATTTGCGGATATGACTGGTGTGGGTATTGAACAGGATAATATGGTTGTGGCATGGGATAAGAGTGTCGTGGAGTGTTCCGTTCATGTTGCCCCCCATGTATAACAGCATGGGCATACTCTTCCCTCCTTTTGTTGGCTCCTCCTTTCTTCTCAGTATTGTTGGGAACTTCGATCTTGCCACGCTTGATCGCGTTCTCAATGATCTCCCCAGATAACACCATATCAGCAAAATTCTTTGTGGCATTGCCTATCTTCCTATCATAATATGGAGCCTTCAAAGTATTCACAAATAAGATGGTGAGCTCCTTTTCTGAAAGAGGAGGTTGTACTTCTGCAGCCACGTCGCGCCACCTTTGCGCATATTGCTTGAAGCTTTCATTGACTTTCATCTCCATGTTTTGAATTGATAAACGGTCAGGGGCCATATCAACAACATGTCGATATTGGGCCATGAATGCCCTTGCTAAGTCATTCCATGTGGTGATCCGAGTTCTGTCTAATTAATTGTACCACTTGGTAGCAGATCCAGTGAGACTTTCTTAAAAAATGTGAATAAGGAGTTTATCATCTTGAGCAAAAGCAGCCATCTTCCGACAATACATAATAAGATGAGACCTAGGCAAGAAGTTCCATTGTACTTCTCAAACTCTGGTGCTTTGAACTTGGGTGGAATAACCAGGTCTGACACCAAGCACAACCCAGTAGCATCCATGGAACCATAAAAGTCTAAGCCTTCAATAGCTCGAATCCTTTCCTCCAACAAATTAATCTTTTGTTGTGACTTCGCCTCATCTTTCTCTTCTACTTGTTTGGCTTTCGACTTCTCAATTTCCCTTAGGTCATCTAAGTCGGGCACCTCAATGGGATCAGTAGATTTTGCGCCTTGGGAAGGATGGGCGGGTCCTTGGAATTGAGCTTGTCCAAACACTTGGGGTATAGCAGCGTATGCAGGTGGATATCTTCTTTCTTGAGATGCTTGACTTGGAAATGGACCGAATGCAGGATGATAGATAGGATCTTCCATATTGTGTTGTTGAACCCCTTCTTGGACTGCAACTTCCTCTACTACTCCTTTGCCCTTGCTTAGATTTTTCAATAATTCTGCAATTTGGGCCAGTTACCCCCTCATTTCCTCTTAAGCTTTTTCCATCTTCTCCATGCGCGTGCTTGATTCTTCTTCCATGATCTTAGCTCGATAACGAGTGTTGTGTGAATGAACTTTTGGTCGAGCTATCTTCAAATCTTTTATTACCACAATTAAGAATTTATCATTTCACATGTGGTGATGCTTGAAAAAAATGAATGAAGATGAATGAATGAACAAAATGCTACATGCGTTTGAAAAAAAAAGTCATGGATAAGAAATGCATGGAAATGTCTTGCTAAAGAACCTATGATTCCCTATTAGTGTCTCACATGTCAAATAAAAGCAAACAAACATGATTAAAGATGTGTCCTAAGTAATAGGTATTTTCTATGGGTTAACATGACTCTATCCCAAGTTGGCTCTCTTAAGTTTACTATATGTTTGGTTTGGAATTCTAGAGGACAAGAGGTTCTCAAATTGTTCCTTACGGACATCCACAGCAGACTAGTAAGGCACCCCAATCCTCACCCATTACAGGCTACAAACGAAAAGGGTTCAACTTGAGTGAGAGTATTTCACTTGCCATTGCGGAGGTTATTACCTCACGAGAGCAAAGGTACTCTACTCTCTCCTAAAAGGGACAAACCCGGGTGTATGGTTGATGTATGCAATGAATATGTCATGTATGCAAAGGAATAAAATTTAAGATGCATCCCAACAAAACACAAATGATGAAAATGATTCACACATTTTTTATTTGTATTATTTTTTGCTTTTTTTTTTTAAAATTATTTTTTATGAAGAGTTTTGTTAGCTTTAAATTGCCATATATATTTTGAAATGACAAAAACTTAAGTAAGCCTTAATGTTTTAATTCTCATTGTAAATTTGCCTAATCACACATGATTCTCTCAATCCATTTTCAAGTGATTTTATCAAACTTAAGACCATGATTTAATTACATACTCTTAGTGGTCTTAATACTTTGTAATGTCTTGAATATTTTTAGAAAATCACTTGATGAATATTTAGACTATGTTTTCATTTGAGAAAGTCAAGAAAAACTCCCACAAAAGTGCCAATATGTTTTGGGTTGAATTAGGATCAAAGACCATATCATTTCTAACCCAAAATGTGCAGGAAAATGCTCTCTGGAAGAAAAGGATCGATCCCCTATGGAAAGGGATCGATCCCTTTTTGGCAGTATGCCCCGGAAGGCCAAAATGAAGAAAAGGATCGATCCCTTTGGTAAAAGGATCGATCCCTTTTAGTCAGAAAGCCCCCAACGGCTAGTTTCTGTGAGACATAACGACTAGTTTCTGTTTTGGCTCCAACCAACGTTCACAAACCATCCAAGGGACTATAAATAGAGGCTTAGAAGCTAAAGGAAGGAAGGGGAACTACTCAGCAACTCCATAACACATTCCTCAAATCCTCAAGCCTCAAACAACAAATCAAGAGCTCCAAAGTCTTCATCTTCTATCATTCTCTTATTCCTTGCAGTGCTTAGCACAAATCTTGTATAGGCTTTTTCCTTGTGCTTAATTTCTGTAATCACTTGCCTATCTAGAGGCTCTCTTTGATTACTCATTTGTAAAACCAATTCAATCCTTGTAAAAAGGGGAGGTTTCTCTTAAGCCTTGAAAAAGAGGGAGGTTACTCTTTAGCCTAAGAAAAAGAGAGAGGTTTCTCTTGAGCCTAGAAAAAGAGGGAGGTTTCTCTTGAGCCTAGAAAAAGAGGGAGGTTACTCTTTAGCCTAAGAAAAAGAGAGAGGTTTCTCTTGAGCCTAGAAAAAGAGGGAGGTTTCTCTTGAGCCTAGAAAAAGAGAGAGGTTTCTCTTGAGCCTAGAAAAAGAGGGAGTGTAATCACAAATTCAAGATAGTGGATTTGGAGAAAATCCTTGGGAGCGTCTCAAGGTAGAGGACGTAGGCAAGTTGCCGAACCTCTATAAATCGCTTGTGTAAATCTCTCTTTCCCTACTCTCTTTACTTGCAATTATATTGTGCTTATTGAATTGAATTTATATTGCATGCTTGAGTAGCCTAGAGAATTTAGAAAATATTCAAATAGGCTAGAGAATTTAGAAGAAACCGAAAAACGAACCTAAGGTTAGTTAAAACCGATTCACCCCCCCTCTCGGTATTGCCTATAAGAGCCAACAATTGGTATCAGAGCTTGGGCTCGAGATTGAATTAGATTAACCTCTATCGAGCGAAACGATCTTAAATGGCTCACTTGAATGTAGGCACACCCCTAGGAGAAGAGGGACACTCATTAGTTAGACCTCCACTATTCAATGGTGAGAATTACTCTTATTGGAAAACTAGGATGATGTTATTTGTGCAATCTAATGACTATGAAGTGTGGAGAGTAATAGTTAATGGTCCTAGAATCCCAATAAAGAAAGTAGATGGAAAAGATGTCCCTAAGAGTGAGGATGAGTGGGACACCAATGATATGAGATTGGCACAATTAAATGCCAAGGCTATGCACACCCTCTTCTGTGCATTAGGTCCAAATGAATATAATAGAGTGTCCCTATGTGAAAATGCTAAGCAAATATGGGACAAACTAGCCATCACACATGAAGGGACAAATCAAGTTAGAGAGACCAAAGTATGAATGCTCACACATGATTATGAGCTTTTTAGAATGAAAGAAAATGAGTCCATGAGTGATATGTATACTAGATTTAATGACATAATCAATGGACTTAAGGCATTAGGCAAGACCTATTCCAATGTAGAAATGGTGAAGAAAATCTTGAATAGCTTGCCACAATCATGGGAGGCAAAGGTAACCGCAATAGAAGAGTCTAAAGATCCAAATACCTTGTCTCTAGATGAACTTATGGGCTCCCTACTTACATATGAGATGAAATTGAAAAGAAATGAAGAGCCTTCAAAGAAAGTAGGGGTAGCACTTAAGTCTTCCACTCATGAGGATGATAGTGATGAAAGTGGAAATGAGGAAGAAATGGCAATGTTTGCCAAAAGATTCAATAGATTCATGAGAATGAAAGAGAGAGAGAGTAATAGGAGACATCATAGGGGAGAGTCAAGTAGAAGAGAAAAAGACCCCTTAGTGTGTTATGAATGTAATGAACTAGGTCACACTAAGCTAGATTGCCCCTTACTTAGGAAAGAAAAGGAGAGGAAGCCTAGGAAGAAAGCATTTGTGGCTGCATGGAGCGATAGTGATAGCTCCGATGAGGAAAATGTAGATAATGAGGAAGCCTACTCATGCTTTATGGCCATTAGTGATGATGAGGCTAGTAGTAGTTCTAGTGAAGATAATGATTATACCTTTAGTGAACTACAAAATGCCTTTGATGATTTAGCAAATGAATTTCAATGCATGAATTCTAAATATAAGAAAATCATTGCTAAATTAAAAATAGAAAATGAAGCCTTGACTAGTGCTATGATAGAATTTGAAAAGAAACTAGAAGATGCCAACTTAGAAATAAATGAGTTAAATAAAAAGAACACAAATTTGCATAACTCATTTTCTAGGTTTTATATGGGTCAACAAAAGCTAGATCACATGTTAGAGACCCAAAGAGCTTTCTTTGACAAAGATGGGTTAGGCTATAATGCTAAACAAAAAGAAACTCATCTTAAGAATTTCCTAGTGAGCAAAAATACCATGCATGATGTATCTCTCACATGCTCACTTTGCAATAGAATAGGCCACACCTCACAAGCATGCACAAATAGAAAAACCACATTTAGAGGAAGAGTGGTTAGAAAAATGTGGGTGCCTAAGCATGCTATAAATAATGATGAATTGTGCTTGAAACGGATCCCAAAAGGATCAAAAATTATTTGTACTAACTCTTGTGGACCCAAGAAAATTTGGGTACCAAAGCATGCTTGAATTTGTTAGTTGTAGGAGTGTTAGAGCATGAGAATACAATAGAACAATGAAGTTTATATGCTCAACACATCCTCATGGAGTTTGCTTGTGCCAATGAGAGAGAGAAAGAGCTTGAGGATCCACCCTTAGCAAGGTCACAACAATCCTTCAAGAAAGGCCTAAGGTGGATTCAACAATTCAAGGCAAAGCATTCTCAAGCAAAGGAGTTTTGTAAGCTTAAATCCTATCTCTTCAAAACTCATATGTATTAAAAATTATTTGTTTGATTTAATGAGGCACTTGGTTGATGACTTTTGATGATTTGTGAGTTGAATGATTGATCAAAAAGGCATGATAAATGATTTTTGAATGTTGGATGAACAAATATTGATGATTGAATGAAAAGCATGATTTGTGATTTTGAAATGATTTTTGGTTTTCTGCATCTTGAGCAAGTTTGATATGTCTAGATAATATATTTAGTTGCTCAAAAGATGTCAAATATGTCATATATGCAAAATGCCTTGTCATGAGCCTTAATGAAGAATATGCATGTTGACAATCATGACATGTTGTTCACAAGTATGATGATTTGATGTTATATATGCTTAAAATCTATGTGAACAAGTTTGTTTTGGCATATTTGTGGTTTCCAAAGCTTTGGTTTTGACAAAATATGCATAATGCTTAAAATGACCCCCTTTGAGGCCAAAAATGCTTTTATTGGTGAAAATTCTACCAAAATTGCAAAATCTTTTGTAAAATGGTTTTTCATTCAGATTTTTCATTCATACAAGTCCAAAATCATGTTTTACAAATGTCTAAACCTTTACTTGGACTTAAATTACTCAAAAACGAAGTTTGGGCACCTCAAAGGTTGGATTTTCTGTCAAAAACTGCAGAAACAGGATGAGGGATCGATCCCTTAGCAAGAGGGATCGATCCCCCCAGGCCAAAATGGCTTTTCTGCACTTTTTCAACTGAATTTGAGAAGGATTTTTTACTTTCTTGATATCCTTTTTCTTCTCAAGTTAAAATCCAGTATTTTAACTTCTTTTTGATGATCTTTAAACTATGAAAACTCATTTTTCATTGATATCATGCCTCAACTTCATCAATTAATATCATTTCCAACAAATGGTATCACTTTCAACAATCAATACCATTTTTCTTGAGCTCACAAGTGCAAATTCATTTTTCTTGTTGAAAACATTCATGAATCATGAAATAATCTTGAAATATATTTTCAATGAATGCTTAAACATAATTTTGAGATTTATTTCAAGAATTTATGGATATATTTGAGAATTTGATGAACTTGTGCATAATGAGTGTTTTTCATATCTTTTGTTCATCTTAGTCAAGCATGCTTTTAGGATTATGTTTCTTAGCTTGACTCAACTACTCCACACTAGGTTTCATGATAATTATACATCTAGTGGAAGAATAATTAAAACTTAACCTTAAGGATTGATTTCAAATGTAAATTCAACAATTGGTATAAGGTCATAATTTTCCTTGGCTTGCAATGTGTGATGATAAATGGATCCTAAATGTTCAAATGCATGAAAATTTATCATCCATGAAATCAATTCTTCATAGCCAAATTACTATGGAACTTGAGCTTTAATGACAACACCAATAATTGATATACATCCATTGAATCTTGATTGTTTTAATGTTGAACATGCATGTTTACTTAAGTTGAATCAATAATCATGCCTATGAGATGAGAATAGTTACTTGATGATATTATGTGCTTAATCTCACTCATAGATTATGGATTTTGATGATAAAATACATTTTAGCTTGATAATATTGATTCACTTAGGTGAAGCCATTTTAGTTAAAATAGCATATACCCTCTAGAACGTTAAATAATGATAACAACTAGGGATATGGCTCGTAATTAATTAAAATGGTAATTTTGAATCTTTCCTTGCTTATAATTGGTTAAGGACTTGAATTGGAAAATGAGCATAGGATTTTTGTGCTTGAAACTATGGAAGAAAATGTGTTTGCTTGAATATCTTGACATTTTGTATCTTCCATGTGGTATAATGTTGTGAATATGAATATGGATTAATACTTTATGATAGTGTGCTAATGCTTAATTAATCCATATGCATAATTGATGATGTGTGATTGTGTTCTTGCATATTTAGAATGATTATTTTCTTGACATGATCACACTACACACAAATATTGGATTCATGCAAAATGACTAAGTAAACCATTAGTAACAATTGGTATTTAGATTGAAATAATAATTAGTATCATTGGAAACCATATTTTCAATAATTGGTAAGCCAAAACTAAATTGCCAATTGGTTTGAGTTTTAAATTGACAACACTTCTCATGCTCCTTAGATTGAAATGACAAATAGAGAAGAATTCTCTTAGGATACTTTTGCATGAAACTCTTGTGTGCTAGAATTTGTAGTTAATTGCTATATGTTTTGAATCTATGCACACTCTTGCTTGAACATGATTTATGAGCACATGCATATGATATGTTATCTAATTTTAGCTCATAATCATGATGTATTGACATGCACCTTAGTTGGACCTTAGCGAACAATTGATATACTTAGGTGCTTGATAGGATTAAAATATTTATACACAACTTGCTTCATTATTTACCAATTGGAACCTTCTTGTAAAATTACTTATCAACAATTGGTATCAAAATTATTTATAAACAATTGATATAGGATCATAAGTCATATTCATCGCATAAATATTTCATACTCTTTGAGAATATTGACTTAATTATTTGTGCTATAAGTCCCATGTACTAACATGTTTCTTGTTGGATGGAGCATTTTTTTTTCTCACATAGCCATGATTTTAGGGGGAGCATATTTTCTTTATTATTAAGGGGAGCATATTTTCCTTCTTTTTGCTATGACAAAAAGGGGGAGAGATAGATAAAGGGAGAGATATTAAGGGGAGAGATAATGAGGGAAAATTCATTTTCAAAACCCATGCTTATATTAAGGGGGAGCTTTATAAAATCCTGCTTTATTTGAGGGGGAGTATTTTATCAAAGAATTTTCAAAGCAAATTTACATTAAGTTTTGTCATATCAAAAAGGGGGAGATTGTTAGCTTTAAATTGCCATATATATTTTGAAATGACAAAAACTTAAGTAAGCCTTAATGTTTTAATTCTCATTGTAAATTTGCCTAATCACACATGATTCTCTCAATCCATTTTCAAGTGATTTTATCAAACTTAAGACCATGATTTAATTACATACTCTTAGTGGTCTTAATACTTTGTAATGTCTTGAATATTTTTAGAAAATCACTTGATGAATATTTAGACTATGTTTTCATTTGAGAAAGTCAAGAAAAACTCCCACAAAAGTGCCAATATGTTTTGGGTTGAATTAGGATCAAAGACCATATCATTTCTAACCCAAAATGTGCAGGAAAATGCTCTCTGGAAGAAAAGGATCGATCCCCTATGGAAAGGGATCGATCCCTTTTTGGCAGTATGCCCCGGAAGGCCAAAATGAAGAAAAGGATCGATCCCTTTGGTAAAAGGATCGATCCCTTTTAGTCAGAAAGCCCCCAACGGCTAGTTTCTGTGAGACATAACGACTAGTTTCTGTTTTGGCTCCAACCAACGTTCACAAACCATCCAAGGGACTATAAATAGAGGCTTAGAAGCTAAAGGAAGGAAGGGGAACTACTCAGCAACTCCATAACACATTCCTCAAATCCTCAAGCCTCAAACAACAAATCAAGAGCTCCAAAGTCTTCATCTTCTATCATTCTCTTATTCCTTGCAGTGCTTAGCACAAATCTTGTATAGGCTTTTTCCTTGTGCTTAATTTCTGTAATCACTTGCCTATCTAGAGGCTCTCTTTGATTACTCATTTGTAAAACCAATTCAATCCTTGTAAAAAGGGGAGGTTTCTCTTAAGCCTTGAAAAAGAGGGAGGTTACTCTTTAGCCTAAGAAAAAGAGAGAGGTTTCTCTTGAGCCTAGAAAAAGAGGGAGGTTACTCTTTAGCCTAAGAAAAAGAGAGAGGTTTCTCTTGAGCCTAGAAAAAGAGGGAGGTTTCTCTTGAGCCTAGAAAAAGAGAGAGGTTTCTCTTGAGCCTAGAAAAAGAGGGAGTGTAATCACAAATTCAAGATAGTGGATTTGGAGAAAATCCTTGGGAGCGTCTCAAGGTAGAGGACGTAGGCAAGTTGCCGAACCTCTATAAATCGCTTGTGTAAATCTCTCTTTCCCTACTCTCTTTACTTGCAATTATATTGTGCTTATTGAATTGAATTTATATTGCATGCTTGAGTAGCCTAGAGAATTTAGAAAATATTCAAATAGGCTAGAGAATTTAGAAGAAACCGAAAAACGAACCTAAGGTTAGTTAAAACCGATTCACCCCCCCTCTCGGTATTGCCTATAAGAGCCAACAAGTTTTATTAAATATTTATTAAGACCGTTAATTAAGATTTTGGATAAGACATGATTAATTATGGTTCGACTCTCTAACGTCCCCAGCGGAGTCACCAAACTGTCGTAACGATTTTCGTCCGGGGACTCGATCGCTAGACGATTTTGAAAAAAACACAAAATGGAGTCGCCACCAATCTTTTTTGACTAGGTGTGATTGGCCACCTAAAGTCTTTTATTTTTTTAACAAAATCTTAAAATTAATTAAGTTTTATAAAAAAAAAAACAATTCTTGGTTTGTGAAAACAAAATTTGGATTCGGGAGTTCGGTTACACGTAGGGAAGGAATAGCACCCTCACAACGCCCGTTAAAAAAACGGTACCACTTAATCATATATTATCCCTTTGATCTTAATTAAATGGTCTTAATTAAATATTTAAAAGAACTTCATTTATTTTGAAATAATTTCATTATTTGTTTTATTTTTGAAATATTTAAGTTTTATATAAATGAAAATCTTTTGTATTGAAAATTATTCCGAGGTACCCCAATACTTTTGGTAGCATTTCGGATAATTTTCTCACCTAGAGATTTCTTAAGAATCGCTACTTGCGATTTCTATAGAATTTCATCATCGGGAGATTCACACTTATTATGAAATTTTATGGATGCAAATGATGCAATCAAAATACAGATGATGCACATGAGAAATCCATTATTCATTTATACTTATATTATTATTTTGTAATTTATTTATATTTATAAAATCTTGTTTTTATTGAAAAATCATACTAAATTTTCAATACGCTGGTAACATTTAGCATATTTATCTCACCTAGAGATAAGTTAGGAATCACTACTTGTGAATTCCGTAACATCTCATCATCGGAAATTATTTATAATGTATATCATGTTCATTTATCTTTATTTATTATTATTATTTTTTATCTTCATTGTTATTATTATTATTTACTTCAAAAGATTAATTATAACAATTTTTATATTCTTGTTTACTTATTTGATTAAAATTTTTGTTTATTTATTATATATTTTTTAATATTAATTTATTTCATAAATGTTAATTTTATTAGAAATCTTAATATCGAGTTAAAATTACTTGAATACCCCAATACGCTGGTAATATTCAAATATTTCATTTCGACCCTAAGGATTATCAAAGAATCATTACTTGTGATTTCTAAGAAATCCTATCATTGGAAATTCTTTTAAATTTATATTTTATTTATTTATTTTTATTATTATTTTTATTATTATTTCAAATTTATTTAATTCAAAAGATCATTAGTTGTAAAAAAATTTAATATCGAAATAAAATTGCTTAAATGCCCTAATACGTTGGTGACATTTTAACATTTTATTTCGACCTTAAGGATTATCAAAGAATCACTACTTGTGATTTCTATGAATCCTATCATCGGAATATTTGCATTCATTTTGTTTTGATTATTTAATTTAAAAATGATTTTAATTTACATAACATTGATCTAATTTTCTTACTTATAGTTTAATTTTATAACTCACAAATATAATTCTATATCTATAACATAATAGATAACCTAAAGTTAAATATATTAAATAAATTTCCTAGATAGAATAAACTAAAGAAAATTTATTTCAATAAACTAATATCAATCTTTAAAGAATAAAACATCCAATATATATTTATAACAAAGCTTGAACATGCAGTGCACGTGGGATATAAGCTTTAAAGGAAAGATATACATATAAAAAAACAATTGCATATGAATCATGTCAAATGAGGAATAGTTTTGGTCAGCACCATTAACCTTTAAACGTATATATGCGACGTCAATTAGAATCTCATGAAGAAAGCCAAGTCTTACCCTTATACCTTCAGATTTTAAAAGCCACTCAAGTAGTACGCAACAGTGGTGACGGGAATGATGTAAGCAAGCGGTGCAGCAACAGCAAGGTGTGTCAAGCAGCAAACTTGTAGCAGCAGCAGTGAACCAGCGGTGCAACAGGGCTTGAACGAGGGGGCGAACAGAAATGACTCCAGCCAAGCAAGGGACGTTAGAAAAGTGACTAGGAACGCAACGACAATGACAGGGACACTAATAGTGCAGTATTGTAGGCGTGGGTGCAGAGTGTGATTCGGTTAATGCAAAAGGGGTGATGGGCTCAACAAAAGGCAAAGATGACGATGCAGGGGCTCGCTTCACGCAGCAATATAGCAGTGCAGTGATGAATATGAAGGTAAGTGGTGGTGGAGAGATGATGATGGTAGAGGCGGTTAGATGAAGATGAGCAAGCCCCGGATCCCCCCCTTTCTCCTTTTCATTGGCTTTTATAGCCATTTCTAGCTTCAAAATTTCATGGAAAGAAATCAAAAATTTATAATTGATCCCATGATCATGGGATTTTTCATTTATTTTGTTTGACTTTCCTTTTTTTAAATTTATTTCCATTTCATTTTTTTTATTTTTGGTAATCAATTTTCAAATTTTATTTCACTTTAATTATTTTCTTTATTATTATTATCTTTCTTATGGCAACAAATCATTGAAGTCAACTCTCTTTTATTTTCTACAAATCCTTGGGTTTGTTTCTTTTTTTATTTATTTTTATTTTTATGTTTTTTATATATAAAAAAAATTGTTCGGACAAAATTAGGTGTCTGCATGGTTAATGATCCTATAATTCCAAGAAGAAGAAGCTTGTCTTGTCTCATCCAGAGAGTAAATTCTGAGTTTGAGACTTTCTTATCATCAACTGTAATTTCTGTAGGAGGACTAGGCTTGGTTCCATCGATAAAACCAAGTAGATCATACCCAAAGAGAAGATCATCAAACTGGGTTTTCCAAGAGTAGTAGTTTGAGGGGCTTAATTTTAAGGGAAGTTGTGTAGCGACATTTATCGCAATTAGATTGGATTGACCGAAGGATGTGTTGGTGATGGTTTGATTAAGGGAGGAAGTTGCTGTGCTTTCTTCAACCATGATTAAGTTTCGGAAAATGAAAGAATGGAAGAAACGGCTTAAGAAAGAAAGAATAGGCTAGGGATCGAAAAGACTCGTGAGAGACAATTTCTGCTCTGACACCATAAAGAAGTAACAGTAGTGGATGCAGAGAAAGCTTATCTTTTATTGATAAAAAGGTGTGTACATATATACAGAAGAAACAGATACTTAAAAGGAAATAAAATAAATACTAAAATATGTACAATCGTGATTCATGGAGGGGATTGATCTTCTGATTCATTTTGGCATGATTCATGGAGGATATTCTCTGATTCTTTCCTAATATTAAGGCAATTTGGTTTGGTTTATGGTGTGCTTCGCAATGTGGTTTTACTTCTATTATACTCGAGAGCGATTGTATGCTTGCTGTTCAAGAGATCCGAAAGCGAGAGGAATCGTTCTGGCAGGGTGCAAACCTCACTACTGCAATCCATGAGTTGCAGGCTTCTTTTACTTTTGTTGACTTAGTGTATATAAAACGATCTGCTAATAAGTTTGCCCATAATGTGGCACAGCTGGCTTGTAATTTGGGTTGTATGATGGAATGGGGTGCTCATAGCAATGTCAAAACGAGCCCTCCCGGGGTGCCCTAACAGGTTAAGACTTAAATGGGCCGGATTAAATAGTTTTTTTTTAATTAAATGGGTCTAAAAATGCAAGTTTATATTTGATTTTAAGGGTTAACGGACCTAAATGGACCGATCCGTATAAAAAATTAAAAAAATTAAATTTCATATTAAAATCCTATTTTTAGTAAATAAACTAAAAAAAATTTGAAATAAATATTAAATAAACATCAAATAAATTCACATCAAATCCATCAAGTCTTCAATATCATTTGAACATTACATATTAATAATTTAACAAGCATAATATAAATTTCATAATCCACCACCATTCCCTTTCTGTAATCAGACATTGAGAACCATTATGAATAAAACTTGCAAGCTTTATCTCAAAAAAAATTAAAATTAATTTTATTTGTAATTTAATTAGAATTAAAACTCTTCATCTATAAAAAAAAATGTGTTTAGTCACAATTAAACATAAAAAAAGATTACCACAATCATAAGAAGATATTGTGATTAGAACCCCTTCGTTTTTAACAATACAGCACATTCCACATTAGCGTGTTCGGTCAAACCAAGGACACGTGTACGGACAGAATATAACAACGGCCCAGCCTGTTGTTAGGTTAAAATCTCGGATAAGGTTCCTTCTACCTTTTTATATTCGTCAAAAGGACAATTTTCCATCACCTTCGCGGGAAAAAAAAAAGAGATTTCTTTTCGAGATCTCAATTATGGAGATGGAATGCGTGGCGGAGTTCCCTCATACCGATATGGATCGGCTTGGGCTGGGACGTAAAGCTTTTGCCACCGCAGGTATCTCCTTTGTTCCTCGATTAAATCTTTATTCGATCTTTGATTTGCTCCTCGCATGTCTGGTTAATTTTTCCCTATGTTCAGGGTTTTCCAATTTATGATTTTGTTCTGCAAAGTAAGCATATTTTCGCGGCCTTTGGTCAAGATCTGCAATTATTTTTTACTTCTTTTCCTATTAATTCGGATATTATATGATTTATTTTATGTATAAATTTATCCATTTTTTTTAGAAAAAATCCGTAGATAGGAATTTTTCTCTTAATTTATGATATTTCATGATCGTTATAACAAAAAAAAAAAAGAGAAAATTTTTCCTCAAGAATTTATACTTACATTGAACGAGTGTTTACTGTTAGAATTTTGGGATAAAAATAACTTTTTAAAGCTTCTTTTAGATACTTTATATTGTCTTTCTGTTTTTTGCTTCCCGGTGGTGTATTTTACCCATGGAAATTTTTGGTGTGTAAAAAGAGAGGGATGGGGGGTTGTATGGTAATTGGGGATTGTTGAAAAGTTTGGATTTTTAATCTCTTAGTGGTACAGTGAATGGATGCTGTTTGTAGGCTCAGGTAGGAATGTTTTGTGCACAAGAGCTTCGGAATGTGACAAGCTTTGCTTCTTCCACTGCAAGAGCACCCTCAGATTATGCTAATACTATTACTACTAGTTCTTCTCTAGGTCTAAAGGGAGGAGTGGCTCGAAATGGTTCTCCCCCATGGCGAGAAGATGACGAGGATGGACATTACATGTTTGAGCTTGGAGAAAATTTAACCTCTCGCTGTAATCTCACTTTTACCATCATTATAAACAATTTTATGTTCATTAATTAGTTGCCTTGAAAACAATCTTAAACAGTTTCGAAAATGAAAGTTATAATTGTTGGTATTTTGTGATTAGGATAATTATATTTATAGAATAGATTAAGTCTGGATGGCCTAGTATAATGCTTTCAGTTAATTTTTGATTAACTTAAAAATAGTGATGTAAAGTGTGGAAGTCTAATCCAAAATAGTATGGTTTAATTTAAAATTGAAAGGGCTTCTCAAAATCGTACGGTTTTTCAAATCCAAAATTTGATAATTAGCTTTTTCTTGTTGAAGCTGTCTCATCCAAAATTTGTGAGGTTAATAAGTACATGAAACATGAAAGAAAATAACAATTCACTGAATGTTTATAATGATTTTTAGTTTTTAATGCACATGCTTTATGGTTGCAGATAAGATACAGAGTAAAATGGGCGATGGTATACCTCAGTGACCTTATTTCACCATTTGTTTATCCATAGCTTGCTTCAATATATGTGCTGCTTCATCTTACTAGGCATCTCTTCCCTGACCCCCTTCTTTTACAGGTACTTTTGGGCAGATCTTAGAATGCTATGATAGAAAGAGGAAACAGATGGTTGCCATCAAAATTGTTTGTAGAATTAAGAAGTTTCGTGAAGCAGCCATGATAGAAATTGAGATGCTGCAACAGCTTGGGAAACATGATAAAGGTGGCAATCGGTGAGTTATCTTTAACATTGTAATTATATTTTACTGGAGTTACCAACTTCGTAACCAACTTTTTTGAAGTTCTTTTTTGCAATGGTTAAATGGGTTCATTCCTTGCGGTTGTGTTCAAATACGGAACTGTTTTGACTATCGTAATCATATCTGTATTGTAAGTATATGATTGATTTGTGATGGATTGTTTTCCCCTGCTCCCCGATAATTTTGGGTTAAAACTTGTGGGTAAATTTAAATGGCTTAAACAGGTGTTTGAGAAGCTTGGACCAAGCTTATACGATTTTCTACGGGAAAACAATTATCGCTCATTTCCCATTGATCTTGTCCATGACATTGGCAGACAACTATTGGAATGTGTAGCATGTGTGTAATAATTACTAAGATAGTTTCTCTTCCTAACCTTCTTATGTTGCCATTTTTAAGTTATTATCGTCTCTTATTATTAAATCTTTTAACATGAGTCCTGCATTTAATTAAATGACAATCTTTCTTCAACCATTAAGGGTGTTTACTTTTGCAAAGCACTTGAATTGAAGTATAATTGAATGATACCAATTATTGTGCTCATTCTGTCACTGGCTGCTTATATTTTTCTTGTGTTAATATCTGCAGTCATGCATGATTTGCGTCTGATACACACAGACTTGAAACCACAAAGCATTCTTCTTGTCTCTCCAGAGTATGTCAAAGTTCCTGATAACAAGGTATTTAACTTTACTGGATACGATCATCTTTCTTTGCACCACAGTTCCTTGTGTAAATTACCCGTTATACTTTGCTCTTATCTGTGTTCGAGTATCTTTTAGGTGTTTATCTGTCCTTTGCTTGCCTAACTGTTCTTTTATATTATTTTTTATATCCTGTCAGAGTGCATCATGATCTCCAAAGGATGGTTCTTACTATAAAAGATGGCCAAAATCAAGTGCTATTAAGGTAATAGATTTTGGTAGCACAACTTATGAGCGTGAAAATCAGACATATGTTGTGTCAACACAGCGTTATCGTGCTCCAGAGGTTATTATTGGTATGTATATTCTCAGGTTATTATTGGTGTGTATATTCTCAGGTTATTATGGCTAAGTATTCATGCTTTAGAAAATGGTCAGCTGATGGATGTATTTTTGGATGTTGTCTTTTATAGGACTTGGATGGAGTTATCCTTGTGACATATGGAGGGTCGGTTGCATCCTAGTTGAATTATGCACGGTATGCTCAGAAAATTGATTCCTTTGTTTTATATGAAGATTACAAATGATATGTGCTGCAATTATGCAACTATTGATAATTTCACAGGGTGAGGCGCTATTTCAAACTCATGAGAATTTGGAGCACCTTTCTATGATGGAGCGAGTGTTAGGTCCACTACGCCAGCACATGTTGAAGAGTGTAGAGTGCGTATTCATATGATGGATCATTTCTTTTTTTGTCAGTATTTTGTCCTATATATGTCAGTAAATTAATTAATATATATGTCCTGCACCCCAGCCGACATGCAGAGAAGTATGTTAGAAGGGGTTGGCTGGATTGGCCTGATGGCACTACCTCAAGTGAGGGTTTAAGAGTTGTTCTTAAGCTACCTCGTCTCCAGGTTTTATTTTTGTTTATATACTTTTTTATGCAATGAATCTTTCCAACATCTGAATTCAGAATGTTAATGGATTGTTATTCCTCTCTTTCCAATCATAGCAGAACCTGATAATGCAGCATGTAGACCATTCATCTGGGGATCTAATTCATCTATTGCAAGGTTTGCTAAGGTATGGTCCTATCGATAGGCTTACATCTCGTGAAGCCTTAAGGCATCCCTTTTTCACTAGGGACCAATTTAGGCTATCAGCATGGCATTAGATGGCGTGGGACTCTGGAATGAGTACCTGGAACAAGTCTCCACTCGTTTCAGCTGTAAATTTTTCTAACTGGAAATACTACTTACCCTAGCAACAGACTATTGTGGTGCACGCTAACAGATTAAACTTGACTCATGCGGTCAGTTTCACAGGAAACTGGATTTGTATCATTACTTAGGTTGAATAAAATTTTAGTGTTTATTGAGTCCTCTGTTTAAATTGATGCACGTTAAAAGTAGTGAACAAAGGTTGAGATAGCAGACAGTTTGAGAAGAGAAAGAGCAAACTGTGAGCCCTTTGTTCAAGAAGAAAAAGATAGAAAAGAGATAGGAAACAGAGAGATTTAGAGAGTAAATTCTGGTGTTTCTTATTCATCAGGTAATCTGTAGAAGAATTGATATTTATACAGCTTAGAAATCAGTTTACAATCAACCTAACTTTCCCGCTTCACTTAGTAACTTCCATTCAATTGCCATGCAAGTCATCAGCTCATAACAACTTCATCAGCTGATCTCAACAGCTTAATCAGCATCTTCATCAGCTCACTGTCAGCTCTACTTCCACGCATCAATCCCTTCCCCTTAAGAACAGCCTTGTCCTCAAGGCTGAAAAGCAACCTTTGGATGCACAATTCTTACTGCCAGGAGTTCTTTGATCATCTTTCTTGATTGCATCTTGTTGGAGATAGGAGTGTCTATAAAGTCTGATATGAATTGCTACTTCTCCCTTCATAATTTTGCAGCCATCCTTGTATAACAAACCTTTAGGTTCTTCAAACAATTCTACATACTTGTCCAAAGATATCAATGACACATTTATGGTGGAAGTTGTTTTTTGCAGAGTCCACATTTCTAGATTTTCCTCCTTTGATTCAACAACAGCAATAGTTTCATTAGGAGAGTCTTTTTCCACCTCATTTTGATCTTTGAAAGTGTTTAAGGTATTTTGAGAAAGATTTGACAGTGAAATCTGATTTAATGGAATGGTTTTGGGAATCTGAGGAGGGGTAGAGAGTAGAGGGGGGTTCTTCAACAATGGTGGTGGTAAGACCACTAGGTAGTAAAGATGGGTTAAGGGTGGGTTCTTTGTTTGGTATGGGTTCTTTCTGCAGTGTGGGTTATTGGTTTAATGTTTTCAAGGTAAATTCTTGAAGACGAGCCATTAGGAAAGCTTCATGAAGAGTTTTTGGCATGAACATTTTGACATTCTTGTATATAGGATCCTTGAGCCCATTCAAGAACAAATTGATTGCATAGCTCTCACATAATTCTATCTTTCCCAACTAAGTTAAAAAATGATCATGGTATTCAACTACAGTACCTGTTTGTTTAAGGCTTAGGAATTCTGTGAAAGGCAATTTATCATTTAACTCTTTGAGAAACTCATCCAAAAATTTCACTTTTCTTGAAAAATCTTGAGATTCTGCCATTGTAGGTGTCAAGATCGAGCTCTGATGCCAAATTGATGCACGTTAAAAGTAGTGAACAAATGTTGAGATAGCAGACAGTTTGAGAAGAGAAAGAACAAACTGTGAGCCCTTTGTTCAAGAAGAAAAATATAGAAAATAGATAGGAAACAGAGAGATTTAGAGAGTAAATTTTGGTATTTCGTATTCATCAGGTAATCTGTAGAAGAATTGATATTTATACAGCTTAGAAATCAGTTTACAATCAACCTAATTAACTTTCCCGCATCACTTAGTAACTTCCATCCAATTACCATCCAAGTCATCAGCTCTTAACAACTTCATCAGCTGATTTCAACAGCTTAATCAGCATCTTCATTAGCTCACTGTCAGCTCTACTTCTTTCACGCATCAATGGTTATTCATCTAACAGTTTCAGAGGGAACTGGATACTCTCGGTACTGTTGAAAAATAGTATGTGTGTGACATTAACATCGTAAAAAAATTAACAGGCTTGATTCCGAAAATTCAATAATTTTGCTATGTAAATGCATTCAAATACATATATATATTTAATCATATATATATATATATATATATATTTTTAATCTCACTAATATTTTTGCATCTTAGAGTAGTAAATAAAGTAATGTGGAGAAATTTTGTGTACCAAATCACGCTTATGTAGGAAGTACTCAGGCTGGGGTTGAGGTCTTAGCACGCTTTAGTTTAGAGAGCAAATTTATGCTTCTCCTTCTGACTCTCTGGCAAAGAAGACGTAGATTTTACTTCTTTTATTTCTTTTTTTTTGGTTACATTATTTCTTTTATTTATGAGAGGAGACTTTTCCCTTAACTCCCTTTCTCATTTGATTATTATTTTTACTATGAAAAAAAAAAAGAAAAAGAAAAACAAAGGGTAATTCTAGAGTTTCAATCACAGACATTGAACAAGCATTTATAATTTTTATCTGGGTACTCGATCATTGGAATCAATTGTGGGTAGGAAATGGATGCAATGAGTAGAGGTGGCAAAAGCTGGATCGAGTCTGAAAATTAGTCTGAAACCGAATCGAGATCAACTCGAATTGACAAAAAAAGTTAAAAGCTCGAAATCCAAAAAAATTCAAAATCGAAAAAATCTTAACTCCAAACCCATCATAACTCGATCTTAATATGATATGAAATCGAGATTGATTGGATTTGAAATTCGTAAAAAAAATTGAATTTATAATCAGTTGATTAAAACTGGATTGAACTTAACATTGAAAATAACTAAACCTGAAACCGAAAATATCTGAGATCGTAGGTACCCAAAATCGAAATACTTAAACCCTAATTTAACTCAGACTGAATGTGCTCGAATTGGCTCGTTGCCACTTCTAGCAGTGAGAGAAGAAAAAAACTGTTTTTAAATTTGAAGTGTTGCACGTTCTACTAAGGCATGCAGGAGGAAAAAAAAGACTCTTAAAAATGTGTAACTGTTGATATGATGGTTAAGCTTGTGCTTAAATATATTAATTTTAAAAAAGATAAAATAGTATTTCAAAAAATAATCAATCTAATAATAAGATATAAAATAGATATAGAAGGTTAAGATACAAGATAAATTTAAAAATAAATGAAAGATGAGAGAACGATATAATGGATGAATCATGGGATAGTGGTATTTGAATCGGTTATCCAGAATCAGTTAAAATCATGTTGATAATAGATCAGATTATGGGATATTGTAACTATTATTTAAATTTATATATTATTTCTAAAATTAATATAAAAAACCAATATAATTATCATGATACAATATAAAATCATGTAATTGACAATATTTTAATAACTATTTAATTATAAGAATTAACATTTGCACTGGCATAAAAAAAACATAGTTACTATATAAAAGTTTATTTTTTTCATTCCATATTTTCATAACATTGTAACTAATAATAATACAAAGATTTGCCTAAGGACAAACCAGAGGAAAGAGGAAAGAGGAAAGAAAAGGAAGATAAAATCACATCATTATGTCAACAGCCATATGATGTATTCATATGTGTCCTACTATATTTTAGGCGATCAGGGTTCAATAGTCTCAAATATAAGAGACCACAGTATTAAAGTAAGAAGTAACGCATAAATTTAAATAGATAAATGAGATATAGGCAAAACGTGAAGAGGGACTTTCTTGCTAACCGCGAGACCATGAAGTTCAGTCATGTCCAATTTCTCCTCAATTTCACCAGCAGGCAACTTCCAATCAAACCAATATAGAAGGTTGGCAATCACATACTGAACGGAAGTAACTCCAAATAGTACTCCAGGACAGCCCCTTCTTCCATAACCAAATGGGATGAACTGGGAATCTTTACCGTTGAAATCAACAGAGCTATTCTCGAACCTCTCAGGGATGAACTCCTCTGGATTATCCCACCAATTGGGATCTCTCTGAATTGCCCATACATTGACAAAGACATCAAGATTGGAAGGAATATCATAACCTCCCAATTTAACACTTTTCAATGTTTTTCTATACAATAAAGGAGCAACCGGATGTAGTCTAGCACTTTCTTTGACGACACATTTTAAGTATTCCATTTTATTGATATCATCAACATCTACCTTAGACTTCTTTCCCACCACATTTCTGACCTCTTCTTGGGCCTTTTTCATGATATTCGGATGCTTCAGGAGTTCAGCCATCATCCATTCTAGTGTCGTTGCAGTGGTATCAGTCCCTCCAAGATACGTGTCCTAAAATTGTCAAAGTAGAAAAACTTCAGATTGATAAAGGTGTAAAAAAGAAACAAAAGAACGGTAGGAGAAAAACAAAGTTGATTATAACCAGTATGATTGCTTTGATGTTGTCCTGAGTGAGGTCCATCTCAAGCGTGCCATCCTTTTGGAGTTGGAGAATAATAGAAACAAAGTCCTTTTTATTGTTATCCTCGTTATGACTTCCCAAAGCTCTGTGCTCCCCAATTATCTGATCAAGAAATGTATCTGATTCTCTGGATGTTGCTTTCAAACTTGCAATGTATCCCCTAAGCACGTCCAGCCAACTTAAGTAAGGAAACATATCGCCAAAGCAGAAACTCGTAGCGAGAAGATTAATCCTTCTTGCCAAGTCTCCGAACTTTCCCTGTCTGTCTTCTTCTTCTTTTTCATTTTCTCCACCAAGAACGCATCTGGAAATCAAGTTATCTGTAACGCTCATCAGCATCTGCGTCAAGTTAATTGACTCTCTTTTATTAGAAGCACGAGTGATCTTGTTGATAAGAACTTCAACTGCTTTGTCTCTGGCAAATTGAAATGAATGTACTCTTTGGTGGCTTAGAAGCTCAACAGCAAACATCTTCCTGAGTTGTCTCCAGTACTCACCGTACGGTGCAAATGAAACATCCCTGCCTCCATAAAACAATATATCTGCTGCTGTGGTCTTTTCTCTGTCACAGAAAACAATATCATGATTTTTGGCAATTTCTTTTAGCATCTCCGCTGATGAAACCACTAAAGTTGGATTATATCCTATTTGTAGAAGCATGAGAGAACCATACTTCCTAGAGAGATCTTGGAGAGAGCGGTAGGGAAGTTTACCTAGTTGATGGATGTTACCAATAATTGGTAACTTCGGAGGTGATGGAGGCAAATTAAGATTTTTCCCTTTTGCTGGTTTAAGCCAAATCAGAAGGGAAACAAGGAGAATTAGAGAGAGAAAATATGGACTGTAGAGTAGCTCCATTTGCAATTGCAAACTAGTATGGGAAACCGAGTATTTCGGCTGCCTTTTTATATCTGTGGTTAGGATAAAGGATTGTATAAAATATTATTTCATGTGAACAATAATTTTTCTATTAAAATCATACATGACGTTTTGCACAGAATTTTTTCTTCTGCTAACTTTATTTTCCACACTCCTATAATCTTCAGCAGCCTTTTATGAAAAAAATCAACCGAGATACAAATTAGGCCAAATCAGAAGGGAGACAAGGAGAATTAGATAGAAAAAATAGATTGAAAAGTAGTTCCATTTGCAGTACAAATCTAATTTATGAAGATGAGTACTTCGTCTTTTTGTAGTAACAAGAGCTACTAAAATCTGTTCTACTTAAATTGTGCCTGGTTTAAGAGTAAATCTGGCAATTCGTATTTATAATTTGTATTTCGTGTCATATAAAATTATATTTGTGTTATATAAAATACAAAAATTTCATGTTATGACAAGAAATATAATATCTTATTTTTATCTTTTACCATATTCATATACAATTTTTACTTAATTTTAGCAAGTATCACTTTAATTTTTTTTATTTGTGTTATTTTCATATCGTGTCATCATGCCATGTTTATAATTAGCAGATCTACTTAAGAGTTAACATGGCTGCATTATGTCTTGACAGGCTTACTTTGAAATTATAAGTTACTAGTAAATTTAATAATTGAAATTTCAAGTTCTAAATTTCAACATTGACGAGACATAAAATTATTTAGTAGGGTGACGTGCATCTTTTAGAATATATTAAAACAAATTAAAAATGAACCACTTGATAATATTTTAATCACATTTATGGAATTAAAAAAAATTCTAATACTACTTATGTATAAAAATGAGTTCTATCAATAGTTTCATTTCTTTTAAAAAATTTCAATTTGAATTTACGTGGATCTATAGAATTCATTGGTGACAAATGTAGGGTTGAATATTTCCTTATGTTGATATTTCCTCCGTCAGATGAGTATCCTGAAACTTTGGCTTTTGTTTGTTATTGATCTCCTCTTAAGCAGATGCGGCGTCTCCTGGAGCAAGATCTTGAGGGCGGCTAATGGTTTAGCTAATTCCTTGGTAAAAGCAGGTGTTGACAGATTGAATTGGCTTAAAGTATGGTGGTGACAGTTCCTTTTTTGTGTTTTGTTTTACAATCGGTCGGTAGCTGTGTTGAAAACCTTGAAGCTTGTTTTTTGTTTTATCAATCGGTGGCTGTGTTGAAAACGTGAAAGCTTAATTTGTCTCTTTTGCACATTTTTTGGTGCTCTTGCTTGAAAGATGCTTGCCAGTGAAATCCTGACTATTTCTTTAAATGAAATACCTAACCTTTCAAAAAAAAAAAAAAAGATGAGTATGCTGAAGTCCTGATGATGGAGGAGGTGTCTGTCATTCAATAAGTTAATTAGACCTTTATGAACGTAATAATCTTTTTTTTTTTAAAATATGAACCTAATAATCTTGATTCTAAAGTTATATGAAAAAAATTCTTCTTCCTATTTGTCGTAACGATTTTATTCGAAAACTCGATCGTTTAATGATTTTAAAAACATGTAAAAATATAGTCGACATCAATTTTTTTTGTTAAGTGTGAATGGTCAACTAAAAATTTTGTCATTTTAATAAAATTTTACAATTGATTAAGTTTTATTAAAAAAAACTATCTTGAAGTTTGTAAAAACAAGATTGGGTTAGAGAATACGATTACGCGCGTAAAAAAATTAGAACATTGACACCATCCGTTTAAAAAATGATATCATTTTAATCATATGTTATCCTATTTTATTTAATAAAATAGTCTTAATTTAATATTTAAAAATAATTTTTTTATTGCAATTAAATTCATTTTTTAAAAAACTTTATTTCGAAAAAGTTAACTTTTATTATTTTTTGAAAATAAATGAAAATCTTTTGTATTGAAAGATTATATCAAAGTACTCCAATACTCTGGTAGCATTTCAAATAATTTTCTTATTTAGAAATTTATTAAGAATTGTTGCTTGCAATTTCTATAGAATCTCATCCTCGAAAATTCACAATATTTTTGTAATTAAACGTAAATGCACATGATGAACAAATAATCACATGATGCATATGAGATTTTTATTATTTATCCTTAAGAAAATCATTATTTCATTTTTATTTTTTATCATAATTTTTTTTATAAAACTTTATTTATTTAAAATGAAAATCAACATTATTATTGAAGAATCGTACTTAATATTCAAATACTCTAATAATATTTAGTACACTTCTCTCACCTAGGGATCAGTTAGAAATCATTACTTGTGAATTTCGTAACATCCTATCATCGAACAAAATTGCATAAATTTAAACTTCATTATTAATTTAAAAAACCTATTCACTTTAATTTTTAACAAAAATTTAAATTATTGAAAAATCATACTAAATGCCCCAATACATTAGTAATATTTAGTAAACTCTTCTCACCTAAGGATCAGTTAGGAATCACTACTTGTGATTTCCGTAACATCCTATCATCAGACATTCATTTAATTAAATATAAATTTCATTATTTATTTAATTTTCTTTTTTAACAAAAAAATTAAATTATTGAAAAATCGTACTAAATACTCCAATATGCTGATAATATTTAATGAACTCTTTTTACCTAAAGATCAGTTAAGAATCATTACTTGTGATTTCGTAACATTCTATCATCAGACCCTACATTTAATAATATTAATAACAAAAATATTTATATATATTTTTAACCATTATATTACCAATTATACAATCTTCACATATGATTTGAACAAAAACATAGTAAAATTATACAATCTTAGAAAATGAAATCATGCCCAATAAATGGAAAGGACGAATAATCCTTGGGGGATCAATGAGTACACGAAGACGAGGACTCCACGTGCATTTTCAAACAAGCTCTGAGTTAAAGCAAATTACAAAATGAGGCAAAAATAAATAAATAACTAAATGAAAAATGTAAAGTTGCTAACATGTCAGGCAAAACCATAAATTCATACTTGGATGTACAACTCAGCCAATCAGATACTCAAGCACATCATTTTCAAGTCAAAAAGTAAACAAAAGATGAAATAATAAGAATTAGTAAAAGACCTCTTTTCTTTTTCTATGCCGTCACTGCCAAGCTCTTCTCGACGCCGCCGGCCTCTTCTTCCGTTTCGTTTCTCCGAACTGCACCACCGTTTGAGCCTCGTTATTCTGTATAACCCATCTCCCTCGCCTTCTCCATGGATCTTGAACAAAGATCTCCTGGAAATACCCAATCCGAAGGCCAAACTTTGTTACGTTTATTTTATTTTTTTAATGATGTGTGGCTTCTGTGAAAGGAGATGTGGCTGATAGAAGCTAAGGAACTTTTATTGTTGTTTTCTTCTTTATGCGATTTTCTCATTTTGAGGTATGAGATTCGGTTCCTGGGTTTGGCAGGGGTATGAATGTTAATAGTGGGTTTTTTTTGGGCTGATGAAGGTTGTTTCGAGCGGTGATAAAGGATGGGGACTGTGCTGGTGGCTGCGTGTTTTGCGATTAGAAGTCGAGCCCCCCTTTTCATTGTAGGATTAATTTGAGTTTTAATCTAACTTGGGATCATTATCTTGTCCGGTTTCAATCTTTAATCCAAAGGATTTTTACAGCCACGCTTAGCCACCAGGTTTAGTTGTCATTGAGTCATGGGGATGAGGGATTGGCTGCAGAGTGACTGATGGACGTGGACTGTGAAAGGGTGGTTCCACATTTGCCTTTTTTTTCAATTATTTCACGTCGGCATATGTTTTAGTATCTGCATTTTTCGATTTCAAAACAGACTGATAAAACTTTCATTATACCATAAAAAATTATATCACACAATCAAATTATTGGATTTACCATTTAATTATCATAAGATATTTATGATAAATAGATCAATTTTTTTCATTATTTAATATGATTATATGGTATAATTTGAATAAAATAAATATCTACTCATACAAATTAATCATCTCATACCATTATTTCCATCAGTTAAACATCAGTTACATTAATTTTACAAAAAAGTCCGAATTTTGGTGCGTCCACTACCTTTTTTTTTTCTTTCAATTTCTGCTTTTTTCTTCTTTCTCCCCCTTTACATTCTCTTTCCCTTCGCCCTTTGTTCTTTGCTCTCTCAGCAGTACGCGATCTTCTCATCAAGGGTCCTTGGGAATGCTTATGTCAGTTGTCTCCTTTGAATTTTCTCACGGTTTGACCATGGGTGGTGGGTCAAGTATTGTAGCTTTTGGAAATCAATCCACCATGGCTGTGAGCCTATGACATAAATAGATTAGGCAAATATTGATTCAATCTTTAAGCTACTCTCTATTCTGTTTGGTATATATTGATTTAATTGAGTCACTTTTGATTAACTAATATATATTTATAAATAATGCATGCCTCTATAATGTACCTTGAAGAAAGATAAATTAATAATTCATATGATATTAAGCTGCGTAATTGTTTATTCCCAAAAGGCAAAAAAGAATTTAAGAGTAGCATTTCCAAAGTACTTTTCAAAGTGTCTTAGTTAATAAGTTAAAAGAAAAAAAATGTATCACTAGTCAAATAATTAAATACGAAAAAAAAAAAATAAAAGACCTCAAGTCAGTTTTTTTTCCATTCTACTTTAATAAAAAATCGGTCAGAAATACTTTCAAATTTTGCCATATCCTAAACCTCTTTTTGAGCAATTTTAAACTTATGGTAGAACGTAGATTTTACTTTGGTTATTTCAATTTGAATTTGTTAAGGTAAGTTGGATGGTACGTTCATGCTTGTATTAATATATGGTTCATATCATGCTTTTTGTAGGATATTCTTGGGTTTAATATTTCTACCATTTTAAGTAACTTATACCAGGCATAGGAATTTGGATAATCTTTGTGCTTGTTGCTATCCACTTGATGCATCTTGCCTAAAATATTAAAATAATTCTTGAATTTTGTCACTTTAATTAAATAAGCTCTTACACTATAAATTTTTAAATTTTAATTTATATTCAAGTAAGTCCTTAAACTTTAATTTGAGTAATTAAATAAGCCCCTTAACTTTTACTTTGTACATGAATGAACCTTTAGCATAAATCAATTTCTTATAAGAGTGAGCAGTTAATTGATTTTTAGAATGAGTTTTGAAACCCAAACTATTTAAGTAAAAGAACGATTATATAATATATTATATAATGTTTAATTATTCATATTATATAATATATTTAAAATATAGATTAATTTATTTAATTTGATTTGTAATTTTAGACATCGATTTAGTCAAATAAACTGATGTAAAAAATTGACTTATTTGAATCTAATTAACTGAATTTTGTTTTGTTAAATTGATTTGAACTAATTTTTAATTACATGTAATTTTTTATTTGAAATCAAAATTTATTTGAATACAAATTAAATTTTAAGAGTTTATCAAAATATAACAAAAATATAAAAATTTATATAAATAAAATGATAAAGTTAAAGGACCCATCTCTGGTTTGCCGGCCGATACGATCTCTGAGATTGACCAGCCAGCTGGGTTGGTTTGACTATTCCTTTTGTTGAAAAGGAGTCAGCCGCCTGCGCGAGTCACAGCAATTTTTCTAGGCTTCGCTGGACGGCATGCTCGTTGCATATTTCACTCACTGGTAGAAATTTGCAGTTCTCTCTTTTTTGGTACAAATGATTGAAAGAAAGAAAATTAACTTGGGCAGACTATGGTGAAGCCTGTCCCCATAATATCAAACTGAAGATAATAACTCATCCCATCAAGCGAAAGATTAAGGAGACATAGCTCATGAATTGAGAGCTCATTTATTAATGAAAATTAAATGTTGGGCTACTTTTTCGTAATTTGGTATGTGAGAATATCCCTGTTATTTAATTGAATGATTTGTCGGCTGGCGTTGCATTAAGTCAAATATCCTGTCTTTTCTTGAGTTAAATATTTTGATTTCATAGGTTCACCAATTCTTTTGTTCAATCCATAAATATTTTTGATTTCCTTTGTTTGTCCTTTTTAGAAAATTTTCTTAGGTTAATCCATGTAATTGCTCTTTAGGGGTTGGCCTCGCTCTCTCTCTTGTGCCATCCATATGTACTAATATTTTAATGTAATAGAATGGTTTTTCTTGCTGTCTCACTCTCACCTCATATGCCATGCGCGTTGAATGACGTGTTTTACATCGTGGAATTTTTTATTTTTTAAACAACATTGCTTTACCTTGCATTCAATGTTGTTACAAGAGTCAAATAAGTTGTGCTGGATTGACACGATTTATTTAAATATTAATATTTATGTGTTAATAAATTGTACTGATATAATATTATTTTTTTAATGGTAGTGTTGACACAGTTCATTAAAATTAGGGGCATAATCTAGCAGGGCATATGATCTATAGCCCTATGTGCTTGGTTAAGTATAGTATTATTTTTCGTGTTTTGTTGTGTCAAGTCTAACTTATCAATAATTTTTTAAATTTTTTATTATTTTAAAATTTTTTATTTATTAATTTATTTTTTATCTTTATAATTTATTTTTATGACATTATATATATTATATATAAAACATGACATATTATATATTTTGTATTCAAAATGAAAGAATTATAAATTTATGGATTAATAATTCAAATATATCATAGTTAGATTTATTAAATATATAATTTTATTTTTGTAAATTGCCAATAAAATATTAAAAATATAATTTCATCATAAATAAAAATAACATTAATAAATTTAAAAAATCAATAAATTGAGACCAAACTATCATGCAGCATTAAAGCAGGATTGAATAGCTCCTTATGTTGAATTCCACAGTTGAATATTTCATCCAACCAATAATTATGTTGAAGTACTGAAAATGAAAGCGAGCACAGTTAGTCAGTGAATTATTTAGACATTCATGGGGCATTAAAGTAGGGTTGAATAGCTCCTTATGTTGAATTCCACAGTTGAATATTTATCCAAGCGATGAGCAAGTTGGAGTACTGAAAATGAAAGACGGGGCAGTTAGTGAATGAATTATTTAGACCTTCCTGAACCTAGCTATTAATCTTGATTGATTCTGAAGTTAAATTTATGTGGAAAAAAATGTCCGCCGTTAATATTGTAATTAACAAAAAATAAAAGTCATACTTGCATATCCATAGTCTCATTTTAAAAATTTTACGTTTGAATTTACCTGAATATATAGGTTTCATTTGGCATAAACGTAGGGTTGAGAAGTTCATTTTTAATTCCACGGTTGAATATTTCGTCTAACAGAAAAGTTTCGGGACCATGCTTAGATGTCGACAGCTCGGCCACGAAAGAGTCCAAAGATCCAGGAATAGATTTGGAACGTGATGGTGGAACACAGGCAATGGGATTTATCCAGAGTAAATCCAAGAGAAGGAGCAGTGCTATCAAGAGCTTTTACCCGGTGATTAGTTCGCAGCTCAATCAAGATCAAAATTTCATTTGCCTTCCATTTATAATTTTCAAAACAGATTTATAGGCCAAAGAGCAGCTGAAAAGGAAGCAATCTACCATGACTTTAAAGGATCAGCAAAAGGAAGCTTTACCTTTCTCGGATAATTTTGTTTGCAGAGATTTATCCATACCTACCATGTTCTTAAACTTATGTGATCCATGTAACAAACGTAGCTCCAATTCAGCCTCAGAATCTATTGCTTTATCTGATAACACAACACTACTCCATTATCTTTAACCAAGTCAGCAAGGCCCACGAAGGATGAATCCAATAAACTAGGGCCAGTTTTATTGGAACAATCAGGCCCAAAAGTTTGCAACGGTCACCTTCGGAATTTGAAATATTCTCAACATCCTGACCACAATTGGGAAGGGATATATTGGTAGAGTTACTACTCCCCCGTTTCCTATGCTTATTCCCCAATCATTCTTCCACAGGCAACGACATCATTTTTGACAGCTAAAACTCAGAATTAGCAAATTCCAAGCACTTTTTCAGGCGATGAGGCCACAGAAACAGGGGTTTGAATGTCATAGTTAAGGCAATTGCGGCTACCTTTCATGATTTCATTGACTTTGCATGCATCTGTAGCGTCACACACACAGTTTCGAGCAAACCCCATGCAATTTTCATCTGATAGAACAGCCAAATCAAAGGGAGACGAGGAGAAAGACAATGGATTGTAAAGTAGCTCCATTTGCAATGCAAATCTAATTTATGAAGCTGAATACTTCGCCTTGTTGTAGTTACAAGAGCTACTAAAACCTGTTCTGCTCACACTTGTCTGGCTGAAGAGTACAACGTGGCAGTGTTATGTCTTCAATCCAAGTGAAAATTTGCAAGGTTTGTTCTGAAAATTTTAAGTTGAAAGAAAATTTAATAATTGAGATTTGACGTTTTAAAATTTAACATTGAGTGGACATAAAAGTAATTAGTAGGGTGACATGTATCCTTTAGGGCATATTAAAAATTTAAAAAATAGAACACATGATAGTTTTTTAATTTTATTTGTAAAATTAAAAATATTTATTTTTAATTATGTATAAAAAATGAGTTTCAGTTGAAAAATTATACCATATACGGTGAATGGATTTAATTAAAGTCTACAAGTAAAAAAATGTGCCTATTCATAGTCTCGTTTATTTTAAAAAATATTAAATTTGAATTTACGTGAATATATAGAATTCTTTGGGCATTTAATGTAGGTTCAATATTTCCTCACGTATTCTTTTTAGCCGTGAAGTTATGTACTCTGACCTTCCTTAATGAATAAATTTACTCTGTTACTCAACAAAAAAAAAATTTCTCACGTTGAATTCTGTTGTTCAATATTCTTCCAACTGATAGTATGCTAAAGTCAAAGTCCTGACGGAAGGGGACTCTGTTCGATGGGTTGTGGGTCGGCTGTAGCTTTTGGAAATCAATCTTTTCCTTCCTTGTTGATCTGCAACGTGGAAATTTACTCCACCAAAGTGATGCCCAACCCAATCGTTTGTGTCAATTGACCGAGCTGTCCGAGTACCTATCAACGTCCGCCGCCCTATGTACGCTATTTTGCAATTGAATAGATACGTTGTATTTTAAGAATAGTCTTTGGAGTACAATAACTTGATTACTAAATTTTTGAATCTTTGTTCTGATTTAAGAGAGATTTTTTTTTTATGTTTTCAGGACAGCAAATTTTTTTTGCTGATTATCTAATTAAATCTGGAGACTTTCGAAATTTTGATTTAATCGTTTGGATGTAATCTCTTTTCTTTAATAAAATTTTTACCTTTCAAAAAAATTAAAAATAGAATGTGTGATAATATTTTAATCAAGTTTGTGAAATTAAAAAAAAATCTACTATTAATTATGTATCAAAAATAAATTCTAATAACAAAATAACACGTACATATCGATAATCTCGTTTATTTTAAAAAATTTAAATTTGAATTTACGTGAATTCATTGGGGACTAATGTAGGGTTGAATATTTCCTCATGTTGACATTTGCTCCATTAGATGGGTATGCTAAAGTCCTGATGATGGAAGAGGTAACTGTTATTTAATGAATTAGAGTTAGACTTTATGAACCTAATAATCTTGATTCGAAAGTTACATGGAAAAAAAATCTTCATTGCTGTTAACATCACAGTAATTCATTTAATTTAGACTGGTGCTCATTTGTCAAAGTTAGGACTTGATTGCCCTGCAAAATCTAAAACGATATAGTTTAAGGACCACACAATGGTAGCAATAATTGAGTTCTATTATAAAATTATAGAAAGAACACAAAGAGAGAGAGCAAGAAGAGAGATTTTCTCTTATTCTTTAAGTGTGTTCAATACATAGATGGTGAGTCTCTATTTATAGGTTTTACAAGTACATGAATAAAGATGGAATTGAATAGTTACTTAATTAAGAGAAAGTTATAAACTTAATGAAGGGATAGTTACAAACTTAATGAAGGGGAAGTTATGAAGAGTATAAGGGATGAATGGACATCCATTATTTATGACTATTCATCACACTCCCCCTTGGATGTCCATTACTAAAGAATATGCCTCATTAAAACCTTACTAGGAAAAACCCTGTGGGACAAAAACCTAGTGAAGGAAAAAGAGTACATTATTCTTCAAAATACACATGAGATGCTGCCTCATTAAAAACCTTATCAGAAAAACCCAGTGGGACAAAACCATGGTTAAGGAAAAAAGAGTACAGCGTGTATTTACTCCCCCTCATGATTATATCATTTGAGATCTCTGAGTCGACGCAATCCAACATTGTGGACTAACTTCTCAAATGTAGTGGTAGGAAGCGCCTTTGTTAATAAATCTGCCAAATTTTCACTTGAACGGATTTGTTGAACATTTATATCACCATTCTTCTGAAGGTCATGAGTGAAAAAGAACTTCGGTGAAATATGTTTTGTTCTATCACCTTTGATATATCCTTCCTTCAGTTGGGCGATGCATGTTGCATTATCCTCATATAAGACCGTTGGTGCCTCTTTTCTTGAAGATAAACCATAAGCTCCTCGTATGTGCTGAATTACAGACCTTAACCATGCACATTCACGACTAGCCTCATGTATTGCCAAAATTTCAGCATGATTAGAAGATGTGGCTACTATAGTTTGTTTCATGGAACGCCATGAAATGGCAGTGTCACCACATGTGAATACATATCCAGTTTGTGATCGAGCATTATAAGGATCAGATAGGTACCCTGCATCTGCAAAACCAATCAAATCTGTTTTGGGTAGGTTAGGAAAATACAAACCCATATCCTTTGTACCTTGTAAGTAACGAAGTATATGTTTAATCTCATTCCAATGCCTTCGGGTTGGACAAGAGCTATATCTCGCTAATAAGTTAATAGAGAATAATATATCAGGTCGTGTATGACTAGCGATATACATTAGTGCTCCAATTGCACTCAAGTATGGTACTTCAGGACCAAGAATCCCCTCATCATTTTCCCTAGGTCGAAACGGGTATTTTTTTACATCAAGTGACCTTACAACCATTGGGGTGCTCAACGGATGTGCTTTGTCCATATAAAATTGTTTTAGTACCTTTTCTATATAAGTTGTTTGATGCACAAGAATCCCGTCCTTTAAATGTTCTATCTGTAACCCAAGACAAAATTTTGTCTTTCCAAGATCTTTCATCTCAAATTCTCTCTTCAAGTACTCTACTGCCTTTGAAATCTCTTCAGGAGTTCCAATGATATTCAGATCATCAACATATACCGCAACAATAACAAACTCAAATCTAGATCTCTTTATAAAAATGCATGGGCAAACGGGATCATTCTTATATCCCTCATTTAACAAATATTCACTAAGGCGGTTATACCACATGCAACCAGATTGTTTTAATCCATATAGAGATCTGTTTAATTTGATTGAGTAATGTTCTCGAGAACTAGAATAACATTCTTCTGGCAGTTTAAATCCTTCTAGAAGTTTCATATAAATGTCATTATCAAGTGGGCCATACAAATAGGCTGTAACGACATCCATTAGACGCAAATCAAGTCCCTCTTTTATTGCCAGACTAATTAAAAATCGAAAAGTAGTCACATCCACCACAGGGGAGTATGTCTCTTCATAATCAATACCAAGTCTTTGCGAAAAACCTTGTGCAACTAGACGTGCTTTATGTCTCACAATTTCACCTTTTTCATTTCGTTTTTGCACAAAGACCCATTTGTAACCCACTGGTTTTACACCATTAGGTGTACGGACTACTAGTCCAAAAATATTTCTCTTTTCAAGAGATTTCAATTCTGCCTCAATTGCGTCTTTCCATTTTGGCCAATCATGTCTATGCTTACATTCCTCAATAGACTTTGGTTCAAGATCCTCGTCATCATCCATAACATTTAGCGCTACATTGTATACAAAAACATCATCGACGTCGATTTTGTTTCGGTTCCATATTTTTCTTGACATGACATAATTTATCGAGATCTCTTCATTTTCAGTAGTTTCAGCTACCTGACTTTCTTTTGAAATTGTAATTTTAGTCATGTCTAAGGGCTCTTCTGTAAACTCTTCTGGAGTTACAATTTCCTCGACCTGACCATCTTGAATCTTTGCTCCCTTAGTGTGCTCGTACCTGCTTCCTATGTCTCTACACCTTTATAGGTGTTTAAGTGGGCGGTTATGCTCATTAAATGGGCAGTTACATAATTAAATATATAATTAAGTGAGTAGTAGTTACGGCTGTTATGTAATTATTGGCAGTTACACTCATAAATAACCAAAACATAATGAAGTATCTAAACATGACAAATACTTAATAATTAAAATCCTATTAATAAGAAGCATGTGTAAAATAAAGTCCAATATCATGTAGATGAGTGGCATCAACATAACCATAATCAAAATCATCCTTTTCATAAACAAAATTTGTTTCATCTTTTCCATCATTATGTTCCCACTTCTGGTGGTATATGTGTTTTTGAAATGACCACCTCGATGATTACTATGTTCACGTCCACGGCTATGACTACTAGCATGACCTCTATTTTTTTCCATTATGTGTTGCTGCATTCACTGCAGGGAATGGAGCAGATCCAGTTGGACGGGCCTCATGATTTTCATCAATAGCTCATTATTTTGCTCAGCCACAAGGAGGCATGAAATCAATTCAGAGTACTTCTTAAAACCTTTTTCACGATATTGCTGCTGCAGGAGCATATTCGATGCATGAAAGGTGGAGAATGTTTTTTTTTAACATATCCTCATCAGTGATCTTTTCCCCACATGACTTTAATTGAGAACTGATTCTAAACATAGCTGAATTATATTCACTTACAGATTTAAAATCTTGTAATCTCAGATTTGAGTAAGCAAATAGAACATGCACAAGCATAGATAATTACGGAGGAGCTAGATAAAAATAGTTTCATTATCATAAAAGAAGAGATAGATAATTGTGGTTGATGAACGATCTTACTTGAACAGGATCTGTTCTATAAGCTCGTACCTTTGTGTCCTTTAGCACAAAGGAGACAGGATCTCAAGTCTGGTTGATGAAGATCCTCAGTTAAGGCCTGTTCTCCAAATCTCTCACGGGTTTTTTTAGAGTATCGTGCTGATAACGTATTATAAAATTATAGAAAGAACACAAAGAGAGAGAGCAAGAAGAGAGATTTTCTCTTATTCTTTAAGTGTGTTCAATACATAGATGGTGAGTCTCTATTTATAGGTTTTACAAGTACATGAATAAAGATGAAATTGAATAGTTACTTAATTAAGAGAAAGTTATAAACTTAATGAAGGGGAAATTATGAAAAGTATGAGGGATGAATGGACATCCATTATTTATGACTATTCATAACAAGTTCACTTCATTTTGAACATGGAAATTTACGGTAGACAAACTACAATCGTTCCTTTCTTAAACTCTTTTAGCATTTCATAATTAAGGATGTCCTATTGATTTTTCTATAGAAGGATGTCAAAGATGATTAAAGCGTGCAAAGATAAAAAAAAAAGTACACGATAAGATTGTTTCATGTCCATTTATATTTTAATACCTGCATTTTTTGATTTCATAACAGATTGATAAGACTTTTATGGCACCATAAAAAAATTTTATTACGCAATCAAACTATTGGATTCACCATTTAATTATCCTCTAATAGAAGTGACAAATAGTCCAAAATTTTAAATAATATAATTATATGATATAATTTGAATAAATATATATGTACACTCATTTAGAGTGATGATTTCATACAATTATCTAATATATAAATATATATTTATATATAAGTCAAAGCATTTTATTACAAGTAGAACATTTTATGTGGATAATCTAAAAAGTTGACACATGTAATATCTTAAAATAAAAAAAATAATTTTTTTTTCAATTTTTTTAGATAAGAATCTATATATATTAAAATTTCAAAATAAATTAATTATTTTTTAAAAATTAATTATCTATTTCAATATCTAAAAGTCAGCAAAGCCCACAGAGGATGAATCCAATAAACTAAGCCCACTATTATCGGGACAATCAGGCTCAATAAGTTTGCAACGGTAACCTTCGGAATTTGAAATATTCTCAACATCCTGATCACAATTGGGAAGGGATATATGGGTAGAGTTACTACTCCCCCGTTTCCTATGCTTATTCCCCAATCATTCTTCCACAGAATCGGCAACGACATCATTATTGACAGCTAAAACTCCAGAATTAGCAAATTGCAAGCACTTTTTCAGGCGATGAGGCCACAGAAACAGGGGTTTGAATGTCATAGTTAAGGCAATTGCGGCTACCTTTCATGATTTCGTTGACTTTGCATGCATCTCCAGCGTCACACACACAGTTTCGAGCAAACCCCATGCAATTTTCATCTGATAGAACACCTTCATTAAATTTTCATATCCCAGTTCATATTCATCCTCCGAAGCATCAATGTCACCATATGATTGCTTCGATTGAATCAGAAAGCCGGAGGACTTGAAAGAATTGCAGCAACAGTGAAACAAGGAGATAACGTCTGACCCCACCTCTGTTACTTTAACTTCATAAGATCTCCCACCACAGTCAAGATTGATAATTTCATCAATTTTCTCGACTTGATCAGTCATAATAAGCATAGCTCCATGACTGAAATCTTTATACCTAAGGGTCTTCCCATCTATAGAAAGAAAATCACCCTAGATATTGGCGATATTTGTGAAAGTACTGAGATTCCGACTTCCAAGCATGGAGAGGGACGCCAAAAACAGTCAGCCAAGTCGTTCTGTACCTGTGTTGTAACTTCTCGGAAAATTGATCAACCTTAATAAACCATTCCTTTAGCCATGTCCAGCCTTGGTTTTGTTAAATAAGTTTGTAATTCTAGAAGACTTTTGTCTCACATTGCTTAGATAAACGGTTTCTAAAGGCTTTATATTTCAACATTCTTTTATAAGTTTGTAAAAAGCAAGCAAAAACGAGAGTCTCGTGCACATAAGAAATAAAACAAAAATCCATTTGCAATTGAAATCTAATTATTTGCTCGTCTTCGTACTCGAGATAAAAGAGTTAAAATTTGGTTTTTATTTTTTATTTAATTATTATTTTCAGTATTTAATTCTTATTTGGAGATTGGTGTCTTACCTTATCTAACATTCTAGAATATTCGCTTATGATTTTTAACGTTGACAACTTCCAGATTTTTTTAACGTTACCTTACCAAATTTAATCAAATTTTCTAAATGCATTTCACTAGGTTCAGTCAGAGTCAAATCTTTTGATTTACTCCTGATTTTATTTTGATTTTATATTGATTTTCGGAACGTTACATAACATTCATATTTTCTCTTATAAATAAAACGCGACAAAACACTCTCTAATCACTCCTCACTACTCTTCTCAATTGTTCTCTTCTTTTGTTGGGTTAACAATTTCCTTTCTTCTTTGTTGTTCCTGTTCTCTGATCAATCTATAATAGCCTATTGAATCCTGGAGGATTACACCAGCTGGTGAAATAATCGTTAAAGACGGTGCGAATGCAACACCCCTTAGGTTGTTTCAGCCTTCTGTTTTCTTATTCTAGCTACAACAATCTTAAGGATTATCTCAATGAAAAACGCCAACAACAACACTGCTGCTACTAATGCCAATCCTACTGCTACCAACGTTGGTCCTGTTATGCCAGCTATTGTAACGCCTTCGAAAGCTGGGGTTTTTCGAGCCAACTTTTTCCTTAACTTACTATGTTTGTCACTCGTTCAATGTAGCTAACACCTAACAAGTAGAATTCCACTCGTTTAATTGTTTAAGACTAGTTGTCTAAGGTCCCATTAAAGTCTCCTCATAATGCGTGAAAAAAAAAACAAAACTGAAAAATTTCTCCCTACTTTGGGCTATTATCCATCCCCATACACAATATATCATCATTTCAACATGTGAAAATTCCAATCTTAACATACCATCTGAAACATTTCATATCCAACGATTTAATATATATCGAGATTACAACTCAATCACAAGGCACAGTTTGTTTTTAGACTTAATATTCTCCTAGTACTTACATCCTAAATCCTATACACTGTGTACACAAAAGAATTTAGTCTGGGATATAAACAAAATAACAAAAGGATTATACCTTTATCCGAAATATAACTTTGTGCAGCTCGTACAAAACAACTCTCGGTGCACCACACTCGTGCCGAGTCTACCTGAAGTAATCTGTGAGGTGGAAGAGGGGGGTTAGCTAAAGCCCAGTAAGAAAATATACGCTAAGTGATGCCAGGCTCCTACTATGTTTAATGCATGTTCATGCATAAACAAATGTGCAAAACTCATGTTTCAAGGCGTTTTATTAAAAATAGTGTAAAGTTGGTATAATATTGTTTATAAGATATAAAACATTTATACTGAATACTTCCAAACTTTTTAGTGCATCATGCATCTACAAAATCAAGATATAGTAGAAATAGAAATGATGCATTCATTAATTTGTAACAGTATCAAGATATACATTCAAAAACATTTTCATGAGATAGGCATCCATTTGTGAGATTTGGTAATGTAACTGGGTTCTTTGGAAATATAACCAATAAGCTTTCTACGAAAGCATCCATTGTAGCTAGCAGTGGTCACAGTCTCATACCTAGGCTTTATCCATGATTATGAATCATCCCAGCACTAGTGATCATCCAATAGCTGAGGTACAAGTCACGACTAGTTGTTGGACGCCTGGAAGATCACAAAGCATCCAGGATATTTCACAATTCATATATATACACAGATATCCATCAACACATAGGAGGAATTTGAAATGTGTATATATAGGTAGGTGCCTCAATGCCACACAGGCATAACAAATGCCACATAGGCATGATAAATGCCACACAGTCATAAAGTGCCACAAAAGCAAGTTAAGTGCCACACAGGCATTTCCAAGTGCTACATAGGCATTACACAACGCCATGTGTCTCATGAGTCAAAACTCGTGTAAAAATAACATTTACAATATGAGTTGAGTATTGAAAGCATGAATTGTTTTAAATACTTATAGTTTTTGAAAATCTAATCGTACGAAATCATGCTTAAAAACCATTATCTCGATGACAAGTAACGATGCTTAATATGCATAAGCTTTTAAAAGGCATTTTGTAAATGTAAATTAATACCAAGAAATTTACTTAAATGATTTCTAATGAAATTTTGGCATTGTGACAGCATAGGTAGAACACTACACAGTGTCATAACCACAACCAAATACCTGTAGAAAACTCAATCAAGTAGTATATATATTTAATACACCAATTCCAACACAAATCCAAATCTCAAACATTATCCACTTTAAGCTTAATCCAACATATTTTGAAATTCAAACAAAATGGATTTAAACCCATAGATGTTAAATAACATTAACTTAGATATATAAACATGAGAAAATGGCTTTGGATAGGAATCTATGGAGGAGGAGAATACATATGGACGATCTAACGTGAATTCAAATAGGGGTTCATATATCTTACCCCAATCTCTTGGGATAAAGACTTTGATGATGATGATGATACATAAACATAGAGGACTAGTAAACATTTAACATATATTCTCTTACCTTAGCTAACTTACTTACAGAAACCCTCCTTTCTTTATTCCTTCATTGCATATGTCTGCCAAGTAGCCTTTATGGTACCAATGCTCAGTACTTTAAAAACCATCCTTGCACATTTAGCCTAGTGGTATATTTCTACTTCCTTGTGTTCACTCTACAACAAATTCGCATCAAAATTTAATATCATTAGGCATCCCTTTAAGGCATTTTTGATCTAACTAAAGTAATCACTTTTTACCATACTATCTTCATAGAGTAGCCAAGGTAAATTTATTTACCATTATTATTTATTATTTATTTTTCCACAATGCTAAGATTACACTTAATCTTACTCTTAGTAAGCATGATCGTATTGATTAAAGCAAAAAAGTAGTGTTTACCCTTCAAAGTCACCTTAAGAAATTTCATGAATTAAAATTTCATCTCATCAACTTATTTTATCACATATATTTTATCTAATTAATTTAGATAAACCTTGTAGACACCAAATTTTGTCCAAATCGGTAGTACTACATTCAATTGGGCTCTCAAAGTCCAAATTGAAACATTAGGCTTCAAGGCCCATTAAAATGGGCAAAATTTGATTTGATTTTTATTTTATTTATCTATTTGTCTTTATCTTTATTATTATTTTATTGTTATTATTATTTGTTATTATTATTATTATTATTATTATTATTTTATTATCTGTTTTTTTATTATTATTATTATTATTATTATTATTATTATTATTATTATTATTATTTCTATATATTTTTTTATTTATTTTTATTTTTTATTATTATTTGTTTTATTATTATTATTATTATTATTATTATTATTATTATTATTATTATTATTATTAATGGGGGTAAATAACCCCATAGACCCCAGGCCAACATAACTCCCCTTAAAAAACCACCATTCGGTCGTTGCCAGGGGGGTCGGCCATAGCTCTTTCTGGGTTTTCCCTATCAGCCTCAACACCACCACAGACAGCATCATCCTCACCCAACGGAAACCATTGCCACGCCACCTTTGGCGACCATTTCCAAATCAGACACTATGACCCTCCAAACCCAAAAAACAGCAAGCCACCACCGAAAACACCAAACCATCACTACAGAACCCCCTAAACTGAGTCACCATCACTCCCATTCGACCACCAACCACTTTCCCCTCACCACTATTTCAGCCTAGCTACCCGAAAACATTCGAAAAGCCTACTCCAAGCAGCCACAGATTTTCACCATACTAACAACCATCCCCCACAGAACCCGAATCCCAAAATAGCCCTACATCTAAACACACACCCACCTGTAAAAAAAAAAAATAAACAGCAACAAATCCACACCACAAAGCATCAAAAAAAATTGAAAAGGAAAAATTCAAGAGGGTTTCGGGGGGTCAGATCTGTGTGCTTAGGAAGTGGGGAAAGTTTTTTTTAAAGGGTAGAGTGCTTGAACGACGGAGAAAGGCTTTTTTGGGTTTTTAACCGGCGGCTTCTCTTGCAGATCTACGAGTTTTGGGGCATTTTTAGCTAAAATTAAGGTTGGATTTGGGTTTAGGAGGTGGAGAAGCTTCTGAAAGTGGGAAGCTTTTTTCTGTTTGGCCACTGGCGACGGCGAACGGCGGTCCGACGGTGGTCGAAAATCGCCTGGCCGAGAGCCTTGAAAGGCTCTGAATTTTTTTTTTGGTAAAAAGGAAGAAAGAATGAATTGAAAAAAAAAGTTGGTTTTTTATAGCTAAAAAAAAAAAGAGCTGAAGATCCACGCCTGGACCCGCACGCCCGACCCGTAGAGGAGCTGACCCGCGTGCCGCTCCATCGCCGAACCAACTCCTGCGCGACCCGACCCATGACTGATTGGTGGTTGAACCGTGGAGGCTAGAGGTGGCAAAAGTTGACCCGATCTGAAATATTCGCCCAATTAACCCGAATTCAAACTCGACCGATCTAATTTGACTAAAAAAGTCAACCATCCAAATCCAACCTGATCCGAATCCGAATTGATCTGAAACCCAATTTATCCGAATTTACATTGATCCAAACCCGACCGAATCCGAATCTGAATTGATCCGAACCCAAATTCATCCGAATTTAGATTGACCCGAACCCAAATTGATCCAAACCCAAATTGACCCGAATCCAAATTGATCCGAATCCAAATTGATCCGAATCCAAATTTACCCAAACCTGAAAAGATTCGAACTTAAATATAATATTATCAATAAATATTTAAATGTTAAAATTAATTATCAAAGTATTTTAATATAGTAAAAATAATATTTTTCAATAATATGAGTGTTATATATTTTTTTAATCTAGTTAAACATAAATATTCACTTTTATATTGCATTCATTTGAACCTAATGTATAATTATTTAATAGCTAATCTATAATAGAGTACATAAGCTATATCATCTACACTTAATGTCTCCAATTATTCTATAAAAAATCAAGATAAATTAAAGAGATATATAGTATTGTTTTATGATATTTAGTAGGGATTATTAAATCACTTTGATTCATAAAGTTATTAATTATTATAGATAATAAAAATAAAATGAAAAAAATGTAATTAATTTATGAATATTAGTAAATATATTATAAAGAAAACTATCATATAGATTATTAAATATTTTGATTATTTCAATCCCAATTGTACTATAGGTCATGTAAGAAGAAAATTTTATTTTCATGAGTTTTGTAATTCTTAGAAATATAGTTTCTGTTGATTTTCATACCAAATAAATCACATCGAGATGACCAAGGCTTAACCCAAAAAACCTGTCCAATCGACCCGAATCCAAATCCGACCAACCCAAATTGACTAAAAAAGTCAATGACCCAAACCCGATTTAATCCGAACTCGAATTGATCCGAATTCAAATTGATCCAAACCCGACCTTATCCTAACCTGAAATAGACCGATTTTCCCTTGACCCAAACCCGACCTTATCCGAACTCGAAATGATCCGAATCCGAAATGATCCTATCTAAAATGACTCAACCCAAATCTGATCCGACCCACCCATTTGCCACCTCTAGTGGAGGCCCTTCTATTTTGGGCCACCATTTGCCAAGCCCAATAGCAGACGTCTACCTATGGCAATTTGGGCTTCACTTTGGGTATACTTTTTTTTAGCCTTTTATTTGATTTTTTAATTATTATTATAATCACTATTATTATTATTATTATTATTATTATTATTATTATTGTTATTATTATTATTATTATTGTGTTTTTATTATTATAATTATTATTACTATTATTATTGTTATTATTATTATTATTATTATCATTATTATTATTATTATTATTATTATTATTATTATTATTATTATTATTATGTTTTAATTATCATTATCATTATTATTATTATTATTGTTGTTGTTGTTGTTGTTGTTGTTGTTGTTGTTGTGTTTTTATCGTTATTATTATTACTATTATTTTAGGAAAATATGTGGATTATAATATGTGTTGAATAATAAATTTAGAAAGACATGGTTAGTAGATAGGTTACGTAAATGTTTTTAGATAAATATAAATAAATGAAATATGAAAAATACATAATTTCTATTTATTATATTATTAAACAATGTTAATCAAAATTTAATTAAATTCCGATGATGGGATGTTACGAAAGTCATAAGTAGTGATTCCTAACTGATCCCTAAGTGAGAAGAGTCTGCTAAATATTGCCAAAAGTATTGGAATATTTAGTACAATTTTTCAATAATTTCAATTTTCGTTAAAAATAAAAATAAATGTTTTTTTTAATCAAAACAAAGAAAATTTAATAATAAAATTTAAATTTAAGTAAACAAGATGTCCGATGATGGGATGTTACGGAAGTCACAAGCAGTGATTCTTAACTGATATCTAGGTGAGAAGAGTCTATTAAATGTGGCCAAAAGTATTGGAGTATTTAGTATGATTTTTCAATAATATAAGTTTTTTTATTAAAAATGAAAATGAATAAGTTTTTAAAAAAAACAAAACAAAACAAAACAATATAATTAATAAATAAATAATGAAATTTAAATTTAATTAAACGAATTTTCGATGATGGGATGTTACAGAAGTCACAAGTAGTGATACCTAATTGATCCCTAGGTGAGAAAAGTTCACTAAATGTTACCAGAGTATTGGAATATTTAGTGTAATTTTTCAATAATAAGAATTTTTATTTAAAATAAAAAATATTTATATAAAAAAATTAAAAATTCATTTGCATCATATATTATTTGTTTGCATCATATGCATTCATGATAATTTTCAAAAATAAAATGTGAATATACCGAGGATGAGATTCTATAGAAGTCACAAGTAGTGATTCTTAAGAAATCTCTAGGTGAGGAAAATTATTTCAAATATTACCAAAAGTATTGGAGTATTTGATTTAATTTTTCAATACAAAAAGTTCACATTCAATTTCAAAAAATAAAATTTAATTTTTCTAAAAATGAGAGAAATGATTTTTGACAAATAATAAGAAAATACTTTGAAAAAATTGTAGAATAAAATTGGAATTATTTTTAAATGTTAAATTAAGATCATTTTATTTAAACCAAAGGATAACACATGATTATTGTGGTATCATTTTTTTAAACGGGCGTTGTGGGGGTGTTAATCTTTCCTCACGCGTAACCGTTTCCTCGAACCCGATTTTTGTTTTTGTCACGACCCGAAGACCGCGACTTTCACTTGATTCTTATGCTTTTCTTAGTCTACAAATTTATGGACTAAATTTTTCATTTTCATTTTAAGGTTTGTATTTGGTGTCAGTGTAGTTACTATACTATCTAGGTAACCTATAGTCATTTCATTTAAATATTAAACTAATACGGAAACGGTTCTTAGTTACATCCCGACTTGTTAAACAGAATATGTACTGTGCATCAATTTAAGTCTTACATGTAAACAAGCATTTTATAAGGAGCATATACCTCAGAAGACTAGTACCAAGTCCATACACCGTCTCCGATGCCCACTGAGCAGCTCACATGGCAGATGTTAACTTCAATAGTCTGAAAGAGATGAAATTTAGTGGGGTGAGCAAAACCACGGCTCAGTAAGATACTAATATAAATACAAGAGTAGGATTACACTGTCTTAAACTGCAATGCTTAAAACTTGCAAGGATGCAATTACAGTTAATCCTTTCTCATCGATACATCTCATTATCACTTCTCATTTTCACTTTTCATTTCATAATCATACTTTGGTATGCTATCATCTCATATCAATTCTCATATTTACTTTTCATTTCATAATCATATTTCCGTATTCTATAATCTCTTATCAATTCTCATATCATCTCTTATCAATTCTCATATTGTGGATCATGGTCACGGTGATACGAAGTCATAATTCTCTTCGTGTATTTCTATATTCATGTTTCATATCATATCATGACATCATATAGATGAAACTCATATTTACTTTTCATTTCATAATCATATTTCCGTATTCTATAATCTCTTATCAATTCTCATATCATCTCTTATCAATTCTCATATTGTGGATCATGGTCACGGTGATACGAAGTCATAATTCTCTTCGTGTATTTCTATATTCATGTTTCATATCATATCATGACATCATATAGATGAAATATCGTTACCACCGAGTCATGATACTCCTCATATATTCTTCATGTTTAATTGAGATATCCTATCGAGTCACTTTACATTTAGCAATCATATTCCCATCTTATATCAATTCATATCACTTATCGTATGGGAATTTATGATCACGATAGAGTAAGATCAGAATTCTCTTCATATCAATCTTATGTTCATATATCATATCATATCATGTCATCGTCTAGATGAAATATCGTTAACGTCGAGTCCTGACATTCCTCATGGAATTCTCATATACTAAGCATATTATCGTATCAGGGTTTAATATGCAATTCATGTAATTTTTTTGTATAAACCGCTATCATTTCAAATCATATCATATATACTTTAGGACATGCTCAACATATGAAATTTCAATTCATTTCAAATTTACCTTTAAGGCATGATAGAAACATGTTCGATTTCAGTTCATGTATTCGTTTTCGGAGCATGTCTAAAACATGTGCGGTTTTAAAACATTTTTCATATACTATAAGTCATATCAGGTCTAGAGTTCATATCAAATCAATCTATACTCTAGACTGCATATCATTTTAAATTTGACACAAAATCGTCTATAAATCATATAAGTGTCGAAATCATTTATCATGTACTTTTAAAAACATATACTGTAAATCATATCAGGTCTAGAGTTCATATCAAATCAAACTATACTCTAGACCGCATATCATGCCATGTTCGACACAAAATCACATATAAATCGTATAGTGTCGAAATCATATCTCATGGACTTTTAAAACATGTCTAAAACATGTACTATTTCAAAACATATTTCATTTCAAACTTGTTTCATGTACAGTATAAATCGTGTCAAGTCTAGAGTTCATATCAATAAAATCATACTCTAAACTTCATATCATATCGGTTAGAGACTAGGCTAGATCCCTATCATCTCTCTATCAATAAAGACTTAAATCACTGTAGCTAGCAGTGAAAATCATGTCATCGTCCCCTGAAAACCAACTAGGGCGCTATCTATGGCCATAGACCTCATCTCTCTCAGCCCCACTGATCAGGCGTGACTGAGACCTGTCCACGACTATTGTCGGACAAGCATCTCTCTGCCTAATGAGCAAAGCTCCAATTAGGCGGTTTCCACTATGCTTTATTGAGTTTAATTCTTTTAGGGTGCCTACAGTCTTATAAAACATTTAAATCTTTATCTTTTTTTTCTATATCATGTAAAGCATATGGTAAAATTCTGTATGAGATTTCATATATCAATATATATATATATCTACCATATACTTTCATTTCAAAACAAATCAATACTTTTCAGTATTCATATAAACATTATTATAATGCTTCAAGTTATAAGAAGGCATGCTTAAATGCGATGCTATAAAACATTTCAGTATGCAGCTTCGGTAATATTTTCATCAAATACGCTGAAGCGATTCATTTAACTTATCACCATCAATTATTCGATTTCAAGACTTTCTTTCTGTCAAATCAGTAAATCACTATTCAAATCATTCAAGATTCATTTCATTCCGTATTCAGATTGCTCAATACTCTAATTATTTAATAAACAGATCACTTGGTATTCAAACCATTCGGTATTCAATATCCTTTTTCGATAATTATCGACTATAATAATCATTTGTACATTTTATTATCGATACTAGAACCACATCATCAGTGTGAATCCTCTTAGTATCTATGAGCATCTAAATATCATGTTTCCATATAGCCATCAGGATACTGAAATTATGAATTACTAATATCCTCATTCGATATCTATTTCAGAGTCGACATCGAGGATCATAGAACCACAAGATCAATAATCGCTTATCAAATCCATTTATGGTTTGACCTATTGGTACATATTCAGAATTTTCGACTTGCGGTTCAATTTCATTCACTATCATAAAATCATATCACAATCCTCAATTCACTTTTCATATGGCCTGTAGAATGTAATATCATGCTAGAATTATCTATAAAACGTCCTCAATTCAATTCTTTGATTGGCAATTTACCACTTAAAAGGATTTGCCAATTTTCACTATTAACAGTGTTTCAATCATTTAAGTCGTCTTGCGACTATCCATATTATTGCAAAAATCTTAGTTCATACCACTAAGACGGTTCATTTATTTGAATCTATCAATTCCATAATCATCACTCGATTGATAATTCCACACTTCTATTATTTGACCGTCTAAATCACAACTTCAAATTTTTCTCTCTTAAGTTGTATCCTATAATCATCGTCACTTTTATCAGTGATCCGTCTAATAAATGATTTCACCTCAATCTCAACTTGATACCATTTGTGATATTAAAATTACTTGATTTATCAATTCTATAAGGTTTAAACCATATAATTCATCACATTATCGTTTTCAACGATCTATCTTCTCATCGATTTCAATATCAAACTCTTTCGATAATACCATAAAATTTCTGTTAATATTTATTTTCAATAATTATCTCCAAGATTCCATTTATGTGAGAAACTTAATCTTTTTCCTAAGATATTTTCCTAAAAATTTCGGCAGCGTAACGGCTTAATTTTTTACTAAACCTCCTGCACGGAAAAACAGTTTATAATTACAGCCGTTGATTCTCACATTTTCTTTATCTCTTACTAAGACCCCCACCATCAGTTGTGGGTCCTCTTAGCATTTTTAAAATGAATTAAATAAATGCATCATATATAAAAATCATGATTCCCACATACAATATAAAGCTACTAATGCTTTATAAAAGTATTTTACTTGTTCGCCAAAGCTTAGCGCACTTTCCGATTTTCGAGCCTTGCCGAACTCCACCTTTCGTCTCATTTCTGTTTTGCTACAATTTCAATAATTGACACATTTTCATTTAGAAAATAATCCAACAACTTCTAATAAATTCCATAGAAATATAACAAAACTTTTAATTTTCCTTACCCATTTCTTCTTCTTTTTTTTCTTCCTTTTCCTTTTTCTTTTCTTTTCTTCTTTTTTTTTCTTTTCTTTTTCTTTCTCTTCTTTCTCTTTTTCTTTTCTTTTCTTCTTTTTCCTTTCTTTCTTTTTCTTTTCTTTTTTCTTTTTTTTTCTGAACCGGGTCGAGTTGGGTCAGGTCGGTTCGGTTCGGGCCGGTTCAGAGCTTGGCTTGGCCGGTTCAACTTTGGCTGACCGGTTCGGTCACCGGCGGCCACCCATTCCGGCGGTTCAGCCACTCCACAACTTGCCGAGGTTGCCACGAAGCCGGATCTGGCCTCGGTTTCGCCCCATCACCGGCGACGATGCCGGATCTGGAAGCGATGTCGGCGGCTCTTCTCTTCCTCTTTTCTCCTTCCTCCGCCGGTTTCCTCTTCGCTGGTGGCTCCTCTCATCTTCCCCTGGTCTCTGCCGGTCTCGTGGGGGGAGTGACGGTGCCCGGATTGGCCAGCACCGCCGATCTCCTCTTCCTTTTCTTCTCAGTTTCTTCGCTTCTCTCCCTGTTTTCCGTTTCTTCTCTTTTCCATTTGGGCCGTCGCCGGTCACTTCTCTCTTCTCCTTGGCTCGCCGGCGACGCCCCCCCCCTCGCTCCTCTTCTTTCCGGTGGCCGGCGTCGTCCGGCTTTTACTTTGGTTTTCCTCTTCTGTTTTGTTAACAGAAGAGGAATGTGGGAATCGGGTTCCCCGATTCCCACTTCTCTTTTGTGTTTTTTTTATATATTTATTATTATTATATATATAATTATATTCATATAATTATATATATAATTACTATAATTGATATATATATATATATATATCAATTATATATATAAAATTTGTATAAACCATATATATATACCTTAATTTAAAATACTATACATATATTTCATATATGAATGTATATATTTATTTAAAAATATATTTATATAATAACCTTATATAAATATATATAAAATTACATATCTTTATTTTGGATTAAATTTGGATTTCTTGATATCCAAATATATTTTTCTCCAATTTCATACTTATTTAATTTGGATCTCGATTTGTCCAAATTAAATTTTTCGGATACCTTATATTTATTTAGAAAATTCTCGGTCTTCACAGACCAAAAATTTGTCTTTTTAATAAAATTTAATTAATTTGAGGTTTTGTTAAAAAGATAAACAGTTTTAGGTGACCAATCGCATCTTATAAAAAATGATTGGTGGCGACTCCCTTTGTTTTTAAATGTTTTCAAAATCGTCAAGCGTGAAACCGTTACGAAAGCTTGGAGACTCCATTGGGGATCTTTTTGAGAGTCAAGCCATTTATTAGTCATATGTTATCCTAAGTTTTAATTTAATTGTCTTAATTAATATTTAAATTTAATTTCTTTAATTTTAAATAATTTGTTGCACTTGTGTTTTAGTTATTACATTTATTTTACTGCATTCTTTATTTTGTATATATTATTCTTAATAAATTGTTAGGGCATTGTAGGATAAGGGTTATGGTTTGATAAATATTCCCTCATACACACACTTGCACTTGCATTTGCATAACATGAGCTCTATACCCGAGTTCCATCCTCCTTAGGAGGGAGTAAAGTACCTATGCTCTTGTGAAGTAATAACCTTCGCAATGGCAAGCGAAATACTCCCACTCAAATTAAATCTTACTAGTCCAATGTGGATGACAGTGAGGTATAATTTGAGAACCTTTAGATCTTTATAAGTCCCAACCTAGCATGTAAAGGGCCTTAAGAAGCCAATCCTAGCTAGAGCCATGCCCAAATTATGTAAAGATTATCCCAAAATTAGGACACATGAGGGAACACTGTTCGATCCATATTCTCATGCCAATAATAAAGGTACAATTGATTTTGATTTGAATTGTATATAATTTAAGTCTTTGATCTATTCTAAAAAAAAAGAATTTTTGTAAAATAAAAATGAAAAAAATATATTTTCTTTGGAAAAGATCTTGTCAAAAAAGAAATACATTTATTTTTGAAAAACTAAAGATGTGTGACAAAAATAATAGAACAAATATGTAACTTTTCTTTTAAAAATGCAAATAATTCTTCATTAATATTTTTTTAAAAGAGGGATTTTTTTTAAAAATAGGTTCATACAAATAGGAACTAATAAAAATACGTTCTCCAAAGCAAGAGGAAGAAAAAGAGGTTTGTATATATTTGGTTACAAGATGTTTTTATATTTACAAAGGCAAAAAGAAAAAGTTTTAATTTCTTTCACTTTTTTCTTTAAAAGAAAAATATGAAATGATAGAAAATAAATAACTTTTCTTTTTATAATAAAAAATAAAATAATTTGTTAAAAAAATTGGTTGAGAAAAAATATGATTTTTGTTTTTTTCACTAAAGATAATAAGAAGAAATTCAATTAAGTTTTTTTTAATTAAATTTTTTTATTCTTTATTCTTCTTGGAAAAACTTCTTAAGATAAAGGCATAGAAAAAAAGTAAAAGGGATTGAGTAGGAAATGAATTAATCTTTCTTCAAAAAAGAGTTAGAATAAAATGGGAGAATAAATAAAAAATAGTTCTTTCTTTCCTTTTAAAGTCAAAATAAATATTGAAAAAAAAATTGAATAAATTTTTTTTATAGAATTTTCAAAGAATAGTTTGACATGTAAAATATTTTTGGTTGTGTAAGAAGTTTAATGAAAATGCTAAAATGCTTGTAAAAACTAATTGAAAAATGGTTTGAAAATAAAAACAAAAATTGTTTTTAATCTTCTCATCGCAAGAAATTTCTTGAATAAAGGTAAACAAAAAAGTCAACAAAAGTTTTCTTTGAATTTGTTTGGTGTATAATTTCAAGAATAATTTGATATTGAAAAAGAATGCAAAAGAAATAAATTTTTGGGTACAATAAAAGTCTTGTAGGAAATGTGAAAATGGTTATGTGCAAATGGTCAGGTAAAAGGAAAATTAAAAAAAAATGTCTGGTGAAAAAAGAAAAAATGTTTTAATAAAAAAAATAAGAAGAATTTTTAGGTTTAGTTAGGAGTTATATTTGTCTTTTTTTTTTTCTCTTGGCATGTACGTTCATAAAAAAAATTGTTATTGTTTAGGCGTTATTTATACAAAAATCCAGTTTCTTAAACATATTTGCATTTCACATCATGTGAGAACCGAAATTTTTCTAGCTAAATATGTGTTTCTTATGTAATTTAGTGACACAAAGAGATAATGTACTTATGAGATTATAGTACGTATTCATAGAAGTAAAGTATCCGAGATTAATGTGAAATATACGATAAAACGATATATGAAGTGCACACTAAATGAGTATGAGAGGAGTTATAATTCTATGATTAAAAAGAGTTACATGTGCACGTGAGTCAAACTAAAAGCACGTAATATGTATGCATGCAAAACGTACACGCATGTATGTATACGTATAAACATACGCAAATAATGATAAGAAAATAAATTGATGTACATATATACGCATAAGTATAGATATATGTAGATGCAAATAAATGTAAATGCATAAGCATATAAATTAAGTACATAAGTGTATAAAGGAAAATATACAAGTATATATTATATAGAATATAATTGTATAAATGGAAGAAATATAAATGTGGGAATATATATATATATATGTGAACATGGATAAATAAATACATATTATAAGTGCATTACAATTTATATACTATACATAATACATAAAGTATGAGATAGATATATGTAAATTGTAATCTTTAATAAAGCTACATATAATATATATATGTATATATATTAAAAGATTTGAAATATAATAGTTTATATTAAAGGTATATATATATATATATATATATATATATATATATATATTATATTATACTATAAAAAAAAGGTATACGGGATTGGGTGGGAAAAATCCCACCCAAAATCTGAATTTGCTCTGCCGAAAGTCCAACAGTGGCCTATGCCACACTAATAATAAAATGATAATAAAAAAATAGCAAAGATGGCATTTATAGTAAATAAATAAAATAAAGAGGAGAAGAAGCTACTAAGCAAAACGTAAAAAGGAAAGAAAAACAGAAATAGTGAAGAAGAAAGGAGGGTTCGGCATGAGGAAGAGAAAGAGAAGCTGAGGTGCTTTTGGGCGTGAGGAAAACCGACTAGAGACAAGCTAAAGAGGGGTATTCGGTGTTGGTTTAGACAAGAAAGAGAGGGGCTGAACGTGGCCAGCTTATGGGGGTTGTGTTTGAATTGGAAAATATGGGTTTTTGAAGAAGGAATAGACTGCTACGAGAAGGAAAACAGAAGTATAAGCTGGGATTTTTGAAGCTAAGTTTAAGGAGATTAAGGAAGGTGAGAGGGCTGGATATCAAGGTTAATTTCTTGAAGGTTCAAGGCTGTTTCCAAGGTTGAACGAAAGCTACATATGGTTGTGATTGGTGACTGGCGAAGAAGCAGAAAAACCGAGCATCTTGGATGTCACACCCGGATTTTCTTAATATCTTATGGAAGCTTAATTTGTGGAAATTTTTTTTTATCCCTTATATCACTATCCATTTGTAGGTGAATATGTAGGCCAATCCCAACTTCATATAACTCCTTTAATATATTTAGGCATATCTACCAACATACATAATGCCAATTCCAAAAGTCTATTGATCGTCATATTCTAACAATACATAATCTAGCTTACATCCTAGACTCATCACATAAGTGTATATATATACAATCAAAAGAATTCCAATACACTGTGCCATCATTCGTCTATGTTTATACAAACCGCTGGGAGCCATATACCTTAGACTGTGCAGGGAAGTCCACTCTCAAGAAGCTTCCCAAGCCAAAAAGAACAGTCACTGTATCGATCACTCTGAAATGGAGGGGAAAGAAGAGGGGAGTGAGTCGCAACTCAGTAAGTAACAACAATAAGCAACTAAATAATACCAAGCGTCCCTCAAATTTGAAAGCTCATTCAAATCACTTTCAATCATATCAAATCAATTATGCTGCATTAAAACTTAAATACGATATGGAAACTCAATAACAATTTGTAGTCAAATATAGAGTTCCATCAATAGACTAAAAGTCTCAATATCAATCATACATAAAGTATGTTGTGCAATCAATAAAAACCAATCATAGTACCAAGAGAGTCCACATAGTATCAATCGATGTTACTTAGAGCTAACACTTAACGATCTACGGTAGCGAACCGTAGCGATCATCCCATAAGGGATGTGCCTATGCATAGACCCCCAATATCATTGCGCATATGATACCGGGACCTGCCCAACGTAATATATGGGACAAGCCGATCGTTTCCGAGACTTATATTCGCGAAACATTGCTCCAAGTCAATCAAATGTGTCTATAAAGTTCTCAAGGTACGGTGCCCAAAGGTCTCAATACCCCGGGTCTAAAACAGAAATCCATTAGTCTTTAAATAAAGTTCATTCTTATCAAATCGGCCTTCCAAGATTTCGTATCACAATCATAGTGTATAAATATGTATCTAACAATCATAGGCTCGCTAAGCCTTTTAAAGCACTTTAAATTTTAAAACAAAATCAGAAAACCATATCAAACCAAAAGCGTAGCTCAATTTGGAAACTAAAATGGGTTATCACATTAGAGCAATAATACATAAAACCAAATCAAGATTTGGCGAGCCTACAGCATGCTTGTAAAACATTTTCAGAAAGCTAAACCGATTAATCAAGGATAGGCCCAATATGCAGCATTCATTTTATTTCAATTGCCAAATTCCAAGAATTTATAGCATTAAACAATTTGGATGCAAGTAGTCGCTTAGGGTTACTTACAGTACTTCCTTAGCTTCTGAATCAGTTCTCCCTCGCCTAACAAGTCTTGGAGTATTGATTGATTTCGGGTCAAACTCAGTCCTTAGGACAACCCTCTACATAACACATAGTAGATTGAATCAATCTCTATACATCCATCGATCTTAGTATTTCCAATCATAAGCTAACATTAAGCATTGTATAATTCAACAAGAAACAATACTTGGCTGTGTTTCCAGAGTTATTCAAACGTTACTAGTACCGTTTATTGCCTTTTCGTTCATTTGAACTACTTATGACCCATTTGGTCCATTTTTGCTCTTTAAGGTTTTGGACATTATGGTATTGTGCTAGCTTTAAGTATAATTTCCAAAACCTAACTGTCAAACTGTAATTTTTATATTACTTCTTGTTCAGATCCTTATTTAGACATATAAGACTCATTTCCTAATTCATTTTGTGCCATTTCCTATCAATTTTTAGACCTTGGTCCAAATCTGGCACAGTAGGCAGGAAATTTCCTGACTTGTGTTCAGTAAAATGCTTACTGCCAACTATAGAGATATGAGATCTATACAAAACCAATACCATGTCAATCATGACTCATTTATCTTTCTGAACATGTAAAGTTTGCAGTCATATTTGATCTGGGCAATTTTCTATGATTATTTGAAGTTTACATTAAAAATCTGTCCCCAGCAGTGAGTATCCTGCATGCATTCATACATATCTTAAGCCATAAAGTTCCAAATCTAGAAATTCTAGAACTAGATGAAAGTTAACTCATTTTCCTATTTAGAAATGTAAGATTCATAATTTAACTCTTCCTATATCATCACTAGAAATTTCCCAAAGTTTCAGTATGTCCAGCAGTTTCCTGACACAGTAAAACACTGACCAATATGCACAAACTGTCTCACATCTGGTTATAGGAGTATCCAAATGATGCAAACCCAGAACCATCATGCTCCTAACTTAAATCCCTTTCTAGACATGTAAGGCTTGCACCCTAATTCAATTTAGGCCATTTGCTATGATTTTTCAAAGTCAGGACTGTGATTCACGTTTCTGGACAGAACACCCTGCACTCATTTGTGCATAACTCAAGCTACAGAAGTCCAATTCAAGAAATTCCAAAACTGACTTTCTTGTAACTTAAAGGGCCCTAATTCATAATTTTTCCAGAATTTTTCTCCATACAGAACTATTAAAATGTGCATTTTAATTTTCACCCAGATAGAACAGCAAATTCCATATTCAACATCAAGTCAGAATTTCAGTTTATCTTTATCTAACAGTAGCCATTTAAATTTAGTTCATCACAATATCATTTTCATGCATAATAATCAATCATTATAGGGTTAGAACCTTACCCCTTAAATCAATGCAAAACTCAAAATTTTGTTAAACAATCCTAGAACAGAGCATCAATTCCAAGCAATCCATTGAAACTGAAGTTATAATTAGTTTCTAATATATTCAATTAACTAAAATGTAACTTTCATTTCATGAGAATTTAACTCACTCAAAAATCCCCAATTCCCTCATGTTGGGTGAAATCCCTAGGTCTCTATTCTTGAACAATTTCTTCAATTGAAACCATAGAAACACTTAGAATCAGTCCTTAAATAACATATTAAGAGATCAAAACAAACAACCAAACAATTCTTTACAAATCTAGTAAAAACCGAATTCCCTTACCCATTCTTCATTTTCGGTGGTCTTCCTTAATTTCCATGGAAACAACTTGCAAAATGGAAGGATAGGCTGGTTTGGTAGTGAAGAATATTCAGCTAGCACCGATTTTATCCATTCTCACTTGATTTTTTTTTTTGAACTTAAAGGAGGAAAGGGGGAGAATGGCGTGAAGATGAATATGGGAGAAGGAGGCTCACGGTTTCTTGCTGAGATAGAAAGCCAAAATTGGCTTTGAAATAACTAAAGTTCAAGGTATTTACAATTATGCCATTAATGAAGCCCTTTAGCACATGTAAAGTTCCTTTACACTTAGTTTTTCTTCTAATTTCATAAGCTCAAGTAAGTTAACTTGAATTTTTATGACTTTAAGGTTAAAATATTTAATTTAAATCCTTAATTCTATTCTCATTAGGTCTTTTCAGATTAGGTTAAATCGAATTAAACCTCAAGCCCCATAAACTTCTCCGGCAACCAAATTTCATCGATAAATCTTGCAATTGCTCACTTTTGAGCCTGACTTCCAATAAATAACTGTATCGATCTACAAGGATTCTAGGAGCATGCCATACTTGATCGGAAGGGTCTCCAAATTAGCTTTTCAACAAAATTTGAATCACTTGAATCGGAGTTCTCTATCAAAAGTTATGCCCGTTTCTTTACCAATTGCTCAAGATCAGAATTTCCAGTCTGTGACGTGAATCTATAAATTCATGGTTGCTGATCCACATTGAATTAGATAGCAAGTCTTATATCGTTGGAAAGCTTATCGAGTTAGCTTTTCAACAAAATTTGAATCGCCTTAATTGGAGTTTCCTACTAAGAGATATGCTCGATTCTTTACAGAGGTGTCGACTGACAGGTTTGACTGCACATTGTTCAACTTCGGAATTTTTTTGGTATTAATCTGTCGGGGATTAAATTGTGAGCTTTTCTATGGCTAAAAGACCTTTAAGTTAGCTTCCATAAAAATTTTATGGTTTATCCTTTCGATGCTCTAATCAAGAGATATAACTGAAATAAGGCAGATTAGTCATAAGCCAAAGGCTGAAATTTTCGGTTATTACATTGGAGGCTGATTGGGGCTGCTTCACATGGTGCAAGGGCTGCTGTAGGTGGTGGTGTTTCTTCTCCAAGTTGCCGAGACATTGAGGTAAAGAAATAAAAGAGAAAGAAAGAAGAAAATAAAGAAAAGTTAAAAGAAAGAAAAATATTTATGAAAATATATATTTGTACATATATGGAGATGAGAAGAATAGAGTTAAGAATTATATTTAATTTATGATATAAATGTTAAATATATGAATATATATGTGTAAGTGTGCATATAATTATTATTATTATCTTGGAGACAAATAAGAAACAAGGAAAGGAAAAAGAAAATAAAAGAAAAGAAGAATATATATATATATATATATATATATATATATATGTATGCATAGTACATATATATAAAGATGTGGAAAAAAATGAGAGATTGTGATTTAAGAAACTTGAATTATATTGTGTTAACTGTATATGTATACATATTTATTTATATATATGTATATATATAGATATTATGTTGGAATTTAAATTTACATAAGCGTATAGAAAGCTTGAGCTAGACTTTATTAAGTCGAAATTTCCTTGTGAATGTGTATAAAGGAAAATATACAAGTATATATTATATAGAATATAATTGTATAAATGGAAGAAATATATATGTGGGAATATATATATATATATATATATATATGTGAACATGGATAAATAAATACAAATTATAAGTGCATTACAATTTATATACTATACATAATACATAAAGTATGAGATATATATATATATATATAAATTGTAATCTTTAATAAAGCTACATATATATATATATATAAATATGTATATATATTAAAAGATTTGAAATATAATAGTTTATATTAAAGGTATATATATATATATATATATATATATATATATATATATATAGTATATTATACTATAAAAAAAAAAGGTATACGAGATTGGGTGTGAAAAATCCCACCCAAAATCTGAATGGCAGAGCACTCAAGTCCAACAGTGGCCTATGCCACACTAATAATAAAATGATAATAAAAAAAAATAGCAAAGATGGCATTTATAGTAAATAAATAAAATAAAGAGGAGAAGAAGCTACTAAGCAAAACGTAAAAAGGAAAGAAAAACAGAAACAGTGAAGAAGAAAGGAGGGTTCGGCGTGAGGAAGAGAAAGAGAAGCTGAGGTGCTTTTGGGCGTGAGGAAAACCGACTAGATACAAGCTAAAGAGGGGTATTTGGTGCTGGTTTAGACAAGAAAGAGAGGGGCTGAACGTGGCCAGCTTATGGGGGCTGTGTTTGAACTGGAAAATATGGGTTTTTGAAGAAGGAATAGACTGCCACGAGAAGGAAAACAGAATTATAAGCTGGGATTTTTGAAGCTAAGTTTAAGAAGGAGATTAAGGAAGGTGAGAGGGCTGGAAATCAAGGTTAATTTCCTGAATGTTCAAGGCTGTTTCTAGGGTTGAACGAAAGCTACAGATGGTTGTGATTGGTGACTAGAGGAGAAGCAGAAAAACCGAGCATCTTGGAGGCTGATTAGGGCTGCTTCACGTGGTGCAAGGGCTGCCGTAGGTGGTGGTGTTTCTTCTTCAAGTTGCCGAGACATTGAGGTAAAGAAAAAAAAGAGAAAGAAAGCAGAAAAGAAAGAAAAGTTAAAAGAAAGAAAAATATTTATGAAAATATATATTTGTATATATATGGAGATGAGAAGAATAGAGTTAAGAATTATATTTAATTTATGATATAAATGTTAAATATATGAATATATATGTGTAAGTGTGCATATATATATATATATATATATATTATTATCTTGGAGACAAATAAGAAACAAGGAAAGGAAAAAGAAAATAAAAGAAAAGAAGAATATATATATATATATATATGTTACCTACTTGGAAAACATGGAAGTATATATATATATATATATATATATATAATATATTATATATATATATATATATATATATATATATATATACTTCCATGTTTTCCAAGTAGGTAACATATATATATATATATATATATATATGCATAGTACATATATATAAAGATGTGGGAAAAATGAGAGATTGTGATTTAAGAAACTTGAATTATATTGTGTTAAGTGTATATGTATACATATATATATATATATATTTATATATGTATATATATAGATATTATGTTGGAATTTAAATTTATATAAGCGTATAGAAAGCTTGAGCTAGACTTTATTAAGTCAAAATTTCCTTGTGAATGTGTAGTGCGAGACACGCTCGAACTAACCTCGCCTTAGGTAAGACGTTTATATAACGTAGAAGTAGGATTATCCTGTATAGGATTGAATCTTACAATACAATGATTTGAATACATAGAGATTGGATACAATGAAATGAAAGTATAGGTAAGATATTCGACATGATAAAGTACCAAAGTGGTGAAATATTGACCGGAAGTGACTCGATATGGTATAGGCTCATAGACATCATGAGATGAAATGAAATGCATTCATGCAATGCACGAGCATGCCATTTTACAATTTTTACTTCATTTCCTTGAACTTTATTGCCATTAAGCATGCCATACTTACAGTACATGAAATTTGAAATGATTTATTCTCATCATGTTTACAAGAATACCTTGGATGCTTAAATGGCTTTGAAAAGAATGAAATTATAGTTTTCATATATGTACGTATATATATGTAAATGATCTTCAGAAAAGTATTACGTACATTGAACTATTTTCATAAGAAAGATTGAATGCTTTATGAGACTATAGGCACCCTAAGAGAATTAAATTCAATAAAGCGTAGTGGAAGCCGCCTAATTGGAGATTACTCATTAGGCATAGATGCTTGTCCGACAATAGTCGTGGACAGGTCTCAGTCTCGCCTGATCAGTGGGGTTGAGAGACATGAGGTCTATGGCCATAGATAGCGCCCTAGTGGTTTCCAGGGGACAATGATATGATTCTTCACTGCTAGCTACAGTGAACTAAGTCTTTATTGATAGAGAGATAGGGATTTAGCCTAGTCTCAAATGATATGAAATGAAGTTTAGAGTATGGTTTTAAAATGAAAATGAACTCTAAACTCGATATTGATTTATAGTATATGAAACACATTTTGATGCTATATGTGATATGAAATATACTTCAAAAGTATATGTGATATGAAATGTATTTAAAAAAATATATGTGATATGAAATGTGCTTTAAAAAGCATATGTGATATGAAATGTATTTCAAAAAGTATATGTGATATGAAATATGCTTCAAAAATTATATTTGACATGAAATGTAAAAGCTTGCATATTTCAAGTATGTCTTAAAAGAACACATGAAATGTATTGATATTTCACATGCCTTGAACTGTTGAAAAGAACATGTAATATATGTTTTATAATTGTAACTACTTCATTCATAATTACATGTTCAAGATCATATTATGATTTCAAGACTTAGACATCTCATGATATGTGGAAGCATAATAGGATTGAGTTGGAAAGTATAACATGTAAATATTGCATGAGGAATAAGAAAATGATCAATAATGAATTTTTCCTCTCATGACATCATGCATGGCATTAGAACAGTATAATTATAACTTTGCACTTATATAAATGACTTACTGAGCCTTGCTCATTAAATGCTATTTAAATTTTTCAGATTGAGCACGGAGTTGGGGGAATATTTCGGAGCTTTCCGAATTAGTCCCAAGCCTGAAATATAGTCCCAACTCTCCAAGGAGACTTTTGTGAATATTTTAGGTATACACACTCTTCTTTTGCATTTAATAACGATTCAGGCTGTTTTTGATTCAGTACTTAGATGGGATGTAATCTGATATAGAGAATAGCATCTAGACTAGCAATGATGAAGTATGGAATGTTGATTTTACATGAGTATGAATATGAGCTGAATAGCATGAATATGAATTGAATAGCATGAATAAGTGACCAAGTAAGAAAATGTAAACTGTAAGATACAACGTCATGAATTGGAAATGAACTTGGTCATAGGAATGCTAGAATATAATCAATTGCTATTTTGGGAAGCATGAGCTAGATATTTCTTGTAATTTTTATGCAAGAAAATAACCTGGGTAAAGTGATAAAAATAGGCGAGGGAGTTAACGTCCCGAAACAAAATTCACTACATTGCACTTAGACAAAACAGATATAGGAAATCGAAAAATTAGCCCTAATTTCTATGCATCCGTACAAGTAAGAGGCACCGTCACAGCCTTCGGGTTGTGATAGATTTATTGGTGTCAGAGCTGAGATTGTGTAGTGCATGTCAGTGTCGAAGAGTTAGAATTGTGTACGTCCCATAGTACTGATATTGCCTGATTGTATAGTGCTCAATAAGTGCATAAAACTATTCTAAATGCATTGTTGTAATATTGAATACAGAAAAAGATATGCGGAGAGGACAGGGACGTGGACGAACCTCACGTACGAGGCAAGCTCAATCACCTCCACCGTCACCACCTCCAAGTTCGAACACTCGGTTCGCACGCTTGGAGCAAATCGTGTCCGGGTTAGTTGCTTTGGTAGAGCGGCAAAATGCCAGGAGTCAAGATCAACAACAGACTCCACCCGTACAAGAACCGGCACAGCCTACTCCACCACCCCTACCACTGAGTCAGCAATCACCGACTTCTCAATCACAGACTGCACCACCACTACCTCCACCTACGCAGATAGTAGCGCCCACATCATCAGCTACTAATGTGAGGCAAAATGTGGAGTAGTTCAAACAATTCCAGAAGATGAACCCTCCAGTGTTTAAGGGGGCAATGGACACTGAAGCAGCCGAGACATGGTTGATGAAAATAGAGAAAGCCTTTGAGATTATGGGATGCAGCTCAGAGGATAGGGTGAACTTAGCTGCATAAATGTTTGAGGGTGAGGCCGAACACTGGTGGAGAGCGGCCAAGATCATGTTACAGAGCAGGAACTCTACCATTACATGGGAGGCATTTCTCGAGGCCTTTAATGATCAGTACTTCCCTGAGAGTGCTCGTGAAAAGAAACAAGAAGAGTTTCTCAGCTTGGTTCAGGGTTCCATGACAGTGGACCAGTATGTGAAACGGTTCACTACTTTGTCTCGCTATGAGTTGCATATAGTGAATGATGAAGCGAGAAAGGCCAAGAAGTTCATTAATGGGTTGAGACCGGTGATTCGAGGGAGACTCTCAGCTCTTCGTATCGTGTCCTATGCCGATGGTATCCATAGGGCTCAGTTTGTGGAGCAGGACTTGGAAAAGACACAGAGCCAGTATGATAGCCGAAATAAAGGAAAGGGCAAGAGGACCGATACTAGGAGGCCTGAGCAGAATAGGGCCCAGCATAAGAGGCCGAAGCATGGAGCGCCTCATACTCAGGCTTCTAAGCCTAAGACAGCTCAGATTTGTCCGAGGTGTGATAAAGATCATGGCACCAGGCCATGTTATATGGACATAGGAGCTTGCTTCAAGTGTGGCAAGATTGGACATCGCTTTAAGGACTGTCCCACACTCAAGGCTCCTGAGAGACGACCTGAGACGAGGAGCACAGATAAGCAAAAGCCCACGGATAAGGGCAAGAAACCGGTGGCACAGGGCCGAGTATTTGCTTTGGACCAAGAGACTACTGATGCCTTCGGATCCGTCATTAAGGGTAAGCTCTTAATTAATGATTCAGAAGCTTTTGTACTTATTGATTTTGGCTCCATACATTCATTCATATCACTTGCATATGCTAGGAAGCTAGAGTTAGAGCTTGAACCCTTAGGCAAATTGTTGCATGTTAGTACACCCTTGAATGAATCTCAAATGACAGACTTAATATGTAAAGGATGTAAAGTGAAGGTGGGAGATAGACACCTAGTAGCAGATTTGATATTATTAAACATGTATGACTTTGATATAATACTAGGCATGGATTGGTTAGCTAACCATCATGCTAGTTTAGACTGTCATAGCAAAGTAGTGATCTTCTCTCTACCTGAAAAGTTTGTACTAAACTTTAATAAGATGAAATGAAAAGCTTTTTCTTTTAATATTGTACTAACACGAAATGAATCTTTGTTGTGAAGGCTATCTCGCTTTTATCGAGGATGCCAATAAGAGCCATCCGGAACTCTCGGACATCTCCGTGGTTAAAGACTTCCCTGATGTATTTTCGGATGAGCTACCGAGGCTACCTCCGGAAAGAGAGACGAAGTTCGCTATAGAGCTACTCCCAGGCACTCAACCAATATTGAAGCCTCCGTATTGAATGGCCTTGGTCGAGTTAGAGGAATTGAAGAAGCAATTGCAAGAGCTGTTGGATAAGGGGTTTGTAAGACTAAGTGTGTCACCTTGGGGGGCTTCGGTATTGTTTGTTAAGAAGAAGGATGGCAATTTAAGACTGTGTATCGATTATAGGCAATTGAATCAAGTGACGATTAAGAACAAGTATCCACTGCCTAGGATTGATGATTTATTGGACCAGTTGAAGGGTGCTCAGATATTTTCCAAGATTGATTTGAGATCTGGGTATCATCAATTGAGGATTAAAGGTGAGGATGTATAGAAAACAGCCTTTAGGACGAGATATGGCCATTATGAGTTTTTGGTCATGCCATTCGGATTGACCAATGCCCCTGCAGCCTTCATGGGCTTGATGAATGAAGTGTTTAAGCCCCACTTAGACAAGTTTGTCATTGTATTTATCGATGATATTTTAGTGTATTCCCGATCTCGGGAGGAGCATGAGCACCATCTTCGCATCGTTCTTCAGACCCTCCGTGAGAAAGAACTCTATGTGAAGCTCAGCAAATGCGAATTTTGGCTGGAACAGATTGGTTTTCTGGGGCATGTGGTATCGAAGGATGGAGTGGCAGTAGATCCAGCAAAGATAGAGGCTATATGAATTGGGAGAGGCCTAAGATGGTGACCGAGATTCGTAGTTTTCTGGGGCTAGTGGGATATTATCGGAGATTTGTTGAGGGTTTTTCTAAGCTAGTCGGACCTGTGAATCGTCTCACACGCAAGGATGTCAAGTTTGAGTGGAATGATGCGTGTGAGCATAGTTTCTTGGGGTTGAAACACCGATTGACTACAGCACCCATCCTCACCATTCTTAGTGGTTTTGGGGGATTTACTATATATAGTGATGCTTCACACCAAGGTTTGGGGTGTGTATTGATGCAAAGTGGAAAAGTAGTGGCTTATTGTTCTAGACAGCTAAAGAACCATGAGAGGAATTATCCCACCCATGACCTAGAGCTAGCGATAGTGGTGTTTGCACTAAAGATATGGCATCATTATTTGTATAGAGAAAAGTTCCAGATTTACACAAATCACAAGAGTCTGAAGTACCTCTTTTCACAAAAGAATTGAACATGAGGCAGAGCAGGTGGATGGAGTTACTTAAGGACTATGATTGTGAGATTCTCTACCATCTAGGCAAGGCTAATAAGGTGGCTGATGCATTGAGTAGAAAGAGTATGGGCATGGTCAGCTACATGATGGTTAGAGAGTGGCAATTAATAGAGCAATTTTTGGAGATGAACCTAAATCTAGAGCCTACCAGTGAATGTTTGATGGCTAGTTTGAGAATAGAGCCTAGTATCATAGAACAAATTAGACAGGCTCAGAGTGAGGACCTGAAATTGGTTGAGATTATCGACTTGATACAAAAGGGTCAGGAATTAGTGTATGAGATTAGCAGCGATGGCTTATTGAGGTTCAATGGGAGAATATGTGTTCTAAGCAATGAAGTCTTGAAGAGATAGATCATGGATGAGGCACATAGTTCTAAGTACACGATGCCCCCAGGTAATACAAAGATGTATCAAAACTTACGCAAAGTGTACTAGTGGTCAGGTATGAAGAAAGACATAGCAACTTTTGTGTCTAAGTGCCTAGTGTGCCAACAAGTTAGAGTGGAGCATCAGAAGTCGGCAGGGTTGCTCACTCCCTTGTCTGTGCCAACTTGGAAATGGGAGCACGTGACCATGGACTTCATCATGGGACTTCCTAGGACCCGAAGAAACCATGATGCCATTTGGGTGATTGTCAATCGATTGACTAAGTCGGCACACTTCTTGGCTATGAAAGTCACAGATTCACTTAGTGCCCTTACAGATTTGTATGTTAGAGAGATCGTGAGATTACATGGAGTCCTTGTGAGCATAGTGTCAGATAGAGACTCTCGGTTTACTTCTCGTTTTTGGGAGCATTTCCAGGACGCTTTGGGAACTAAATTGAGTTTCAGCACCGCTTTCCATCCTCAAATAGATTGACAATCTAAGAGAACAATTCAAACCCTTGAGGATATGTTGAGAGCTTGTGTCATGGATTTCCACGGTTCATGGGATGATCATTTGGCACTGGTTGAATTTGCGTATAACAATAGTTTCCACTCCAGCATTAGGATGGCACCGTGTGAGGCGTTGTATGGATGTAGATGTAGATCCTCGATAGGCTGGGAAGAAGTGGGTGAAAGGAAGATATTTGCTCTCGAACTTGTAGAAAGGGCTTCAGAAAATGTTAGATGGATATGTGATAGATTGAAGACGGCACAAAGCAGACAAAAGAGTTATGCCGATAATCGCAGGAGACACTTGGAGTTTGAGATTGGGGATAAAGTGTTTTTGAAGATCTCTCCATCTAAAGGCATAATGAGGTTTGGTAAAAGAAGGAAGTTGAGTCCTTAGTACATTGGTCCGTTTGAGATATTAGACAGAGTGGGTGATGTGGCATATCGATTAGCACTACCACCAGAGCTATCGAGTGTGCACAACGTCTTTCACGTGTCTATGCTCAGAAAATACCATCCGGATCCCTCCCATGTGATTGACTATGAACCTTTGGAGATTAGAGAGGACTTAAGTTATGTTGAGAGACCGCTTCGGATTTGGAATCGAAAGGATAAAGTGCTGCGGTCCAAGACAATTCCCTTGGTAAAAGTGTTGTGGCAACATCACTCCTCAGAAGAAGCTACATGGGAGTTGAAGAGTCTAATGAAAGAGAAGTACCCCCACTTATTCTAGGATGACTTGTAGTAATTTAGAGGACCAAATCCTTTCAAGGTGGGGAGGATGTGAGAACCGAAATTTTTCTAGCTAAATATGTGTTTCTTATGTAATTTAGTGACACAAAGAGATAATGTACTTATGAGATTATAGTACGTATTCATAGAAGTCAAGTATCCGAGATTAACGTGAAATATACAATAAAACGATATATGAAGTTCACACTAAATGAGTACGAGAGGAGTTATAATTCTACGATTAAAAAGAGTTACGTGTGCACGTGAGTGAAACCAAAAGCACGTAATATGTATGCATGCAAAACGTACACGCATGTATGTATACGTATAAACATACGCAAATAATGATAAGAAAATAAATTGATGTACATATATACGCAAGTATAGATATATGTATATGCAAATAAATGTAAATGCATAAGCATATAAATTAAGTACATAAGTGTATAAAGGAAAATATACAAGTATATATTATATAGAATATAATTGTATAAATGGAAGAAATATATATGTGGGAATATATATATATATATATATATATAAAAATTGTAATCTTTAATAAAGCTACATATATATATATATATAAATATGTATATATATTAAAAGATTTGAAATATAATAGTTTATATTAAAGGTATATATATATATATATATATATATATATATATATATTATACTATAAAAAAAAAGGTATACGGGATTGGGTGGGTAAAATCCCACCCAAAATCTGAATGGCAGAGCACTCAAGTCCAACAGTGGCCTATGCCACACTAATAATAAAATGATAATAAAAAAAAATAGCAAAGATAGCATTTATAGTAAATAAATAAAATAAAAAGGAGAAGAAGCTACTAAGCAAAACGTAAAAAGGAAAGAAAAACATAAACAGTGATGAAGAAACGAGGGTTCGGCGTGAGGAAGAGAAAGAGAAGCTGAGGTGCTTTTGGGCATGAGGAAAACCAACTAGATACAAGCTAAAGAGGGGTATTTGGTGCTGGTTTAGACAAGAAAGAGAGGGGCTGAACGTGGCCAGCTTATGGGGGCTGTGTTTGAACTGGAAAATATGGGTTTTTGAAGAAGGAATAGACTGCCACGAGAAGGAAAACAGAATTATAAGCTGGGATTTTTGAAGCTAAGTTTAAGAAGGAGATTAAGGAAGGTGAGAGGGCTGGAAATCAAGGTTAATTTCCTGAATGTTCAAGGCTGTTTCTAGGGTTGAACGAAAGCTACAAATGGTTGTGATTGGTGACTAGAGGAGAAGCAGAAAAACCGAGCATCTTGGAGGCTGATTGGGGCTGCTTCACGTGGTGCAAGGGCTGCCGTAGGTGGTGGTGTTTCTTCTTCAAGTTGCCGAGACATTGAGGTAAAGAAATAAAAGAGAAAGAAAGTAGAAAATAAAGAAAAGTTAAAAGAAAGAAAAATATTTATGAAAATATATATTTGTATATATATGGAGATGAGAAGAATAGAGTTAAGAATTATATTTAATTTATGATATAAATGTTAAATATATGAATATATATGTGTAAGTGTGCATATATATATATATATTATTATTATTATTATTATTATTATTATCTTGGAGACAAATAAGAAACAAGGAAAGGAAAAAGAAAATAAAAGAAAAGAAGAATATATATATATATATATATGTTACCTACTTGGAAAACATGGAAGTAAATATTTATATATATATATATATATATATGTATGCATAGTACATATATATATAAAGATGTGGGAAAATGAGAGATTGTGATTTAAGAAACTTGAATTATATTGTGTTAAGTGTATATGTATACATATATATTTATATATGTATATATATAGATATTATGTTGGAATTTAAATTTACATAAGCGTATAGAAAGCTTGAGCTAGACTTTATTAAGTCAAAATTTCCTTGTGAATGTGTAGTGCGGGACACGCTCGAACTAACCTCGCCTTAGGTAAGACGTTTATATAACGTAGAAGTAGGATTATCCTGTATAGGATTGAATCTTACAATACAATGATTTGAATACATAGAGATTGGATATAATGAAATGAAAGTGTAGGTAAGATATTCGACATGATAAAGTACCAAAGTGGTGAAATATTAATCGGAAGTGACTCGATATGGTATAGGCTCATAGACATCATGAGATGAAATGAAATGCATTCATGCAATGCACGAGCATGCCATTTTACAGTTTTTACTTCATTTCCTTGAACTTTATTGCCATTAAGCATGCCATACTTACAGTACATGAAATTTGAAATGATTTATTCTCATCATGTTTACAAGAATACCTTGGATGCTTAAATGGCTTTGAAAAGAATGAAATTATAGTTTTCATATATGTACGTATATATATGTAAATGATCTTCAGAAAAGTATTACGTACATTGAACTATTTTCATAAGAAAGATTGAATGCTTTATGAGACTATAGGCACCATAAGAGAATTAAATTCAATAAAGCGTAGTGGAAGCCGCCTAATTGGAGATTACTCATTAGGCATAGATGCTTGTCCGACAATAGTCGTGGACAGGTCTCAGTCTCGCCTGATCAGTGGGGCTGAGAGACATGAGGTCTATGGCCATAGATAGCACCCTAGTGGTTTCCAAGGGACAATGATATGATTCTTCACTGCTAGCTACAGTGAACTAAGTCTTTATTGATAGAGAGATAGGGATAGCCTAGTCTCAAATGATATGAAATGAAGTTTAGAGTATGGTTTTAAAATGAAAATGAACTCTAAACTCGATATTGATTTATAGTATATGAAACGCATTTTGATGCTATATGTGATATGAAATATACTTCAAAAGTATATGTGATATGAAATGTATTTAAAAAAATATATGTGATATGAAATGTGCTTCAAAAAGCATATGTGATATGAAATGTATTTCAAAAAGTATATGTGATATGAAATATGTTTCAAAAATTATATTTGACATGAAATGTAAAAGCTTGCATATTTCAAGTATGTCTTAAAAGAACACATGAAATGTATTGATATTTCACATGCCTTGAACTGTTGAAAAGAACATGTAATATATGTTTTATGATTGTAACTACATTCATAATTACATGTTCAAGATCATATTATGATTTCAAGACTTAGACATCTCATGATATGTGGAAGCATAATAGGATTGAGTTGGAAAGTATAACATGTAAATATTGCATGAGGAATAAGAAAATGATCAATAATGAATTTTTCCTCTCATGACATCATGCATGGCATTAGAACAGTATAATTATAACTCTGCACTTATATAAATGACTTACAGAGCCTTGCTCATTAAATGCTATTTAAATTTTTCAGATTGAGCACGGAGTTGGGGGAATATTTCGGAGCTTTCCGAATTAGTCCCAAGCCTGAAATATAGTCCCAACTCTCCAAGGAGACTTTTGTGAATATTTTAGGTATACACACTCTTCTTTTGCATTTAATATCGATTCAGGCTATTTTTGATTTAGTACTTAGATGGGATGTAATCTGATATAGAGAATAGCATCTAGACTAGCAATGATGAAGTATGGAATGTTGATTTTACATGAGTATGAATATGAGCTGAATAGCATGAATATGAATTGAATAGCATGAATAAGTGACCAAGCAAGAAAATGTAAACTGTAAGATACAACGTCATGAATTGGAAATGAACTTGGTCATAGGAATGCTAAAATATAATCAATTGCTATTTTGGGAAGCATGAGCTCGATATTTCTTGTAATTTTTATGCAGGAAAATAACCTGGGTAAAGTGATAAAAATAGGCGAGGGAGTTAACGTCCCGAAACAAAATTCACTACATTGCACTTAGACAAAACAGATATAGGAAATCGAAAAATTAGTCCTAATTTCTACGCATTCGTACAAGTAAGAGGCACCGTCACGGCCTTCGGGTCGTGACACATCATTTTTGCTTCATGTCATCTAGTTCATTTGTCATCATCGCATAAATAGTGTCTATACATTCATTAATATGTTATGTTTATTTTATCATCATGCAAGTTAAAAAAAAGGTCAAATCTTAATCATATTTGCAATGGGCACAGACTACATTTCATGCAAACATTCGCTGTATTTCATCCCATTGTATCATATCTCATGCATTTCACATCGCATTTCAGTGTGGAAGAAATTCTTTTCTATTTTTATGAAAAAGGAAACTTTTTGGAACATTTTTGGTAGGGGTATAAGATGATTCTTTTTATTTTCTAACTCATTTTTCACATGTTTCAGATAACATTTTCCAAGTTAATGGGTGAAGTTGTTAAACAAGAGATAAATTTCAACTTGAATTTTTGTATGTTACTTTGTTTGGTCATGATTCTTGTAAATTGATAGTAGAAGTCTTTGAGAAATCATATCTAAATATTCTTTCCTTGTTTATGGTATATTAGGACGAATAGATTTTCATGTACATTTTTATTATGGAGAAAAATTGTATCTGATATATATAAATGACATTGATTGATTCTTTTTATAAAGAAATTGCATTTTTTAAAAAAAAATTAATAAAGTCTCACATGACTAAATCAAAAAAATCAAAGAAGTTAAACAAAATGACAAAATAAAGAAACTTTGAAGAGAGGTTTGAAAAATTGGTGATCATTATCAGAAAAATTTATCTCATCAACTACCTTCTCCAATTATTTCCATGCCCTAAACCTCTTAAAAGGCCTTCATGCATTTGAGGGGGATAAGTTCGAACTTCATGATCCATGTTCACCTGATCACAATATGCCATTAAAGTGTAATAACTTTTACCAAGGTAATGAACAATGAAATGATCAATTTGATAAAATTCATTTTTGGATTCCTTAAATAATCAAGCATGACACTATTTTAAATTTGAATTTTAGTAATTTGATATGTGTCAAAACTATGCTAGAAATTCATACTTGTCAGAATTACCCGAACCTATTTGAAAAACCACAAACCATGAAATTCCTTGGCTCGTTTCTTAATCTCTGATTCATTCTTGTGACATAAACCAAAATTGAGGAGGACGGAGTACCACACCCTTAAATTGCCCAAATATTACAATACCATTTTTCCTCTCTCGGTGGAAATACCATGAGCAACCTGAAGCTAAATGAGCCAATTCCAACAATTTTCATTGGCTTGCGGGTATTTACCAGATTAGAGAAGTTAAATTAGAGAAGTCAAATGGAGTGTCCTGTAGTAATGTTTTGTTGCCACATGAGTTGTAGGGCAAAAAAAAAAGAAAAGAAAAAGAGAAAAAAATGAAACAAAAAAGAAATGAAAAAAGAAAATTGATTGTGACATCATGCACTCAGGATATTCAAATGATTCTAAACAATAAAGAGAGAGAGAGAGAAGAAGAAGAAGAAGAAGAAGAAGAAGATACCAAAATATGAAATATCCAAGAAATTCAATCTAGAAAAACCAAAAAAAAAAGAGGACAATATTTGACCCTTTTGACTCAAGGAAATTTTTGTCAATTTAAGTGACCATGTTTGAAATAACAAATGGCCATCTTTCATCATCCTTTTCACAAATCTGAAATTTATCCATTTGCTACCCTTTTTGAGCCTTATAAATTCTTTCTAGATAAACCTTAATCAAGGATCACCCTCCACATTGGGAGGCACATATAGAAAAAGACCTTTTCAAGAGTATGAATGAACAGCCCCAATTTTAGGGTAAAAAGTTTTGTTATGTTGAGAGGAAAATATGAGATGAATTAGCTTTACAAATTTTGATTTCACTCCATAAACTAAGAAAATGCCAAAAAAAAAATGAAAAAATGAAATGAAGAAAAAACAAGAAATTGCAAGAAGAAAAGAAAAAAGAGAGAAGATGAAATGAAAGAGTGGCAAAATAAGAAATAAGAGGATAAATAAATTGAATAAGTCTTCACATTATATTAAATGATCCTTGGTTGATCACCCTTAAACACATTTTTGGGCCTTATTATCCATTCTTTCAGAACCTTGAAACTTGGCCTACATTACGTACCTTGAAAAGTCCATTTCAATCAAACGTGGATACTTAAACTAAAGAGGTTTTTCCTTGATGAATTATTAAAACCAATGAGGCACTTAGCTTATTTCTCAACCAAGATTATCCTTCAAGAATCTTCACAACCAATTTTGGATGTATTTTGAATTCTTAAGTGCATGATGGAACAATTATAAAAAAAAAGGCAAAAAAAAAAGAATTAAGCTCTAGGGTGAAAACCCCAAAAAAGAGCAGTCTAGAGCAAAGTGAAATCTTTTTTAGGTTATCCTTGATATTGTCAAGGTTACACAAGAAGTGACATTATGAAAATAATTTCAAGACCCATGAGCAACCAAAGCCCTTAAGTAAATGTCCATTTTGAGGATCCATCGAAGGGATTGATATAAAACTTTGAACCTACTCTCCATTCCCAAACAAGCAATTGAAAGCTTCAATCCATTACGGCTAGTCTTGACAACTATCAAAATCTTAATTTGGAAATTAAGAGTGTCAAATTTTGTCTGCATTTCAAGATAAACCAGTTTGCAAAACCATGATTTGCAAGAAATTCATTATTTTTGAAAAACTTGTGTTTTATTTGTGAGCCCAGGTGAAGGAACATTCATCTCTTTTTCTATCAAGTTGTAAGCCTTACTTGCCAAACCAAAATATTGATGTGTGAAAACCACTTGATCCATTTGATAAGGATAAATTACTATCCCCTCCACATCCACCTAAATAGTGATTATCAATTTTCAAGAGACTCAAATGTCATAATTCTTTGTTGTATTTGTGTTTAACTTTATTTGATCATTGTTGTGTGGGGTAATCTTGTAAAATTAAAAAATTTTGGCTAGATATTTTTCAAAAATGAAAATCGTTTATTTTTTGAATATGAAGATGGGAAGGATGCTTGAGGAAATTTTGTTTGAAAATTTTTTGATCGCTAATCAAATTTTGATAGTGTTTCAAGCAAAAATGAGAGAGAATTCAACCATAATTATGAGGTAGGGATTTTTTATGCTATTTTGGGGCAAGTTTGATTGAGGAAGTTTTGTTGGTGTTTCCAAAAGTAACGAAAAAGGATTTGATAATTATTGTGGGGCAAAAAAATTTCTTGTGCCATTTTGGGGCAATTTTTGTTAAGGAAAATGTTGATTGTAAAATAAATTCTTATGATGTTTTACAATGTAATAGTAAATGAAAATGTGACAATTGTCTTGGGGCAACCTTTGTTGCCCAAGTAAACAATGACTTCAGGTGATGAGACAAATACTTTAGGGTAAGATAGATGAGAAATTGGAAATAAAAAGGTTTTGGTCAATAAGAAGAGAAAATCGAAGAAAATTTTGGATAATTCCATTTGTATCTTTACAATGCACATTTGCATGAAACATTTGCATTTGCATCTTGATAGAATTCATTTGCTTTGGCATCATGATAGAAGTTGTCTGTATTTGCATCACAATAATTAGCTATTCATTAACATCATTGATAAAGAAATTTGCATTGACATTGTTGATATTGCATTTGCATCAGTGATCATTGCATCTGCCAAACATTGAAAAAAAAAAGGAAGATAGGAGTTTTGTGAATGAGAAAAGAAAATGAAAATTGAAAAAAGGAAAAGAAAAGTTTGTGTGAAAGAGAGAAGGAAAGAAATAATAAACAAGTTTCTTTTTGAAAATGACAAGAATATGAAGATGTAGCTTGAAAAGCAAGATAAAAAAAAAGATTCTTTTTTAAGAAAGGAAAGAAAAAGCAAGAACAAAAGTCAAACAAAAAAGAGAAAATGAGATGAGTTTAATGGAATTTTGGGAATATGAGAGATAAAATGCGAAGTTTCAAAATTTTGAGAATTTGAAAAAAAAATTGAGATGAGATAGTAAAGAATTGATAAAGGAAACTTCAGAATCAAGAATCTTCAAAAAATAATTGCAATCTTGATATTGGATAAAAGTTTAAGCCCAGTAAAGTTGGCATCCAAGATGAAAATTTAAGCCCAACATAGTTGGCACCTAGACAAGTTTTAAGCCTAATGTAGTTGGCACCATCGTGTGGTTTTAAGCTTAGCGAAATCGGCACATTATGAGATGAGAATTTTTGAACTAAATTTTAGATGTCAATCTCTAAGTTAAAATTTTGGATGTGAATCTCCAAGTTGAAATTTTGGATATGAATCTCCAAATCAAAATTTCAAATTTCTGGATATGAATCTCCAAGTCATACTTTTGGATGTGAATCTCCAAGTTAAAATTTTAGATGTGAAATTCCAAATCAAAATTTCAGGTGTGAATCTCTAAATTTCAAGTTAAAATATTGGGTGTGAATCTCCAAGTTAAAATTTTGGATGTGAATCTCCAAATCAAAATTTCTAATTTCTTGATGTGAATCTCCAAGTCAAACTCTTCGGATGTGAATCTCCAAGTTAAAATTTTGGATGTAAATCTCCAAATCAAAATTTCATGTGTGAATCTCTGAATTCCAAGTTAAAATATTGGGTGTGAATCTCCAAGTTAAAATTTTGGATGTGAATCTCCAAATAAATTTTCAAATGTAAATCTCCGAATATTTGGGTGTGAATCTCCAAATCAAACATTCGTATGTGAATTCTCGAACAAAATTTTTAGATGTGAATTCCTAGACTTTTCAAATGTGAATTTCGAAACAAAATTTCTAGATGTGAATTCCTAGACTTTTCGAATGTGAATCCCAGAAACAAACCTTTGGATGTGAATTCCTGAACAAAATTTCTAAAAGTGAATTCCTAGATTTTTGGATGTGAATTCCCGAACAAAATTTCTAGAAGTGAATTCCTAGATTTTTGGATGTGAATTCCCGAAACAAAATTTTCTATATGTGAATTCCTAGATCTTCAAATGTGAAGTCTTTCAATTCAAAGTTTTATTGCCTCTGCTGTAAGAGGAGCACATTCTAGGAAGGAATTTAAAGTGTCATTGTCTCTGTTGCAAGAGGAGCACATTTTAGGAAAAAATTTAAAGTTTCATTGCCACTACTGCAAGAGGAGCACATTTCAGGAAAGATTTAAAGTTTCATTGCCTCTGTTGCAAGAGAAGCACATTTCTAAAAAGAATTTAAAATTTCAATACCTCTGCTACAAGAGGAGCTTTTCCAGAAGGAATTTTAAAGTTTTATTACCTCTACTGCAAGAGGAGCTTTTCCAGAAAGAATTTAAAGTTTCATTGCCTCTGCTGCAAGAGGAGCTTTTCCAGAAAGAATTTAAAGTATCTTTTCCAAAAAGAATTTAAAGTTTCATCGCCTCTACTGCAAGAGGAGCACATTTTCAGGAAAGAATTTTTAAAGTTTCATTGCCTCTGTTGCAAGAGGAGTACATTCCAGGAAGGAATTTAAATTTTCAATGCATCTATTGTAAGAGGAGCATTTTTCAGGAAGGAATTTAAAGTCAATGCCTCTATTGAAGGAGAAGCACTTTTTCAAGAAAATTAAAAAAAAAACAAACAGAAACAAAAATAAAGAATTAGGTCATGAGCCGGACAAAATTGTTGTCTATTGTCTTTGCTCTATTCTTGATTCTCAGCAATGAGCAAAGAAGGGTAGCTGTAGACACCAAATTTTGTTCAAATCGGTAGTACTTCATTCAATTGGCCTCTCAAAGTCCAAATTGAAACATTAAGCTTCAAGGCCCATTAAAATGGGCAAAATTTGATTTTATTTTTATTTTATTTATCTATTTGTTTTTATCTTTATTATTATTTTATTGTTATTATTATTTGTTTTAATTATTATTTTATTTTATTATCTGTTTATTATTATTATTATTATTATTTCTATATATATTTTATTTATTTTTATTTTTTATTATTATTTGTTTTATTTTTATTATCATTATTATTATTATTATTATTATTATTATTATTATTATTATTATTATTTATCTATCAGTGCGTTTAATAGGGGTACATAACCCCATAGACCCCAGGCCAACCTAACTCTCCTTAAAAAACCACCATTCGGTCGTTGCAAGGGGGGTCGGCCATAGCTCTTTTTGGGTTTTCTCTACCAGACTCAACACCACCACAGACAGCATCATCCTTACTCAACCGAAACCATTGCCACGCCACCTTTGGCCACCATTTCCAAATCAGACACTGTGACCCTCCAAACTCAAAAAAACACCAAGCCACCACCGAAAACACCAAACCATCACCACAGAACCCCCTAAACCGAGTAACCATCACTCCCATTCGGCCACCAGCCACTTTCCCCTCACCACCGTTTTAGCCTAGCTACCTGAAAACATCCGAAAAGCCCACTCCAAGTAGCCACTGATTTTCACCATACCAACAACCATCCCTCATAGAACCCAAATCCCAAAACAGCCCTACATCTAAACACACACCTTCCTGCAAAAAAACAAAAACAACAAATCCACACCACAAAGCATAAAAAAAAATTGAAAAGGAAGTGGGGATAGTTTTTTTAAAGGGTAAAGTGCTTGAACGGTGGAGAAAGGCTTTTTTGGGTTTTTAATCGGCAGCTTCTCTTGCAGATCTACGAGTTTTGGGGCATTTTTAGCTAAAACTAAGGTTGGATTCGGGTTCAGGAGGTGGAGAAGCTTCTGAAAGTGGAAAGCTTTTTTCGGTTTGGCCACCGGCGACGGCGGCAGGCGGCGACAGACGGTGATCCGGTGGTAGCTAAAAATCGCCTGGCCAAGAGCCTTGAAAGGCTCTGAAATTTTTTTTTTGGTAAAAAGGAAGAAAGAATGAATTGAAAAAAAAGTTGGTTTTTTATAGCTAAAAAAAAAGAGCTAAAGATCCGTGCCTGGACCTGACTTGGGTCTAAGATTCGCATGCTCGACCCGTGGAGGAGCTGACCCGCGTGCCTCTCCATCGCCGACCCGACTCCTGCGCGACCCAACCCGTGACCGATTGGTGGCTGAACCATAGAGGCCCTTCTGTTTTAGGCCACCATTTGCCAAGCCCAACAGCAAACCTTTACCTGTGGCAATTTGGGCTTCGCTTTGGGTATAATTTTTTTTAGTCTTTTATTTGATTTTTTAATTATTATTATTATTATTATTATTATTATTATTATTATTATTATTATTATTATTATTATTATCACTATTATTATTATGTTTTTATTATTATTATTATTATTATTATTATTATTGTTGTTGTTGTTGTTGTTGTTGTTGTTGTTGTTGTTGTTGTTGTTGTTGTTGTGTTATTATTATTATTATTATTGTGTTTTTATCGTTATTATTATTACTATTATTTTAGGAAAATATGTGGATTATAATATGTGTTGAATAATAAATTTAGAAAGACATGGTTAGTAGATAAGTTACGTAAATGTTTTTAAATAAATATAAATATATGAAATATGAAAAATACATAATTTCTATTTATTATATTATTAAACAATGTTAATCAAAATGTAATTAAATTCCGATGATGGGATGTTACGAAAGTCACAAGTAATAATTCCTAACTGATCCCTAGGTGAGAAAAGTCTATTAAATGTTGCCAAAAGTATTGGAATATTTAGTACGATTTTTCAGTAATTTCAATTTTCGTTAAAAATAAAAATAAATGTTTTTTTAATCAAAACAAAGAAAATTTAATAATAAAATTTAAATTTAAGTAAACAAGATGTCCGATGATGGGATGTTACGGAAGTCACAAGTAGTGATTCCTAACTGATCCCTAGGTGAGAAGAGTGTATTAAATATGGCTAAAAGTATTGGAGTATTTAGTATGATTTTTCAATAATTTAAATTTTTTATTAAAAATGAAAATGAATAAGTTTTTTAAAAAAACAAAACAAAACAAAACAATATAATTAATAAATTAATAATGAAATTTAAATTTAATTAAACGAATTTTCGATGATGGGATGTTACGGAAGTCACAAGCAGTGATTCTTAACTGATCCTTAGGTGAGAAAAGTTCACTAAATGTTACCAAAGTATTGGAATACTTGGTGTAATTTTTCAATAATAAGAATTTTTATTTAAAATAAAAAAATATTTATATAAAAAAATTAAAAATTCATTTGCATCATATATTATTTGTTTGCATCATATGCATTCATGATAATTTTCAAAAATAAAATGTGAATCTACCGAGGATGAGATTCTATAGAAGTCGCAAGTAGTGATTCTTAAGAAATCTCTAGGTGAGGAAAATTATTTCAAATATTACCAAAAGTATTGGAGTATTTGATTTAATTTTTCAATACAAAAAGTTCACATTCAATTTAAAAAAAATAAAATTTAATTTTTCTAAAAATGAGAGAAATGATTTTTGACAAATAATAAGAAAATACTTTGAAAAAATTGTAGAATAAAATTGGAATTATTTTTAAATGTTAAATTAAGACCATTTTATTGAAACCAAAGGATAACACATGATTATTGTGGTACCGTTTTTTTAAACGGGCGTTGTGGGGGTACTAATCCTTCCCCACACGTAACCGTACTATCGAACTTGATTTTTGTTTTCGCAGACAAAAAATTTATCTTTTTAATAAAACTTAATTAATTTTGAGGTTTTGTTAAAAAGATAAACATTTTTAGGTGACCAATCGCACCTTATCAAAAAAGATTGGTGGCAACTCCCTTTGTTTTTAAATGTTTTCAAAATCGTCGAGCGCGAAACCGTTACGACAAACCTTACCCTAAATCTCCCAAAATGTCGTGGCTTATTGTTGTCCTTTTTCGCTTAACACACCATCTCGGTTTGTGTTCTTTTTGAGGCTGTCCTCTTTTCTCTCAAAATAGTAGCCATTTTGCACTTTTAGCAGCCCCTATATTTGCACATTGTCTTAACAATAAGCTTGCATTCATATACATAATCCTTAAATTTAAGAGAATCACTTTACCCTTGAATTACAGTTCTAAACCAACAACTCAATGCTGCCTTCCTCCGTTGTTTTTTGCAATTCTCGCTGACCCCTTCCTGCAGCTCACTTTTCCTCTCTTTTTTTTCGGCACTCAAAGCTAATCCTTCACTTGCTCGATGCAGCCTCCATTTTCAACTCAAAACTCAACCACCATCCTCTGGTGCCATCTCTAAACAATGTCTGATTAGCCTTTACAATGGCCACCCGAAATATCCCTTAAACACCCCTATTTCGCCTTTGTATTTTCAGCATTATTTTAGCCACTTCTCTACCCAAAACATAGCCTTGTTTTCTATCTTGTTTAGGCCAAAAAATCAGCTTCCAAAGGAGCCTAGCCTAATGCCATTGTCTTGGTCAAAACCACTGCTATGTTCCACGTCAGTTTCAACTTCGAATTCCCCTGTCTCGATCTTGTTGGCTTCACTCTTCATTCATCGTCGAACAACCTCCATTTCTCTTTTCTGATCGTGTTGTTGCCCCAAAAGAAAACTTATCGATATTCAACCCTTCACACCTCTCATTAGCCTGCGGTTTCCAACAGAGAATCACCAATACATTAACCTACCATCGCTTGTTCCAGAACTGAGAGAAAGCTTTTGCTTAGATTCCATTTCTGGTCTGTTTTCAGCCCTAAGAATCCAGCCTCTTTGGCCTTAATTCAAGCCCCAGACTCAACCCCTAAAGCCAATGATCGGTCTCCTAAATTAGTGCCCCTGCTCTAGTTTCTTTCTTCTCCATCAATCAGTGTGATAACCACAACTTTTGAGCACCAAGTGAGTATATAAGCTATTATGGAAGCTTATTGGTTTATATAAGTTCTTGAGGATGATAGAATTAAAGATTGATAGGGGACATATTGTAGTGAAATAGAGGATTTATTAGTGGATTGTTTACATGGGAATTTTAAGTAACATCAAGAAATTAAGGTTTAAATTTTTAAGTGCATGATAAATATACATGATAAATAAAAAAAATGTATACAACATATAAATATATTATTAAATGAAGAAATATACATATATATAAAACAAACAAATACATATATAATATATTTATATACAAATGAAATAAACAAATATATATACACATGTATAAAACAATTAAAGATATAATATATATATAAAAGGGAGACAGGCTTCCTAAGGGAGACAGGCTTTCTAAGGAAGCCTACCTTATTTGGTAGCACCCAAAAAAAAAGAAAAAAAATGGGAAGAGGGGAAAACAAAGGAGTCTGATCGAGAGAGGGAGAGAGCAAATCGTCATCGACCAGGAAAGGAAAGGAGATTGATTGGGAAGAGAGGAGAAGAGTAGAGAAAGAGGAGAGAAACTGAGAGGTCGATAGAAGGAGGTTGAAATCGGAAGACAGGGTTGAGGAAAATTGATCAAGAAATCAGTGAAGAGAGAGAGGGTTGAATAAAAAATTGAAGCCAATCCTTGGCAAGATTGAACTGCGACGTGCAACAGAAACGTGGAGCGGCTAGGAGCATATTCGACGCAATTTTTGTGATTGCTGAAGGGAGTGGTTGAATGTTAGAACAGAGGTGCATAAGCATTGGGCTGGTTGGTTTTGGGTACCAAATTAATTGAAAACAAGATCTGGAGCTAGTTGAAAACAATGGCTGTTGTGATGTGATCAGAGGCTGAAATGTTGCTGGAACAAAGGAGCAATCTTGTGGAGCTAAGTAGGGGTGTCGAATAAGGAGGTTGGATGCTAAGTTTTGGTGCCCAAAACAGAGTGGCTTAAGGCCAGTAGCTGGCAGATTCAGAATGGCTTTGAGCTTGCGGTTTAGATGGAGATTTAGGTGGCAAGGCGTGGCATGGCAGTGAGCATTCGGAGGCAGAAATGGGGTTGATTCTGGTCTCAGGTTTGAACGGTGGCTTTCTTGAGATGGTAAGGGGCCATCGAAGGGTGTTGTTTGTGGTGTTTAAATAGGGGCTAAAGGCTGAGATTTGGGAGTTCTTAGGACCTTGGATGCTAGTTTGAACAATGGCTGTAAGGTGGATTTTTTTGGAGGTTGAACCGACACTTGAAATGCTAACTAGACTAAAGAGATTTGGGCATCGAAACATGAGAGATGATGAAGTAGAGTAGTGAGCGTTCATTGCTGAAATGGAGATGATTTTGGGGTTGAAAAAAAAATTCATTGTTGAGGGCCTTGGTGGTGTTGAAAGACACGGTTAAAGAGAGTGTTTTAGGAGTCCTCAATTGGGTTTTCGAAATTGAAATGGAGGCTAAAAACAGCTTAAAGCACAGCTGGAATTTGGATTTTAGGTGTTGAAAATAGAGGCTAGTTGTGATTGTGTTGGTTGAGTTATGGGGACGAAATGGTGTTGGAAGAAGACTCAGGCAAAGCTGTGTAAGGTTGGAAACTAGATTTATTTAGGCTAAAACATGAATGAATAGAGGTCTCCTTTGGGAGCTGGAACAGACTAAATAGGATGAGTTAAGGTGGTTTTTGGGTGCCAATCAAAGGAAAAATGCTGGGGAATTGGAGACTGGTTTAGGCGCTACTTAAAGGCTGGAAAAGAGTGAAGCTGAGAAAGGTGAAAACATGGCTGATTTAAGGCTGAACCGGAGATGTTATAGGGCCTGAAACAGGGTAGGAAATTGGCTATTTTAAGGCTGAAATTTGGGCTATAAACAAGGTAGCTTAAGGGAGGAACAAGATTGGATTTTTAAGTTGAAATGGAGGCTGAATTGAGAGCTATTAGGGGCTAAGGAAAGAGGCCAGAAGAGGGGAGGAAGGAACCAAAAAGGGGATGATTGATGGCTGTTAGCTGAAAATAGGAGATTGGAATAAGGAGATAGAAAAGGAGGAAGAATTTGGAATTTTGCTAAAAGGTTAGTGTACAGCTTCGGTGAGAAATATTGTGTACTGCAGTTTATTCCATAAAAATAATATAGAAGCTTAATTGATTTATACTAAGCCTTTTGATGATGTTGAATGTATAGCGTGAAACTAAGGCGAGGAACGTGGAGTTTGGCTAAGCTCGACGTACGTTTGCGCTAAGCTTGAAAGTTGGTAAGACGTTTATATAATGTAGACTTAGTATTATATTGTATAGATGAAACATGGTTGTGATCTACATAAATATTGATGATTTTGATGTAGTTAGTATAGATGAAATACGATAACTTGGTACGATGATTGTAGTTGTGACAAATCGATTTGAAATCGTTTTAAGTGATTTAAGGCTTATGCCTAAAGTGATCAGTGATTAGTTTTGAAATTGTTTTCAGTGAATTGAGGCTATACGCCTAATGTTTATTGATTATCATTTTTTGAACTAATTGATTTATCAAAGTGCATAGTTATTGATTTTAAACGAATGCATGGTAATTGATTTATCAAAGTGCATGGTTATTGATTTCAAAAAAATGCATGGTAATTGACTTATCAAAGTGCATGGTGATTAATTTAAAACGAATACATGGTAATTAATTTATCAAAGTGCATAGTCGTTGGTTTAAAACGAATGCATGGTAATTGATTTATCAAAGTGCATAGTCATTGATTTAAAACAAATGCATAGTGATTGATTTATCGAATTTCATACTGATTGATTTATCGAAATGTATACTGATTGATTTATCGAAGTTCATATTGATTTATTGAAATACATACTGATTGATTTATCGAAGTTCATACTGATTGATTTATCGAATTGTATACTGATTGATTTATCAAAGTGCATAATGATCGATTTATCGAAGTGCATAGTATTTTGATTAAAGTTCATACTGGATCATTGGTGTTAAGTGTACGTTTTGGGTTGTGACATTAACATTATTTAATCACTCATATGTCTAAAGTAAAATATATGAACAAAGGTTAATTTTAGAGTACCAACCAAAGACATTGAAGCAAGCATGTATTATTTTTATCGAGGCATTGGTTGGAATCAATTGTGGGTAAGAATTTCCGAAGAGAAGCAATGAGAGAGAAAAAAAACTATTTAAATTTTAATTGTTGCATGTTAACAAGGAGCGTGTGAGAAGGAAAAAAAACTATTTTAAAATTGTGTAACTAATAGATAATGTTTAAGTTTGTGCTTAAATATTTTAATTTAAAAAAAAGATAAAATAGTCTTTCAAAGAATGAATCCAATGATAAGATATAAAATTAGACTTGTTCAAGAGTCGGGTCACTCACCCAAATTCAAAGGCCTACATTTTTTTAGCGGGCTTGGACAAAAACATTAGGCCCTTCAAATGGGCTTGAAAATTATGGCCTGTTAAAAAATGGGTAGGGCTTGGTTTCTTCGTTTCAAGTCCAATCCTGGCTCGGCCTGTTTAACTATAATGTTATTTTTACTATTTTTAATATTAATGTGTTTGTTAATTACTTTTGTTTTTTTTTTTGTGTAATTTAGTTTAAGCTTGTATTGTTTTTTATACTTTAATTTAAACTTCCATGTTTCTTTTAATCTTTTTGCAAAAATTTATTCAAATTTAGCGTGATATACTTATTAATTATTATGTATTTTAATATTTTTATATTTTATTATAATTTTTTTTAAAAATTAATAATATTGGGTGAGTTTGAGCTTATTCATTATGTATAAAAAGGGGCTTGGATAAAATGTTAGGCTTGAAAAATAGGCCAGATCGAGTTGAGTACACTTTCACTTTCTTAATACTTTACTTAAACCCAACCCAAATCCAACGTAGCCCTGCTTATGAACAGGTCTATACAAAATAGATACAAAATGATAAATACAAAATAGATTTAAAATTAAATAAAAGATGAGAGAGAAGGATATATTGAATGGATCATGAGATAGTGGTATTTGAATGAGTTATCTAGAACTAGAGTTATCTAAAATCAATTAAAACATAATGATAATGGATCAAATCATGAGATATTATAGGAGTTTTTTTTTTATTTTATATGTCAAATTATTCGTAGGAAAAAAAGCATGTCCACTGTCATATATATATATATATATATATATATATATATATATATATATATATAATAATATATATATATATATATATATATATATATATATAAAAGATAATTATTTCATACATCGCTAGTGAAGTTATTTTACTCTATAAGTGGGATTAAGATTATGATACATGTCTTATTTTATTTATTTTCTATTTTTATAGGACATGTGTCACGTTCCTAATACTACTTGTGGAGTAAAAAAAACTCCACCGATGGTGTATGGAATAATTATTCATATATATAATGTGTAATTAACTTATTATTACAAATGGTTTTAAACACATATATTAATTAAAAAGCTAAGAATAAGATGGATTTTGCTAAAAAAAACTGAATTAACAGCATAAAGAATCCTTTCGTTACCATTTAGCTATGGCACACACAAGCAACAAGCGGGACATTGAAATTTTTAAGTACCTGGGCTGTAAGGTGCCTGTTATACAACAAAAAGAATAATACAAAACATTTGATAGGTAAAACCAAATGGGAAACGAAAGTTATCTGCTTGGTAATCTGGTTAGTGCTCGGCATGGTGGATTGTCCATTGTATGTTTTTAAGTTTTTGTAAATAAACAATGATGTTAATGTTTGTCAAGGATAGTTAATGACAACAACATTGAGAAATTGACCCCATAACCTAAACTTTTTAACTTCGTATTTATCCAGATATTCAATAAACCAAAATAGTAAACTCATAAAAGAAAAAACTCTAAAGGCATTCATTTTCTTAAAAATAAATTACAAACCTAAAGAACAAATTTAAAACTTGGAAAGCAAAAAAAAAAAGTAGAAAATAAAATAATGTGGAGATATTTTATACCAGATTACGCTTATGTTGGAAGTACTCAAGCTGGGGTTGAGGCTTGGAGGTCTTAGCACGCTCTGGTTTTGAGAGCAAATTTACGCTTCTCCTTCTGATTCTCTTGCAAAGAAGACGTAGATTTTACTTTCTTCTCCTTTTATTTCTGAGAGGAGAGTTTTCCTTTAGCTCTCTTTCTGATTTGATTATTATTTTTACTATGAAAAAAATAGAAAAACAAAAACAAAGGTTAATTCTAGAGTTTCAATCATAGACATTGAAGCAAGCAATTATTATTTTTACCTAGGTACTCGATCGTTTGAATCAATTGTGGGTAGGAAATGGAGGCAGCGAGAGAGAAGAAAAAAATTGTTTAAATTTGAACTGTTGCACATTATAATAAGGCGTGCAGGAGGAGAAGAATGTTTCAGAAATGTGTAACTGTTGATATGATGTATAAGATTGTGCTTAAATATATTAATTTAAAAGAAAAAGATAAAATAGTATTTCAAAGAATGAATCTAATCTAATGATAAGATATAAAATAGATACAGAAGGATAAGATACAAGATAAATTTATAAATAAATAAAAGATAAGAGAGAACAATAGTGGATGAATCATGGGATAGTGCCATTTTATTCGGTTACCAGAATCAGTTAAAATCTTGTTGATAATAGATCAGATCATAGGATATTGTAACTATTATTTAAATTTATATTTTATATCTAAAATTAATATAAAAAACCAATATAATTATCATGATACAATATAAAATCATGTAATTAACAATATTTTAATAACTATTTAATTATAAGAATTAACATTTGCATGGGCATAAAAAAAAACCTAGTTACTATATGAAAGTTTATTTTTTTCATTCCATATTTTCGTAACATTGAAACGAATAATAATACAAAGCTTTGCCCAAGGACAAACCAGAGGAAAGAGGAAAGAAAAGGAAGAGATAAAATCACATTATTATGTCAACAGCCATATGATGTATTCATATGTGTCGTACTTTATATTAGGCGATCAGGGTTCAATAGTCTCAAATCTAAGAGAACATATTATTATAGTAAGAAGTAATGCATATATTTAAATAGATAAATGAGATATAGGCAAAACGTGTAGAGGGACTTTCTTGTTAACCGTGAGACCATGAAGTTCAGTCATGTCCAAGTTCTCCCCAATTTCACCATCAGGCAACTTCCAGTCAAACCAATATAGAAGGTTGGCAATCACATACTCAACGGAAGTAACTCCAAATAGTACTCCAGGACAGCCCCTTCTTCCATAACCAAATGGGATGAACTGGAAATCTTTACCGTTGAAATCAACAGAGCTATTCTCGAACCTCTCAGGGATGAACTCCTCTGGATTATCCCACCAATTGGGATCTCTCTGAATTGCCCATACATTGACAAAGACATCAAGATTGGAAGGAATATCATAACCTCCCAATTTAACGCTTTTCAATGTTTTTCTAAACAAGACAGCAGAAACCGGATGTAGTCGAAAAGTTTCTTTGAGAACACATTTTAAGTATTCCATTTTATTGATATCATCAAAATCTACCTTGGACTTCTTTCCCACCACATTTCTGACCTCTTCTTGGGCCTTTTTCATGATATTCGGATGCTTCAGGAGTTCAGCCATCATCCATTCTAGTGTCGTTGCAGTGGTATCAGTTCCTCCAAGAAACGTGTCCTGAAATTGTCAAAATAGAAAACTTCAGATTGATAAAGGTGTAAAAAAGAAACAAAAGAACGGCAGGAGAAAAACAAAGTTGATCATAACCAGTATGATTGCTTTGATGTTGTCCTGAGTGAGGTCCGTCTCAAGCGTGCCATCCTTTTGGAGTTGGAGAATAATAGAAACAAAGTCCTTGTTATTGTTATCCTCGTTATGACTTCTCAAAGCTCTGTGCTCCCCAATTATCTGATCAAGAAATGTATCTGATTCTCTAGATGTCGCTTTCAAACTTGCAATGTATCCCCTAAGCACGTCCAGCCAACTTAAGTAAGGAAACATATCGCCAATGCAGAAACTCGTCATGTGAAACATAATCCTTCTTGCCAAGTCTCCGAACTTTCCGTGACAGTCTTCTTCTTCTTTTTCATTTTTCCCACTAAGAACGCATCTGGAAATCAAGTCATGTGAAACGCTCAGCAGCATCCGCGTCAGGTTAATAGACTCTCCTTTAATAGAAGCACCAGTGATTTTGTTGATAAGAACTTCAACTTCTCTGTCTCTGGCAAATTGAAATGATTGTACTCTTTGGTGGCTTAAAAGCTCAAGAACAAAGATCTTCCTAAGTTGTCTCCAGTACTCACCGTACGGTGCAAATGAAACATCCCTGCCTCCATAAAACAATATATCAGCTGCTGTGGTCTTTTTTCTATCACAGAAAACAGTATCATGATTTTTGACAATTTCTTTTATCATCTCCGCTGATGAAACTACTAAAGTTGGATTATATCCCATGTGTAGAAGCATGAGAGAACCATACTTCCTAGAGAGATCTCGGAGAGAGTGGTGGGGAAGTTTGCCTAGTTGATGGATGTTACCAATAATTGGTAACTTCGGGGGTGATGGAGGCAAATTAAGCTTTTTCCCTTTTGCTAGTTTAAGCCAAAACAGAAAGGAAACAAGGAGAATTAGAGAGAGAAAATATGGATTGTAGAGTAGCTCCATTTGCAGTTGCAATCTAATATGTGAAACCGAGTATTTCTCGTCTGCCTTTTTATAGCTATGGTTATGAGAAAGGATTGTAGTAAAATACGATTTCACGTGACCAGTAATTTTCTACTAAAATCACCCGTGACGTCGTGTTTCATCGAATTTTTTCTTTTGCTAACTTTATTTTCCACACTGCTATAATCTTGGGCATCCTTTTATAAGAAAATTCAGCGGGATACAATACAAGTTAAGCCAAATCAAAGGGAGACGAGGAGAATGAGAGAATGGATTGTAAAGTAGCTCCATTTGCAATGCAAATCTAATTTATGAAGCTGAATACTTCGCCATTTTGTAGTTACAAGAGCTACTTAAACCTGATCTGCTCACACTTGTCTGGCTGTAGAGTACAGCATGGCAGCGTTATGTCTTCAATCCATGAAAATTTGCCAGGTTTGTTCTGAAATTTTTAAGTTAAAAGAAAATTTAATAATTGAGATATGAAGTATTAAAATTTAACATTGAGTGGACATAAAATTAATTAGTAGGCTGACATGTACCCTTTAGGGCATATTAAAAATTAAAAAAAAATAGAACACGTGATAATTTTTTAATTTCACTTGTAAAATTAAAAATATTTATTTTTAATTATGTACAAAAAATGAGTTTCAGTTGAAAAATTATACCATATACGGTGAATGGATTTAATTAAAGTCTACAAGTAAGAACATGTACCTATCCATAGTATTTTAGAAAAAAATTAAATTTGAATTTATGTGAATATATAGAATTCTTTGGGCATTTAATGTAGGTTCAATATTTCCTCACGTTGAATTCTACTCTTGAATATTCATCCAACTGATGAGTATGCTAAAGTCCTCATGACAGAAAAGGACTCTGTTCAATGGGTTATGGGTCGGCTGTAGCTTTTGGAAATCAATCCTTTCCTTCCTTGTAGATCTGCAACGAGGAAATTTACTCCACCAAAGTGATGCCCAACCCAATCGTTTGTGTCAATTGACCGAGCTGTCCGAATACCTATCAACCTCCGCCGTACTAGGTACGCTATTTTACGATTGAATTGACCGAGCTGTCCGACTACCTATCAACCTCCGCCGTACTAGGTATGTTATTTTACGTTTGAATGGATTGATTGTATTTTAAGACTTTATTAGGTAAAAAAAAGGTGAAAAGGGACGAAGATAAAAAATTTATTAATCTAATAATTAAATTATAAAATGAGAAAATAGTTATGAAATTTAATCGTTAAATTATTAAATTTTTCTTCCTTACTTCTTTTAATTTTTCATACCAAGCAAAGTCTAAGAGTCTTTGGAGGTATTGATTAATAAATTTTTGAATTTTTGTTCTAATTTAAGAGAGATTTTTTTGGTTCATGTTTTCAGGAAAGCAAACTTCTTTGTTGATTATCTAACTAAATCTGAAGTCTTTAAAAATTTTGATTTAGTCGTTTGGATGTAATCTCTTTTCTTTAATAAAATTTTTACCTTTCAAAAAAAAGAAAAAAAATAAAACATGTGATAATATTTTAATCAAATTTGTGAAATAAAAAAAATCTACTATTAATTTTGTACAAAAAATAAATTCTAATAACAAAGTAACACGTACATATTAGTAGTCTCATTTATTTTAAAAAATTTAAATTTGAATTTACGTGAATTCATTGGAGACTAATGTAGGGTTGAATATTTCCTCATGTTGACATTTGCTCCGTTACATGGGTAAGCTAAAGTCCTGATGATGGGATAGGCAACTGTTGTTTAATGAGTTAGCCCTTTATGAAAAGTCCTGATGATGGAAGGTGAATGTTAGTCAATGAGTTAGGCTTTATGAACCTAATAATCTTGATTCGAAAGTTATATGGAAAAAAAATCTTCATCGCTATTAACATCACACTAATTCATATAATTTAGACTGGTGCTCATTTGTCAAAGTTAGGACTTGATTGCCTTGCGAAATCTAAAACGATATAGTTTAAGGACCACACAATGGTAGCCATAATTGAGTTCACTTCATTTTGAACTTGGAAATTTACGGTAGACAAACTACAATCAAAATTGACTTTTAGCTTGAAGAAGAATTGTTCCTTTCTTAAACTCTTCTAGCATTTCATAATTGAGGATGTCCTATTGATTTTTCTATAGAAGGATGTCGAAGATGATTAGATCGTGCAAAGATTAAAAAAAAAAAAGTACACGATAAGATTGTTTCATGTCCATTTATATTTTAGTACCTGCATTTTTTGATTTCATAACAGATTGACAAGACTTTTATGGCACCATAAACAAAATTATATTACGCAATCAAACTATTGGATTCACCATTTAATTATCATCTAATAGAAGTGATAAATAGTCCAAAATTATTTAATAATATAATTATATGATATAATTTGAATATATATATATATATATATATGTACACTCATTTAGAGTGATGATTTCATACAATTATCTAATATATATATATATATATATATATATATATATATATATATATAAAAGTCAAAGTATTTGACTACAAGTAAAATATCATATGTGGACAGTTTAAAAAGTTGACACGTATAATATCTTAAAATAAAAAAAATATTTTTTCCAATTTTTTTTAGATAGGAATCTATATACATTAAAATTTCAAAATAAATTAATTATTTTTTTTAAATCAATTATCTATTTCAATATCTAAAAGATAGACATATATATTTTAATATATTTTAAAAATTAAAGAAAAATCTCACATTATTTATAAATTTCTTTACTCATCTTTTATCAATATACATGTTATGTTGTTACGTACATTATTCATAGAAATAATTAATTTTGATATAAATTTTTTATATGGATATACTTTTTTAAAGAAAAAAATAAATGTATTTTATATTAACACGTTACATATATGGTAAGATGATTTTTTTCATCTTTAAAGTATAAAATGTCCAAAAAAAATCACTTAATCATTGATCAATGTTATACTTCTAATTTCAATAAGATTAAGTTTTTTTATAATAATCTTATATCTTATATAAAAAAAATAAAAGCCAAAACCCTTAGCTAGAAATAAAATATCCTATGAAGATACCTTAACTTTTTTATACTTAAAATAATAAATTAATTATATTTCAAAAAAATAATAAATTGATTTTAATTTTGATATAATAATCCTATTTAATTAATTATATATTTTTAAAATATTTGAAATTTAGTAAAAAAATAGATTTCAACTATATTATCTTACTTTAAATCAAACAAAATTTATTTCAGACTTTAAATTTTTTATCACTTATTATGTTTTTTTTTTAAATTAAAAAACTATCCATATAGTTTGATCAGAATTATCTTAAAATTTTAAATCTTTTATCAAAAACATTAAAACTGGATATTTAAGTTTATATATTTTAGTATTGAAGTAAGCTTCTATATCTTTTTTTCAATTTTTATTTATTCCTTTTTTAGAATTATTTGTTCAATCATTTTGTTTGGAAACAAAGTCCATATGGATTATCTATTCTCTTGAAACATGTATGATCTTAAATATTGTATTTAATTATTTTGAATTGACTTGAATTTTAAAAAACCTAAATAATAAATTATTTTTTGTCTTATTTCTATTAACATTTTTATTTTACTTACCTTTTATGTTTGACACTATCATAAATAATTCTTTTAAAAACCCTAAAAAATAGAGTTTTTTAACACTAATAAATTTTATAAGATTAATTTGGAGTCATCTAAATTCAAATTTTAAAAATAAATCAATGTCAAATATGCAATATTAACCAATAATCTATTAATGAATAATATAGTCAGGATTGTTTTCATTAAAATTGTAGTTATTTAATTCATTTATTAAATATTTAAGATTTGTAATATTTAATTTTTTTTTATAATTTTTAATTGTTATTTGATTTTGAATTATTTTTTAATTTGTGTAGTCTATATATGCATCAAATTTTTAATACATTATTCAATATATATTTCAAAATAATTTTTTTATAATTCTATTCTTTTAAAAATTTTTATAAATTAAATAATCATCGTGCATCGTATGAGTTTAAATCTAGTTTCAATTAAACATTAGTTACATTAATTTTAGAAGTCCACGACATTGTTTTTTCAATGCTCTTTTCTTCTTTCTCCCCATTTACCTTCCCTTGCCTGAGTTTTATGTACACTTGCCTTTTACCTGCCCTTTTCCAGACCCTTTGTTCTTTGCTCTCTCAACAGTGCGCGAAATTCTAAGCACACCCATTTTTATTTGTGTGAACAGTCTACTATGAGAAGAATTGGGTGTGACAAGAAAAAAAATGGGTTTGAATAGAAACTCTCCTCACCAATGGGCAATGGTGCATTGAATTTTCTTACGGTTTGCCATGGGTTGTGGGTGGGGTGTAGCTTTCAATTCTTTTTTGTTGATTTGCAACATGGAAATTTACTCCACCGACCCAACCCAATTGCTTGTGTCAATTGACCGGCATGTCCTTCAAGTTCCCATTTGCCTCCACAAAATCATGTACGCCATCTTGCGATTGATTGGAATTGACTTGATATTTTTTCAAGTTCTCTTTTAATCTTCTTTGTCTGTTTACATGGTGTTGAAGCTTCTGCTTGGGTGTTCCTCGATTTATTGAGTTCAGCCTTGTTCCTGGTTTCAACAAGTATTTGGTTGTAAAGGAGATAATCTCTATCACCGCTCCGTCATTGGAGCTTCTCACTGTTCTGCTGGGATTGGGTGTTTTTTTTTTTTTTCATACTTGTTAAATTGAGGTACTTATGATGAATAAAAATTTATTTTTAAGTACTGATGTCTTAGCATAATAAAATATAATAAATAATTTTAAAATTAATTATAAATAATGCATAAACATGCAAGATAAATAAAAAATCTACATATTAAAAAGATTAAATGAGTAAAATATGATTCTTTTTAAAAATTTAACATGCTCATTAATATATAATACATGTTTTTAAATATTTTTTATTTTTTTATTTTAATTTACTAACTAAAATTCAAAAAATTATTTTTTAGATTAAAATATGTAAAAATATGTTTTTAAGTTTTTCTATGTTAAAAAATTATTAAAATTATATTTTTAACTACTTGGTTTAGATCGAATTTGGATTGTGCCTAATTCAATTTCACAATAAAGCATATACAATGTATAGTATCAAATCACTTGTGAATTGATAGATTTTGTTTTGTTAATTCAGTCAATTTTATTTTTGAAATTAACTTTAAAAAGTGAAGAATCACCCAAATAAAGTCCAATCATGCATCCTATGTTCTTGAATTACATCCCATACACGCTAATCCCTAAAACATCTCATAAACTAACCAATAAGCACTAAAAGATTCTGTTTATTGCACCCCTTGTTAAGCCAAGTCAAAGCAAAACGCCGGCAGAATTGTCTTGGTACCCCAAAATCAAGACCAATTATGCTATACATTCAAAAGCAGGACAAACCAATCCCCTCAAACCATAAAAGACGAAACCTAATCCTAGATCACATTGTTGGGGTCTACCTATTTGCCTTGAATCCTGTATTGAAAGTGTAAAAAAAGTTATGGATAATTATTACATACACTGACAGTGGAGTTTTTTTACTCCACAAGCATCGTTAAGATCGTAACACATGTCCTGTTTTATTTATTTTAATATTTTTATAAGACACATGTCATGATCTTAACGATGCTTGTGGAGTAAAAAAACTCCACTGTCAGTGTATGTAATAATTATCCAAAAGTTATAAAGGTTTTCTCTTTATAAATGATGTGTTACGCTTGGTTTGTAAAGTATCTAAAGAGTTGTAAACACCAATAAAATAGTTAGTGTTTAGGTTATTATAAAAGATGTAGCTGGGTTATTTGGGTAGTTAAGCTTCGGACTTGTAAGGAGTTTGGCAACTGCACAAAGGATAGTTTTGAATTTTTACTGAATTTTTTATATATTGATTAAATTTTTTATATTTATATGTATGTAAAAATAATTTAGTTTTGTAACCAAAAACAAAGATAATTAAGTTTAGTTTCTAAAATTTCAGACTTATTTTTTCAATTTTTATAACCTAAGATATAGTTGATTTTGTAAGTAGTACTAAAACCTGTCTGTGCATGTTCCTTGGCTCTTTTCCTTCATTAGAGTTATTGATCCCTTAGTACTATAATAGCTATTTTCTTCAGTTTTTTAGCAAAATCAATTGCCTTACTTATGACACTGATTCCATATGCCCAGAAAGTCTCTGGCGACTATTTTATGTCTTCAATGGCTCTTTCTTTGATTCCCAACAACTCAAAACTCATTTCTACATGGAGAGACACAAGAGATAACATCTAAACAACTTTGAATCAAGTCTTCCTTAAAGAATTTAGAGATTTAAGGGTTTACAATTTAATTCTTCCTATCTTTTACCTAAGTTTGTAAACTTAATTTCAAAGCTTATAATTGATCATGGGAGAGGTATCCCTTGATCGAGTTTGTGAGTTTTGGTAGAAACTCACTTTGAGTTTTAGAGATTTTTGCCTTGAGCTTAGAAAAGATATGGAGTGAGAGGTTATACCTCAACTTTGAGAGGTAAATTGTGAAAGTTATTCTAGTGGAATAAAACTGCTTAGTGTGGATGTTAAGGGAGATAATGTTGGTATTGGAATGCCAAACATCTATAAACTCCAAGTGTTTTGATTTTCTATCCCTTTACTCTTTTATTTTTTCAAGTGTTTTATTTATTCAAATTATTCATATACTTAGCTAAAAGTATAAATTGGTTAATTTTTTATAAAAAAATATATTATGATTAGAGATGCTTAACGAGCCGGCCAACTCGAGACCAGTTCGAAACCGGCTCAGCCCCGGAACCAGCCCAATTTAGTTTAATAAATTTTGAACCTGGCCCGTTAAGGGCTCAGCTAGGCTCGGTAAAGAGCTCAGTCTGTCCAATTTTTTAGATTTTTTTTTGAAATTTTCTTATTTTTATTTAATATTATTGTTAAATACTAAATAAATATGTTTTCTTAAAAGTAAATGATAAATGAATAAATATTTTAAATGCAAAATGACAACTTTACTTATATTTTAAATGATAAATGATAAGTCTAATTATATTTCAAATGTAATATAAGTTTAACTTTATCAAAAGAAATAAAAAATCTTAAAAGTATTATAATTTTTTTAAAGTAATAACTTTATTAAATAAGATATAATAACTTTATTTATTATAATAACTTATTAACTTTATTTATTATAACAATTAGTTTATTAGATAAAAGCATAAAATATATTAAATAGCTAAATAAGTTAATATTTATTTTGATTAAAATTAATAAATAAAGTTTAAAAAATTGTAAAAAATAAAAAATAGGGGTAGCTTGGTGCGGCTTGGTTCAGCCCAAGAACCCCTAAATCGAGCTATCGAGCCAAGCATGTCATTTTAAGTGTGACCCAACTTGACTTGGCTAGTTAGTGAATCGGTTCAGACCGATTCACCTTGTTATTGGGCCAAAATTGGTTTAGCCCAGCTTAAAATTGGCCTGGCCCGGTCCAATAACACCTCTAATTATGACCAATTCCCCTTTTGGGCTAATCTATATTTAAGCTAAAGATAAAGAATACTTTTTTTAAAGAAGATATAATTTAAATTTATAAATCTTTAATAAATATACTTCGAAGATTTTTAGTTAAAAAAATATTATTATAATTTCTTTTGTTAAAAGTTAAATTTATTTTTTTAAAAAAATTAATTTTTTAATAAATTATTAATTTTAAAAAAATTAAATGTTTTCATTTGTTAAAGAATATTTTTTATTACAAATATTTCTCTGTATTTTTTCTATTTTCTTACGATTTAAATTTAAAATAATTTTTATGATTTTAAGTTAAATAATTTATTTCAAAAAAATGAATTTTTCAAATAGTATGATTATTTTAAAAATACCTTGACTTTTCAATAAAAATTATCATTTTATTTTTATTTTTTCCTTTTCTTTTCTTTTATTGCCAACAAGAAAAAATGATAAAAAGAAAATCCCTAAAAAAATTAAAAAATATATAATAGAGATCAGAAAACTAAAAGGTAGAACTTTAAAAATAAGAAAAATTACTAGCTAAATTTGGAAGTTCAATTTTTTTTTAAAATTGAAAAATATAATTCATAATAATTTTCATATTTAAGAGTTAATTTAAAAAAATGGTTTTAAGCATTGATTATTTAAAAAAAAATTGAAAAACATTATTTTTTTTTAACTAAAAATTATTTTATCTGTAATAGATTTGCCAAAGTTTGGATTGCTTGTTGAAGTCTGAAAGCCCACCCCAATTTTGGGAAGACTTGGGCAAAAATATTAGATATAGTTAAAAGGTTTAGATAAAATTTTTAGACCTGATCAAAAATCGAGCAAGGATCGAGCTTGACCATTCGAAACCCAATCCGGCCCATCTCAAACAAAATAAAAATGAACATTTTTTTAAAATATATTTACGAAGTATAATGTAATTATATATAAAACATTATTGATTAATAAATATAATTATATATACATTTAATATAAAAATTGACGTGTAAATTTTAATAAATCAAATTAAACTTTAAAGGAAATACAAGAATAAAAAACAAATAAAATAAAATATTTAAAATACAAAAAATAAATAAAATTACATGATAAATAAAAAGGAGCCTGGACTAAAAGTCAAGCTCAAATTTATGGGTCGAGCTCGAGCTTGTGTATAAGCTATTATTATATGAACTAGGCTTGACTCAAAGTTGGCTTGGCCCTATCTATGTACCGCTTTAATCTAAATTATATTTTTTCTTTATTAAAAAATAAAAAAAAAAGAGAGAAAGAAAGAAATAATGAAAAAAGAGGTAAAAGAAGAAAGAAGAAAAAATAGTGAAAAATAAAAAAGGAAAGAAAGAAAATATAATTTAAAAAAACTAATTAATCAATGACCCTTGCCTTATTAAAAGTTTGAGTTAATTTTAAAATATAAACTTGGGATTAAAATATAAGTATCTATTATCTAATCACATGAAATTAAAAATAATCATTACCTTTTGGAGAGGATTGAATCATCTTATATTACCTTTTGCCTTATTAAAATTTGAAATGGTCGTGTTTGTCTTTGTTGATAACCTTCCTCAAAAGGTCTACAAGAATTGGTTGGCGACAATCTTTCAAAGGTTTGGAAGGGTTCTTCATAAATTTAATTCCCTCGAGAAGAAGTAGAAACGATAGAAGATTTGCTTTCGTAAGATTTAGTAGTTTGGTTGAAGCTAGAAGAGCGATTTCAAATTTGAATTGTGTTTGGCTTTTAAACAACAAAATTGGGGTTCATTTGGCTAGATTTTCTCTAAGGAATGAATTTTGGAGAAAAAAAAGGATGAATGATTGATTGTACGAAAATAACAGTAAGAACTTTGTTTCAGAGTGAATGGATCAAGCAAACCTGAGTTGGGAAATAAGAAAACGTATTTGCAAGCACTCATATGTGATATGGGACTCAGAAAATGCGAGAACCTTAGGAACTTCTATGAAGGAAGATGACAAGGATGCTCGTTTTTGTGTTAGTGAGGTTGATTTTGAAAATCTTCATTGGCTTGAGAAAAGCATCATGGGTGTTTGTCATGGTTTTACTGATGCTAATATGATTTCTGAACAGATTAGAAGAGAAAGATTCATTAGGTTGATTATAAGACAAATCTCAAGGAAAACATTACTTATCACTTTTAAGGATTAGGATCTTTTTGAGGGCATGAAAGAAGATAACTGGTCTTATCTAAATCGATGGTTTCATAGTATTCAGATCCAGTCAGATGATTTGGTGATCAATTCTCGAAGAACTTGGGTTGCCTACTAATAGGTTCCAATTCATGCTTGGAGCTTTAATACTTTTCTAAGCATAGCAAGTCTGTTGGGGAAGTTTATCTGCTTGGATGGTGAAACTCTTAAGAGGAATTCCTTTAGTAAGGGTGCAATGCATATAATTTGCAATTCACTATTGAAGATTGATGAAACTGTTTCATTACTGGTGGGCAACAAATCTTATTCTATTTGAGTTATTGAAGTTGAATTGGAGTTTATCACTTTATTTCCTTGTTATCATAAAGATTAATCGAATACGGTTTCAAATAAGAATACGGTGATCCGTAGTTCTAATGACTGCTTAAGCTCTAACAATGGCGACAATGGTAGACGTGAAGATGAAGAGGTTAACTCTTTTGGAATCAGTAAAGAGCCATTGGAAACATCACAACAGTTATAGAGTATTAATGATGATTCTCCTTGCCCCGAGGAGAATGACAGGCCAGTGGAACAATGTAGTAAAGACTTTGATAGGAATATTCCATCCGCTCTTGTAAGGACTCAAGTGGCACTTTGTTCCCTACTGAGATTCAAGAGGTGGCCCCCTCTGTGACCTTATGTTTCATGAGATAGGCGGGTACTTAAGGGTACCAGCGTTCGAGCCTCAGTGAAAACGTGCTCAAGGAAATTATCCTGAGTTCTTCATGACCTTTGGGATAAAGCCGTGAGGTGGGTGACCGTCAAAGCGGATAATACGTTAAATGAAGTGAGTGTTGGGCGATCACCACCTCACGAATGGTAAGGTCCCCGAGGGGGCCACCTCTTGAATCCCAGTGAAGAGCAAAGTGCCACACGGGTCCTTATAGGTGTAGCTTTCAATCCTTGCCTGTTGATTTGCAACATGGAAATTTACTCTACCGGCCCAACCCAATTGCTTGTGTCGGTTGACCGACATGTCTTTCGAGTTCCCATTTGCCTCCACAAAATCATGCACGCTATCTTGCAGTTGATTGGAATTGATTTGATATTTTTTTTCAAGTTCTCCTTTAATCTTCTCTGTCTGTTTACATGGTGTTGAAGCATCTGTTTAAGAACTGATATCCTAGTATCATAAGATATAATAAATACTTTTAAAATTAATTGTAAATAATGCATAAACATGCAAGATAGATTAAAAAAAAATAAAAATCTACCTATTAATAAGGTTAAATGAGTGTGTGATAAAAATAAAAACTATGATTCTTGTTAAAAATTTAATGTGCTCCTTAATATATAATACATGTTTTTAATTATTTTGTATTTTTTATTTTAATTTACTAACTAAAATTCTAAAAAATTATTTTCTAGAGTAAAATATGTAAAAATATATTTTTAAGTTTTTTTTATGTTAAAAAATTATTAAAATTACATTTTTTAGCTACTTGGATTATATTGAATTTGAATTGTGCCTAACTCAATTTCACTATAAAACATATATCAATGTATAGTATCAATTTGCTTATGAATTGATAGATTTTGTTTTGTTAATTTAATCAATTTTATTATTGAAATCAACTTTAAAAAGTGAAGAATCACCCAAATAAAGTCCAATCATACATCTTACGTTCTTGAATTACATCCCATACATGCTAATCCCCAACTCATCTCATAAACTCACCAACAAGCACTAAAAGATTCTGTTTATTGCACCCCTTCTTAAGCCAAGTCAAAGCAAAACACCGACAGAACTGTCTTCATACCCCAAAATCAAGACCAATTATGCTAGACATTCAAAAGCAGGACAAACCAATCCCCTCAAACCATAAAAGAGGAAACCTAATCCTTGATCACATTATTGGATTTTGCCTAATTGCCTTGAATCCTACATTGAAAGTGTAAAAGAAGTTATAAGGGTTTTCTCTTTATAAATGATGTGTTAGGCTTGGTTTGTAAAGTATCCAAAGAGTTATAAACACCAATAGAATAGCTAGTGTTTGAGCTATTATAAAAGATGTAGTTGGGTTCATTGGGTAGTTAGGCTTTGGGCTTATAAGGAGTTTAGCAACTGCACAAGGGGTAGTTTTGAATTTTTACTAAATTTTTTTATATTGATTATGTGATAACCGTAAATTTTCCAATGATTGGAAATTAATAATGTTGGAGATTTAAGGAAATAAATTAAATTGTGAGATCGAAAGATTAGTAAAAATTTCGAGAATGGAAGAACAGACGGATCGGAAAATTCGAGTGAAGGAAATCGAAATCGGAAAAATAATGTTGGAATTATGGAAAATAATGAAGGAAGAAATTTAATTTGGATAAATGGAAATCCAAATTAAATAAGGAAAATAGAAATGTATTTATATAATTACATATTATATAAATGTATCTTGATACAAATACATATGTATTTAAATACCGTATGGTATATATAGTATATATTAAATATACATTGGTGTATATATATATACTATGGTATAAATTTAAATAATACATATGTATTAAATATAACATTGTATGTATATACAAGTATATACATAATTGAGAAAGGCAAATATTAAGTTATATTAAAGTTTGAAAAATATATATTGTAAATACAATATATATTACATTATAACATATATATAAATATATATGTAAAGATTATTTATTTTAAGTATATAAATATATACATATATATCTATATTAGATGTATAATTTTAATGCACAAAATATATATTTTATATATATAATATGTATATAATACTATATTATATATATATATATACTAATAATAATATTATGTGTATTATATATATAATATAAATATATAATATATATTATTATATTATGTATGTATATATATATATATTATATAAATATACTATATAGTATAGTATATAATATACTAAAAATAGGAATAAAACAAAAAGGGAAAGGAAGGAATCGGGAGGATCCCGACCCTTCCCAGCCAAAGGGCCGACGATGGCGGAGCTGCCACCGCCGGCGAGGGAAAAAGGAAGAGACGTCGTTGTCGGCCAAAGAGGAAAGGAAAGGAGTTGCCAGCGGCGGAAGAAAGGAAAGAAACAGAAGGGAAACACGGCGGAGTCGAGAGGAGAAAGGAAAAGAGAAATCGGCGGTGCCGGCTAGTCCAGGCACCGCCACCACCATTCGAACCTCGGTGGAGGTGAGAGGAAGGAAAAAAAGGCCACCGGTGAGGCCAACAACGGCGGAGGAAGGCCGAACGAGGAGGAGAAGAAACCGAGGCAAAACTGAGTAGATCCACTGCCGTGCCGCCGATCCAGGCCGAGCTGAGGCCACCGGTAGGTTCGCCTTGACGCCGGCTAGTTGAGGGGCCACTAAACCGCCGGAGAACCGGTCACTGGAGAAGAACCAGCGGTGAGGGGAGGTGACCGGTTCGGCTGAGAAAGGAAAAAGAAAAAGGAAAAAGAAAAAGAAAAGAAAAAGAGAAAGGAAAAAAGAAAAAGAAAAGGAAAAGAAAAAGAAAGAGAAAGAAAAGAGGAAAAGAAGAAAAGAGAGAGAAAAGAAAAATTCTCGAGAATTCAAAAATTACGAAAAATTTCAGAAATTACGAGAATCGGTAAAAAATCCCGGAAAGTGTTAAATTATTTAAATAATTTATTTATTAAAATAATTATGAAAAAATTCTAAATTTTAGAATTTTAATTTCCAGAAAATTTCCTCGATAACTGAGTCGATGGAATCGGGCGAGGTGAACACGGGCGCGACCTTTGAGAGGCAATCGCCGACCCGAGACAGGTAAGAGAGACATGTGCAGCCTGTAGGGATATTTGGCACACATGTTTTAAATTATGCATTTAATTTTATAAATGCTATTGATAATGATTGGTTGGAAAATTGTGATGATTTACTGGTTGAGATTTAAACTGTATTTTCAGTGCAGGAGGCTAGCCAATCGGTAATCGTTATACTTCTGAAAATTATTGGAAAAAATCATCAAAAATCATAATAAATGATTTTTCATTACGAAAAATGATTTCCAACCACAAAAAAAATCAAGAAATCGATTAGTTTTCATAAAACATGAGTCTACTGATAATTAATTTTAAAATATTCATGTTTTTGAAAATGGTGAAAAAGGAAATCACCTAAATTTATCCCGATAGGTGATATTTCACGTGAAACGGGGTGAAAAATGAAAAGGACCAAAGTGAATATTTTAATAATATTTCTCCAAATATTCACTTGATTTTATAAATAACCTTTATGGGTTCAATTGTGAAAATAAGTGTTTATAGAAAATTCCATAAAGGTAATTAGAGGTGGAAAACAGTGTTTTGAGACTAAAAGGTCTCTGCATGTGTTTACAGAGAAAACATGGGACGGGAGTATTGATTTGGAAAATAAATATTTTAATTTTCCATAAATCATAAAAATAATTGATTTGAATCCTGATAACTTTGAAAATCATGTTTTCGATAGAAAGTACGGAAAAACATGCGTATATGTTTTACGGTGAAAAAAGACAGTTATGACCTTTTATATTTTACAGTGATTATTTTATAAACTGTTTTCACCGTATGGAAAATGTGATTTATATTGTTCTATAATGTTTAGAACATTTTCGGGAATGATGACCCCAGTATGAATATTTTATAAATTTTTATTCATAAGATGAAAATATTTTCCTTATGAATATTTGTGGATTGATTGAACTTATATTCAGTGAAATTGATTTCATAAATGGGGTTTATATCACGTGTTTACTATTTTGAGACTGTTAGGCCCCATATCATGCTCATGTGTCACGTGTTAGTGCTGATGATACTGATCCTATTATCAGTGTCCCAGTGGACACCTGATCAATGCACACTGAGGACCCCATAGATTATGGCCATAGATCTCATGTGTTTCCCCTATTTGGGATGATATTATAGCATGATATATTTAGGGTGTTGCCTAGTCTCCATGATACTGTACTGATGATTGTACTTTTCACTGAACTTTTGCTGGTACTAATTATCTATAGCTACTGAGCTTTTGATATATAACGTGTTAAACTAAATATTATACGGTGTTTTACAAGTGTGGAACTGAGTATTTGTGAAAGGAACATGAATTCTTTATTTATTTACTTAAGTGTTTTATCACGTGAATATTTAATGTTTTACTGGGATTTGAATATCAAAAGAAAACGATTACTCTCTACAGTTGCTTCTAGGTTCCGGGACAAGACAAGTATTCTAAAATACCTGCCTTACTTCAGCCGGATCCCTAACCGACTGTAGTATCCTTCCTACATGTGAGCCTAGAGCCAGCTAGGAAGATTTAAAGAAAGTGAAAAATTATTTTCAGCATATAGGTAGCTAAATATCAAGTGTTGCATAAAACTCTCTTACTGAGCCGCGGTTTGCTCACTCCCCAATTTTAACATTTCAGATTTTCGGTGACTGTGAGATCTGACATCTGAGGATTCCGAGCTGCGCATTTGGAGACATTGCGACAGCTTGATTTATAATATGAGGTATGATCATTTATTTTCTGTATTTAGACTTACTTTCAGTACTACTTTCTTAAGAATTAAGATAGGAGATGAAATTGATATTACTAATTTTATATTTAATAGTTAAATGAATATGAAAAGTAAAGTATCACAGACAGCCCAACCGGATAAGTTGTGTAGAATAACGTGAAAAAATGTGGTCACGAGATGTGACAGATTAAAATTTTGATCTTTATATGTATGTAAAAATAATTAAGTTTTGTAACAAAAAAAAAAGATAACTAAGTTTAGTTTCTAAAATTTCAAACAAATTATGATTCCAATTTTTATAACTCAAGATATAGCTGATTCAAGATATAGCTGATTTTGTAAGTAGTACTCAAACCTGTCTATGCATGTTCCTTGGCTTAGTAATATAATAGCTATTTTCTTCAATTTTGTAGCAAGACCAATTGCCTTACTTATGACATTGATCCCCTATGCCCATAAAGTCTCCAACGACTATTTTATGTCTTCAATGGCTCTTTCTTCTCTAATTGATTCCCAACCAGTAAAAACTCATTTCTACATGTAGAGATGCAAGGGATAACACCTAACAACTTTGAATCAAGTTTCCCTTAAAGAATTTAGAGATTTAAGGGTCTATGATTTAATTGTTCCTATCTTTTACCCAAGTTTGTGAACTTAATTTGAAGCTTGTAATTGATCATGGGTGAGGTATCCCTTGATCAAGTTTGTGAGTTTTGCCAGAAACTCACTTTAAGTTTTAGAGATTTTTGTCTTGAGCTTAGAGAAGATATGGAGTGAGAGGTTATACCTTAACCTAGAGTGGTAAATTGTGAAAGTTATTCTAGTAGAGTAAAACTACTTAGTGTGGATGTTAAGAGAGATAATGTTGGTATTGGAATGCCAGACATCTATAAACTCCAAGTGTTTGATTTTCTATCCCTTCACTCTTTTATATTTTCAGGTGTTTTATTTATTCAAATTATTCATCTACTTAGCTGAAAGTATAAATTGGTTAATTTTTTATAAAAAATTTATTATGAATAAAGATGCTTAACAGGTCTGACCAACCCAAGATCGGTTCGGAATCGGCTCAATATAGCTTGGCTCGGCCCTGGAACCAGCCCAATTTGGTTTAGCAAATTTTGAACCTGGCCTGTTAAGGGCTCAGCCCGACTTGGTAAGAGCCAGTTCGTCCAATTTTTTTAAATTTTTTGTGTTTTTTTTTAATCTTCTTATTTTTATTTACTATTATTATTATTGTTAAATACTAAATAAATTAATGTTATAAGTTTAGACAATGAATAAATATTTATAATAGAAAATTCATAAATATTAAAAATACTAAATAAGTTTGTTTTTTAAAAGGAAATGATGAATGAATGAATATCTTTAATGCAAAATGACAAATTTACTTAAATTTTAAATGCTAAATGATAAGTCTAATTATATTTTAAATGTAATATAATTTTAACTTTGTCAAAAGAAATAAAAAATTTTAAAAGTATTATCAGTTTTTTTAAAGTAATAACTTTATTAAGTAAGTTATGATATTATAATATTATTATTTATTATTTTATTATAATAATAACTTTATTAGACAATATTATAATAACTTTATCTTTATTACAATTACTTTACTAAATAAGTTATAATAACTTTATTTATTATAATAACTTATTAGCTTTATTTATTATAAAAATAAGTTTATTAGATAAAATCATAAAATATATTAAATAATTAAATAAGTCAATATTTATTTTAATTAAAATTAATAAATAAATTTTAAAAAATTGAAAAAAATTAAAAAATAAGGGTAGCCCAGTGTGGCTCAGTTCAACCCAAGAACCCCTAAACCGGGCTATTGAGCCGAGCATGCCATTTTAAGTGTGACTCAATCTGACTTGGCCAGTTAGTGAATTGGTTTAGACCGATTCACCTTGTTATTAGGCTGAAACCGGTTTAGTTCAGCTAGAAACCACGCGCAATCCAATAAGACTTCTAATTATGACCAATTCCCCCTCTTAGATAATCTATATTTAAGTTAAAGATAAAAAAAATACTCTATTTTAAAGAATATATAATTTAAATTTATAAATGTTTAATAAATATACTTCGAAGACTTTTAGTTAAAAAATATTATTATAGTTTCTATTGTTAAAAGTTAAATTTATTTTTTAAAAAAATTTAATTTTTCAATAAATTATTAATTTTTAATAAATTAAATGTTTTCATTTGTTAAAGAATATTTTTTATTACAAATATTTCTCTGTATTTTTTTTCTATTTTCTTATGATTTAAATTTAAAGTAATTTTTATGAGTAATTTTTATGACTTTAAGTTAAATATACTTATTTTAAAAAATAGATTTTTCAAATAATATGATTTTTTAATAAAAATTATCTTTTTATTTTTTCCTTTTCTTTTTTGTTATTAGCGACAAGAAAAAAAGATAAAAAGAAAATTCTAAAAAAGTGAAAAAAAAAAAATAAAAGAGATCAGAAAACTAAAAAGTAGAATTTTAAAAATAAGAAAAATTACTAGCTAAATTTAGAAGTGCAATTTTTTTTAAATTGAAAAATATAATTCATAATAATTTTCATATTTAATAGTTAATTTTAAAAAAATAGTTTTAAGCATTGATTATTTAAAAAAATTTGGAAAACATTATTTTTTTAATAAAAATTATTTTATCTATATTAGATTTGCTAAAGTTTGGGTTGCCTATTAAAATCAGAAAGCCTACCCCATTTTTGGAAAGACTTGGGCAAAATTATCGGATGCAATTAACACTTTTGAACAAAATTTTTAGACCTGATAAAAAATTAAGCATGGCCCAGGTTTGACCCTTTGAAACCCAATTCGACCCAGCTCAAACATAATTAAAATGAACATTTTTTTAAATGTATTTACCAAGTATAATGTAATTATATGTATGTAAAATATTATTGATTAATAAATAAATTATATATTTAATATGAAAATTGACATGTAAATTTTGATAAATCAAATTAAGCTTTAAAGGGAATACAAGAATAAAAAACAAATAAAATAAAATATTAAAATACAAAAAATAAATAAAATTACATGATAAATAAAAAGGAGCCTGGATTAAAAGTCAGGCTCGAATTTATGGGTCGAGCTCGAGCTTGTGTATAAGCATTATTATATGCCCTAGGCTCGACCCTATCCATGCACTGCTCTAATCTAAATTATATTTTTTTTCTTTATTAAAAAAATAAAAAAGAGAAAGAAAGAAATAATGACAAAAGAGGTAAAAGAAGAAAGAAGAAAAAATAAGGAAAAATAGAAAAGGAAAGAAAGAAAAAATATTTTTAAACAACAAATTAATCAATGACCATTGCCTTATTAAAAGTTGAGTTAATTTTTATATATAAACTTAAGATTAAAATAAAAGTATTTGTTACCTAATCACAAAAGATTAAAAATAATCATTACTTTTTGAAGAGGATTAAATCATCTAATATTACCTTTTAACTTATTAAAAGTTGAAATGGTGGTGTTCGTCTTTGTTGACAACCTTCTCAAAAGGTCTACAAGAACTGGTTGGCTACAATCTTTCAAAGGTTCGAAAGGGTTCTTGATGTTTTTATCCCTTTAAAAGAAGTAGAAATGATAGCAGATTTGGTTTCATAAGATTTGATAGTTTGGCTGAAGCTAGAAGAGCCATTTCAAATGTGAATGGTGTTTGACTCTTGAACAACAAAATCAAGATTTATTTGGCTAGATTTTATCCAAGGAATGAGTTCTGGAGAAAGTAAAGGGTGATTTATAAATCGAATGAAAATAACAGTAAGAACTTTGTTCAAGGAGTGAATGGATTGAGCAAACCTCAGTTAGGGAATAAGAAAAGGTATTTGCAAGCACTCATCAGTGACAAGGACTCAATAAATGCAAGAACCTCAGGAACTTTTATGAAGGAAGATGACAAGGATACTCGTTCTTGGGTTGGCGATGTTGATTTTGAAAATCTTCACTAGCTTGAGAAAAGCATCGTAGGTGTTTGTCATGGTTTTACTGATGCTAATATGATTACTAAACAAATTAGAAGAGAAACATTCATTGGGTTGATTATAAGATGAATCTCAGGCAAAACATTTCTTATCACTTTTAAGGATCAGGATCTTTTTTAAGGCATGAAAGAAGATAACTGGTCATATCTAAATCGATGGTTTCATAGTATTCAGATCTGCTCAGATGATTTCGTGATCAATTTTCGAAGAACTTGGGTTGCTTGTTATGATGTTCCAATTCATGCTTGGAGCCTTAATACTTTTCTAAGCATAGCAAGTCTGTTCAGGGAGTTTATCTGCTTAGATGGTGAAACTCTTAAGAGGAATTCCTTTAGTAAGGTTGCAATGCAGATAATTTGCAATTCATCATCGAAGATTGATGAAATTGTTTCATTACTGGTGGGCAACAAATCTTATTCTATTTGAGTTACTGAACTTGAACCAGAGTGTAAAGATTACGTGGCACTTTGTTCCCGTAGGAATCAAGAGGTGGCCCCCGCAGCTCACTCAACCGTACTGTTCACTTTAGGATTTTAGAAGTGGCTCCCGCTTGCAGACTGCATTGGCCTAGGACCTAGCACTTAGCTCTTGCATGGTTTTATTGGGGAATAACACCCCAATTTTCGTTCGCATGTCTCGAACCCTTGACCTCTTGCAAGTGTTGAGACATGCTAACCAAGGGTTCGAGACATGCAGACGCAAATTGGGGTGTTATTCCCCGATAAAACCGTGCGGGAGCTAAGTGCTACATCCTGGGCCAATGCAGTTTGCAGGCGGGAGCTACCTCTAGAATCCCAAAGTGGACAGTACGGTTGAATGAGTTGCGGGGGCCACTTCTTGAATCCTACGAGAACAAAGTGCCACCCAGTCTTTACAATAAAATGTTTGTTTGATTGTAAAGACATGTGTGGCACTTTATTCCCGTAGGATTCAAGATGTGGCCCTCGCAGCCTACTAAACCATACTGTTTGCTTCCCCTCACAGCTTTATCGAGGAATAACACCCCAATTCGTGTCCGCATGTCTCGAACCCTTGACCTTTTGCAAGTGTTGAGACATTCTAACCATTAGGCCTAGGCCTAATGGTTAGCATTTTCAACAATCCCAAGTGGTTAAGGGATCGAAACATGCAGAATGCACTCTAGGTGTTAAATGTCTTGGGAGATACTCCAGGCACCTTGGGACAAAACCATGTGGGAGCTAAGTGCTACGTCTTGGGCCAATGCAGTTTGCAAGCGGGAGCCACCTCTAAAATCCCAAAGCGGACAATACGGGTGAGTCAGAAGGTTCAGCGCACTTTGACAATAAAACGCGTGTTTTAGTGTAAGGACCTGCATGGCACTTTGTTCCCATAGGATTCAAGAGGTGGCCCTCGCAGCCTACTTAACCGTACTGTCCACTTTGGAAGCTCCACAGGCCTCTTACGGCTTTATCGGGGAATAACACCCCAATTCGCGTCCGCATGTCTCGAACCCTTAACCTTTTGTAAGTGTTGAGACATGCTAACCATTAGGCCTAGGCCTAATGATTAGCATGTCTCAACACTTGAGAGAGGTTAAGGGTTTGAAACATGCGGAAGAGAATTGGGGTGTTATTCCCCAATAAAGCCGTGAGGGGCCTGTGAGGCTTCCAAAGCGGATAGTACTGTTGAGTAGGCTACAGGGGCCACCTCTTGAATCTTACGGGAACAAAGTACCACACAGGTCCTCACACGGAGTTTATCACTTTATTTCCTTGTGATCATAAAGATCAACCAAATATGGTTTCAAATAAGAATACGGTGATCTGCAGTTCTAATGACTGCGCAGGCTTTGACAATGGTGGATGTAAAGATGAAGAAGTTAACTCTTTTGGAATCAGCAAAGAGCTATTGGAAACATCACAACAGCTGCAAGGTATTAATGATGATTCTCCTTGCCTTGAGGAGAATGACAAGCCAGTGGAACAATGCAATAAAGACTCTCACAGGAATGTTCCATTTGCTCTAGATACAGAAGCTGGTATTAATTATGACCAAAGCAAGTAGGTTATTGAGTCCCATGTCAACTATGAAGCACGTGGGGTTGAGAAAGCCATTTGTGTTACACAAGAAGTGGAGGAAGGTAACATTCTAGATGAGGAAAATATTAAGAATGCTGATAAAGGGTGGCATAAAAAGGTCAATTTTGATTCTTATGTGTCTGAATATATGATTTAATCCCTAAATTTCCTACTACTAAAGAGATGAAATGGAATTATTATGTGGATATAAAAGAAAAGTTATCTATCAATTTGAAAAAGAAGGGTAAGAAGACCAGAAGGAAAGGCAGCAAGAAGATTTCATCAAAAAATTCAGATTTAAATGGCAAAATAGTCAATGTGTCTCTTTTGAATGGTGACTTCAACAACAAAAACAATGTTCTAATGAGAGAAGCAAAAGCAATTTGGGAGCTTGGCAAAAGACTTGGTTTGTTCGCAAGATGTGATGAATAGATTATTCTTTGATAAGCTTAAAGACTTGGAGTTTATGGAGTTGCATTAAGTTTTAGTTTTTCTCATCCTATAAGGTGATCTGTTCAGGTTTTATTGCCAATAATCATGCCAATTATTTCATGGAATTGTAGAGGGCTATCTTCTTATGTCAAAAAAGATGCACTAAAGACCCCTATAAGGGTTACGAGATTGTAAATGCTTCTTATCCCGAAGGCCATAATGAAGCAATTTGCTGATAAGGATGTTCGCTGATTTTGGCAATCAGACAATTTTGATTAGGCTTTTAGTCCTTCAATTGGCTACTCTGGCGGTATACTTATTGTATGGGATAAGAGTTGTTTTACCAAAAAAGATGTGATTATTTCTAGTAGATTCAGTTGCGTGAAAGGTTTGTGGAATTTTCATCACTTTGACTGTAAAATAGTGAATGATTAGGCGCCATGTACTGAGAAGGAGAAATTGAAGTTCTGGGATGATTTGTTTGACCTAAAAAAAAAGATGTAAGTTGGTGTCTTGGAGGTGACTTTGACACTATTCTTGTTGCAGATGAAAAAAAAGGGATGTATCACATTGGAGAATGGAATGAGTGGCTTTTTTGGCTTTTTCAAATTCCTTTGGATTGATAGACCTGCCTCTTAATGGTAGAAAGTTTACTTGGTACAGTACAGGATTGAAAAGGACCAGACTCGATAAATTGGTTGTTGGCTTTTCAGAATCTTTGTCAAAGAGCTGTAAGGCGCACTATTTTTGATCATTGCCTGATCTTCCTCTCCTCCGAAATAGTAGATCGGGGTCCTAGGCCTTTAGTGTTAGAATCTTTATTGGGTACGGTATAGGATTGAAAAGGAGCAGACTCAACAGATTGGTTGTTGGCTTGTTAGAATATTTGTCAGAGGGCTTTAAGGCGCACTATTTTTTTATCATTGCCCGATCTTCCTCTCCTCTGAAATAGTAGACCGGTGTCCTAAGCCTTCATTGGTAGAATCTTTATTGGGTCTCACCTTGTTATGTGGGTGATTTTATCCAGCATTGTGAGTTTGTTCCCTTCTTTGGATTTATTAAGAGGAGAAGGCTTGTGCTTTTTGGAGCTTCTCTTTGGAGTTAGTGGTTATCAAGAAATGAATCGATCTTTAACAAAAAGAAGTGGGATGGTGATGACATCATTTTCTTGATCAGGATGAGATCCTTGTACTGGTTAAGAGCTTTGGAGAATGATCCCCTGTTAAATGAATCTTGTTGGTGGTCTTCCCCACTTGACCACTCTACCATTTCGCCTATTTCTAATTTGATCTTTGGCATGGTGGTTTCAGCCAGAGGTTTACCTGTAAGGTTTTGTTGTCTCGGTTTATCATGTCATACACGAAAATAAGCAGCAGATTAAAAAACAAGAAAACCAAAATCACCAGGATCATGCAACAAGATTAATTTCGGGATAGAATCTAACCTTTTGGTGTACTCGTGTAGGAATGTTCGACTTTTGAATATGATAGCCCACAAACAGCCCTTGATTTATCGTTAACTCAAGACTCCTAGCTGAGAGAAGCCCTCTAACAGTATCCACACGAGTAGGACGCAAAACAAGACCTTTGCCTGAGACAAGATGTGATCAGAAGCAAAGGGAGGAGGAAGGGAATTGTTTTTTGAGAGTGCTAGCTCAAAGAGGCAGAACGGTTATAAAAATTCTTCTGTCTAACTTTTAGACTTAATGTTATTTTTATAGTGCCTTTTAACAAAACCCTAAAAAGGCCTTAGCCTTAGTCCAACTAAATTGGGTCTTTTGGGTCTTTTAAAATAACTTAATCTAAATCCAATTAATTATAGGGCATACTCTAACAATCTCCAACTTGCACTACAACCAATTGGTTATGCATTTGGATTAATAATTTGGTCTGCCCATGAATTATTATATTTATAATTCATAATTATAATCTCATTATAATTGAAAAGACCAAAATACCCTTTGGTGATCTCGGGCTAAAATTACTATTAATCAAATCCCGAATTCTAGTTGGAACAGGATTCTAGTCTCACTAGGAATCCTACTTGTACTAGGATTCATCACATGGATCCAACTCCAATTACCTTATTTTGGTCATACCCTTATTGTGTGTGACCCTTTAGGTTTCCATTACGTTGGCAGTGATTTAGAATCTCATTCATAAATCACAAGCCAAAATTGGCATCTAGCAATGCATCATGGCTACCCAAGTAATGAAAATGTCGGTGAGTTGACGACAACCTTTCAATGAATAATTACCGTATAATTCGATCCTTTTGTCACCTAATATCTCAGTTGAACATGGAGAATGGAACGTGTCATCTCTATTAAAGTTCAACTCCATTGTTTCTCAATCTCAAGATAAATGATTTAATCAAATGAATTCAAGATCTCATCTTAAATCTCATTTGTACTGTGGTCACAGATTTTCAATCATTAATCTCTATTGAGAGGCCTTGAGATATAGACTCTTGTTACCAAGAGGGACAAATCCTATCTTGATCACTCACAACCCTTATATGATTCATGATGTACCGAATTACAGTCTTACTTGTAACCCTCATTGAGTTACGTTTACCAGCATCAAAGTACACCAATCCACACATAGGATACCATGGAGATCTCAAGTCTAAGGATCACATATACCATTGCCATTTGAGAACATCTAATAACACTCAATGTAATGATCCACATAAAGTTCTCGAGATGGGTCAATCCAGTGTATTCATTCACAATGATCACCCATGTGTTGATCTGGATATCACCATATCCATGACTTACGAGATCAGTCACCCAAAGGAATCTAACACATGTTAGTCTTACTGTATCACTGATGTCTCGTCTCAGTGATACTACGACTAAGGATATTTAAGAATAGTATTCTTTGTATCATAAGGATCTCATCATCAAAGTCACTACTTTGATTCCTTTGATATGAATCCACTATTCTAAGGACTTTATCATAATCTAACACATGTTAGTCTTACTGTATCACTGATGTCCCGTCTCAATGATACTACGACTAAGGATATTTAAGAATAGTATTCTTTGTATCATAAGGATCTCATTATCAAAGTCACTACTTTGATTCCTTTTATACGAATTCACTATTCTAGGGACTTTATCATTTGATTATGACTTGATCAAATTAAATATAATCAATAATGATAAATCATTGCCATGTATTATTAAATAACATAAACAATCACAATGTCATAAGCGTAGTACAAATCCAAATTTGATTGGCTCTTAGGGCACACACTAATAATCTCCCACTTGCACTACAGCCAATCGGTCATGTATCTAATACCAAATGACCTAACATGTGCATCATGCTTTTGCTATGATAGTGCCTTCGTAAGCAGGTCAGCAATATTATCATTAGTGTGTATTTTGCATATCTTCACCTCGCCTCTTTGTATGATCTCCCTGATCAGATGGAAGCGCCTGAGCATATGTTTGGATCGCTAATGAGACCTGGGTTCCTTAGCTTGTGCAATGTCTCCATTGTTGTCACAATAAAGTGCCACTGGATCAGCAATGCTAGGGACTACTGCAAGTTCTGTGACGAACTTTTTGATCCAAACAGCTTCCTTAGCTGCATCTGAAGCCGCTATATACTCAGCCTTGGTCGTAGAATCGGCCACTGTCTCTTGTTTTGAACTCTTCCAACTTACAGCGCCACCGTTCAGGCAAAACACATTGCCAGATTGTGACTTAAAGTCATCCTTATTTGACTAGAAACTAGCATCAGTGTAACCATTTACAATGAGCTCATTCTCTTCTCCATAGACTAAGAAAGCATCCTTAGTCCTTCTTAAGTACTTAAGGATGTTCTTAACTACTATCCAGTGACCTTGACCTTGGTCAGCTTGATACCTACTCACCATGCTTAAAGCATGGGAGACATCAAGCCTCGTACATAACATCGCGTACATGATAGATCCAATAGCTAAAGCATATGGAATCTTAGCCATTTTATCTTTCTCATCTTGTGTTTTAGGACACATGTGCTTTGAGAGATAAATGCCATGAGACATAGGTAAGAATCCTTTCTTGGATTCTTCCATGTTAAACCTTTTCAACACTTTGTCAATATATGTACTTTGACTTAGACCTAGCAGCCTACTCAATCTATCTCTATAGATCTTTATTCTAAGGATATAGGCTGCTTCTCCTAAGTCTTTCATGGAAAAGCAATTCCCTAGCCAAGTTTTGACAGATTGTAGAGCAGGAGTGTCATTTTCTATGATTAGTATGTCATCCACATATAACACTAGGAATATGACAACACTCTCACTAACCTTTTTGTAAACATAAGGTTCATCTTCATTCTTGATGAAGCCAAACTCTTTGACTGTCTCATCAAAATGAATGTTCCAGCTCCGAGAAGCTTGCTTCAATCCATAAATGGATTTATAAAGTTTGCATACCTTATTGGCATTCTCAGGAGTGATAAAACCATTAGGTTGTGTCATATACACATCTTCCGACAAGTTTCCATTAAGGAACGCAGTTTTAACATCCATCTGCCATATCTCATAATCATGGTATGTAGCGATAGCAAGCAAAATCCGAATAGACTTGAGCATTACAACTGGTGAAAAGGTTTCATCATAGTCTATACCATGCCTTTATTTGAAACCTTTGGCCACCAATCGACCTTTATAGGTATGCACGTTACCATCCATGTCAGTCTTCTTTTTGAAGACCCACTTGCACCCTATGGGTTTTACCCCTTCAGGTTGATCAACCAAGGTCCATACTTGGTTTGTATACATGGAGTCTATTTCAGATTTCATGGCTTCAAGCCATTTCTCAGAATCTGGGCCCGTAATTGCTTCTTCGTAGGTGGTAGGCTCATCATTATCCATGAGCAATACGTCGTTGTGCTGAGTGGTGGGAAGGTTAAGCTTCTCAGGCTCTCGACGTATCCTATTAGACCTACGCGGGCCTTGTGTTTCTGGAGCTATTTCCTGTTCCACAACATCTTGTGGGACTTACTCCTGTTCCACTAAAGGTTCAGTGACATTTTGTGGTTCTTGAACCTCTTCAAGTTCTATTTTCTTCCCACTAGTTCTTCTAAAAAGGAAGTCCTTTTCTAGAAAAACACCGTATCGAGCCACAAACACTTTGTGCTCTGTGGGATTATAAAAATAGTATCCTTTTGTCTTTTTAGGATACCCCACAAATATGCATTTATTAGATTTGGGTCCTAATTTGTCTGAGACTTGTCTGTTGACATAAGCCTCACGACCCCAAATCTTTAGAAAAGACATATTAGGCTTTTTTTCAGTCCACATCTAATGTGGTATCTTTTCAACAAATTTAGTAGGAACACGATTTAGTGTGAATGTTGCTGTCTCTAAAGCATAACCCTAAAAGGAGACACGGAGGTCAGTTAGACTCATCATGGATCTAATCATGTCTAACAAGGTCTGATTCCTCCTCTCAGATACACCGTTCCATTGAGGTATACCAAGTGGAGTGAGTTGTGGAACTATTCCACACTCCTTTAGATGATCTGTAAATTCTAGGCTCAAATACTCTCCACCGTGATCCGATCGGAGTGTCTTGATATTCTTGTCTAGCTGGTTTTGTACTTCATTCTTGAATTCTTTGACCTTTTCAAAGGATTCTGACTTGTGTCTCATTAAATAAACATAACCATATCTACTGTAGTCATTAGTAAATGTGATGAAGTATTGGAACCCACTTCTAGCCTGTGTGGTTAATGGACCACATACATCTATATGTATGAGCTCTAATAAACCACTAACCCTTTCACTTGTTCCTGTAAAAGGGGCCTTAGTCATTTTACCAAGCAAACAAGATTCACATACATCATATGATTCAAAATCAAATGAATCTAAGTGTCCGTCTTTGTGAAGCCTAGATATGCATTTCTCGTTTATGTGACCAAGTCTACAATGCCAGAGGAATGTAGGGTTAATCTCATTACCCTTTGACCTCTTGGAATCAACACTGTATATGTGATTATCTAAATCTAGAACATACAATCCATTCATAATGGAAGCATTGCCATAGAAAATATCATTAAAGCAAATGGAACAACTATTGTTCATTATTTTAAAAGAAAAACCTTTCTTGTCCAAACAAGAAATAGAAATAATATTCTTGGCAATTGCTGGAACATAATAATAATTATCAAGTTCTAGAATTAGGCCCGAAGGCAACGACAAATTAAATGTTCCTACAGCTAACACAGCAACCATTGCTCCATTTCCAACTCGTAGGACCACCTCGCCCTTGGCAAGTTTTCTACTCCTTGTTAGTCCCTGCACATTCATGCAAATGTGAGAACCACATCCAGTATCTAATACCCAAGATGAAGAAGTAGACAAATTTATCTCAATCACATATATACTTGAGGTGGAAGTCCCACTTCCTTTCTCTTTCTTCAGTTCCTTAAGGTACACAGTGTAATTTCGCTTCTAATGACCAGTCTTACTGCAATGGAAGCATTTTCCTGTCTTAGCAACTCCACCAGATGGCTTGAGTTTGTTGGCCTTTTCCTTCTTGTTACCCTTGGGCTTGGGCTTACCCTTAGGTTTGCCTTTGCCTTTGGATTTGGTCTTGTCAATCACCATAACAGAAGTAGGCCTTGACTTCTTTAAATCCTGCTTAGCAGTTCTCAACATATTGAGCAATTCTACTAGTGTCTTATCCATACTGTTCATGTTGTAGTGCAACACAAACGAACTATAGCTATCCAATAAGGATTGGAGAATGAGATCAACTGACAACTCTTTATGCATGGTGAAACCCAGTGCTTCCAGCCTCTCAATGTACCTAATCATATTAAGTACATGAGTGTGCACCGGAGCTCCCTCAGCCACCTTGCTCTAGAAGAGTGCCTTAGACACCTCATAATGTTCGTGCCGTACTTGCTCTTGGAACATTTCCTTAAGATGTTCGATCATATCAAATGGTTTCATATTCTCATGTTGCTTCTGGAGTTCAGAACTCATGGAAGCTAACATCAGGCACTGTATGTCAATGGCATCATCCAAATGTTTTTGATAAACCTGCTTATCAGTAGTGGAAGCACTCTGTTGGGGTTGAGCAAGGATAACATGCTCTAAAACATATAACTTCTTTTCTTGAGTGAGGACTATCCTCAAATTTCTGTACCAGTATAAGAAGTTTCCCCCAACCAACTTGTTATCCTTCTCAAGGATAGAACGAAGGGATAAATTGTTGTTTGCCATGATAATTCTACAATCATAAAATATGCAAGTAAGTAACATTGTGATTAAAACCATTCATTATGGTCTTTTAATTAAATGAATTACTCCCACTATTTTCCTCAAGCTAATAGCCTTCACTATCAACTCGGGAAGCCTTTTCGCCTAGACTTCCTAGTGGGCCAAGATCCATATTTGGTCCTATTATGACTTTAGCTGAGCTAATGCATCCAATGAGATTATTTAGGTAGACAACTCTTGTCAATTGCATCTCATGCAACTCCTGCATAGTTGGGGGAACAACTCTTGCTCTAACTCATCATATGGGTTAAAGCCCAACCTATGCCTCTAAATCTTATTAGGTTTGACTAAGCCAATGCCTTAATTTGATTTAGTTAAGTCTGACCCAATACACTTGGAGATAACTATTATCTCATGCAACGTGAATTCCTAAGGTAGGTATGGCCTTGACTGAGCCAAAGTAGCACAATACCGTACAAAGTCTCTTTCACATGCATCATATTGGAAGACATCTTTATTTGTTATCTTTGACTTAATATTTATTTTGAGGGATTTTTTAATTTTATCGTCTCACCTAGCATGCTTTTCTAACATATATATCAACATATATAAGTAAAAGCATAAAATCAAATATGACATGGTTATGGCCTTTCTATTACAAAAGAACCTAGGGATACATTATTTTTCTAAATGCCTTCTCCTCGGTTTCCCTTCAAGCGTCACCTCGGTTCGCCTTGGCTCCGATTCATCTTGGCTCCAAATGTTGTACATTTTACAAGATAATCCTAATTTATCTGTGTAACTATTACATAAATAAATTACAAATAAATCAAGACTCACAGGCCCAATTTAAATTTATTTAAATAAATTACAACCCATGTAAACCTAGGCCCATAACCATGCACCATGCAATCATCCATATCACATAAGAATCAAGCATCAAGCATACATAGCAATATCACATATTAATTTGCATGCTTCCTAATTAAAATCTAATTTTAATTAATCAAATTTTAATTAATTGTGGTTATCAAGGGCTATTTTAATTTAATTTTAATTCTCAAAATTCAATTTGGGCTTAATTGAAATTTTAATCTTATTAAAATCTCAAAACCATTGGATAACTCTTATCCATTTTAAAATATTTTATTTTAAAATAAAAATTTATAAAGATAACTCATTTTGAAATTTTAATCTCATAAAATCTCAAAAGTATTGGTTAACTCTTATCCAATTTAAGATAAAAAATATTTTATTTTAAAATAAAATTTTATCAAGATAATTCTTTTTGAAATTTTAATCTCATTAAAATCTCAAAATTATTGGATAACTGTTATCCAATTTAATACAGGATATATTTTATTTTAAAACAATTTTATCAAGATAATGTTTTTGAAATTTTAATCTTATTAAAATCTCAAAAACCACTGGATAACTCTTATCCAATTTTATTTTTAAAAATATCTTTCTTTAAAATATATTTAATTTAAAACTCTTATCAAGATAACTTTTATCCTAATTTATTTTATATATTTTAAATAAAATAATAACAAGTATTAATTTTTTTTGCAAGGGTTTGTGCCAAACAATTTTGACAACCTTTTTAATTACAAGTCTGAAAAGAATTCTAACATGTAACTTTTAATTCAACAAATCCCTAGGGGGTTTATTTAAATCTATAATTGTCTTACAATTATTTTAGGTTGCCCAAACGAATTTTAAAAATTAAAATCAAATCTGTAACAACTTATAATAAAACAGCATCACCGCGAATCGAATTCGCTATCGCGAAAGCCATTTGCACACTAGCTCGAATACCACTGTAAGGTTTTGTGGTCTCGGTTTATCATATCATACACGAAAATAAGCAGCGGATTAAAAAACAGCAAAACCAAAATCACCAGGATCATGCAACAAGATTAATTTCGGGATAGAATCTAACATTTTGGTGTACTCGTGTAGGAATGTTCGACTTTTGAATATGGCAGCCCATGAACAGCCCTTGATTTATCGTTAACTCAAAACTCCTAGCTGAGAGAAGCCTTCTAACGGTATCTACACGAGTATGACGCAAAACAAGACCTTTGCCTGAGACAAGATGTGATCAGAAGCAAAGGGATGAGGAAGGGAATTGTTTTCTGAGAGTGCTAGCTCAAAGAGGCAGAACGATTATAAAAATTCTTCTGTCTAACTTTTAGACTTAATGTTATTTTTATAGTGCCTCTTAACAAACCCTAAAAAGTTAGCCTTAATCCAACTAAATTGAGTCTTTTGGGCCTTTTAAAATAACTTAATTCAAATCCAATTGATTGTAGGGCATACTCTAACATTACCAACTGAAGTTTTTGTTGATAGAGCGGGCATTTTCTCCTCCGGTTTGGCTGGTTGCGGTGGCGTTCTCTGGGATGATTCTGGATTGGTTCTTGGTGTATTCTATAATCCTATTGGTCAGCAACGTCCTTCATTTTCTGCTTCCGCTGAATTGTTTGCTATCAAAGATGCCCTCTCAATGTTTGTTTCTTCTCCTTGGATTTATACCAAAACTCTTGTGATTGAATCAGACTCAAAATCAACAATTAGTTGGATCTAGAATTTTGTTCACCGTCCCTGGGAGGAGTGGAAAATTCTTAATGATATCGATTACCTTAGAGAATCGATTGGTTAGGTAAAGTTTGTTCATATTCTCAGGGAGGCTAATTTATTTGCATGTTCTCTTGCAAAATTGGGTTTCACTAGTAGCCTTTTGGTTTTTGCCTGGTTTTAAAGTTTCCTGTTCTTGCGAATAGACCTTTGTAGCCTCATGAGCTGTTATAATTGTATTATCTTTGCAGCTTCTGCTGCTCATTTTGAATGAAAATTTTTTACTTTGGCTGAGCAAAAAAAATGGCTAATTTTCTTTACAATCCAATCATTCTATTTGTTTGTGCATTAAACAAAAGGTAGAATAATAGTGCTATCATATTCTTCATTTTATGCATCAAACATAAGTTTCTGTCATAACATGAAAAAAGTACTTCAAATTTTGAAAATGGACGCTGAAATGTCAATGTTTGTCTCTTTGACTAAGTCTTATTCAATCCTGTTTTAAATGCTTGACAAAATGGCACTGCGAAGGCATGCCGGGACAATGAAAACGAAGCTTGGATGACTTTGTAGTTTGTATATATGTTCATCCAGAGCGACTGCCTTACCCCTTTGGCGCCGGCAGCTAAAGATGAAAAACATTCAAAGTCTCTTATTACGAATAAAACTGCATGTCCTCATCTAATAGCTGATCTTGTACTTTTTATCTTCTGATTTTATCAGGATGATTATCATTAATAAATTCTTTGGCTTATCAAAAATAGTCTAATAGCTAAAACCAGGCAGAGGTAAAGCGTAAATAGATAGTTAGAAAAGAAAGCACTCTAGAAATAGTTCAATTTCATTTTCAGTAGCAAAAGGCAAAAAATTGAGAAAAATGTCAATTTTCATTCTGCTTTCGAGGCTTTTTTACTGCTACAACATCGATATTATTGACATGCTTGATTAACATATTGGAAATTTTTAGTACAGAACAACTACATAAGTTTCTAATTAAGCTCTCAAACAAATTGCCATGGCTATGACGTAAATAGATTAGGTAAAGAACAAGCTCATAGGACAAATATTGATTCATTCTTTAAGCTTCTCTATTTTGTTTGGTGTATAGGATATATATATATATATATATAGGAGAATTATTTAATTGATAGGTCCCAGTCAGTAGCCAAGTAAATAGCCAAGAAAAAATAAAAGAACTTGTTCTACTTGGGGCGAGAACTTTACCACAGATTTTCTTAATGGATAAATTCCTTCTCTACAACCAAGAATGATAGTGGTTTAAATACAGAAATAATAACGTCCTTAGCCTAAAATCACGTTGCCACAACAGCAACATGGCCATGATATCTAACCAAATCATGCCAAATATTATTTGCAGAAAATCAAGGAAATAAACAACCAGCTACTTATTTAATTTGACTCTTTTCCCACGACCATGCAATCAAGCCAAGTATCTCGGGTTTAGCTTAGAAGTCCTCCTCAACCTGCGAGTCCTATCAATACCCTCCTCTGCCAGAACGAGCTTGTCTTCAAGCTCAAAGGTAGGAAATTGCTGCTGCAACAAAGCCGTTGTTTCCCATGTGGCTTCCTCCTCGGGCAGGTGTTTCCAACTCACTAAATGTTCAGTGACGAATGCACCATTTCTTTTAACCCAACGTTGATCTAGCACTTTGTGTGGCTCCAACGCAAGATTTCCTTCATCTGATACAGGTGGGACATCGTTAGAAGTTTCGGTTTGAGTGCCTGTATACTTCTTTAAAAGGGAGACATGAAATGTTGGATGGATCCTTGTTGAGGTTGGCAATTGCAACTCATAAGCGAGTGCTCCTATCTTTCGCACACAGGATAAGGGCCAAAGTACCTTGCTGCCAATTTTTGTTGTGCCCGTTTGAACACACTTTGCTGCCTGTAAGGATGTAATTTAAGTAAGACCAAGTCCCCTATCTCAAAGGATAGATCCTTACGTTTTGTATCTACCGTTTGCTTCATTCGATTATTAGCTTGCTCCAAATTGACCTTGAGTCGCTTTAATAGTTCTTCCCTGTGAGATAATATCTGTTCCACTTCATGTACTTGGGTTGTTCCCTCGGTATAACCAGGAATGGTTGGGGGCAAGCGACCATAGAGTGCTTCAAATGGTGTCATCTTTGTTGAAGCATGAAAAGTCGTATTGTACCAATATTTCGCCCAAGAAAGGTACCGACTCCAAAGGCGAGGCCATTGATGCACAAAACATCGAAGATATTGTTCCAAATAGCGATTTGTAACTTCCGTTTAACAGTCGGTTTGTGGGTGGTAGGAAGAACTTGGCTTAAGCTTTGACCCTGATAATCTGAAAAATTCTTGCCAGAATTGGCTCATGAAGATTGGGTCTATATCGCTCACAATGGACCGTGGCATCCCATGCAGTTTGATGATGTTGTCCACAAATTATTCAGCTACAATCTTTGCTGTGAAGGGATGAGAAAGTGGTATGAAATGGGCAGACTTACTTAAACGGTCCACTACAACCAGTATGGTGTCTTTGCCTCCTGACTTTGGCAAGCCTTCGATGAAGTCTATCGAGATATCCTCCCATATTTGGTTTGGAACAGGTAACGGTTGTAAGAGACCTGCTGGTGGTGAGCAATCAGCTTTGACCCGTTGGCAAACTTCACAATGATGAATATATTCTTGCATCGACTGAAACATGTTGATCCAATGAAATTGCTGTCTCAGCCTTTTGTATGTGCGAAGTACCCCGGAATGTCCACCAATGTTGGAGCTATGGACCTTATACAATATGCGAGCTCGAAGTGCAGGGTCAGCAGGAACCACTACTCGTCCTTTGTAAATCAACAAATCATCCCTCCATGTAAAATTAATAAAATGGCCATTTTCCATTTGTTTTTTAATTCCCTGGACATACTCATCCTCCTTGGATTTGTTCCTGATTTCATCCCAAATTTGCATATTAGATATATAAATTGAACAAAGGATAGGGCTGTCACCTCGTCTCGATAACGCATCAGCCGCTCCATTTTCTTTCCCAGGGCGATAAAGTATTTCATAATCATACCCCAATATCTTAGCCACCCATTTTTGCTGCTCTAGTGTTGCAACCTTTTGCTCCAAGAAAAATTTAAGGCTGCGTTGATCGGTTTTGATAAAGAACTTTCGCCCCAACACATATGGCCTCTATAATCGAACAGCTTCTACAATTGCTAGCATCTCTCTTGCATAGATTGACCATGATTTGTTGGTGACCCCCAAGGCTCGACTCATGAAAGCAATTGGTCTGTTTTGTTGAGTTAATACTGCACCAATCCCCTCGCCTGAAGCGTCTGTCTCGATAGTAAATGGCTCGGTGAAGTTGGGCGTGGCCAAAATCAGTGTAGTTGTCATGGCTTGTTTGAGGGCATGAAAGGCTTTCTCTGCTTCTTCACTCCATTTAAAATTCCCCTTTTTTAACAGGTTGGTTAATGGTCGTGCAATCTCACCATAGCCTTTCACAAATTTACGGTAGTAACCCGTAATTCCTAAGAAGCCGCAAAGCTCAGTGATGTTGGAAGGTCTTGGCCATGCTAGCATTGCTTCAATTTTCTTGTGGTCTACCTTCACACCATTTGGGGTAACAATGTGGCCAAGATACTCGAGCTCTTGCTTGCCAAAGCTACTTTTGTTCAGCTTTGCAAAGAACTTGTGTTGTTGAAGGATGGCCAACGTTGTGCGTAAATGTTCCAAGTGAAGCTCCCATGTAGGACTGTAGACCAAAATGTCGTCAAAGAAAACAAGAATAAATTTTCTTAAATGAGAACAAAAAATTTCATTCATCACCGATTGGAAGGTTGAGGGTGCGTTGCACAATCCAAAGGGCATCACCATATACTCATAGTGTCCGTTGTGGGTCCGAAAAGCCGTTTTGTGCACATCAGCTGGTTGCACTCTAATTTGATGGTACCCCGCCCTTAGATCAAGTTTGGAAAAATATGCCGCACCATATAGTTCATCTAGCATGTCCTCAATGGTTGGGATGGGGAAACGATCTTTGATAGTCACCATGTTAAGAGCCCGGTAATCTGTACAAAATCTCCATGTGCCGTCTTTTTTCTTCACAAGCAACGCCGGTGAAGAGAAAGGACTTGTGCTTGGTCTGATTAAACCCGATTGCAACATCTCATTCACTTGTTTCTCAATTTCTTCCTTTTGAAAATGGGCATATCGATATGGTCGAACGTTGACAGCTTCTGTTCCTTCCTTCAAATTAATGGCATGCTCAATTTCCCTTCTTGGTGGTAAGCCGTCGGGCTCCTAGAAAATATTTTGGAATTTTCTGAGCAGTGCTTGCAAGTCTAGTGGGATGGCTTCACCATGGCTTAGTTCCATGGCCTGAGGGTATATCATGAACATCATTTGCTGCTGCCGCACTTCTTTAGTCAGCCCATGCAGTGACTTTGTTTGAATGGTCTGTGCTTTAATGCCCTGCAAACATTTCTTTGTTGCTTCCCACTTAAAGGTCATGGTTAGTTCCTTCCAATCACAACTAACAGTTCCCAATAATGCAAGCCATTGTATACCCAATACCAAATCGACTCCATATAAAGGTATAGCAAAGAAGTCAATTAAAAATTTGGTACTTTGTAAATCAACCGCAATCTGTTCAAATTTTCCTTCACACTTCAGCTGCTCCCCATTTTCCACCTGCACCTTAAAAGATTTGGTCGGCTGTACACTCAAACATAGTTGATCTGCCACCTTCTCATTGATGAAGTTATGTGTGGACCCGGTATCAATGAGTGCAACCAGGTCAGTGGAGCCAATCCTCACCATAACTCGCATGGTTTTTGGAGCCGTCCACCCGGTTAAAGCATGCAATGTTATCCCCGGTTCTACATCTTCTATACAGGCTTCTTCCCATTCATTGGCTGTGTTCTCGCTCTCATCACCCTCTTGCCCTTCTAGCAACAATAATTGTGACCCTTTGCATTTGTGCCTCATGGTGAATTTCTCGTCACATGAAAAACATAATCCTTGAGCTCTTTTCTTTTGCATCTCTTCCCATGTCAATCTTTTGGCCGCTTGATTTCTTATGGATGAACCAGCCCCAAAATTTGAAGCTCGATTAGCCATATTTGAGAAGGTCTTCCTCACTTTTTGCAACTGTTCATCCCTCATTCTCGCCATTCCGAAAGCATCTTTGATAGTCTTGGGTTTGAATAGCCGAATACCATCAGCAATCTCAGGTTTTAAACCGCCCATGAATGTGCCTACCAGTGCTTTTTGTGTCCACCCTCTCATGCGGTTGCCCAAACGATCAAATTCCCGCTGATAGTCCCTCAATGAACCAACCTGTTTGATGCGAGATAATGCCTCATCAAAGTCCTCAGCTTCTGTTGGCCCGAACCTGGTCCGAACCTCATCCTCAAAATCACTCCACGTGATGTCTTTCCCTTCCTCTTGGAGAGCCTTCTTAAGCCATTGCCACCATTGATTAGCATCACCTTCAAGGTGAAAGGTAGCTAACCACACCTTATCTCCCTCATCGATGCTCTGGAATTCACAAAACTGATTGACTCGATCGAGCCACACTGCAGGATCATCTCCTGAAAACTTAGGGAATTCGAGTTTGGTGAATTTAGATAGAAATGGCTTGCTGTTCTCACAGAAATCCCTTTTGGGACGAGATTGGATTTCATGACTAGTGGCACCGGGTGATCCCTGGCTTGACATGATTGTCTCTGTGAGCTTTAGAATTGTTCCCTCCAGCTGATCAATTTTAGAATTCATTCCTAACTCGATTTTCTACATTCCATCATGAATGCCACTCAATTCCCTCTCCAATGCCTCAATTCTGTCTTTGTTAGTCGCCATAAACCTGAGCTCCTGATACCAATGATAGGTCCCAGTCAGTAGCCAAGTAAATAGCCAAGAAAAAATAAAAGAACTTGTTCTACTTGGGGCGAGAACTTTACCACAGATTTTCTTAATGGATAAATTCCTTCTCTACAACCAAGAATGATAGTGGTTTAAATACAGAAATAATAACGTCCTTAGCCTAAAATCACATTGCCACAACAGCAACATGGCCATGATATCTAACCAAATCATGCCAAATATTATTTGCAGAAAATCAAGGAAATAAACAACCAGCTACTTATTTAATTTGACTCCTTTCCCAAGACCATGCAATCAAGCCAAGTATCTCGGGTTTGGCTTAGGAGTCCTCCTCAACCTGCGAGTCCTATCATTAATACACCTTTAGCAAAGTTTTTTAACTCCATAAGTATAGTTAAGATGATGACACATATCTTATTTTATTTATTTATTATTTTTTAAATATTTTTAGAGGATATGTGTCATTATCCTAATTCTACTGACGTTGTATTGATATTAATCCATATATATAAATATATATATATAATATGCAAGCCTGATATGAGGAAAATCTGATCTACCATGCATAATTTGTACGTTGAAGAAAGTTAAATCCATAATTCATATGATTATTAAGTTGCATGATTATTTAATCCCAAGGCAAAAATGAAGTTAAGAGTTGCATATCCAACTCCAAGGTACTTCTCAAGGTTTATTAGTTAATGAGCGAAAGAAAAATGTATCACAATCCAACTAATATGTCTTCTCTTTTCTGTTGCATGCTGTTGTTATTGTGCGAAATCATGGGTGCGAATGTCTATATGTTATTCTATTAAAATATTGTCAAATTTTACTATTAATTAACATTTTGCTAATACTATTTTAAACAACATTGATAGGCAAGCATCGTGCGGGTATTCACTCTCCCACAATCAATTTCAAGAAAATATATGTGACAACTGCGAATGTCACTTTTCGGTAAAAAAAATAAATGTATTTTTGGAGTAAATCAAGGATTTAGAATTGTTGTTGCACAAAACAACAATAAAGGTATGCTGGCATGCTGTTCGTACTCTGTCTCCACGTGCTTCCAATAAGCTTCTGTAAAATAAGAAAAGTCAGAGGGACGCAGGAGTGGTTCCCTGCGTAGGCACTTCGATGCTTAAGTCAGTCACAAGTTCTTTAGTATTAGGAAGCGTAAAAGCCAATAGTCAAAATTAAAGAATAGAATTATATATGGGGCCTATTTATAGGCGAATATTCTAGTTTAATTACCTGGGGGTGATCATGTCCTTTTACTAGGAGTTTGTTTCCAAGTAGAACACAGATTTCTCAAATCCCAGAAGTAGAAGCAGCCTGTTGCCGGCGAGAGACTTAGAAGTATAACATGCTGTTGGCGGTAGACGTCTGTCACTAGCAGAAGCTTGGAAAAGCACAACGTGTCAATCGACGGATGACAGGAGGTTGGCGCAGGGAGTCTATTGCCTGTGACAAATACCCTGTCGCAAGCTGTGCCCTCCCTCGCTGTAGGCCACGTGGCCCAATTGTCCTTTGCCACGTGGAGATTTCTGACAATTTTGGGCCTAGCCCAATGTAGATAGATTTTGCCCTATCAATTGCTCCCCAGTCTCTTGTTGGATTTTTCCAACCAAGAGAGTATAAATATGTGTTTTTGAGCCCTAGCCCAATGTGAATAGTTTTCTGATTTTTGTGATTTTCTCTGATATTTTTTGTAGGTGAAAAAGCTCTACTCTGCGGGAGACGTGATCAGGCGCGACGTTTGGCATTCCCTGTCGCAACTATATAAACCGCTGGGGTTCGACGAAAGAGCGTACGAAAACCTCTGAGCAACAGTCTGTCACCTTTTTTCAGCTCTCTCGCCAAAAGAGTCTGTCACCAAAAAGAGTCTTTCGTTTTCACACTAGGAGTCTCTCGCTTATCGCAGTGACAGTAAGTATACACCTATCGCCTTACTTATCACCACTCGCAACTAGTTTTAGGTCTCTCACAGGTGTCTTAGTCTTTCGCGTAGAGTTTTAGGTCTCCCGCAAGTGTCTTGCCCAGTAGGTCTGTCGCCCATTTTTGGTTTTTCATTGTTTCTTTTACCATGTCTTCGCAACGTCCCGGTAAATCACTTAGAAGGGGCGGTGTTGAATGCGCACTGACGAATGCGGACTTAGAGGATTTCAACACTCGTTTTCCCCTTCCTTTCGATTATAGTTATAGACTTCCAGTCAGTGGGGAAGTTACGCCTGACCAAGTTAGAAGTGGCGTAGCAGTGCATAAAGCGTCCTTACTTTTCAGTTTTCGTTTTCCGTTGCCAGAGTTTGGTCTAGCGTTTCTTAGGTACAAAGACATAGTTCCTTGTCAACTTCATCCTCACTCTTGGGCTCAAATAGTAAGATTTTCGGTGGTGTGTCATAGCTTAGGTATTGTTCCTATCGTTCCCATCTTGAGTGCCTTTTTTAGAGTCCTTGGTCTGAAAGGATTGATAACATTTTCTCTCCAGAGGTTAAAGGTTGATGAATTTCCCAATAACAAAATTTTTTTGGACCTTCCTAATAAACTGCGCGGTTTTGAGAGCGAGTGGGTTGTTGTCGAAATTTCAAGTGATTTGCGAATTCGCACCACATGGAATCATGATACAAGCGACCATTCGAAGCGCTTGGAAAGATTTAGGGTAGAATCCTTAAGGGACCATTTTAGTGAGCCTATACTGTGAATTTGTTCTACTGGGGAACGTAATTTATTTTCCCTTTTAAACCCAGAGAATATTACAGCAGCCGGTTGGGGAGTAAGTTGAGCCATTTTCTGGGACTTATGATACTCCATCTAACTTCCCTACTAGCTCACGCATGTCCGATGCTGGCCCTAGCCAACTGCTCAGGGTTCCTATAGCCGAGACCTCTAACCCTTTAGGTCACCTTGTAGACGAATCTTCTCCAGATTCGAGAGACGAGACACTTGAGGTTATGGGTGCCAGTAGTCCATTCGAGGAGGATCTTGAATGGACTCAGGGCAACACCTTTGGGAGCCCTTTCGTTGACTTCCCGGCAGATCCGAATTTGGATAACTTAGAGGATCTTGGTCATATTCTAGGTTTCTATTTTTCTTTACTTTATATATCTGTGTGCGTGGCATTTTGGATTTTAGATTTGCTGATTATTTCTCCTTGTTTTATGCAAATATGAACTTTCATAATGCTTTGCGCAGAAGGGAAGCCAATGCTTCTGCCAGAAAGGCTCTTCCTTCTCAACAGCAGTTGGTTGGAGCTTCCGCTTCCGGACGTCCTCATGCTCCTACTCCTCCTCCTCCGGCTAGCGTTGGGCCTAGTCGCCCTGCGCAAGAGGTCGGGAGAAACAAGAGAAAGAGACCTCTTATCCGTGATCGTAGCTCAAACGATCAAGAAAGCTCTGGGTCTCAGAGGAGTGAATCAGCCTGCCAAGAAGGTGGTTCCCATGCTGTCGAGGATAGGTCGGCTCCTCGCCAACCTAGGCGTAAATACAGGAAGAAGTTGATCATTGAAGCCTCGATGCCTATGAGACCAATCTTGCCTAATGTAGCTAATCCTACCGTGAGGCGCTATGTAGTTGATAGCGGGGTCGCCGTAGATGGAGAGGACTTCCAGACCTATCTTGGAGTGAACGAAAATGATAGCATTGAGGAGATCGGGATAGCGTCTCGTCTGGCGTGGAGCACCATCTTTTCCCATGACAAGGTGGGGCTCTTTACAAACCTTGCAGAAGCTGAGGACACTTTTGACTATCTCGCGATGAAGGTGAGAGCGCCGTGCTTATTTGGTAATTATATTCCTCTTTTTTCCACCTCTTCCATCAAGTTTTTGAGTTACTTCTATTTTTTGTTTTATCAGATGGCTAAGCAAATTGCGGCTGTTAATGCTCGTCATAGGGCTCTTAGGGAGAAAGCTGACAAAGACATTAGTGAGCTCCGAGAGGCAAAAATGGCGCTTCAGAATGAGGTTGTTCAGCTTCGTCCATATGCTGGTAGGGTTGAGGAATATTCTTCAACTTGACTTATAGAAAAGCCTAGTAGTCTTTAACTTGACCCACATCAATTGCTCCCCACTCTTTCTCAGGGTTACCCTGTGAAAGAGTATATAAAGGATGGGCTTTTCAAATTCTTTTGCTACCCTCTTTCTGGGATTATCACAAGAGTTTTTTCATCTTCATTTGAGGGCTCAACTAGTGGACTTTACCATTATTTGTAATAGAAACGACATCGTGTCATCATTTCTTCTGTCAAGTGCCTTTTTTCAGGACACTACCGGGATATGTTTTTCTCCTCTGAGCTAAATGCGGGCTCAGCCTAGCAAAAGAAAAAAGTGAAATAAAAGGGTAACTTAAGAGCGAAAGCTTTGGAGTTAAAACTAAGGTCGTCTTCTGTTTAGTTCCAGTTGTCATAGTCTACGCCAGGATTTTGATAATGACATATAAATACATGATAATAGATTACGATTATTATTGAGTGTTGATTAAGATATTTTTTGACGACGGAGATTAACCTATGGAAGATGATTGTCTCGTTGTTTTTTTTTTTGGGCCAAAGGTTTCTTCTCTGACAATCTTCACATGGAGTGAAAGACGACAAAGAAACAGCATTAGATACGGCAAGAGGATGGCTCGCCTGAGCAACAGCTAAAGTGGGCAAGCAATGATCCCTGCACACGACATCCCCCTTTAGGCGAGAAAAGTCTCCCGCATGCAAACGGTGAGAGAGGGGCTCCTGAGCTCGTCATCCCCTTTGTCGAAAGAGTGGCATGCGCGGCAAGTGCCCTGATAGAACAATGTATGCGTGCAAACAAAGCCTAACTAGAAATGCTTGTTTGGGGATGGTGAACAAAGGACTGTTACTTTGGCTCACGTCGGGAGTGGAATGTAGGTGAGCAGGACCATGCGACAGGACCCTTTGGTGAGAGATAGCAACTCGTGCATGTAAAGGAGGTAGGGTGCCGCACGAAAAGCACACGCAAGCGTGAATGTGGCGAGCATGTTGCATACGCAGGCCTTCAATGAGAGATAGTGGCTCGCCTATCGACAACCAGAACAAGCGAGCACAGTTAAACGCGACACGAGTTTTGGCAAAAGAGTAAGCCACGATGGCGAGCACCGCACATACACGATAGTCTTGGGCAGTAAAGAGACGATGGCAAGCATGGCTTGTAGAGTAAAAGATCGAAAAAACAACTAACGTATAGTAGACATTGCCGCAACAAAAGGGCTTCTGCCACAACAGGTCAATCCACCGTACGCAAGGCGGTAGTGCAAATACACGAGTACTGATCCCAAGCTGCATGCTTGCCTAATAGGTAAGAGGTAATGGTGAGCACATTTGACAGGTTATATTGCGATAAAGCGGTTCATCCTATGCAATAGCCATGCAGGCAAGAAAAAGTCGCACAACAGGCATTCTAGGGGAGCGAATGGCTCCCGTGAGCCCAGCGTCCCGCACATAAGGCGTGAAGCAATGCTGACGATTGAGTGGCATGTGGCGATTGCATGACCAACGCCATAGCCCAGCCTCCGTAGCAAGGCTCACTTAGGAAAACACTTGCCAACGTATAAGAAGCAATCTAGATGGACAAGCAAAGAACAAGTTAAAGGGTTTGGCAGAGATGCGCACACAATGCTAGATGAGCTCGCCCAGGAAAGGAAAAAGCTGGACGAAGAGCTCAAAACGAGCGACCGTAAGTCCAGGGAAGCTTTATTGGATGAGTCCCAACCAAAGACCTCGGGGAACATGCCAAAACTTTAAAGGCCAGCTCGTGCTCGCTCGGGTGCGTAAAAACATAGACAAGAGGCTGAAACTGGGCAAGGCACAAAAGGTCAGACGAGCCAGTGGCCACTATGCGAGTATGGTTGTGGGTGGCGAGCAAGAATACGACCATCCTAAGAACCAGGCGAGCAAGCCCTTGTCGACCGAGACAGGAACTTATTTAGGAAAGAGAACTCTATGGGCACGCCATTCAGAGTGACCAAAGCGAGAAAGGATTAGGTGACTCTGTACATCATCAGGTGCACGCTCATGTAATGAAGGAATCGAGCGAGGACGTGCTCTACCAAACAATGAGAACTCCGGTTTGCAAACGAGACTTTGGCGAGCCCAGTCGCAAAAGCTCTCCATGAACACAGCAGAGCTCGATTGGTGATCTGGCTGAACGCCCAGCAAAGAAGAAATCAGGATAGCAAGCACATTTCAAATGGGACAAGCTCTCCACTTTGATAAAATGACAGCGAAGAAAATTAGGTGAACATAGCACCTATAGGCAAGATTCCCCTGTTAGCACAATGCAGGCAAGTAAATAACACCTGAGTCATGCCTTTTGGCAATGGCTAGCAACGCTGGCAAGCACGGAATCCAAACTACTGGTTCACCCATTAGAAAAAACTTTGGCGAGCACATTTAAATTTGACGATCCAAGCGCACGCCCAAGTGCGGGATCTGAGCGGAATGATCTAGAATCTTCTAGACCTGCTGCGCGTACTAATTCGACAGAATGTCCAAAAGCTTCCTTCGGTCACAGAAGCTTTCAAAAACTGCTCTAGCAACCATCTAGAAGTGGCTTAGGAGCCACACACTTGGCATATTGACAACCATACATGTGAAAGAGGGTTTGTCTATATAAAGGGTGTGTCAGCTTCGTGATTCCGTTAAGCAAGACAAGGATGTACCAGCTTAGGGTGTCGAGATCAAAGCTGTGTCTCCCTTGTAAGCCTCTATACATAGCATTCTTGAGTATCAATACAAGTGAGTGCTTGGCACAACGGAAATTGCAAACACACTCAAGCAGGGACATACGGGTGGTAACCAGATTTGAGGTACTCTCATATGATGTTTTCGATCTTCTTGTCCACTCTAACAATTGTGATTGATTTAGGCAAGTGTTCGAGGCAGGCACTAGCCACTGTTGTGTAAGGCAGCAAGCCAGGGAGAGCTTGGTTTGATCGAAAACAACTTGTGGTAAGCTCGTGAAGGTAGATTGCTGGTACCGAGGCACAACTTAGTGCACAACCTATGGTTGACAGTAGAACATCCCAGCACTCGTACTTTACAGATTTTTCAAAGACAAAGACTTGGAATGGTACTGGTGGTAAACATTTGCTATTATTGTTTTAACATTTGCTGCAATTATATTGTTACTTACTCCATTTAATTGAAAATACTACATTATGAAACAAAAGGCTAGTTATTTTTATCTGTACTATGATAATCCTCCATGTTTGATAGACATGTTGCAGGAATAGAAGAAGAAAAAATGGAAGCTGGCCAAAGAGATGGGCACAAATAAGTCTCTAAGCGAAAAATAAGTGAGAGGGGCAAAAATAAGACCCTAAGAGAGAAGAAGACGCGAGACGGGCACAAATAAGTCCCTAAGCGAAAAATGCGCGAGACGGGCAAAAATAAGACCCTAAGCGAGAAGAAGACACGAGACGGACACAAATAAGTTCCTAAGTGAAAAATGAGCGAGACAGGCAAAAATAAAACCCTAAGCGAGAAGAAGACGCGAGATGGGCACAAATAAGTCCCTAAGCGAAAAATACGCGAGACAGGCAAAAATAAGACCCTAAGCGAGAAGAAAACGCGAGACGGGCACAAATAAGTCTCTAAGCGAAAAATGCATGAGACGGGCAAAAATAAGACCCTAAGCGAGCAAATGAAAAGTCCCTAAGCATAAAAGGATGCGAGACGGGCCAACCAATAGCCTGAGCACATAGTATACAAGCTGCGAGGTATGTTACAAGGTATGCTACAATTTTATCATATTTTATGTTGGCATTTCGGATATAAACAATGTTATATTCTTATGATGTTATATTCTTATCAATTCTATAAAGTCCCTAAGCACAAAAGGGTGCGAGAAGGGTAAATTCGAAAGTCCCTAAGCGAAAAATGAGCCAAACGGGCAAAAATAAGACCCTAAGGGAGAAGAATACGCGAGACGGGCACAAATAAGTCCCTAAGCGAAAAATGTGCGAGACGGGCAAAAATAAGACCCTAAGCGAGAAGAATACGCGAGGCGGGCACAAATAAGTCCCTAAGCGAAAAATGCGCTAGACGGGCAAAAATAAGACCCTAAGCGAGAAGATACAAGACGAGCACAAATAAGTCCCTAAACGAAAAATGCGCGAGACGGGCAAAAATAAGACCCTAAGTAAGAAGATAGAAGATGGGCACAAATAAGTCCCTAAGCGAAAAATGCGCGAGACAGGCAAAAATAAGTCCCTAAGCGAGAAAATCAAAAGTCCGTAAGCGAAAAATGCGTGAGACGGGCAAATTAAAGGTCTTTAGAGATGCAGAACGTAAAGCATGTTACGAGGTACGTTACAATATATATGTGCTACAATTGATTCAAAATATATATATTTTGTGATTGACTTATCAAATCTAACAAGTCCTTAAGCGAAAAAAGAGCGAGATAGGCACAAATGCTCGAGAAAAAGTTCATCTTTGAACAGAAACAATAACACTGTCTCAAAGCAGAACTTGGGGAGCAATATGGTGTAAAGGTACGCTTTATGCCGTAAAAATAGAATTATTCGATATTTCTAACGCTTTAATGCTGTTCTTTAGAGTTTTGTGATGTAACAGTTATGAATACGAAATATTCATTCAAAGAAAAGAAGAAAAAGCTACAAAAGGCAATTGTACTTTTCATTAAGAATGAATCTTTACATTGAGTTAACAAACAAAATGAAATACAAAATATCCTAATCTATGGTGAGGACCAAGTCAGCCGGCTGAGAAGATGCCGCATCAGCACCAGAGCCTTCAACAACCGGAGGATCAAGAATTTGAGGAGCCTGAGGATCAGGAACTTGAGGAGTCGAAGAATCAGGGTCCTGGGGAGCCGAAGAAGCCATCCTAGAAGAGGGAGCATCACCTGAAGGCCTAACCACAGCCGCAAAGTCTGGCACGAGATCAACGGCTGCAGAATCAGAAATTTAGAACTCATTGCCGTCTAACCCTAGCAATGCCTCGATAGACTCAAGTTGATAGCCTGCCTCGATAGGATCAAGCTTCAACCAATCAGGAGCATGCCAAGCACAAATTGCATCTGATGAAACCAATTAAGAACATATGCATCCTCTTGTGGCATTTCTTGACGATGCATCCCCATGGCTTCAACCCAGATTTGGTTTTCTTCCTCTTGGCTAATAGAAGGTTTTGGTGGCTCTGCAATCTTGTAATTTCTCCTTATAGCTCTTGGTTTCGGTCAACTAAGACCTTGAATTTGAAAAGAAGGGTGGTTTATTCCACTTGAGAATCATTTATCTCAGAGGAGAAAAACATATCCCGGTAGTGTCCTGAAAAAGGCACTTAATAGAAGAAATGATGACACGATGTCGTTTCTGTTACAAATAATGATGAAGTCCACTAGTTGAGCCCTCAAATGAAGATGAAAAAACTCTTGTGATAATCCCAGAAAGAGGGTAGCAAAAGAATTTGAAAAGCTTATCCTTTATATACTCTTTCACAAGGTAAACCCTGAGAAAGAGTGGGAAGCAATTGATATGGGTCAGGTTAAAGACTACTGGGCTTTTCTATAAGTCAAGCTGAAGAACATTGGGCCAAATGATAATCTAAGACCAAGAAGAAAGAGGACTCAGAAGGCCCATAAATGATCCATTAAATGACCATTTAAGCTGTGGGTCATAAAGGTAATTACATGCAATCTAACTCCTATAAATAGGTCACAGGTATCATCTTTAAACCCGAAGCTCTATTTACCTACTAAGAGGCTACCAAAACCCTGTCTGACTGAAGCATTGGAGTGCACGCACAGGGGAAAACCCCTATGCCCCTTGATGGTTTTCTTTCTTGCAGAGTTCTTGGAGACAGACTAACGCGAAGATCGAGGATCTGACGTCAACAACCAATCATTGTTGTTTCGAACGACAATAAGAATTATGAAAATCAAAAAAATCATGAGAGTTAAATAGATAAAGTGGATTGATATTTTAAGAATTTTAATTGAATAGGGATATAAAAGATTTAATTCCTACATTGGATACCTTGCAGAAAATTTCATGACCAATCATTATAATTCTTGATCAAAGAATCCAAATTATAAATTGTAAAATTTTTTGGAGAAATATCTTTCAAACTATATAAGGCTCACATTCTAATTGATTATGGATCAATACTAAAAAATTTGTGAAGTTATCCTATGTGCAGTAAATTCTGCCTACCAACCAATGGGCAAAGAGTTGAGTATAATTCTTGGTAGGAAACTCCTATTAAGGTGATTCAAAATCCGTTAAAATACTAACTTAAATATCTTTTTAATCATATAAGGCTCATGTTTTAATTCATTATGAATTAATACCAATAAATTTCTAAGTCACGTCACATGCAGGAATTTTACAAATGAGGAATTGGTAAAAAGTTAAGCATAATTTTTAATAGAGAACTCCGATTGAAGTGATTTAAATTGCTTTGGAAAGTTAACTTGAAGACCTTTTCAACCATATATGGCTCATATTTTAATTCATTGTAGATTCATCTCGGTGAATTTTTAAAGTTCAATTATAAGTGTAATAAAGTAAAAAAAAAGTGAGTTAAGGTCATGGAAAATGAATTGAGGATTTATCATGGATGATTACCATATGTCATTAATTAGTAGGGAAATGAGTACATTTAATTTAAGTTATATTATGTAAATTAACCATATAAAAATTATAACTGCAATTGAAATAAATTCCATCTCCGTACCAACTGTATAAGACATATTAGTGAATTTAATTGTGATTGTTAAATTACTAAGTAAAAAACACTAATTTTAAGGTTCAAATAGAGAGAAATGAAGAGAAAGGCGAGAGGAAAAGGAAGGGGAAACTAAACCAGATTACTCCATCCCATTGCTTATCCATTCCAACTAGAGACGGATCCAGGATTTACAGTCAATAGGGAATGAACATATATTATTAAAATTAAGTCATCCAGAATATATAAAAAAATATAACCAAAACTTTATTGTTATCAGCCTTATTTACGTTAGTCTTCTCTCTGTGAATGCTCTGTAGAAGAAGTTAATTATTCAGTCATTTTCACAGTTTCCTCGTTCTATATTTTAATTCTGATCATCTTTACGATGGTGACTTAATGTTTCCTGGTTCCATTCCATTTCTCCTTTTCCCTGTTCCATTCTTTTCTCCCTCCTATCTCTTCCCTTATTTCCCTACTCATCTATGGCGGACTTTTTGGATCAACTCTGGAGTAACCTCCGATTAACTTCAATTGGAAGTGACTCTGTGCCGATTGAGGGAGGTTTTCCAGACTCTACCAACATTGATAAGGCGTGGGTAATCATAGTTTTAATAAGAATGCTTTACTGGCCATGACGCGTGTTGTTTGGAAGTTATCTCGTGAGGCCAAGACAACGATTTTGGGGGATAATCTGTTTATGTTTCAATTTGCAAATCAGAAGGATAAGCAGCGAGTATTAGAGGGTGCCCCATGGACTTTTGACAAATCCTTAATCCTTTTCCATGATTATAATGCTGTTTTAAAACTTGAAGACTATGTGTTCACTAAAGCAAGTTTCTGGGTACGGATCTATGATCTTCCTCTGGGCCTGTTGACACCAGAGGTTGGCATGTGTATTGGGAATATGGTGGGCCATTTTATCCAACTTGATCGGGGTGAGATGCATCAATTTGTTGGGCGGTTCATGAGAATTCGGATTGAAATGGATATCACTAAGCCTCTGCGAAGGTTTGTTTCTTTACAAGTTGGCAATGCTAATGGTCCCATACGCGGAAGGATTTCATATGAGAGACTACAGGACTTTTGTTACAATTGCGGTATGTTAGACCATACAGTAGCAGATTGTGAGTTGGCCAATTTCACCGACTTGCAGGACAATTCCATCCCTCAATACGGTGCTTGGCTCCATGCATCCCCCCTTGCTAAGCGTGGTTTCTCCTCTTATGGTATAACTGCTGCGTTGTATGCTCACCATTGGAAACCGCAGTCTACTCAATCGGTGCCCAACTCTCTAGCCTTGGAAGGTGGTCAGGTTCAGTCGGTGGGTGGTGTTTCCAGAGTAGTTACCCGACAGTTACAATTGGATGATGTTGTTTTGTCTAAAAGCAGTTATCAGAGCAATTTGAACACAAAACAAGGAGACGATTCTTTAACATCAGTAACTACTATTTCAACCGCAACTTTAGACTCTGAACCAACCACCTGTGTAACTACTCATCAACCTTCTGGACAGTGCTTACGTTCCTCACGTGCGTGGAAAAAGGTGGCGCGGAATGGAGGTTTAGCCTCAGATGGTGTCGGCATAAAGCGTAAAGCACAAATTGCATTGGTGGATGACTGCTGCATGGAAGTGGATTTTCTGAAGAAAAAGGATTGTGATGATGTGAAGGGAGAATGTAGTACTGCTGCAAACTTGGCGGAGACTGGTTTCCAATCCCACCATTCGCCATGAGGATCTTTTCATGGAACTGTCGTGGGCTTGGGAACCCACGGTCAGTTCAAGCTCTTAAGGAGCATATGAAAATGCAAGTTCCCCATGTGGCTTTCCTCTCGGAGACAAAGTTGCATGCATCTAGACTAAAGAAAATACAAACCTTATGTGGTTTCCAACATTGTTTTGCTGTTGATGCTATTGGGAGTAGTGGAGGCTTGGCGTTATTATGGTAGACGAGTACGTAGTAGAATTGCAAAGCTACTCTAAGAATCATATTGATGCTCTAATTACTGACCATCTGGTGGGACATAAATGGCGTTTCATAGGGTTTTACGGTAAGCCTGATAATACTAAGCGTCATGAGTCATGGCATTTACTCAGGAACTTAAAGTCTCATTCCTCTATACCATGGCTATGTTATGGTGATTTCAATGAACTCATGTGGAGTACAGAGAAGCAAGGAGGGCTGAGGAGAAGAGAAGCTCAGATACAGGTATTTAGGGAAACTCTGGAGGATTGTTCACTATCTGATCTTGGTTATGTAGGTACCTGGTTCACATGGGAGCATGGTTCCACTATAGACAACAATGTAAGGGAGCGGCTGGATCGTGTAGTGGCTTCTCCGGAATGGCGTGATATGTATCCGTATACCACTATTCATCATCTTCTCCCACTCATTTCTGATCACTGCCCACTTTTGATTTATGTTGCTGAAAGTAGACCAGTACACAGATACCGAAAACATAGAAGGTTTCTGTTTGAAGCCACCTGGACTAAGGAATCAGAGTGTGAAGATGTTATTTCCTCTGCTTGGAATGAAAATGAAAGCTAGTCTATTATGCGAAGATTGAGTTGGACAGGGCAGAGGCTTCAACAATGGAGCCATACAACTTTTAAATCTATTAGATCCAGAATTGATTCAATCTTGAGGCAGATGAGAGAAGTGCAGCCTTTACCGCCAACAGAAAATAACTTGAAGTGCATCCATGCTTTAAAAAAGGAGATGGCTGACTTACTCCAACAGGAGGAAATCTTTTGGCAACAAAGATTTAGAATCTCATGGCTGTCCTATGGGGACCGAAACACCTCTTTCTTCCATAAATATGCCACTTATCGACGAAAGAGGAACTTGCTCAGAGGATTGGAAGATAACCATAGAGTTTGGCATGAGGATCATGATGCTGTGATGAATATTGCCCATACGTATTTCCAGACTTTGTTCCAATCTGATCGCCTTAGCCAATTTGACGATGTGTTGAATGTTGTCCAACCGAAAATAACGACTGAGATGAATAACCTACTGCTTCAGGAATTTAATGAGGCTGAAATCAAATTGGCACTGTCGCAGATGGGGCTTATGAAGTCTCCAGGCCCACATGGAATGCCTACACTGTTTTATCAATTCCATTAGTCATCTGTGGGGGAAGCAACAGTTCAGTTTTGCCTGGAGTGTCTCAACGGTATTAGAAGTGTGGAGGAAGTCAACTATACCAATATTTGTTTAATACCAAAAACTAATAACCCCACCAAAATCACTCAATTCAGGCCAATCAGTCTCTATAACGTGGTCTACAATCTTATCTCCAAAGTCCTGACGAATCGACTAAAGCGGGTCCTTCCAGTCTGTATCAATGAGACTCAGAGTGCCTTTGTATCGAACCGGTTGATTACAAATAATGTCATCATAGCATATGAGTTGCTCCACTCCATAAAGCAAAGGCGAAGAGATAGGACAGCCTAGTTTGCTTTGAAATTGGATATGGCTAAGGCTTATGACAAGGTTGACTGGAACTTTTTGAAATTGATGATGCTTCGTATGGGATTTCATCAACGATGGGTAGACTTGATAATGAGTTGTGTGACTACAGTGACCTACTCAGTTTTGGTGAATGGGATACCTAGTACGGTTTTCAGTCCAGGGAGAGGATTGAGACAGGGTGATCCAATCTCGCCATACCTATTCCTCCTATGTTTGGAAGGGTTGACTGCATTATTGAATCAGGCACAGTTAAATGGTTCTCTTGTTGGAGTCCGTGCAAGTAGGGGTGGACCAGCGTTCACACATCTGCTATTTGCAGATGATTCTTTGTTATTTGCTAAGGCTTGTAGGGTTGAGGCAGATACGATTATGGACATCCTTAGCAAATATGAGCGCTGTTCAGGTCAGCACATAAATTGTAGCAAATCGTCAATTTCCTTTAGCCCCAACATAGATGACCATAGCAAAATGATGATTCAAAATGTGCTAGCAGTCCATGGATCCTCCACTCCTAAGAAGTATCTTGGTCTACCATCTATTGTTGGCCGTAACAGATTCCGTGCTTTCAAAGAATTGAAGGAGAGAGTTACTGCAAAGCTAGCTAATTGGACAACCAAGGCTCTATCTTATGGTGAGAAGGAGGTTTTCCTGAAGGCGGTGATACAAGCTGTTCCAACTTATGCAATGTCTATTTTCCTTCTACCCAAGACCTTGTGTCATGATCTTAACACTTTAATTGCCAACTACAGGGTGGAAGAAAAATAAAGGAAAGAAAGGCATTCACTGGATTTGCTGGGAACAGATGTGTCTACCCAAATCTGCAGGTGGATTGGGTTTCAAAGATATGGGGTTTTTCAATCAAGCATTAGTAGCAAAGCAATGTTGGCGTGTGATGAAAAAACCATATTCTCTTATTGTAAGGGTATTACAGGCTAAATATTATCCTCGTTCTTCTTTCTTAGATGCTGGTATGGGAAACCGTCCCTCTTATATTTGGCGGAGCATGTGTACAGCCAAAGGTGTTCTCAACAGGGCTTTGCTAAGGTGAATTGGAGATGGAGTTTCTGTTAATATATGGGCAGACCCATGGGTTCCAGCTACAGAATCAGGATTACCACAGACGCAGTGTGTAGTCCCTGATGCTCCCACTAAAGTGGCAGATCTTATTAATTCTGAAACGCGGCTGTGGAAGGAGGATTTGATTGCTAGTTTGTTTACCCAACCTGAAGCAGCATCCATTTGTTCCATTCCACTTAGCAGACTTCCTTTCCATGATGTTCTTGTTTGGAAGTTCACTACACATGGAGAATACACTGTTCGAAGTGGTTATAGGGCTCTGTGTAATGATCGACTCACATTTATTACAAGGATTCCTGACTCCCTGTACAAAAACGTGTGGAATTTGTTGGTTCCGACAAAGATACAGAATCTTGTCTGGCGTATTGCTAGAAGGATTCTTCCAGTTCTCACTGGTCTGAGAGCAAGATATATACCAGTACAGCCATATTGTGTGCGATGTGGTGAAGGAGTGGAAACTGTGGAGCATGCCCTTAAAGAATGTCCTAAAGCTAGTGCTTTGTGGTCCTTGGTTTTCCCGGATATGCTGACAGCAACAACAAGAATGGAGGATTGGTTGTTCACACCATTGCAAACCTGGGATGAACAGAAACTACAGGTACTGGTGGTATTGTTATGGACGATCTAGTCTGAGCGAAATGATGAATTTCATAATAATGCCATTCGGAGTACTCAGCTGTCGTATGCCTTCATTCAAAACTACCTCAATGAGATACACGCTGCAGGTTTTTGTTTACTTCAATCCCCATCTCATCAGTTGAAACCAAGATGGCAAGCACCCAATTCTGGATTGGTGAAGGACAACTATGATGCAGCTCTAGATCGACAAGTAAAGAAAGGAGGTCTGGGAATTGTGATATTTGATTCCGAGGGACAGTTCTTGGGAGCACACACGTTTTCTATCTACGGGAAGGAGGATGTTGTTGCATTGGAGGCATTGGCTGCTTACTCGGCTGTTGAATTTGCTAGGGACATGGGTTTCCAAGAAATAATTGTGGAGGGTGATGCTTAGAGTGTGGTTCGACAAATCCAGGCAGATCAATTGGAATTATCACCTATTTTATATGTTGTTGCTGACATTAAGATGTTGGCTCTGCAATTCAGATACTGTATTTTTACTCATGTAAAAAGGAGTGCTAATGAGATAGCTAATTACCTTGCTAATTATGCTTTAGGTAGTGAGGAAGCAAGGTATTGGGTTGAGGATACTCCACCTATGTTAAATAATGTTTTAGCTACTGATATTGCTCATATGAATGAATAAAAATAGTATCCTTTCCTCTAAAAAAAAAACTTTATTGTTATGTTTTTTTTAGAAAGAATTAGATCCAATGTTCAATTCTCTTTTCTCTTTATACTTTCCTATGAATCTAAAAAAAAAGGACACATTACAAGTTGTAAAATCCTTTTATTATCTATATTATAAAATATATCTTTCTTTTTATGCATATCCAAACAAAAATTCATTCCAAAATCCTAATTCAATTGTGCAATCAGTTCTTAACAATATTCATAGCAGAAAAAGTTTTTCAACTGATATAATAGAAATTGGTAACATCAAAACTAATGTTAGAAATACATTGATGGAACTCATCATGAGATCTTAAATTAACAATAAAATTTTCAAGTTGATTATCGGGAAGAAATAATTTCGTACTAGAAAACTCGGCCAAATAAAATTGAGCGAGATGGATCAACTTTTTTTTGTTGGAAAAGGAAAGTAGTTCACTCCTTAATTTTTATTTTAGCCTGGATGATTTATTTTCTTTCTCTTGGGTATTTCTTTAGTTTACTTATATTTCTACTCACAATTGTTTTAGATTTGAAAAAGCGAAAAAAAAAATTATGGGCGGAATAAAAAATGATCACTTTTTTAACTTTTTACATGATGGTGAAGAAGATATTTTTACTGCAATCATAATTATATTATTTTCAATATTGAAACACTTGTCATTTTTTTTTTCATTTTTCAATGGGGGCAAAGTCTAGAAATATTAGGTGTTTGTAATATTTTTATTATATTTTTAAGGAGGTAAAGGATCTTAGTGGGGGTAGTGTAAAGTTTCGTTGTCTCGGTTTATCATGTCATACACGAAAATACACATCGGATTAGAAAAACAACAAAACCAAAATCACTAAGATCATGCAACAAAATTAATTTCGGGATAAAATCTAACCTTTTGGTGTACTTGTGTAGGAATGTTTGACTTCTGAATATGGCAGCCCATGAACAGCCCTTGATTTATTGTTAACTCAAGACTCCTAGCTGAGAGAAGCCCTCTAACGGTATCCACACGAGTAGGATGCAAAACAAGACCTTTACCTGAGACAAGATGTGATCAGAAGCAAAGGGAGGAAGAAGGGAATTGTTTTCTGAGAGTGCTAGCTCTAAGAGGCAAAACGGCTATAAAATATTCTCTTCTCTTCTATCTAACTTTTAGACTTAATGTTATTTTTATAGTGCCTCTTAACAAAACCCTAAAAAGGCCTTAGCCTTTGTCCAACTAAATTAGGTCTTTTGGGCCCTTTAAAATTACTTAATCCAAATCCAATTAATTGTAGGGCATACTCTAACAATCTCCCACTTGCACTATAACCAATTGGCTATGCATTTGGATTAATGATTTGGTTTGCCCATGAATTATTATATTAATAATTCATAATTATAATCTCATTATAATTGAAAAGACCAAAATACCCTTTAGTATTCTCGGGCTAAAATTACTATTAATTAAATCCCAAATTATAGTTGGAACAGGATTCTAGTCTCACTAGGAATCCTTCTTGTAGTAGGATTCATCACATGGATCCAACTCCAATTACCTTGTCTTAGTCATACCCTTATTATGTGTGACCCTTTAGGTTTCCATTACGTAGGCAGTGATTCAGAATCTCATTCATTAATCACAAGCCAAGATTGGCATCTAGCAATGCATCATGGCCACCCAGCAATGCATCATGGCCACCCAAGTAATGAAAATGTTGGTGAGTTGACGACAACCTTTCAATGAGCAATTACCGTATAATTCGATCCTTTTGTCACCTAATATCTCAGTTGAACATAGAGTATGGAATGTGTCATCTCTATTAAAGTTCAACTCCATTGTTTCTCAATCTTAAGATAAATGATTTAATCAAATGAATTCAAGATCTCACCTTAAATCTCATTTGTACTGTGGCCACAGATTTTCAATCATTAATCTCTATTGAGAGTCCTTGAGATATAGACTCTTGTTACCAAGAGGGACAAATCCTATCTTGATCACTCACAACCCTCATATGATTCATGATGTACCCAATTATTGTCTTACTTGCAACCCTTATTGAGCTACATTTACTAGCATCAAAGTACACCAATCCACACATAGGATACCATGGTGATCTCAAGTCTAAGGATCACATATACCATTGCCGTTTGAGAACATCTAATGACACTCAATGTAACGATCCACATAGAGTTCTCAAGATGAGTCAATCCAGTGTATTCATTCACAATGATCACCCATATGTTGATTTGGATATCACCATATCCATGACTTATGAGATCAGTCACCCAAAGGAATCTAACACATGTTAGTCTTACCGTATCACTGATGTCCCTTCCCAGTGATACTATGACTAAGGATATTTAAGAATAGTATTCTTTGTATCATAAGGATCTCATTATCAAAGTCACTACTTTGATTCCTTTGATACGAATTCACTATTCTAGGGACTTTATCATTTGATTATGACTTGATCAAATTAAATATAGTCAATAATGATAAATACCTGCCATGTATTATTAAATAACATACTTAATCACAATGTCTTAAGTGTACTATAAGTCCAAATCCGATTAGCTCATAGCACATACACTAACATTCTCTAACTTACACTACAGCCAATCGATCATGGAAGGGCTTGAGTATCTGTTTGGACCATTGGTGAGACCAAGATTTCTTAGCTTGTTCAATGGCTCCATTGTTGTCACAATAGAGTACTAATGGATTAGTAATGAACTTCTTGAACCAAACAATTTCCTTATTTGCATCTAATGCAGCTATACTCGATCGTAGAATCGGCCACTGTCTCTTGTTTAGAACTTTTTCAACTTAACAGTGCCATCATTTAGGCAAAACACATAGCTAGATTGTGACTTAAAGTCATCCTTATCTGACTAAAAACTGGCATCAGTGTAATCATTTATAATGAGCTCGTTCTCTCCTCCATAGACTAAGAAAGCATCCTTAATCCTTCTTAAGTACTTAAGGATGTTCTTAACTGTTATCTAGTGACGCTCACCAAGGTCAGCTTGATACCTACTCGCCATGCTTCAAGCATGGGAAACATCAAGCCTCGTACATAACATGGCATACATGATAGATCCAATAGCCGAAGCATATGGAATCTTAGCTATTTTATCTCTCTCATCTTATGTTTTAGGACACATGTCCTTTGGGAGATAAATGCCATGAGACATAGGTAAGAATTCTTTCTTGGATTCTTCCATGTTGAACCTTTTCAACACTTTGTCAATATATGTGCTTTGACTTAGACCTAGCAGCCTACGTGATCTATCTCTATAGATCTTTATTCCAAGGATATAGGCTACTTATCCTAAGTCTTTCATGGAGAAGCAATTCCCTAGCCAAGTTTTAATAGATTGTAGGGCAGGAATGTCATTTCCTATGAGTAGTATGTCATCCACATATAACACTAGGAATATGACAGAACTCCCACTAACCCTTTTGTAAACACAAGGTTCATCTTCGTTCTTGATGAATCCAAACTCTTTGACTATCTCATCAAAACGAATGTTTCAGCTTCGAGAAGCCTGCTTCTCAAGCTCTTGACGTATCCTATTAGACTTATGCAGGCCTTGTGTTTCTGGAGCTATTTCCTATTCCACAACATCTTGTGGGAGTTGCTCCTGTTCCACTAAAGGTTCAGTGACATTTTGTGGTTCTTGAACCTCTTCAAGTTCTATTTTCTTCCCATTAGTTCTTCTAAAAGGAAGTCTTTTTCTAGAAAGACACCGTACTGAGCCACAAACACTTTGTGCTCTGTGGAATTATAGAAATAGTATCCTTTTGTCTCTTTAGGATACCCCACAAATATGCATTTATCATATTTGGGTCCTAATTTGTTTGAGACTTGTCTTTTGACATAAGCCTCGCAACCCTAAATCTTTAGAAAAGACAGATTAGGCTTTTTTTTTCCAGTCCACATCTCATGTAGTGTCTTTTCAACAACTTTAGTAGGAACACGATTTAGTGTGAATACTGCTGTCTCTAAAGCATAACCCCAAAAGAAGACAGGGAGGTTAGATAGACTCATCATGGACTGAACCATGCCTAACAAGGTCCGATTCCTCCTCTCAGATACACCGTTCCATTCAGGGATACCAGGTGGAGTGAGTTGTGGAACTATTCCACACTCCTTTAGATGATCTATAAATTCTAGGCTCAAATACTCTCCACCGCGATCTGATCGGAGTGTTTTGATATTCTTGCCTAGTTGGTTTTGTACTTCATTCTTGAATTCTTTGAACTTTTCAAAGGATTCTGACTTATGTCTCATTAAATGAACATAGCCATATCTACTGTAGTCATTAGTAAATGTGATGAAGTATTGGAACCCTCCTCTAGCCTGTATGGTTAATGGACCACATACATCTATATGTATGAGCTCTAATAAACCACTAGCCCTTTTACTTGTTCATGTAAAAGGAGCCTTGGTCATTTTACCAAGCAAACAAGATTTGCGTACATCATATGATTCAAAATCAAATGAATCTAAGTGTCCTTCTTTGTGGAGCCTAGATATGCGTTTCTCGTTTATGTGACCAAGTCTACAATGCCAGAGGAATGTAGGGTTAATCTCATTACCCTTTGACCTCTTGGAATCAACACTGTATATGTGATTATCTAAATCTAGAACATACAATCCATTCATAATGGAAGCATTGCCATAGAAAATATCATTAAAGTAAATTTAACAACTATTGTTCATTATTTTAAAAGAAAAACCTTTCTTGTCTAAACAAGAAATAGAAATAATGTTCTTGGCAATTGCTGGAACATAATAACAATTATCAAGTTCTAGAATTAGGCCCAAAGGCAACGATAAATTAAATGTTCCTACAGCTAACGCAGCAACCGTTGCTCCATTTCCAACTTGTAGGACCACCTCGCCCTTGGCAAGTTTTCTACTCCTTGTTAGTTCCTGCACATTCATGCAAATGTGAGAACCACATCCAGTATCTAATACCCAAGATGAAGAAGTAGACAAATTTATCTCAATCACATATATACTTGAGATGGAAGTCTCACTTTCTTTCTTTTTCTTCAACTCCTCAAGGTACACAGTACAATTTCGCTTCCAATGACCAGTCTTACTGCAATGGAAGCATTTTCCTGTTTTAGCAACTCCACCAGATGGCTTGAGCTTCTTGGCCTTTTCCTTCTTGTTACCCTTGGGCTTGGGCTTACCCTTAGGCTTGCCTTTGCCTTTGGTTTTGGTCTTGTCAATCACCATAATAGAAGTAGGCCTTGACTTCTTCAAGTCCTACTCAGCAGTTCTCAACATATTGAGCAATTCTGCCAGTGTCTTATCCATACTGTTCATGTTGTAGTGCAACACAAACGAACTATAGCTATCCGGTAAGGATTGAAGGATGAGATCAACTGACAACTCTTTATGCATGGTGAAGCCCAGTGCTTCCAGCCTCTCAATGTACCTAATCATATTAAGTACATGAGTGTGCACCGGAGCTTCCTCAGCCATCTTGCTCTGGAAGAGCGCCTTAGACACCTCATAACGTTCGTGTCGTGCTTTCTCTTGGAACATTTCCTTGAGATGTTCGATCATATCAAACGGTTTCATATTCTCATGTTGCTTCTGGAGTTCAGAACTCATAGAAGCTAACATCAAGCACTGTACATCAATGGCATCATCCAAATGCTTTTGATAAGCTTGCTTATCAGTAGTGGAAGCATTCTGTCGGGGTTGAGCAGGGATCGCATGCTCTAGAACATAAAACTTCTTTTCTAGAGTGAGGACTATCCTCAAATTTCTATACCAGTATAAGAAGTTTGCCCCAACCAACTTGTTATCCTTCTCAAGGATAGAACGAAGGGATAAATTGTTGTTTGCCATGATAATTCTACAATCATAAAAAATGCAAGTAAGTAACATTGTGATTACAATCATTCATTATTGTCTTTTAATTAAATGAATTACTCCCACTATTTTCCTCAAGCTAATAGCCCTCACTATCAACTCGGGAAGCCTTTTCGCCTAGACTTCCTAGTGGGCCAGGATCCATATTTGGTCCCATTATGACTTTAGCTGAGCTAATGCGTCCAATGAAATTATTTAGGTAGACAACTCTTGTCAATTGCATCTCATGCAACTTTTGGATAGTTGGGTGAACAACTCTTGTTCTAACTCATCATATGGGTTAAAGCCCAACCTATGCCTCTAAATCGTATTAGGTTTGACTGAGCCAATGCCCTAATTTGATTTAGTTAAGTTTGACCCAATACACTCGGAGATAACTATTATCTCACGCAATGTGAATTCCTAAGGTAGGTATGGCCTTGACGGAGCCAAAGTAGCACAATACCGAACAAAGTCTCTTTCACATGCATCGTATTGGAAGGCATCTTTATTTATTATCTTTGACTTAATATTTATTTTGAGGGATTTTTAATTTTACGTCTCACTTAGCATGCTTTTCTAACATATATATCAACATATATAAGTAAAAGTGTAAAATTAAATGTGACATGGTTATGGCCTTTCTATTACAAAAGAACCTAGGGATATATTATTTTTCTAAATGCCTTCTCCTCGATTTCCCTTCAAGCATCACCTCGGTTTGCCTTGGCTCCGAATCATCTTGGCTCCAAATATTGTACATTTTACAAGATAATCCTAATTTATCTATGTAACTATTACATAAATAAATTACAAATAAATCAAGGCTCAGAGGCCCAATTTAAATTTATTTAAATAAAGTACAACCCATGTAAACCTAAGCCCATAACCATACACCATGCAATCATCCATATCATATAAGAATCAAGCATCAAGCATACACAGTAATATCACATATTAATTTGCATGCTTCCTAATTAAAATCTAATTTTAATTAATTATGGATATCAAGGGCTGTTTTAATTTAATTTTAATTCTCAAAATTCAATTTGGGCTTAATTGAAATTTTAATTTTATTAAAATCTCAAAACCATTGGATAACTCTTATCCATTTTAAAATATTTTAGTTTAAAACGAAATTTATAAAAATAACTTCTCTTGAAATTTTAATCTCATTAAAATCTCAAAAGTGTTAGATAACTCTTATCCAATTTAAGATAAAAAAATATTTTTATTTTAAAACAAAATTTTATCAAGATAATTCCTTTTGAAATTTTAATCTTATTAAAATCTCAAAACTATTGGATAACTCTTATCCAATTTAATACATGATATATATTTTATTTTAAAACAATTTTATCTCAAAACTATTGGACAACTCTTATCCAATTTAATAAAGAATTTTATTTTAAAACAATTTTATCAAGACAATGTTTTTGAAATTTTAATCTTATTAAAATCTTAAAACTATTGGATAACTCTTATCCAATTTAATAAATGATATATTTTATTTTAAAGCAATATTATCAAGATAATGTTTTTGAAATTTTAATCTTATTAAAATCTCAAAACTATTGGATAACTCTTATCCAATTTAATAAAGGATATATTTTATTTTAAAGCAATATTATCAAGAAAATGTTTTTGAAATTTTAATCTTATTAAAATCCCAAAACTATTGGATAACTCTTATCCAATTTAATAAAGGATATATTTTATTTTAAAACAATATTATCAAGATAATGTTTTTGAAATTTTAATCTTATTAAAATCTCAAAAACCACTAGATAACTCTTATCCAATTTTATTTTTAAAAAATATCTTTCTTTAAAATATATTTAATTTAAAACTCTTATCATGATAACTTTTATCCTAATTAATTTTATATATTTTAAATAAAATAATAACAAGTATTAATTTTTTTTAAATCTATAATTGTCTTACAATTATTTTAGGTCGCCCAAACGAATTTTAAAAATTAAAATCAAATCTGTAACAACTTACAATAAAACAGCATCACCACGAATCGAATTCGCTATCCCGAAAGCTGTTTGCACATTGGCTCAGATACCACTGAAAGGTTTCGTTGTCTCGGTTTATCATGTCATACACGAAAATACACAGCGGATTAGAAAAACAACAAAACCAAAATCACCAGGATCATGCATGTGACGACCAGTATCATGTGGGGCCGGTCGCACTCAACCGTATTGTCCGCTTTGGATTCTAGAGGTGGCCCCCGTCAGTTCAGCTGACGTGGCACTTAGGTCCTCACGGATTTCTTTCGCGTCCGCCGCTACTCGAACCCTTGACATCCAAGCGATTCGAGTAACGACTAACCATTGGACCTAGGTCCAATGGTTAGTCGTTACTCGAATCGCTTGGATGTCAAGGGTTCGAGTAGCGGCGGACGCGAAAGAAATCCGTGAGGACCTAAGTGCCACGTCAGCTGAACTGACGGGGGCCACCTCTAGAATCCAAAGCGGACAATACGGTTGAGTGCGACCGGCCCCACATGATACTGGTCGTCACAATAAAACGCGCGTTTTATTGTGAGGCCCGCTTCCCGGACTACCTCACGCATCCGTATTGTCCGCTTTGGATTCTAGAGGTGTCCCCCGTCAGTTCGGCTGACGTGGCACTTAGGTCCTCACGGATTTCTTTCGCGTCCGCCGCTACTCGAACCCCTTACTTCTCGTAAGTGTCGAGTAACGACTAACCATTGGACTAGTTGTCTCAATGGTACCAGGAGTGTAAGAACTAGGTACTTAAGGGTCCTAAGTTCGAACCTCCTGGGGGACGCGAATTGGGAATTTATTCCCGATAAATCCGTGAGGGGCGGTGGCCCGTGTGGTGCACCCCAAAGCGGACAATACGGATGAGTGACCCGCCTGGGGCGGTGGCTCGGGTCGGTGGACCAGCGGGTGCACCCCGGGGCGTCACAATGCAACAAAATTAATTTCGGGATAAAATCTAACCTTTTGGTGTACTCATGTAAGAATGTTCGACTTCTGAATATGGTAGCCCACAAACAGCCCTTGATTTATCGTTAACTCAAGACTCTTAGCTGAGAGAAGCCCTCTAACGGTATCCACACGAGTAGGACGCAAAACAAGACCTTTGCCTGAGACAAGATGTGATCAAAAGCAAAAGGAGGAGGAAGGGAATTGTTTTCTGAGAGTGCTAGCTCTAAGAGGCAAAACGGCTATAAAATATTCTCTTCTCTTCTATCTAACTTTTAGACTTAATGTTGTTTTTATAGTGCCTCTTAACAAAACCCTAAAAAGGCCTTAGCTTTAGTCCAACTAAATTAGGTCTTTTGGGCTCTTTAAAATTACTTAATCCAAATCCAATTAATTGTAGGGCATACTCTAACAGGTAGCTGCCCCCATTGTAGATCCGTCCTTGATTCCAACCTAGAAAAACCTTTAAATGGTGGCTATTGGAGCTGAAGTATTCGGCTAGAGAAGGAAAGTGCAGGGAAGAGGAGAAACGTGAGAGGCAAGGGAGAAAAGAGAAAGAATAAAGGGGGAAGAGAAGAAAGAGTGGAACCTTCTTATAGAAACCTTGAATTTCTACTAAAATATGGTTCAAAATACCTTGTAGAGCTACTGGTTTGTGGAAGATTACAGTAGCAATTTTCTGCATATAAATAGGTGACAATGCTCGGCTGCCTTGAGGAAATGAAGGGTAAGAACACTTCCTTTGGTTTGAGCTTAAGGTATATGATGTAGGTCATAATAGTGATGTATTATATGGTGATAGGTGGCTGGAAAAACATGGAGGAAACCTATTAAAGAGGTTTGGAAAATAAAGGTTCCTTAGAGCAAGGGAATTATTTTTGTTTCGATTTTAATCTATATGTTTCTTAAAATAATATTGAATAGTATTTTGGTGCTTGTTGTAGAGAAAAATATTGAGGAGAGATTTCATTTTTGCCCTAAGATGTAAATTAGGGAGAGTATGTTCAATATTTATTTAATTGAAAATCTCAGTATATGGTAAGTTCTATATTTGTTTTTGATGTGTGAAATTAGAGAAAGGAAACAAGGAAGTGACCATTGGCTAAGTGTGTATGTGTCTAGGGATGGCAATGGGTACCCTATAAACGGGTACCCGGCACTACCCGATCCGTTTAGGTAGGGTTAGGGTAGTCTATAATCGGGTTCGGGTAGTGAAATTACTACCCGTCACGGGTTCGGGTAGGATTTGGGTAGTTATCTTAGGGTACCCGCTATCCGAACCCGATTATAAATAATAATTAATTAATATAATATTTATATTTTCTATGTATAAATTATTTATTATTAATGTTGTATTTAATTAAATTAAGTTAATAAATATTATAATTATGATTTTTAATTTTAATTTATTTTTATGAGTTAAATTAAATTTATTAATTTAGTTTTTTTAATTAAGTTATTCCAAAATTGATTTTAAATTTAAATTTAAAAGTCAAACTTTGACTTAATAAACGGGTAGTTAACGGGTTCGGGCAGTTAAACGGGTACTTTATATTTTATAGGGTTAGGGTTCGGGTAACATAAATCAAAATAATCGGGTAGTTAATAGGGTTCGAGTATTATACATATTAATCGGATTCGGGTTCGGGTATCCCAAATTTAGCGGGTACCGACCTGTTTACATTCCTATATGTGTCAGGTGCCAAGTGACAAGCCTTGGTACAATTTTGGTAAGATTATATATAAAGTAGATGCTATGTTTATACTATGTAATTGATAATGTAAGATATTTATATAAGTATAGTTAATATTATATTGCATAGGTTAATTTACAATTGTGTAATTATATGGATATGATATTATTTGTTGATGAAATGTGGTAAGATATTTCTAGAGTAGAGAAAATATGCTGATATATTGATGTTGTAATATTAATAAGAAATTATTGGAGCATTGAGAAGTGTTTATAGAATAAATTTAGCAATTGTGGATTATATTTGATTATTGGTTTGAATACTCATGGAATATCTTGAGAATGATGTTGGCTATTGCAAAAATTAACTTGAATAGTGGATTGAATTTTCATGTGGAATATTTATGTATAAGGAAAGGTTGAATTGAGGATTTAATAGTATTGTGATTGATGTGGATTTATATATAGATAGATAAATAGATAGATAGATAGATAGATATATTACGATGTGAATCTTGGAGGAAATGAGATGATATGTGAAAATTGGTTTTAACCCTATGTAAACTTTGTATGAAGATATGGTGATGTGAAATAGGACGACTATGGTAAGTGAACTACCATAGAGAATGTCCTTGTAGAGAGGGGTTATTTATTTTATAAACAAAGTGATTTTGATGTCTTGGAAATATTATATGATATGTATGAGAAGGAATAAGTGGTTAAAGAATATGATTTAAATTTTGTAAGGTAATTTTAATAACTAGTGAGCAATGTTAAAATATTTGTGAATATAAATTAGGAGATTGATAGAATAATGATGAAATTGTGTTTAGAAATATTCATAAATACTTCTATTTAACCATTCACTAAGTTACATTAATGGTGAGACATTTAAGTATGCGAATGGTTAAATAAAAATAATTTAGTGCATTGTAAATATTAAAATGGATAGTTGGTATAATTATGTGATGAGAAAATATTATAACTATTAATGTTAACTATTGTTTTATTAATCTATTATTATTTATTTTTTAACAAAGGTTTATTATTTATTTATTTTAGAAATTAAATATAATTCCTTTTACTGAAAAATTGCACCAATATCTTAATAATTTGGTAATATATGGTTAATTTCTCTCACCTAGAGAATTTAGAGGAATCGTTACTTGCGATTTTCAATATATCTAATCATAGGGAAAGAACATTTATTTTAATATTTCCTAACACATTATTTTATCAATGCAGTAAAAGGCTATGTACTTTTTTATTTTATTTGTGTATTCATATTTTTAAAAATATTCACGTAGTTACATTAACTAATCATGTAAGTTTATTATTTTACTTTTTTAAATTATCATCTAACAGCATATTATTACACACATCTTCCCTTTGTTTTTAGAAAAAAATGAAGTCATAAGAACTAAATATTAGGGCAAAAATAGCTTGAACTAAATAGATCATAAATAAATTGCAAGACATCAACGTAAAAAAAAAAAAAAAAGAGAAGGGGCCAAGGTCAAACCCTTTTCGGCTAAAATATCAGTTAACATGTGACAAGCGCAAGTAAATATGTTAATATGCAGTTAGCCCAAAATAAACCACTTAACTCGGCCCAATGTGAGTATCCGGTCAACCAAATGTACACAGCATGTGGAAACGGTCAGCAAGTCAAAACAAATTAGCAGAAAAACTAAAAAACACCACTTTGTGGAGAGCCTCACCGCGTCGGATTCACCTTCTTGTGGATCTGGCGCCGCTGCTTCTTCTATTTTTCTTTGTTCCCTAAATCAACCACCGCCGCCTCTGGTGCTCCCTTCGCCGGCTACCGTGGAGAGCGCCGGTCGCTTTGGAGGTTCCAGCCTGCGACCAATCCTGCTCGGTCTAGGACCTTGTCGACGGCGGGCCTTAAAAAGTTGGGTAAAAAATTGGGTTTGAAAAGCATGTGAGGCTGAGTTTAAGCATACTTTCATTTTTTTAATACTTTACTTAAAATTCGGCTCAATCCATCCATGAATAGATCTATACAAAATAGGTACAAAATGATAAATACAAAATAAATTTAAAATTAAATAAAAGATGAGAGAAGGATATAGTGAATGGATTATCAGATAGCGGACTTGAATGAGTTATCTGGAATCAGAATTACCTAAAATCAGTTAAAAACATATTGAAAGTAGATCAAATCATGGGATATTAAAAGAGATTCTTTTAGTTTATATGTCAAATTATCCATCATCAAAAAAAAAAGAAAAGAAAAAAAAAACATGTCCACTGTCACACACACACACACATATATATATATATATATATATATATGTGTTATAAATATGATGTGCAATAAATTATTATTACAAATAGTTTTAAACACATATATTAATTAAAAAGGTCAAAGTAAGATGAATTTTTACTGAAAAAAATTGAATTAACAACATAAATACCATTTAGCTATGGCACACAAGCAATAAGCGGGAGATTGAAATTGTTAAGTACTTGGGCCGTAAGGTACTTGTTTTACAACAAAAAGGACAATACAAAACATCTAACAGGTAAAACCAAATGGGATCTGAAAGTTATGTGCTTGGTGATATGGTAAGTGCTTGAGGTCTATCTCGACCTGCTGGATTGTCTATTGCATGTTTTTTAGTTTTTGAAAATAAACAGTGATGTTACCAACAAGTGGTTGGAAGAAGTGGAAGTGGACTTCTTCCCCAGGTACTTGGACAGAGTTCGAGTCCTGGAATCCTCACTGTTGGAAGGGCTTTACCGTTTACCATTCCTGGCCAGAACAGGATTAATTTCAGATCATAAAACTGATAAAAATACCTGTGCTTTCACCAAAAAAAGAAAATAAACAATGATGTTAATGTTTGTCAACGAAAGTTAATGACAACAACATTGAGAAATTAACCCCGTAACCTAAATTTTTTAAAACAACATTGAGAAATTGACCATAAAACGTAAATCTTTTAACTTTGTATTTATCTAGATATTTGATAAACCAAACTAGTAAACTCATAAAAGAAAAAATCTAAAGGCATTCCTTTTCCTCAAAAAATTACAATCCTAAACAACAAATTAAAAAGTTGGAAAGCAAAAAAAAAAAAGAGCAGAAAATAATGTAATGTGGAGAAATTTTATACCGAATTATGCTTATGTTGGAAGTACTCGGGCTGGGGTGAAGGCTTGGAGGTCCTAGCATGCTTAGGTTTCGAAAGCAAACTCATGCTTCTCCTTCTGATTCTCTTGCAAAGAAGATGTAGATTTTACTTCCTTCTGCTCTTGTTTTCGAGAGGAGGCGTTTCTCTTAGCTCTCTTTCTCATTTGATTATTATTTTTACTATGAAAAAACAGAAAAAAAAAAAAAACAAAGGTTAATTCTAGATTTTCAATCACAGACATTGAAGCAAGCATTTATTTTTACCTTGGCACTCGATCCGTAGGTAGTAACTTTCAAAGAGAGGTAGTGAAAGAGAAGAAAAAAAAACTGTTTCAATTTTAACTGTTGCACATTATAATAAGGTGTGTGAAAGGAAAAAAAAATTGTTCTAAAAATGTGTAATTGTTGATACTGATGTTTAAGATTATGCTTAAATAGATTAATTTTAAAAAAGGTAAAATAGTATTTCAAAAAACTAATATAATCTAATGATAAGATATAAAACAAATACAAAAGGACAAGATACAAAATAAATTTAAAATTAAATAAAAGATGAGAGAGAAAAATATAGTGGATTAATCATGCGATAGTGGTGTTTGAATTGGTTAATCAGAATCAGTTAAAATCGTGCTATAATAGATTAGATCATGAGTTATTGAAGAAGATTTTTTTTATCTTACATGTCAGATTGTCCTATGTGTTATAAAAAAAACATATCCACACAAGCTGTCACGACCCGAAGGCCGCGACGGTGCCTCTTACTTGTATGAAAACGTAAAAATTATAGCTAATTTTTCGATTTCCTATATTTGTTTTGTCTAAGTGCAATGCAGTGAATTTTGTTTCGAGACGTTAACTCCCTCGCTTATTTTTATTACTTTACCCAGGTTAATTTCCTGCATAAAATTTACAAATAATTTCCAGCTCATACTTTCCAGAATAGCAGTTGATTATATTCTAGCATTACTATGACCGAGTTCATTTCCAATTCATAACATTTCATCTTGTAGACACCAATTTTGTCCGGGATTGTGAATCTCGAATCACTCGACGTGTATTTTAAAAATAAAAAGTGAATTAAACCCATGTTTGAATAATTGATTTTTATTTTATTTTGTTTTTATTTTTATTTTTTATTTCTTTTTTTTTATTTTTTTATTTTTATTTGTATTTGTATTTTTTATTTTTTATTTTTATTTTATTTTTTTTATTTTTTTTTATTTTTTTTATTTTATTTTTTTTGTGTGTGTTTCGTATTTTTATCTTTTTTTCTTTTCTCTTCTTTTCTTTTTCATTATTATTCATTTTATTATTATTTCTCTTTCTATTTTATTTCTCTTTTTATTCTTATTTTTATTTGTTATTTTATTTTTTATTTTATTGGATATGAATTTTAATTATTTCATTTTTTTATTTATTCATTTATTTATTTTGATAAAAAATAAAAATAATAATAAAAAAAATAAAAAATAAAACAAAACAAAAAAATGAAACCCTACCGAACCCTAACCCTGAACCCTCTCTGAAACCCTAAACCCTCACTGAAACCCTCACCGAAACCCCAAACCCTAAAGAGAGCCCCAAACCCTAATATGAAACCCTAACCCTAAATCCAACCTAGCCGCCGGAAACACAAAAAGGAAAGAATTGGCAAGTCACGTAAATCTCGAATCTGCATGAAAATCAAGACCAAAAACAGAATCAAGCATTAAAGACCATATCACAATCAGATCTGAGATCCGATTTCGGACCTTCCAAAACACTAAGATCTAACACTAATAAAAGGAGAGACAAACACACAACGGAGGGGGGAACCAACAGAAACCAACAAAAACCACAGCGACAGAGACAGACGACAACCAAACAACCGTAACCAAAAGCCACAGAAAACCAAACAGCAAGCACAACCAAAAATAGAACCAGAGCAAAAAAAAAATGGGTTTGTTTAGGGTTTGGTAGTTTAGTTTTCGGGGTCAGATCTGGAGTTTTTTCTAAGGATTTAAGGGCTGTAGTTTCTAGATCTGATTCAGGGAGGAAGAGAGGAAGATTTCTGGAGATTTTTAGGCCTAGATCAGGTTATATACGGTGGTGCATGGTGGAGAGAGGCGTCGGAATCTGGAAATTTTGAAGTTTCCGGCAACCGGTTGAAGTTTCCGGTCACCGGAAATCGTCTGGGTCGAGAGTATCGAAGGTTTTTTTCTTTTTCTCTGGAAAGCAAATTTTTGTCCGAAAAACTCGGGGATCGGGCTTAAGTACCACCTTGAAACAGCGTCGTTTTGGAGAGCCAGGATCCGCTCTTAGACCCGCCTGGACCCGCGTGCCGACCCGAGACTGACCCGACCCGATCGCAGGTTTCCTTTTTCCCATTTTCTGGTGATTTTCTATATTTTTTTATTTTTATTTTATTTATTTATTTATTTATTTTCTTTTGATGATTTTCGTATACTTGTAATTAATGAGATAATTTAATTAAAAATTTGTGATAAGATGGTGTAAATAATTACTTTGATTAATCTCCATAATAATAAATTAACAGATCTTGATGAGATTTAATGGATGTGATCTAGTTTACTTATTTAAATTGATATAATTTTGCTTTGATTAACTTGATGGCATAATTTAATTTAATTAACATGATTCAATCTAATTGGTAAGATTTTTTTTTATTTATTGTTTATTATTTGTATTTTTTTGTTTGTATTTGTAGTTTATTTATTTTTATTTTTATTTTATTTATTTTTATTTATTTATTTTTGTTTTAAGACTTCGAATAGAATTTATATGATATACTTAATTTAGTGTATGGTTAAAATATTGTCAAATTTGATTATGTAGTTTATAATTGCAATGTCTTAGAGGAACATAATAATAAACATTTTAAATATAAAATAATATAACTATAAATTATCCGACGATGGATCTCCGAGAAGATTGCGATCGAGTAATATTCTCGGAGATCTTGAGGTGAGGAGGTCCTTTTTAAGTCTTACCAGCTTGATAGAAGATTTAAAAGGTTATTTCCTATTTTTTTAAAATTTCAAATTTATAAAAAATTGAAACAAGAATTAATTAAAATTAATTACAATTAAATGAATTAATAATTAAATTAGAAATTAAGATTCATAAAAATTAGTATAGTTAGAAATAAAATAGGATAAAATAATACAACAAATATTCCGACGATGGAATCCGAGGGGATTGCGACTGAGTAATATTCTCGGAGATCTTGAGGTGAGGAGGTCCTTTTTAAGTCTTACCAGCTTGATAGAAGATTTAAAAGGTCATTTCCGATATTTAAAACTCAAATTTATTTAAAAATTGAAATAAGAATTAATTAAAATTAATTACAATTAAATGAATTAATAATTAAATTAGAAATTAAGATTCATAAAAATTAGTATAATTAGAAATAAAATAGGATAAAATAATACAACAAATATTCCGACGATGGAATTTTAAAGGTACTGCGCTTGAGTAGTACTTTTAGATATCTTGAGGTGAGGAGAGTTCTTTTAAGTCTTGCCAGCTTGATGGAAGATTTAAAGAATATTTCCAAGATTTAATAAATTTAATTATAAAAAAATAAGAACTAAATTAGATTAAAAAATAGTAAATTAAAATTAAGTTTATTATAATAAAGAATAAAGATCAAATTAATAAATTAGAATTAAAATTAGAAAAGAATTAAAATAAATAGAAATTAAATTAAATTAAATATTTTAATAAATGTGAATTATTCCGAGGATGGAATTTAAAGGAAATTGCGCTTGAGTAGTTTCTTTAAAAATTCCTAAGGTGAGAAAGTTTCTTTAAGGTCTTACCAGCTTGATGGAAGGTCTTTAAGAAAATCTTCAATATCAAATAATTCATGTTTATTTAAAGATATAAAATTACATAAATAATAATTTATATAAAGAAATAATAATGATAGAATAAAATAGGATAAAATAATAAATATAAATTGGATAGGAGTCAAAATAGGGATTACATAAAATATTTAAACAATCCGACGACGGAGCCTCTTCAAGAAAGGCGATTGGTCCTACTTGAATACTCTTGAGGTGAGAATAACTTTTAAGTTGTCCAACCAGATTGATGGAGGAGACTTAAAAGATTTTTCAATATTTAATTATATCGAAATTAAAGTAAAATGCAAAATTAAGATAACCTTAGATCACTTGGTACCATTTTAGGATGGGCGTTGTGAGGGTGCTAATCCTTCTTCATACGTAACCGTACTCCCGAACTTAGAACTTTTAACGTAGACCAGGCCTTATCCTTAGTTTGAATAGGTGACCAATCACACCTAGGTTAGAATGATTGGTGGCAACTCCATAGTTTTGTGTCTAGCTATTAGGTTTCCCCCGAAACCTGATACGTTACGACAGTTTGGCGACTCCGCTGGGGACTTTAGAGAGTCAGGCCATTAGGAAGTTTAAGGTTATCAAAATCTTGCCTAAAAATTTTAAGTTTCATAAGACATTTAAATACACACACTTCACTTGCATGTGCATACATTAGCCTTCGACCCGGGCTTACCTTTTTAGGAGGAAGTAAAGTAGCTTTGCCTTCGTGAGGTGGTAACCTCCACATAGGCCAGTGAAATACTCCCACTCAGGTTGAACCCTTTCCGTTTAAAGCCTATAATGGGTGAGGATTGGGGTGCCTTACTAGTCCACGTGGACGATAGTGGGGAACAGTCTGGGAACCTTTAGTATCCTACCTATCCAAACCAAGCATATAGTGAACTTATGCTGCCCACTCGTAAGCAAGAGCTTTAGAATTGAAACCTATATTAAGACACAAAGAACGACCATCATCTCATACAAGAAAAATATAAAAAAAATAATAAAAATAAAATAAAAAAAAACAACATAATGCATATTCTCATTTCTTACATTTTTCTCTTTTTTCTGTCTCATAACAAATTGTTACAGATTAAGATCCATTTGCATCCATGGAGAAATTATCGCAAGGGGAGCCAGCCCACATAGTGAAGGAACGATCCGAAAAGGCCCAACGTGAGAATGGTGATTGCCTACCTGTTGGTTTTGTTTCTACTCTGCCAGAGAGGATTCATTTAGACCTAAGACAAAATGACTACACCGAGTTGCTAGGAATTTGGAAGGCATGGGATGAAGAGAGGAAGACAGAATTTCAGAAAAAGTATGGGGACTTGATGCTACTATTTTTAGTGGAAGTGGACTTGGATTTGATAAGGGCCATGGTGCAATTTTGGGACCCGTCCTATAGATGTTTTGTCTTCAATGAGGCCGATTTGATACCAACCATAGAGGAGTATTCATTCTTGCTCCGTCGGGAGTTAGAAAATCCCAACAAAATCTATTGGAAGAAAAGGAAATCAGGATATCGTAAGAAATTGTCCTCCATGACTGGCCATAGTGTTCAAGAAATTGATCATCACACAAGGCAGAAAGGAGAGACCACTTATGTGCCATGGAGTTTTCTACGAAGTTGTCTTCAGAAGCAGTTAACGAAAGAACAACACATGAGCATAATGGCATTAGCTGTGTATGGTATGGCCATGTTCCCTAAATTCTTAGGACACATTGAGGTTACAATAGTGGATTTTGTTGAGCAGCTTGATCATGAGGTGAATGTGGCTCCAGTTATCTTGTCGGAGACTTTTAGGTCTTTAAATTTCTGCCGTCGCAAGGGAGAAGGACGTTTCATCGGATGTACATTATTGTTATACATTTGGATGAAAAGTCACCTCGGAGGTAACGAAGAAAAATTTCGAGAGGCTTATCTCAATACAGTCCCGATAAAGGAATTCTGTGAGAAGACTTGGCCTGCACCGAAGACAAAAGGAGAATGGGTTTCATTATTGCGCAAGATCAAGAAAAAGGATATTGTTTGGAGGGCACCTTGGATGCCACGGAGATCTATGTTATATGCTTGCGGTGGTAAGCCATGGGTTCCACTTTTGGGTATATGGGGTACTATCTCTTATGCACCTCTTATGGTACGAAGACAATTGGGATATGAGCAATTCATTCCAATGACTCAAGGACTTAGTCAGCACGAGTATACATATGCAGAAGAAGGATTTGTAAAGAAAATAGAAGACGATGTCAAGGCTTGGAAGGCAACTCTCAGGATTGAAAAAGGAATATTTCTAGAGAAGGACCCTCCCGAATACTCAGTATGGCATAAGAGACGAGGCAAGGATATTAGGCTTCCACCCGAAGAAGGTCTCGAGAAAAGTGAAGAGCCCATACCTCGAGATCCCATGATAGACTTGGAGATTGCCAAGAGGAAATTAGAGGAAGAAAAAAGGGACTTAGAAAGAGAAATTAAGAAACTCAAATGTGAAACAGAGGAGAAGCTGGGGAGAAGGGAACAAGCATATACAAGGGTCCATCAAGAGAAGTATAAGTTGATAGATGAAATCAGATACTTGAAGGAGTAGCTCTCAAGGTCTGAAAACAAACGTTTGCGGGAAGAGAATGAACAACTCAAAGCTGAGATACAAAAGAAGGGGACTGAATGTGAAGAACTTGAAGGCAAGGTCATAAGCGAGCAGATGAGTTCGCAAGGTGCCCTCAATCGATCCCAAGAATACTTGCAGATCCTACAAAAGGTTGTTAATGAGTTGAATGATCTAAAGGAGAAGTATGCTACCTTGAGGAGAGCTCGTGATTCACATCTTCTGGTTTCCATGATTGAACAGATTAATGTCATGGCTCACAGAGCAAGAGACATGGAAGACAGAATAAGGGATTTGAAGCTCGGAGTCAGCCCACTTACCGAGCATGGGGAGAATCTGCTACTATTACTGGATGAGATCCAAGGTCACTACAGTTTGTTGAAGGGACTTAGGTGGACACCTTAGATGTTCTTTATGGATGTAATGGGTCTTTAACTTTGTTCAACAATTGTTATGAGACAAGTTTTTATAAGTTTTTTTTTTCTTTTTTTTGTTATGCAATAAATTTCTCACGAAAATTTTTCTTACTTTTGCTTTTCCTTCATAAGCATTTGATAAAAATAGTTTTACTTAACTGTGATAACCAAGGTACAAAAATAGCCCTTCCAAATCATCCATACCGAACTCGTGCACGAACTAAAGCAATGGAAAATGAGCAATTAGCACGGATTGACAGGATGGAAAGAGTGCAACAAGAGATTGTCAAAGCTCAAGAGGAAACTCGAGAGCAGATGACCAAGATGATGGAGTTGATGATGAGTATGGCTAAGGGGAAAGGAGTTGTGCAAGACCTAACAGCGGAGGAATATCCTAGTGATGACCCACCATACCCTCCAGGGTTCACCCATCAGGCCCAAATGCCTCCAAAGGTTTATGCCCAGGCAACACCCTCAATGGGAGGACAAGGCCATGCTATAGGCCAAAATCAACCTGGTACAGGGTCTAGTCCTGTCGACCCTATTTTCGTCCCAAACTTGGACGATCCTGTTGAACAAGAGAAGTTGAAGAGAGAAGCAGTTGACAATCTAGCTGTAGGGATACAACAGAAATGTGACATGTTGGAGGAAAGGTTGAAAGCCATCGAAGGAAACGACTCCTTTGGGAATGTTGATGCAGAAGAGTTGAGCCTAGTTCCTGATTTGGTGTTGCCCGCAAAGTTCAAGGTTCCGGACTTCGAGAAATATGATGGAACTAAATGCCCGACAACCCATGTTACGATGTTTTGCAGAAAGATGGCAGGATATGCTCGTAATGAAAAGTTGCTCATTCACTGTTTTCAAGATAGCCTTACAGGATCTGCTGCAAGGTGGTATGTTCAGTTGGACAGGAGTCGTATACATTCGTGGAAAGACCTTGCTAGGGCATTTCTAGCCCAATATCGTCACGTAAGTGATATGGCTCCTGATCGCCTTTCTCTCCAAAGCATGGAGAAGAAAACAAACGAGAATTTTAGAGAATACGCTCAGAGGTGGAGAGATGCAGCTGCTGAAGTTCAACCTCCATTGACAGAAAAGGAGTTAACGATGTTATTTTTAAACACTCTCAAAGCTCCTTATTATGAGAGGATGATAGGAAATGTCAGTAAGAACTTTTCTGACATGGTGCTTTCAGGAGAGGCAATAGAAAATGCTATTAAAAATGGCAAGATTGAGGGTGTAGAGGCCAGGAAAGGAGGGTTTCCTAAGAAAAAGGAAGGAGATGTCCAGGCTATCTCAGCAGGAGGTTTTATTCACCAACGCCCATCCAACCAATACCAATCTTATCCTCATGCTATCAATTATGTTTCACCCTACCCATATCAACTAAACCCACCAACAAATATTCAGCCCATTTTTTGCTCGCCAACCCTGAGACCAACCCAACCCTTTACTCAACCTACAAACCTAATGAACAACCCTGGAAGGCCACGCTTCAATCAAGAAAGACCCCCTATCACCCCAATCCCCATAACCTATGCGGAGTTATATCCTAAACTGGTGCAAAACCGTCTGATTGCCCCCGTATACCTTGAACCCCTAAAACCCCCGTATCCCAAATGGTATGATCCAAACGCAAAGTGTGCTTACCACAATGACAATGTGGGTCACTCTATAGAAAATTGCTTGGGACTGAAGTATAAAGTGCAGGGCTTGATGAAGGCTGGGCAGTTGAGTTTTGAGGAGCCGAAAGCAGAACAAGTTGTGAATGGGAATCCTTTACCAGACCATGGTGGAGCAGCAGTGAACATGTTAAGCAATGAAAAGAAGGATTACATTAAAAGAGCTGTTGCAGAAATAAAGACTCCGTTAAGTCAGGTCTTTGATGTATTAGTGAAGGCAGATATGTTGCAACCAGAAACCTTGATTTTGGAGACCTATATAGATTCGTATGATCCCAATCTGGTTTGTCCATAACACAATGGTGTAGTAGGTCATTCAATTCAGTCCTGTGAAGCTTTTCATTATAGATTGCAGGAGTTAATGGACTCATATCGAATTGAATTTTGGGAAGGAAGAGGAAAAGGGAATGAGATTAGTGTGATTGATGACGGCCTAAAGTCAAAGCCTCTGAAAATCCGCCTTGAGGAAAAATCAAGCCAAGCTAGTGGGATCACAATCAAAGCTCCTGTTCCGTTTCCATACAAAGACAACAAGGCGGTACCTTGGAGATATGGCTATGATATAGTAATGAATGGAGAAAGAGAGCATATGTCCCCTAAAAGTCTCGAAACAGCGAATATCACTGGAGTTGGGGGAATGACACGAAGTGGGCGTTGCTATAGTCCTGAAATGTTAGCTAAAGCTAGAAAAGAGAAGGCAGGAATTGTGGAAGGGGATACGGCTAACCCGATAGAGGTTCAAGAGACAAGATGTCAAGAGTTTATTACGAAAGAAGATGCCGATGAGTTTTTGAGCTTGATTAAGCATAGTGAATACAATATCATCGAGCAGTTGAACAAAACACCGGCAAAGGTTTCACTCTTATCACTTCTCCTGAATTCTGAGTCTCACAGAAACGCTTTATTAAAGGTGTTGAATCAATCATATGTACCTCCTGATATATCCATGGACAAAATGGACAATTTAGTTGGTAATTTGGTGGCTTCAAATTATATATCTTTCAGTGATGATGAGATTCCTGCGGAAGGGAGGGGAAGCACCAAGGCTCTTCACATCACAGTCAGGTGTAAGAGCCACACAATTGGCAGGGTTCTCATTGATAATGGATCGGCTCTCAATGTGATGCCTATGTGCACTTTGCTAAGGTTACCAATGGATTCATCGTATATGCGGAAAAGCAACATGATTGTCAAGGCATTTGATGGAGCCCGTCGAGAAGTGTTGGGTGATATAGAGATACCTGTGGAGATTGGTCCATGTATTTTCAATAAACAATTCCAAGTCATGGATATTACGCCTTCATATACTCTTTTGCTAGGAAGGCCTTGGATACACACGACAGGAGCTGTCCCTTCCACTCTCCATCAAAAGGTAAAGTTTTTCGTGGGGAATCAACAAATCTCAGTTTTGGGAGAGGAAGACATCTTTGTCACTCAATCTCCAAGCACTCCGTATGTTGAGACAACAGAGAATGCATGGGAATGTTCATATCGAGCTTTTGAGTTTGTTAATGCAACCTACATAGGAGAAGGTTCGAAATTATATGCTCCTCACCTGTCAGCAGCTACAGAGATGGTGGTGAAGCAAACCATGGGCAAAGGTTGGTATCCAGGAGTCGGATTGGGAAGAAACCACCAAGGGATTAGAAAGGCCATCACAATTTTGGAAAGCAAGGACAGGTTCGGGTTAGGATACAAACCAACTTGGAAAGATAAAGCAAAGAAGATGGAAGAAAAGAAAGAGAGGCGAATAGCACATTTGAAAGGGGACGAATTTGAAACTGAGAAATTGGTCATTCCTTACCTTTATGACACCTTTTATTTTGGTGGATATCAAACTGGTGACGAAAGGGGGAAACTGGCGATGCAGCTTGAGGGGGATTTTTCTGATTTGTCCATTCACATGGTAGATAAGAAGATATCAGAGGAGAATGTAGCTGGACGGTTTGTGCATATGACCCCTGCAGGAGATGAGTTGAAGAATTGGACGATTTTGGAGTTCCCAGAGATTTCCTTTGAAAAGTAATAATGCAATTGTCTTTTTCTTTTATGTTTTGAATAAAGCAAGTTGGATTTTTTAGTGCTTCAGCCCAAAAGCACCCAAATAAATTTTTATGTATGGGCCAACTTTGTTATTTTCCATTTCAATAAATGATTAGCATTATGCATTCCTATTTTCCCAATCATTTTTTTCTTTCTTTCTCTAGCATGCCAACACTGAAAATACCTATAATTTCCCATTTCATCTATTTTCAGGTATCAAAACAATAAACAAGATGATAATAATGTCAATAATTCAGACATTGATTTTGAAAACCCTGCTCAATTTGGTGAATCTGATGATAAAGATGTCTTTACGGACTACCCTTTACCCCGTGACTTGTTGAGATCGATGGAAGAAGATAGGAAACCAATTGAACCTCATCAGGAAGTTGTTGAAATAATTAATTTGGGAGATGAAAAAGATAAGAAAGAGGTCAAAATCGGAACATCACTAGCATCAGATGAAAGAAAGGGTCTTAAGGAGTTACTTCATGAATATGTAGATGTGTTTGCTTGGTCTTACCAAGATATGCCTGGCCTTGATACTGATATTGTGGAGCATAGATTGCCTTTGAAACCAGAGTGCAAACCGGTACAACAAAAGTTAAGACGCATGAAGCCGGAAATGTTGTTGAAGATCAAAGAGGAAGTTAAAAAGCAATTCGATGCAGGTTTTCTTGAAGTGGCCAAATACCCGGAGTGGGTAGCTAATATTGTCCCTGTGCCTAAGAAGGATGGAAAGGTGCGGATGTGCTTGGATTATCGGGATTTGAACAGAGCTAGCCCTAAAGACAATTTCCCGCTTCCTCACATTGACACCCTTGTGGACAATACAGCGAGGCATTCCATATTTTCATTTATGGATGGCTTTTCCGGCTATAATCAAATCAAGATGGCTAGAGAAGATATGGAAAAGACTACTTTCGTGACAATGTGGGGAACATTTTGCTATAGAGTCATGCCATTCGGATTGAAGAACGCTGGAGCTACATATCAAAGGGCTATGATTAGTCTTTTCCACGACATGATGCATAAAGAGATTGAGGTGTACGTGGATGATATGATTGCAAAGTCTCGTGAAGGAGAAGACCATGTGGCTAATCTTAAGAAGCTCTTTGAAAGGTTGAGGAAGTACCAGTTGAAGTTAAACCCAGCCAAGTGTACATTTGGGGCAAGATCTGGAAAATTATTGGGATTTGTAGTTAGCGAAAGGGGGATAGAAGTTGATCCGGACAAAGTGCGTGCCATTCAGAACTTGTCCCCTCCTCGCACCACCAAAGAAGTAAGAGGTTTCTTAGGGAGGCTAAACTACATATCCAGGTTTATATCTCAACTTACTTCAAAATGTGATCCAATTTTCAAGCTTCTTCGTAAACATGACTCTGGGGAATGGAATGAAGAATGTCAAAAGGCCTTCGATAAAGTCAAGGAGTACTTATCAAACCCGCCTGTGTTAGTACCTCCTATTCCTGATAGACCTTTGATTTTGTACTTGACAGTTTGCGAAGGTTCAATGGGATGTGTACTGAGGCAACGAGATGAGAATGGCAAGAAAGAACAAGCCATCTATTACCTAAGTAAGAAATTCATTGACTACGAAGTGAAGTATTCTCAATTGGAAAAGATGTGTTGCGCTTTAGCTTGGACAGCCCAAAGACTCAGACAGTACATGTTATATCACACGACTTGGCTGGTGGCCAAACTTGATCCTTTGAAGTACATTTTCGAGAAACCATCTTTGTCTGGTAGAATAGCAAGGTGGCAAGTCATGCTTTCTGAGTATGATATTATATATGTGACTCAAAAGGCCATTAAAGGAAGTGTAATCGTTGATTTCTTAGCAGACCGGGTTGCCGATGACTATGTGCCTATGAAACTCGATTTTCCAGATGAGGATTTGATGGCTGTATTTCAGGTAGAAGAGGAGAAGCTAGCTAAGAAATCATGGAGAATGTTCTTTGATGGAGCATCCAATGCTTTTGGGCGAGGAGTAGGAGTGGTCCTGATATCCCCAGAAGGAGATCATCACCCGATTACTGCAAGATTGGACTTCAATTGTACCAACAACGTAGCTGAGTATGAAGCATGTGTCATGGGTTTGCAAGCTACCATTGAAAAGAAGATTGATGTGCTCGAAGTGTATGGAGATTCGGCTCTAGTCATCTACCAGTTGCGAGGAGAATGGGAAACTAGGGATTCGAAGTTGGTCCAGTACCAAAAATACATAGCCGTTTAATTGATCAGTTCAAAAGTATTCAGTTTGAGCATCTACCTCGAGAGGAGAATCAAATGGCAGATGCTCTAGCCACTTTAGCTGCAATGTTCAAGTTGGACAGTAATGCTGAAATTCAACCCATCAGGATGAATCTGAAGAATTCACCAGCACATTGTGCAAGTTTAGAAGAAGAAGTTGATGGAAAGCCTTGGTACCATGACATCTTACAGTACATTAAAAACCAACAGTACCCAGAACATGCTTCGGAGAATGACAAAAGAATCATTAGGAGAATGGCTATGGGATTCTTTTTAGACGGGAAAGTCTTATACAAAAGAAGTCGAGACCAGGTACTTTTGAGATGTGTGAATATTGCAGAAGCTAAACAGATATTAGAGGAGGTACATGAAGGATCTTGTGGGGCACATGCTAATGGTCATATGATGGCAAGACAAATAATGAGAGCGGGTTATTATTGGTCAACCATGGAAAAAGACTGTATTAACTACGCTAGAGAATGCCACAAATGTCAGATTTATGCTGACAAGATTCATGCTCCATCGGAGGCTCTGCATGTATTAGCCCCTCCTTGGCCTTTCTCTATGTGGGGGATGGATGTGATAGGACCCATTACACCAAAAGCTTCAAATGGACATCGGTTTATTTTTGTGATGATTGATTATTTTACCAAGTGGGTAGAAGCAGCATCTTTTGCTAGTGTGACACGAACGGCAGTATGCAGATTCATAAAGAAAGATATCATATGCCGATATGGACTTCCAGAAAGAATTATTTCAGATAATGCTCGTAATTTGAATAACACAATGATGGAAGAAGTTTGTGCACAGTTCAAAATCAAGCATCACAATTCGGCGCCATATCGACCACAAATGAATGGGGTAGTAGAGGCCGCGAACAAGAATGTCAAGAGAATAGTGGGAAAAATGACAGAAACTTATAAGGATTGGCATGAAAAGTTACCTTTTGCCTTGTACGCGTATAGAACGTCAATGCGCACGTCTACTGGGGCAACCCCATTCTCATTGGTGTACGGGATGGAGGCAGTGCTACCAATTGAAGTAGAGATTCCGTCATTAAGGGTCTTAATCGAAACACAATTAGAAGAGGCAGAGTGGGTACGGGAACGCTATGAGCAATTGAATCTTATTGACGAGAAAAGGCTTGTAGCTTTATGCCATGGCCAGTTGTACCAAAGGAGAATGATGAAAGCACATGATAAGAAAGTCCGACCTAGGAAATTCCGAGAAGGGGATCTGGTTTTGAAGAAGATCCTCCCAAATCAACAAGATAGGAGGGGAAAATGGGCGCCAAATTGGGAAGGACCATATGTAGTAAAGAGATCTTTCTCTGGTGGGGCATTAATATTGGCAAATATGGACGGTGAGGACCTGCCAAACCCCATCAATTCCGATGCTGTGAAGAGGTATTATGCCTAAAAAAAAAGAGAAAAAGAGAAATAAAAAAGGAGGATTTAAATCGAAAACCCGAAAAGGGCGGTTTAAATCAATGGGGGAGACACTTATGTTGAAAACCTGAAAAGGCAGCTTAAGTGTAGGGGAAAGATCAGCATCGGAAATTTTGTGATATCAAAGGAAAAGGTTTAGTCCGAAGGGCTCTGCAATATTAGACAAACTAATGGAGTAGGCTTTTCAAAAGAGAAATTTGAATTCATTCGATCAGAATTGTCAGAATGTTGATTGTTGAGATATTTGATTATTTCGTAAATGCAATTATTCCTTGTAATATTCCTCTGTTCAGATATGCTTGATGTTTATAATAAAATAACCTCTCTTCCAAACTTATCTCGTATCTACTACCATTTACCTTCTTACCTTGATTGGGAAAATCGAAATTTGCATTATGTTTAGTCATATTATTAGGATGGAAATAAATAGATGATTGGCAAACATTTTTTTAAAAAAAAAATGAGAGAAAAAGATAATTGCATTGCTTTAAAAGGAGAAAGAAGAGGGACAGAAATATAGTGGAATATCAGAAGATTGGTAAACTAAGTCGAATACACCAGCTGCTTAAAAACAAAAAAAGGGAAAGAATGAAGATTGAAGGTGATGATATGAGAAAGTCGCTAACTGGTTTAAAGACAAGATTGGTCCAAAAAAAAAAAGAAAAGGGGTTTTGAGCCTTTGATGTCACAATTATAATGAAATTATTTTTAGCATGCATCCCATTCATTTCAAAAAGAAAGACATTTTTAAAGAAGGAGAAATTTTAAAGTTTCAGGGCCTTCCTAGTCGAAGGAGCATTTAAGAGATAAGAAAATTTAAAGTTTCAGGGCCTTCCTAGTCGAAGGAGCATTTTAGATGAGAAATTTAAAGTTTCAGGGCCTTCCTAGTCGGAGGAGCATTTAAGAGATGAGAAATTTAAAGTTTCAGGGCCTTCCTAGTCGAAGGAGCATTTAAGAGATGAGGAAATTTAAAGTTTCAGGGCCTTCCTAGTCGAAGGAGCATTTTGGAGATGAGGAAATTTAAAGTTTCAGGGCCTTCCTAGTCGAAGGAGCATTTTAGAGAGGAGAAAATTTAAAGTTTCAGGGCCTTCCTAGTCGAAGGAGCACTTTCAGATGAGAAGAAATTTAAAGTTTCAAGGCCTTCCTAGTCGAAGGAGCATTTAAGAGATGAGGAAATTTAAAGTTTCAGGGCCTTCCTAGTCGAAGGAGCATTTTGGAGATGAGGAAATTTAAAGTTTCAGGGCCTTCCTAGTCGAAGGAGCACTTTCAGATGAGAAGAAATTTAAAGTTTCAGGGCCTTCCTAGTCGAAGGAGCACTTTCAGATGAGAAAAGTTTTAAAGTTTCAGGGCCTTCCTAGTCGAAGGAGCATTTTGGAGATGAGAAATTTAAAGTTTCAGGGCCTTCCTAGTCGAAGGAGCATTTTAGATGAGAAATTTTAAAGTTTCAGGGCTTTCCTAGTCGAAAGAGCATTCTAGAGATGAAAAATTCTAAAAAAAAAAAAAGGATCTCAGGGCCTTCCTAGTTGAAGGAGCACTTTAGGTGAAAGAAAAAAAAAGGGGGAGAACAAAACAAAAAAAATAAATAAAAAATTTTGAAAAGAAAGAAAAAAATAATAAAATAGATGCAGACAAAATGGATGTCTATGTTTTTGCACAATTACTATTTCATAGCAAATGTACAAAAAGGGGCAACTGTAGACACCAATTTTGTCCGGGATTATGAATCTCGAATCACTCGACGTGTATTTTAAAAATAAAAAGTGAATTAAACCCATGTTTGAATAATTGATTTTTATTTTATTTTGTTTTTATTTTTATTTTTTATTTCTTTTTATTTTTATTTTTTTTATTTTTATTTGTATTTGTATTTTTTATTTTTATTTTATTTTTTATTTTTTTTTATTTTATTATTTTTTTTGTGTGTGTTTTGTATTTTTATCTTTTTTTCTTTTCTCTTCTTTTCTTTTTCATTATTATTCATTTTATTATTATTTCTCTTTCTATTTTATTTCTCTTTTTATTCTTATTTTTATTTGTTATTTTATTTTATTTTATTATTTTATTTTTATTTTATTATGAATTTTAATTATTTCATTTTTTTTATTTATTCATTTATTTATTTTGATAAAAAATAAAAAAATAATAAAAAAAATAAAAATAAAACAAAACAAAAAAATGAAACCCTACCGAACCCTAACCCTGAACCCTCTCTGAAACCCTAAACCCTCACTGAAACCCTCACCGAAACCTTAACCCTAAAGAGAGCCCCAAGCCCTAATATGAAACCCTAACCCTAAATCCAACCTAGCCGCCGGAAACACAAAAAGGAAAGAATTGGCAAGTCACGTAAATCTCGAATCTGCATGAAAATCAAGACCAAAAACAGAATCAAGCATTAAAGACCATATCACAATCAGATCTGAGATCCGATTTCGGACCTTCCAAAACACTAAGATCTAACACTAATAAAAGGAGAGACAAACACACAACGGAGGGGGGAACCAACAGAAACCAACAAAAACCACAGCGACAGAGACAGACGACAACCAAACAACCGTAACCAAAAGCCACAGAAAACCAAACAGCAAGCACAACCAAAAATAGAACCAGAGCAAAAAAAAAATGGGTTTGTTTAGGGTTTGGTAGTTTAGTTTTCGGGGTCAGATCTGGAGTTTTTTCTAAGGATTTAAGGGTGTAGTTTCTAGATCTGATTCAGGGAGGAAGAGAGGAAGATTTCTGGAGATTTTTAGGCCTAGATCAGGTTATTACGGTGGTGCATGGTGGAGAGAGGCGTCGAATCTGGAAATTTTGAAGTTTCCGGCAACCGGTTGAAGTTTCCGGTCACCGGAAATCGTCTGGGTCGAGAGTATCGAAGGTTTTTTTCTTTTTCTCTGGAAAGCAAATTTTTGTCCGAAAAACTCGGGGATCGGGCTTAAGTACCACCTTGAAACGCGTCGTTTTGGAGAGCCAGGATCCGCTCTTAGACCCGCCTGGACCCGCGTGCCGACCCGAGACTGACCCGACCCGATCGCAGGTTTCCTTTTTCCCATTTTCTGGTGATTTTCTATATTTTTTTATTTTTATTTTATTTATTTATTTATTTATTTTCTTTTGATGATTTTCGTATACTTGTAATTAATGAGATAATTTAATTAAAAATTTGTGATAAGATGGTGTAAATAATTACTTTGATTAATCTCCATAATAATAAATTAACAGATCTTGATGAGATTTAATGGATGTGATCTAGTTTACTTATTTAAATTGATATAATTTTGCTTTGATTAACTTGATGGCATAATTTAATTTAATTAACATGATTCAATCTAATTGGTAAGATTTTTTTTTATTTATTGTTTATTATTTGTATTTTTTGTTTGTATTTGTAGTTTATTTATTTTTATTTTATTTTTTATTTATTTTTATTTATTTATTTTTGTTTTAAGACTTCGAATAGAATTTATATGATATACTTAATTTAGTGTATGGTTAAAATATTGTCAAATTTGATTATGTAGTTTATAATTGCAATGTCTTAGAGGAACATAATAATAAACATTTTAAATATAAAATAATATAACTATAAATTATCCGACGATGGATCTCCGAGAAGATTGCGATCGAGTAATATTCTCGGAGATCTTGAGGTGAGGAGGTCCTTTTTAAGTCTTACCAGCTTGATGGAAGATTTAAAAGGTTATTTCCTATTTTTTTAAAATTCAAATTTATAAAAAATTGAAACAAGAATTAATTAAAATTAATTACAATTAAATGAATTAATAATTAAATTAGAAATTAAGATTCATAAAAATTAGTATAATTAGAAATAAAATAGGATAAAATAATACAACAAATATTCCGACGATGGAATCCGAGGGGATTGCGACTGAGTAATATTCTCGGAGATCTTGAGGTGAGGAGGTCCTTTTTAAGTCTTACCAGCTTGATGGAAGATTTAAAAGGTCATTTCCGATATTTAAAACTCAAATTTATTTAAAAATTGAAATAAGAATTAATTAAAATTAATTACAATTAAATGAATTAATAATTAAATTAGAAATTAAGATTCATAAAAATTAGTATAATTAGAAATAAAATAGGATAAAATAATAAAACAAATATTCCGACGATGGAATTTTAAAGGTACTGCGCTTGAGTAGTACTTTTAGATATCTTGAGGTGAGGAGAGTTCTTTTAAGTCTTGCCAGCTTGATGGAAGATTTAAAGAATATTTCCAAGATTTAATAAATTTAATTATAAAAAAATAAGAACTAAATTAGATTAAAAAATAGTAAATTAAAATTAAGTTTATTATAATAAAGAATAAAGATCAAATTAATAAATTAGAATTAAAATTAGAAAAGAATTAAAATAAATAGAAATTAAATTAAATTAAATATTTTAATAAATGTGAATTATTCCGAGGATGGAATTTAAAGGAAATTGCGCTTGAGTAGTTTCTTTAAAAATTCCTAAGGTGAGAAAGTTTCTTTAAGGTCTTACCAGCTTGATGGAAGGTCTTTAAGAAAATCTTCAATATCAAATAATTCATGTTTATTTAAAGATATAAAATTACATAAATAATAATTTATATAAAGAAATAATAATGATAGAATAAAATAGGATAAAATAATAAATATAAATTGGATAGGAGTCAAAATAGGGATTACATAAAATATTTAAACAATCCGACGACGGAGCCTCTTCAAGAAAGGCGATTGGTCCTACTTGAATACTCTTGAGGTGAGAATAACTTTTAAGTTGTCCAACCAGATTGATGGAGGAGACTTAAAAGATTTTTCAATATTTAATTATATCGAAATTAAAGTAAAAGGCAAAATTAAGATAACCTTAGATCACTTGGTACCATTTTAGGATGGGCGTTGTGAGGGTGCTAATCCTTCTTCATACGTAACCGTACTCCCGAACTTAGAACTTTTAACGTAGACCAGGCCTTATCCTTAGTTTGAATAGGTGACCAATCACACCTAGGTTAGAATGATTGGTGGCGACTCCATAGTTTTGTGTCTAGCTATTAGGTTTCCCCCGAAACCTGATACGTTACGACAGTTTGGCGACTCCGCTGGGGACTTTAGAGAGTCAGGCCATTAGGAAGTTTAAGGTTATCAAAATCTTGCCTAAAAATTTTAAGTTTCATAAGACATTTAAATACACACACTTCACTTGCATGTGCATACATTAGCCTTCGACCCGGGCTTACCTTTTTAGGAGGAAGTAAAGTAGCTTTGCCTTCGTGAGGTGGTAACCTCCACATAGGCCAGTGAAATACTCCCACTCAGGTTGAACCCTTTCCGTTTAAAGCCTATAATGGGTGAGGATTGGGGTGCCTTACTAGTCCACGTGGACGATAGTGGGGAACAGTCTGGGAACCTTTAGTATCCTACCTATCCAAACCAAGCATATAGTGAACTTATGCTGCCCACTCGTAAGCAAGAGCTTTAGAATTGAAACCTATATTAAGACACAAAGAACGACCATCATCTCATACAAGAAAAATATAAAAAAAATAATAAAAATAAAATAAAAAAAAACAACATAATGCATATTCTCATTTCTTACATTTTTCTCTTTTTTCTGTCTCATAACAAATTGTTACAGATTAAGATCCATTTGCATCCATGGAGAAATTATCGCAAGGGGAGCCAGCCCACATAGTGAAGGAACGATCCGAAAAGGCCCAACGTGAGAATGGTGATTGCCTACCTGTTGGTTTTGTTTCTACTCTGCCAGAGAGGATTCATTTAGACCTAAGACAAAATGACTACACCGAGTTGCTAGGAATTTGGAAGGCATGGGATGAAGAGAGGAAGACAGAATTTCAGAAAAAGTATGGGGACTTGATGCTACTATTTTTAGTGGAAGTGGACTTGGATTTGATAAGGGCCATGGTGCAATTTTGGGACCCGTCCTATAGATGTTTTGTCTTCAATGAGGCCGATTTGATACCAACCATAGAGGAGTATTCATTCTTGCTCCGTCGGGAGTTAGAAAATCCCAACAAAATCTATTGGAAGAAAAGGAAATCAGGATATCGTAAGAAATTGTCCTCCATGACTGGCCATAGTGTTCAAGAAATTGATCATCACACAAGGCAGAAAGGAGAGACCACTTATGTGCCATGGAGTTTTCTACGAAGTTGTCTTCAGAAGCAGTTAACGAAAGAACAACACATGAGCATAATGGCATTAGCTGTGTATGGTATGGCCATGTTCCCTAAATTCTTAGGACACATTGAGGTTACAATAGTGGATTTTGTTGAGCAGCTTGATCATGAGGTGAATGTGGCTCCAATTATCTTGTCGGAGACTTTTAGGTCTTTAAATTTCTGCCGTCGCAAGGGAGAAGGACGTTTCATCGGATGTACATTATTGTTATACATTTGGATGAAAAGTCACCTCGGAGGTAACGAAGAAAAATTTCGAGAGGCTTATCTCAATACAGTCCCGATAAAGGAATTCTGTGAGAAGACTTGGCCTGCACCGAAGACAAAAGGAGAATGGGTTTCATTATTGCGCAAGATCAAGAAAAAGGATATTGTTTGGAGGGCACCTTGGATGCCACGGAGATCTATGTTATATGCTTGCGGTGGTAAGCCATGGGTTCCACTTTTGGGTATATGGGGTACTATCTCTTATGCACCTCTTATGGTACGAAGACAATTGGGATATGAGCAATTCATTCCAATGACTCAAGGACTTAGTCAGCACGAGTATACATATGCAGAAGAAGGATTTGTAAAGAAAATAGAAGACGATGTCAAGGCTTGGAAGGCAACTCTCAGGATTGAAAAAGGAATATTTCTAGAGAAGGACCCTCCCGAATACTCAGTATGGCATAAGAGACGAGGCAAGGATATTAGGCTTCCACCCGAAGAAGGTCTCGAGAAAAGTGAAGAGCCCATACCTCGAGATCCCATGATAGACTTGGAGATTGCCAAGAGGAAATTAGAGGAAGAAAAAAGGGACTTAGAAAGAGAAATTAAGAAACTCAAATGTGAAACAGAGGAGAAGCTGGGGAGAAGGGAACAAGCATATACAAGGGTCCATCAAGAGAAGTATAAGTTGATAGATGAAATCAGATACTTGAAGGAGCAGCTCTCAAGGTCTGAAAACAAACGTTTGCGGGAAGAGAATGAACAACTCAAAGCTGAGATACAAAAGAAGGGGACTGAATGTGAAGAACTTGAAGGCAAGGTCATAAGCGAGCAGATGAGTTCGCAAGGTGCCCTCAATCGATCCCAAGAATACTTGCAGATCCTACAAAAGGTTGTTAATGAGTTGAATGATCTAAAGGAGAAGTATGCTACCTTGAGGAGAGCTCGTGATTCACATCTTCTGGTTTCCATGATTGAACAGATTAATGTCATGGCTCACAGAGCAAGAGACATGGAAGACAGAATAAGGGATTTGAAGCTCGGAGTCAGCCCACTTACCGAGCATGGGGAGAATCTGCTACTATTACTGGATGAGATCCAAGGTCACTACAGTTTGTTGAAGGGACTTAGGTGGACACCTTAGATGTTCTTTATGGATGTAATGGGTCTTTAACTTTGTTCAACAATTGTTATGAGACAAGTTTTTATAAGTTTTTTTTTTCTTTTTTTTGTTATGCAATAAATTTCTCACGAAAATTTTTCTTACTTTTGCTTTTCCTTCATAAGCATTTGATAAAAATAGTTTTACTTAACTGTGATAACCAAGGTACAAAAATAGCCCTTCCAAATCATCCATACCGAACTCGTGCACGAACTAAAGCAATGGAAAATGAGCAATTAGCACGGATTGACAGGATGGAAAGAGTGCAACAAGAGATTGTCAAAGCTCAAGAGGAAACTCGAGAGCAGATGACCAAGATGATGGAGTTGATGATGAGTATGGCTAAGGGGAAAGGAGTTGTGCAAGACCTAACAGCGGAGGAATATCCTAGTGATGACCCACCATACCCTCCAGGGTTCACCCATCAGGCCCAAATGCCTCCAAAGGTTTATGCCCAGGCAACACCCTCAATGGGAGGACAAGGCCATGCTATAGGCCAAAATCAACCTGGTACAGGGTCTAGTCCTGTCGACCCTATTTTCGTCCCAAACTTGGACGATCCTGTTGAACAAGAGAAGTTGAAGAGAGAAGCAGTTGACAATCTAGCTGTAGGGATACAACAGAAATGTGACATGTTGGAGGAAAGGTTGAAAGCCATCGAAGGAAACGACTCCTTTGGGAATGTTGATGCAGAAGAGTTGAGCCTAGTTCCTGATTTGGTGTTGCCCGCAAAGTTCAAGGTTCCGGACTTCGAGAAATATGATGGAACTAAATGCCCGACAACCCATGTTACGATGTTTTGCAGAAAGATGGCAGGATATGCTCGTAATGAAAAGTTGCTCATTCACTGTTTTCAAGATAGCCTTACAGGATCTGCTGCAAGGTGGTATGTTCAGTTGGACAGGAGTCGTATACATTCGTGGAAAGACCTTGCTAGGGCATTTCTAGCCCAATATCGTCACGTAAGTGATATGGCTCCTGATCGCCTTTCTCTCCAAAGCATGGAGAAGAAAACAAACGAGAATTTTAGAGAATACGCTCAGAGGTGGAGAGATGCAGCTGCTGAAGTTCAACCTCCATTGACAGAAAAGGAGTTAACGATGTTATTTTTAAACACTCTCAAAGCTCCTTATTATGAGAGGATGATAGGAAATGTCAGTAAGAACTTTTCTGACATGGTGCTTTCAGGAGAGGCAATAGAAAATGCTATTAAAAATGGCAAGATTGAGGGTGTAGAGGCCAGGAAAGGAGGGTTTCCTAAGAAAAAGGAAGGAGATGTCCAGGCTATCTCAGCAGGAGGTTTTATTCACCAACGCCCATCCAACCAATACCAATCTTATCCTCATGCTATCAATTATGTTTCACCCTACCCATATCAACTAAACCCACCAACAAATATTCAGCCCATTTTTTGCTCGCCAACCCTGAGACCAACCCAACCCTTTACTCAACCTACAAACCTAATGAACAACCCTGGAAGGCCACGCTTCAATCAAGAAAGACCCCCTATCACCCCAATCCCCATAACCTATGCGGAGTTATATCCTAAACTGGTGCAAAACCGTCTGATTGCCCCCGTATACCTTGAACCCCTAAAACCCCCGTATCCCAAATGGTATGATCCAAACGCAAAGTGTGCTTACCACAATGACAATGTGGGTCACTCTATAGAAAATTGCTTGGGACTGAAGTATAAAGTGCAGGGCTTGATGAAGGCTGGGCAGTTGAGTTTTGAGGAGCCGAAAGCAGAACAAGTTGTGAATGGGAATCCTTTACCAGACCATGGTGGAGCAGCAGTGAACATGTTAAGCAATGAAAAGAAGGATTACATTAAAAGAGCTGTTGCAGAAATAAAGACTCCGTTAAGTCAGGTCTTTGATGTATTAGTGAAGGCAGATATGTTGCAACCAGAAACCTTGATTTTGGAGACCTATATAGATTCGTATGATCCCAATCTGGTTTGTCCATAACACAATGGTGTAGTAGGTCATTCAATTCAGTCCTGTGAAGCTTTTCATTATAGATTGCAGGAGTTAATGGACTCATATCGAATTGAATTTTGGGAAGGAAGAGGAAAAGGGAATGAGATTAGTGTGATTGATGACGGCCTAAAGTCAAAGCCTCTGAAAATCCGCCTTGAGGAAAAATCAAGCCAAGCTAGTGGGATCACAATCAAAGCTCCTGTTCCGTTTCCATACAAAGACAACAAGGCGGTACCTTGGAGATATGGCTATGATATAGTAATGAATGGAGAAAGAGAGCATATGTCCCCTAAAAGTCTCGAAACAGCGAATATCACTGGAGTTGGGGGAATGACACGAAGTGGGCGTTGCTATAGTCCTGAAATGTTAGCTAAAGCTAGAAAAGAGAAGGCAGGAATTGTGGAAGGGGATACGGCTAACCCGATAGAGGTTCAAGAGACAAGATGTCAAGAGTTTATTACGAAAGAAGATGCCGATGAGTTTTTGAGCTTGATTAAGCATAGTGAATACAATATCATCGAGCAGTTGAACAAAACACCGGCAAAGGTTTCACTCTTATCACTTCTCCTGAATTCTGAGTCTCACAGAAACGCTTTATTAAAGGTGTTGAATCAATCATATGTACCTCCTGATATATCCATGGACAAAATGGACAATTTAGTTGGTAATTTGGTGGCTTCAAATTATATATCTTTCAGTGATGATGAGATTCCTGCGGAAGGGAGGGGAAGCACCAAGGCTCTTCACATCACAGTCAGGTGTAAGAGCCACACAATTGGCAGGGTTCTCATTGATAATGGATCGGCTCTCAATGTGATGCCTATGTGCACTTTGCTAAGGTTACCAATGGATTCATCGTATATGCGGAAAAGCAACATGATTGTCAAGGCATTTGATGGAGCCCGTCGAGAAGTGTTGGGTGATATAGAGATACCTGTGGAGATTGGTCCATGTATTTTCAATAAACAATTCCAAGTCATGGATATTACGCCTTCATATACTCTTTTGCTAGGAAGGCCTTGGATACACACGACAGGAGCTGTCCCTTCCACTCTCCATCAAAAGGTAAAGTTTTTCGTGGGGAATCAACAAATCTCAGTTTTGGGAGAGGAAGACATCTTTGTCACTCAATCTCCAAGCACTCCGTATGTTGAGACAACAGAGAATGCATGGGAATGTTCATATCGAGCTTTTGAGTTTGTTAATGCAACCTACATAGGAGAAGGTTCGAAATTATATGCTCCTCACCTGTCAGCAGCTACAGAGATGGTGGTGAAGCAAACCATGGGCAAAGGTTGGTATCCAGGAGTCGGATTGGGAAGAAACCACCAAGGGATTAGAAAGGCCATCACAATTTTGGAAAGCAAGGACAGGTTCGGGTTAGGATACAAACCAACTTGGAAAGATAAAGCAAAGAAGATGGAAGAAAAGAAAGAGAGGCGAATAGCACATTTGAAAGGGGACGAATTTGAAACTGAGAAATTGGTCATTCCTTACCTTTATGACACCTTTTATTTTGGTGGATATCAAACTGGTGACGAAAGGGGGAAACTGGCGATGCAGCTTGAGGGGGATTTTTCTGATTTGTCCATTCACATGGTAGATAAGAAGATATCAGAGGAGAATGTAGCTGGACGGTTTGTGCATATGACCCCTGCAGGAGATGAGTTGAAGAATTGGACGATTTTGGAGTTCCCAGAGATTTCCTTTGAAAAGTAATAATGCAATTGTCTTTTTCTTTTATGTTTTGAATAAAGCAAGTTGGATTTTTTAGTGCTTCAGCCCAAAAGCACCCAAATAAATTTTTATGTATGGGCCAACTTTGTTATTTTCCATTTCAATAAATGATTAGCATTATGCATTCCTATTTTCCCAATCATTTTTTTCTTTCTTTCTCTAGCATGCCAACACTGAAAATACCTATAATTTCCCATTTCATCTATTTTCAGGTATCAAAACAATAAACAAGATGATAATAATGTCAATAATTCAGACATTGATTTTGAAAACCCTGCTCAATTTGGTGAATCTGATGATAAAGATGTCTTTACGGACTACCCTTTACCCCGTGACTTGTTGAGATCGATGGAAGAAGATAGGAAACCAATTGAACCTCATCAGGAAGTTGTTGAAATAATTAATTTGGGAGATGAAAAAGATAAGAAAGAGGTCAAAATCGGAACATCACTAGCATCAGATGAAAGAAAGGGTCTTAAGGAGTTACTTCATGAATATGTAGATGTGTTTGCTTGGTCTTACCAAGATATGCCTGGCCTTGATACTGATATTGTGGAGCATAGATTGCCTTTGAAACCAGAGTGCAAACCGGTACAACAAAAGTTAAGACGCATGAAGCCGGAAATGTTGTTGAAGATCAAAGAGGAAGTTAAAAAGCAATTCGATGCAGGTTTTCTTGAAGTGGCCAAATACCCGGAGTGGGTAGCTAATATTGTCCCTGTGCCTAAGAAGGATGGAAAGGTGCGGATGTGCTTGGATTATCGGGATTTGAACAGAGCTAGCCCTAAAGACAATTTCCCGCTTCCTCACATTGACACCCTTGTGGACAATACAGCGAGGCATTCCATATTTTCATTTATGGATGGCTTTTCCGGCTATAATCAAATCAAGATGGCTAGAGAAGATATGGAAAAGACTACTTTCGTGACAATGTGGGGAACATTTTGCTATAGAGTCATGCCATTCGGATTGAAGAACGCTGGAGCTACATATCAAAGGGCTATGATTAGTCTTTTCCACGACATGATGCATAAAGAGATTGAGGTGTACGTGGATGATATGATTGCAAAGTCTCGTGAAGGAGAAGACCATGTGGCTAATCTTAAGAAGCTCTTTGAAAGGTTGAGGAAGTACCAGTTGAAGTTAAACCCAGCCAAGTGTACATTTGGGGCAAGATCTGGAAAATTATTGGGATTTGTAGTTAGCGAAAGGGGGATAGAAGTTGATCCGGACAAAGTGCGTGCCATTCAGAACTTGTCCCCTCCTCGCACCACCAAAGAAGTAAGAGGTTTCTTAGGGAGGCTAAACTACATATCCAGGTTTATATCTCAACTTACTTCAAAATGTGATCCAATTTTCAAGCTTCTTCGTAAACATGACTCTGGGGAATGGAATGAAGAATGTCAAAAGGCCTTCGATAAAGTCAAGGAGTACTTATCAAACCCGCCTGTGTTAGTACCTCCTATTCCTGATAGACCTTTGATTTTGTACTTGACAGTTTGCGAAGGTTCAATGGGATGTGTACTGAGGCAACGAGATGAGAATGGCAAGAAAGAACAAGCCATCTATTACCTAAGTAAGAAATTCATTGACTACGAAGTGAAGTATTCTCAATTGGAAAAGATGTGTTGCGCTTTAGCTTGGACAGCCCAAAGACTCAGACAGTACATGTTATATCACACGACTTGGCTGGTGGCCAAACTTGATCCTTTGAAGTACATTTTCGAGAAACCATCTTTGTCTGGTAGAATAGCAAGGTGGCAAGTCATGCTTTCTGAGTATGATATTATATATGTGACTCAAAAGGCCATTAAAGGAAGTGTAATCGTTGATTTCTTAGCAGACCGGGTTGCCGATGACTATGTGCCTATGAAACTCGATTTTCCAGATGAGGATTTGATGGCTGTATTTCAGGTAGAAGAGGAGAAGCTAGCTAAGAAATCATGGAGAATGTTCTTTGATGGAGCATCCAATGCTTTTGGGCGAGGAGTAGGAGTGGTCCTGATATCCCCAGAAGGAGATCATCACCCGATTACTGCAAGATTGGACTTCAATTGTACCAACAACGTAGCTGAGTATGAAGCATGTGTCATGGGTTTGCAAGCTGCCATTGAAAAGAAGATTGATGTGCTCGAAGTGTATGGAGATTCGGCTCTAGTCATCTACCAGTTGCGAGGAGAATGGGAAACTAGGGATTCGAAGTTGGTCCAGTACCAAAAATACATAGCCGTTTAATTGATCAGTTCAAAAGTATTCAGTTTGAGCATCTACCTCGAGAGGAGAATCAAATGGCAGATGCTCTAGCCACTTTAGCTGCAATGTTCAAGTTGGACAGTAATGCTGAAATTCAACCCATCAGGATGAATCTGAAGAATTCACCAGCACATTGTGCAAGTTTAGAAGAAGAAGTTGATGGAAAGCCTTGGTACCATGACATCTTACAGTACATTAAAAACCAACAGTACCCAGAACATGCTTCGGAGAATGACAAAAGAATCATTAGGAGAATGGCTATGGGATTCTTTTTAGACGGGAAAGTCTTATACAAAAGAAGTCGAGACCAGGTACTTTTGAGATGTGTGAATATTGCAGAAGCTAAACAGATATTAGAGGAGGTACATGAAGGATCTTGTGGGGCACATGCTAATGGTCATATGATGGCAAGACAAATAATGAGAGCGGGTTATTATTGGTCAACCATGGAAAAAGACTGTATTAACTACGCTAGAGAATGCCACAAATGTCAGATTTATGCTGACAAGATTCATGCTCCATCGGAGGCTCTGCATGTATTAGCCCCTCCTTGGCCTTTCTCTATGTGGGGGATGGATGTGATAGGACCCATTACACCAAAAGCTTCAAATGGACATCGGTTTATTTTTGTGATGATTGATTATTTTACCAAGTGGGTAGAAGCAGCATCTTTTGCTAGTGTGACACGAACGGCAGTATGCAGATTCATAAAGAAAGATATCATATGCCGATATGGACTTCCAGAAAGAATTATTTCAGATAATGCTCGTAATTTGAATAACACAATGATGGAAGAAGTTTGTGCACAGTTCAAAATCAAGCATCACAATTCGGCGCCATATCGACCACAAATGAATGGGGTAGTAGAGGCCGCGAACAAGAATGTCAAGAGAATAGTGGGAAAAATGACAGAAACTTATAAGGATTGGCATGAAAAGTTACCTTTTGCCTTGTACGCGTATAGAACGTCAATGCGCACGTCTACTGGGGCAACCCCATTCTCATTGGTGTACGGGATGGAGGCAGTGCTACCAATTGAAGTAGAGATTCCGTCATTAAGGGTCTTAATCGAAACACAATTAGAAGAGGCAGAGTGGGTACGGGAACGCTATGAGCAATTGAATCTTATTGACGAGAAAAGGCTTGTAGCTTTATTCCATGGCCAGTTGTACCAAAGGAGAATGATGAAAGCACATGATAAGAAAGTCCGACCTAGGAAATTCCGAGAAGGGGATCTGGTTTTGAAGAAGATCCTCCCAAATCAACAAGATAGGAGGGGAAAATGGGCGCCAAATTGGGAAGGACCATATGTAGTAAAGAGATCTTTCTCTGGTGGGGCATTAATATTGGCAAATATGGACGGTGAGGACCTGCCAAACCCCATCAATTCCGATGCTGTGAAGAGGTATTATGCCTAAAAAAAAAGAGAAAAAGAGAAATAAAAAAGGAGGATTTAAATCGAAAACCCGAAAAGGGCGGTTTAAATCAATGGGGGAGACACTTATGTTGAAAACCTGAAAAGGCAGCTTAAGTGTAGGGGAAAGATCAGCATCGGAAATTTTGTGATATCAAAGGAAAAGGTTTAGTCCGAAGGGCTCTGCAATATTAGACAAACTAATGGAGTAGGCTTTTCAAAAGAGAAATTTGAATTCATTCGATCAGAATTGTCAGAATGTTGATTGTTGAGATATTTGATTATTTCGTAAATGCAATTATTCCTTGTAATATTCCTCTGTTCAGATATGCTTGATGTTTATAATAAAATAACCTCTCTTCCAAACTTATCTCGTATCTACTACCATTTACCTTCTTACCTTGATTGGGAAAATCGAAATTTGCATTATGTTTAGTCATATTATTAGGATGGAAATAAATAGATGATTGGCAAACATTTTTTTAAAAAAAAATGAGAGAAAAAGATAATTGCATTGCTTTAAAAGGAGAAAGAAGAGGGACAGAAATATAGTGGAATATCAGAAGATTGGTAAACTAAGTCGAATACACCAGCTGCTTAAAAACAAAAAAAGGGAAAGAATGAAGATTGAAGGTGATGATATGAGAAAGTCGCTAACTGGTTTAAAGACAAGATTGGTCCAAAAAAAAAAGAAAAGGGGTTTTGAGCCTTTGATGTCACAATTATAATGAAATTATTTTTAGCATGCATCCCATTCATTTCAAAAAGAAAGACATTTTTAAAGAAGGAGAAATTTTAAAGTTTCAGGGCCTTCCTAGTCGAAGGAGCATTTAAGAGATAAGAAAATTTAAAGTTTCAGGGCCTTCCTAGTCGAAGGAGCATTTTAGATGAGAAATTTAAAGTTTCAGGGCCTTCCTAGTCGGAGGAGCATTTAAGAGATGAGAAATTTAAAGTTTCAGGGCCTTCCTAGTCGAAGGAGCATTTAAGAGATGAGGAAATTTAAAGTTTCAGGGCCTTCCTAGTCGAAGGAGCATTTTGGAGATGAGGAAATTTAAAGTTTCAGGGCCTTCCTAGTCGAAGGAGCATTTTAGAGAGGAGAAAATTTAAAGTTTCAGGGCCTTCCTAGTCGAAGGAGCACTTTCAGATGAGAAGAAATTTAAAGTTTCAAGGCCTTCCTAGTCGAAGGAGCATTTAAGAGATGAGGAAATTTAAAGTTTCAGGGCCTTCCTAGTCGAAGGAGCATTTTGGAGATGAGGAAATTTAAAGTTTCAGGGCCTTCCTAGTCGAAGGAGCACTTTCAGATGAGAAGAAATTTAAAGTTTCAGGGCCTTCCTAGTCGAAGGAGCACTTTCAGATGAGAAAAGTTTTAAAGTTTCAGGGCCTTCCTAGTCGAAGGAGCATTTTGGAGATGAGAAATTTAAAGTTTCAGGGCCTTCCTAGTCGAAGGAGCATTTTAGATGAGAAATTTTAAAGTTTCAGGGCTTTCCTAGTCGAAAGAGCATTCTAGAGATGAAAAATTCTAAAAAAAAAAAAGGATCTCAGGGCCTTCCTAGTTGAAGGAGCACTTTAGGTGAAAGGAAAAAAAAGGGGGAGAACAAAACAAAAAAAATAAATAAAATATTTTGAAAAGAAAGAAAAAAATAATAAAATAGATGCAGACAAAATGGATGTCTATGTTTTTGCACAATTACTATTTCATAGCAAATGTACAAAAAGGGGCAACTGTAGACACCAATTTTGTCCGGGATTATGAATCTCGAATCACTCGACGTGTATTTTAAAAATAAAAAGTGAATTAAACCCATGTTTGAATAATTGATTTTTATTTTATTTTGTTTTTATTTTTATTTTTTATTTCTTTTTATTTTTATTTTTTTTATTTTTATTTGTATTTGTATTTTTTATTTGTATTTGTATTTTTTATTTTTTTTTATTTTATTATTTTTTTTTGTGTGTGTTTCGTATTTTTATCTTTTTTTCTTTTCTCTTCTTTTCTTTTTCATTATTATTCATTTTATTATTATTTCTCTTTCTATTTTATTTCTCTTTTTATTCTTATTTTTATTTGTTATTTTATTTTATTTTATTTTTTATTTTATTTTTTATTTTATTGGATATGAATTTTAATTATTTCATTTTTTTTATTTATTCATTTATTTATTTTGATAAAAAATAAAAAAAATAATAAAAAAAATAAAAAATAAAACAAAACAAAAAAATGAAACCCTACCGAACCCTAACCCTGAACCCTCTCTGAAACCCCAAACCCTCACTGAAACCCTCACCGAAACCTTAAACCCTAAAGAGAGCCCCAAGCCCTAATATGAAACCCTAACCCTAAATCCAACCTAGCCGCCGGAAACACAAAAAGGAAAGAATTGGCAAGTCACGTAAATCTCGAATCTGCATGAAAATCAAGACCAAAAACAGAATCAAGCATTAAAGACCATATCACAATCAGATCTGAGATCCGATTTCGGACCTTCCAAAACACTAAGATCTAACACTAATAAAAGGAGAGACAAACACACAACGGAGGGGGGAACCAACAGAAACCAACAAAAACCACAGCGACAGAGACAGACGACAACCAAACAACCGTAACCAAAAGCCACAGAAAACCAAACAGCAAGCACAACCAAAAATAGAACCAGAGCAAAAAAAAATGGGTTTGTTTAGGGTTTGGTAGTTTAGTTTTCGGGGTCAGATCTGGAGTTTTTTCTAAGGATTTAAGGGTTGTAGTTTCTAGATCTGATTCAGGGAGGAAGAGAGGAAGATTTCTGGAGATTTTTAGGCCTAGATCAGGTTATTTACGGTGGTGCATGGTGGAGAGAGGCGTCGAAATCTGGAAATTTTGAAGTTTCCGGCAACCGGTTGAAGTTTCCGGTCACCGGAAATCGTCTGGGTCGAGAGTATCGAAGGTTTTTTTCTTTTTCTCTGGAAAGCAAATTTTTGTCCGAAAAACTCGGGGATCGGGCTTAAGTACCACCTTGAAACGGCGTCGTTTTGGAGAGCCAGGATCCGCTCTTAGACCCGCCTGGACCCGCGTGCCGACCCGAGACTGACCCGACCCGATCGCAGGTTTCCTTTTTCCCATTTTCTGGTGATTTTCTATATTTTTTTATTTTTATTTTATTTATTTATTTATTTATTTTCTTTTGATGATTTTCGTATACTTGTAATTAATGAGATAATTTAATTAAAAATTTGTGATAAGATGGTGTAAATAATTACTTTGATTAATCTCCATAATAATAAATTAACAGATCTTGATGAGATTTAATGGATGTGATCTAGTTTACTTATTTAAATTGATATAATTTTGCTTTGATTAACTTGATGGCATAATTTAATTTAATTAACATGATTCAATCTAATTGGTAAGATTTTTTTTTATTTTTGTTTATTATTTGTATTTTTTGTTTGTATTTGTAGTTTATTTATTTTTATTTTATTTTTTATTTATTTTTATTTATTTATTTTTGTTTTAAGACTTCGAATAGAATTTATATGATATACTTAATTTAGTGTATGGTTAAAATATTGTCAAATTTGATTATGTAGTTTATAATTGCAATGTCTTAGAGGAACATAATAATAAACATTTTAAATATAAAATAATATAACTATAAATTATCCGACGATGGATCTCCGAGAAGATTGCGATCGAGTAATATTCTCGGAGATCTTGAGGTGAGGAGGTCCTTTTTAAGTCTTACCAGCTTGATGGAAGATTTAAAAGGTTATTTCCTATTTTTTTAAAATTCAAATTTATAAAAAATTGAAACAAGAATTAATTAAAATTAATTACAATTAAATGAATTAATAATTAAATTAGAAATTAAGATTCATAAAAATTAGTATAATTAGAAATAAAATAGGATAAAATAATACAACAAATATTCCAACGATGGAATTCGAGGGGATTGCGACTGAGTAATATTCTCGGAGATCTTGAGGTGAGGAGGTCCTTTTTAAGTCTTACCAGCTTGATGGAAGATTTAAAAGGTCATTTCCGATATTTAAAACTCAAATTTATTTAAAAATTGAAATAAGAATTAATTAAAATTAATTACAATTAAATGAATTAATAATTAAATTAGAAATTAAGATTCATAAAAATTAGTATAATTAGAAATAAAATAGGATAAAATAATACAACAAATATTCCGACGATGGAATTTTAAAGGTACTGCGCTTGAGTAGTACTTTTAGATATCTTGAGGTGAGGAGAGTTCTTTTAAGTCTTGCCAGCTTGATGGAAGATTTAAAGAATATTTCCAAGATTTAATAAATTTAATTATAAAAAAATAAGAACTAAATTAGATTAAAAAATAGTAAATTAAAATTAAGTTTATTATAATAAAGAATAAAGATCAAATTAATAAATTAGAATTAAAATTAGAAAAGAATTAAAATAAATAGAAATTAAATTAAATTAAATATTTTAATAAATGTGAATTATTCCGAGGATGGAATTTAAAGGAAATTGCGCTTGAGTAGTTTCTTTAAAAATCACTACAAAAAAACAGAGCATTAGAGACGGAATTTGCGACAGAATTTTCGTCACAAATTTTCAATTTCCGTTACTGATTGTAATTAGCGACGAATTTGAGACAGAATATTCCGTCTCAAATTCCGTCTCCAAATTTTAAGTGGCTAAAAGTCTTTCCGTCAGAAATTTTTTTTTTCCGTTACAAATCCGTTGCAAATTTGAGACAGATATTTGCGACCAAAATCCGTTTCTAAATCCTTTTTTCCCGTCAGAAAAATATAATAAAACAAAAAAATTTTTGTGTTTTTCTACGCTTTTTGCATCGGATTTTGCAACCGATTTTTCCGTTGCAAATTTTTGTGACAGAAATTCCGATACAATTTCTGTCACAAATTGTGACGAAACTTCCATCTTTAAAACTATTTTCCGTCACAAAATTAATTTATTCAAATAAAAAAAATCAAATTTTAATGTTTGTAACGAAATTTCGGTAGAAAATTCCGTCTCAAATATGTTGCAACGGAATTTGTAACTAAAAATTCCGTTTATAAATCCATTTTCTTTTTCACAATGAATATATTATTAAAATAATATAAAAAATTAAAATTATATTTTGTGATGAAAAATTCATTACAAATTGTTACTTTCTGTTAAAAATTTTGTTACAATTTGTGACAAAAATTCCATAACAAATTCTATCACAAAACTATGACAAAAAAAAAAATCAACATTTAAATTGTTGAATTTCATTAGAAAACAGTTTTGTAAGCTAAAATCTAATTTCCAAATACACCTAAAATTGAATCCAATTAATTTACAATATATATATATATATATATAGTTTAACAAAAATCTATACATTTAATATATACATAATGAAACAAAAACCTTAAATATACATCTAATATCCACAAAATATGTACCAACATCCATAAACATTATGTTCAATTCGAAAATATATACTATGTTGAAATACAAATGTATGAAGATAAAATTGTACAACATCGTAGTGCTTCATGAAAATGATCTTTGCTTCAAAAAGTGATCGAACACCTAAAACAAAATAAATTGTTTTGTTAAATACAATTTAACAAAAATTCATACAATTAATATATACTAGTATTTTACCTGCACGATGCTACGAGGATAAAAAGTAAAATAGAGGAAATTAGGCAATGTTAAAAATTCAGAACAACACAAGATCTAATCATGCAATAGGGTTTAAAGAGTTTCCAAAAGCATTGCCATAAGGAACTTTTAGGTTGCAAATATACTTACAAAAAATTTACAACAAACAATTGTATAACTAACTCATAGCACAAATTCTATTGCTAAACATATGCCTAATCGGAAACTTCTAGGTCGCAAATATGCATCATGTAAATATGCTTATATTACAAAATGGATTGTTAACAAAAAATGGAACTTTACTTTGCAAAGTATCATGAGAATTTGTCTTGAGAAACACAATATCTTAGGTATGCCACCTTGAGGAGACAAAGTTTCTTCTTTATTTGATGAAATCAGTAATTCTTTTAAAATCTTCTAAGAAAATATTCTTTTTTATATGAAACTATATCAATACCTTAGAAAGAACAAATTAAAAAGAAATGAAAAAAGAGAAATCAAAACTTTTAGTTCCTTATTTATTTTCTTAGGGCTTATCAGTGATAGTAAGGAGTTAGAACTATTTAGATTTGCATGCTGCAGTTAGATGCAAAAAGCAACAACCTAACAGGAAGTCATCATCACCATGAAACCTGATTTATATTCCAAACCATATATATGATTCCAACAATATCATTTATGGAAGTCGTCAAAGACAATGAATGCCATGATCAATAGAAAATTATACTGTTGTATGGATGCAATTTATTCTTTAAAACCTATGTTGTGTTTTAATATTCCAAAATAAAGCTAGAGCTCTTTTAATTATCAACAACTTAAAATACATACATTCAACAAATGTTTATTACCACCAAAGTAAAGGGACCACACGTAGCATTTAAGGACTTAATATCATGGCTTTAAAGTTAGGTTTCATTTAAAAAAAAGGAAAGGCTCAAGCAATAATAACCAAATTGAAATTTTGATGCAAGGAGTAAAAATATAATACACTAACCAATTTAATAGAGGTAAGTAGCTAACTTGTGAGGTTGTGGCTACTCCATCTATAATAACAATCAAGTTTTTGTGCCTCTTGACCTGACCCCAAGGAACTATAACAATTTTGTAGTTGCTTAGAACGATTCATGAATAGAATGATACGACTCTCCTCCATTTCTTTTCTCTCACTCCTAAGACTCAAGAAATCTCTTGCACATTGTAATAGATGCACAAAATATGGTACAGTTTAATAAAAATCTACTTATAGTACAGTTTAATAAAAATCCATACATTTAATATACATTATTAAATAATCAAATAAAAATTGTAAATATCTATAAAATTATCCATTTAACATCCACAAAGATCATATTCTATCCACTAATAATGTTTTTAAATCAATAATAATAATAATAATAATAATAATAATAATAATAATAATAATAATAATAATAATAATAATAATAATAATCATATTATCGAAACAATCTGAGTAAATGATTAATTAATATATAAACACAAAATATTCAGTTCAGCAAGAAAATTGAGACCTAAAGCCCATTGGAATAGAAGTTGTAAAGGGAGAAATCAACTTCAAAACACAAATCTTAAAACAAGGAAAGAAAAGCATGAACTAAGTTAAGACTCAAAGATGCACCTAATCAATTACAGCCTCAATTTTTTCCTTCCAGATTAGGGCTTCCTGGATGTTGAATGCTGCCATCTAGAAAGAAGAATGCAGGCATGAATTTATTTAAGGTTTCCAATATTCAAAAGCATAAGATTTAGCAACTGGATGTACAGACATAAAAATTGAGAAAAGAACACAGGTCAAAGAAGCCACCTAGTAAATCCAAAATGTGTCAATTATGCTTGCATAATGGCAGAGAAACACAATGTGTAGTATCCACTTGTAAAACAGATATCACTCTTATTCCATCAAGACTTTTTCTAGTCCCATGTAAAGATAAATTCAAGTTATGACCTCATAATAAACAACTCCATTAGGAATACTCAATAACTATCTAGAGCAATCAAAGTTACCTCTTAGTGTACATCTAAATAGTAAAACCAAGTGCAACAATAATACATGCTAATGTAACTTCTCTTTCTTGTTGTAGCACTTTTAACTCATTTTAATTTGAGAATCAGCCTTGAATAGGAGTTGGAGCAGATGAACTGTACTTTATTCATTTTCACAAAAACTTAACAAGGAGCAGAGCAATCATGTACTGAACCAGTAATGTCAAAGTATTGTTCATTTGTCAAAGTACATGATAAGTAATTCACCAATAGCAAAGTGGCAATGGGGGTCCATCCTTACCCCCTCCCCTAATGGTGTTAGCTAAGAGAAGACAGGTTATAGAAAAGATGCAAAAAACATGTTTCAATTTCTCCAAGTCAAATAACCAACCAAGCAAGCTCAGGTTATTAAGCATCATGAACATTACACATTCATTTACTATTTCCATAAAATAAAATAAAAACAACAAACCGTGATTTTGTGGTACTTCTCTTTCTTGTTGTAAACAGACAAAACATAAACCATCTGCAGAACATAAACCATGAGTAAGCTAAAATGAGGTATAAATGAGTGTTTCTAAATGCATAAATTTAACAGTCTACCAGAGTATTAACTGATAATGGAACATTATAGTGGTATCAGGATAACATGAACAGACATGAAAAACTGAGAATAAGTGAGAGCATGCTTGAGTCTCCTCATGAGAGAGGAGAGAGGGGGGGGGGGGACATTAAAATTGGTTAATAAGGAGACTCCCAAATCACTTGAAGACAATAATAGAAAACACACATTAATCATTTGCACGAGAAATGGCTAATAATTCCTGACTTGATGATATGCTTATCTATACACACATGTGCACATACATGTATAATTCACTCTCAGCTTTCAGCTATCAGCAATGATTTTTGCACTGTCATTTCCAGAATAACAGTGATAAGCTAAAATAGTATACAGGCAAACACACATATACACACGAGGAGACAGCAACTCACATATCCATTGTGAGTCTTCAAGCCTCGATCCTCCACCCTACAGTTTCCGTCTATCAACAATGTCTTGATTGGAACCTAAATTCAGAAAACACAAAAAATCTTAAATGTTAACAGCAGTGCATGCATTTAGTTGTAAAATAAGCATATTGCACAAAGACGAATAGTCAAAAGAAACACAAAGATTCTTCGAAAATATGAAAATAAAAATTCCTCTGCCTTCTTTTTCATAAACAGTAAAGAGGCAAAGATATCAGACACCTTTGTTAACAAGATGCTCTTGCTTTTACTAAAAGCATAGCAGCATCAACCGTAAAGTTCCATTACTAAAAATAAAATTAAATCAAATCGAATTGCAATTGATTTTTAACATTCTAAAACCAACTTTTTTCTATTCTCCGATTCCCCCATCCAAAATAAAAAACGAATCAACTGTAAAAAACCTTAAAATACTTCAAAAACATGCTTAATTTAAGAACCTAAACAATGCCTAAACAAAATTAAGAACGCCAAAACAAAATGATTAAAACCTGATTGTGTTGTGGCCGGCGGCAGTAGCTTGGTTCGACACTGGAGAGGCGAGGCGGGGCGAGGGGTGGGTAGGAGAGAGGTGAAGCGAGGTGCGCCCAAGGGAGAGGAGAGGAGAGGAGAGGCGCGGCTCCGGATCTGGGTGGGTTAGGTCTGCGGGAGGAGTCGGGGTGAGGGAGAGGTGGGTGAGGATCGGGTAGTTTTTTTTTTTTTTAGCTCATTAAGTAAAATGGGTAGGATGCAGACCTTTCAAGACCAAAGAAAAAAAAGTAAAAAGCGCGGGAAAGTAAATCTTATGGGGGCGGGAATTGATAAATAATTTTGAGACGGATTTGTGGTAGCAAAATCCGTCTCAAAATTTTAATATATTTTTATATAAATTTAATAATATTAATTCATTTAAATGTAAAAATTTTACAATAATTTTTTATATTTAAATGATATTATTTATAATTTATATATTCTAAAAATTATTATATAACATTAAACTAAAAAAATATTACGATATTATAGTTTATATTAATATATTAGTTTATATTTTGTCTTAAAACATATAATTTTTTTTTAGAGATTTTGAGACGGAATTTGCAACAGAAATTCCGTCTCAAAATCTCCCAATAAATTAAAAATATTTATAGGTTTTGAGACAGATTTTGAGATGAAAAATTTCGTCTCCAACCCTTTCAAAAAATAACAATAAAGAATATAAGGATATTAGAGACGGAATTTGAGATGGAAAATTCCGTCTCAAACCCTTTCAAGAAATAACAAAAGGAATATAAGGGTTTGAGACGGAATTTTCCGTCTCAAATTCCGTCTCTAATATTTGAGACGGAATTTGAGACGGAAAATTCCGTCTCAAACCCTTATATTCCTTTTGTTATTTCTTGAAAGGGTTTGAGACGGAATTTTCCGTCTCAAATTCCGTCTCAATTATTAGAGACGGAATTTGAGACGGAAAATTCCGTCTCAAACCCTTTCAAGAAATAACAAAAGGAATATAAGGGTTTGAGACGGAATTTTCCGTCTCAAATATTAGAGACGGAATTTGAGACGGAAAATTCCGTCTCAAACCCTTTCAAGAAATAACAAAAGGAACATAAGGGTTTGGGACGGAATTTTCCGTCTCAAATTCCGTCTCAAATATTAGAGACGGAAAATTCCGTCCCAAACCCTTATATTCCTTTTGTTATTTCTTGAAAGGGTTTGAGACGGAATTTTCCGTCTCAAATTCCGTCTCTAATATTTGAGACGGAATTTGAGACGGAAAATTCCGTCTCAAACCCTTATATTCCTTTTGTTATTTCTTGAAAGGGTTTGAGACGGAATTTTCCGTGTCAAATTCCGTCTCTAATAATTGAGACGGAATTTTCCGTCTCAAATTCCGTCTCTAATATTTGAGACGAAATTTGAGACGAAAAATTCCGTCTCAAACCCTTATATTCCTTTTGTTATTTCTTGAAAGGGTTTGAGACGGAATTTTCCGTCTCAAATTCCGTCTCTAATAATTGAGACGGAAAATTCCGTCTCAAACCCTTTCAAGAAATAACAAAAGGAATATAAGGGTTTGAGACGGAATTTTCCGTCTCAAATTCCGTCTCAAATATTAGAGACGGAATTTATTAGAGACGGAATTTGAGACGGAAAATTCCGTCTCAAACCCTTTCAAGAAATAACAAAAGGAATATAAGGGTTTGGGACGGAATTTTCCGTCTCAAATTCCGTCTCTAATATTTGAGACGGAATTTGAGACGGAAAATTCCGTCTCAAGCCCTTTCAAGAAATAATAATAAGGAATATAAGGGTTTGAGACGGAATTTTCCGTCTCAAAATCTGTCTCTAATATTTGAGACGGAATTTGAGACAGAAAATTCCGTCTCAAACCCTTTCAAGAAATAACAAAAGGAATATAAGGGTTTGAGACGGAATTTTCCGTCTCAAAATCTGTCTCTAATATTAGAGACGGAATTTGAGACGGAAAATTCCGTCTCAAACCCTTTCAAGAAATAACAAAAGGAATATAAGGGTTTGGGACGGAATTTTCCGTCTCAAATTCCGTCTCTAATATTTGAGACGGAATTTGAGACGGAAAATTCCGTCTCAAACCCTTTCAAGAAATAACAAAAGGAATATAAGGGTTTGGGACGGAATTTTCCGTCTCAAATTCCGTCTCTAATATTTGAGACGGAATTTGAGACGGAAAATTCCGTCTCAAGCCCTTTCAAGAAATAATAATAAGGAATATAAGGGTTTGAGACGGAATTTTCCGTCTCAAAATCTGTCTCTAATATTTGAGACGGAAAATTCCGTCTCAAACCCTTTCAAGAAATAACAAAAGGAATATAAGGGTTTGAGACGGAATTTTCCGTCTCAAAATCTGTCTCTAATATTTGAGACGGAATTTGAGACGGAAAATTCCGTCTCAAACCCTTTCAAGAAATAACAAAAGGAATATAAGGGTTTGAGACGGAATTTTCCGTCTCAAATTCCGTCTCTAATATTTGAGACGGACTTGGAGACAGAAAATTCCGTCTCAAACCCCTTGAAAGGGTTTGAGACGGAATTTTCCGTCTCAAATTCTGTCTCTAATTCCTCAAGAAAATAGAAAAAGCAATATAGTGGTTTTGAGACGGAATTTTCCGTTGCAAAATTCCGTCTCAAACTTTAGAGACGGAATTTGCAACGAAAATTCCGTCTCAAAATCCGTCGAAAATTTGGCGGGGATAAACACTATTTGAACGCGCCTTTTTAGCTTCGGAATTTGTGACGGAATTTATTCCGTTGCAAATTTGCAACGATTTTCCGTAGAAAATCCGTAGCTAAATTTGTTGCTAAAACTTTCTTTGTTCCGTCACTAATCCGTTGCAAATCCGTTACAAATCCGCATGAACTTGTGACGGAAATTTCCGTCTCAAAAATTCCGTCACTGAAAGTATAATTTCTTGTAGTGAATTCCTAAGGTGAGAAAGTTTCTTTAAGGTCTTACCAGCTTGATGGAAGGTCTTTAAGAAAATCTTCAATATCAAATAATTCATGTTTATTTAAAGATATAAAAATACATAAAATAATAATTTATATAAAGAAATAATAATGATAGAATAAAATAGGATAAAATAATAAATATAAATTGGATAGGAGTCAAAATAGGGATTACATAAAATATTTAAACAATCCGACGACGGAGCCTCTTCAAGAAAGGCGATTGGTCCTACTTGAATACTCTTGAGGTGAGAATAACTTTTAAGTTGTCCAACCAGATTGATGGAGGAGACTTAAAAGATTTTTCAATATTTAATTATATCGAAATTAAAGTAAAAGGCAAAATTAAGATAACCTTAGATCACTTGGTACCATTTTAGGATGGACGTTGTGAGGGTGCTAATCCTTCCTCATACGTAACCGTACTCCCGAACTTAGAACTTTTAACGTAGACCAGGCCTTATCCTTAGTTTGAATAGGTGACCAATCACACCTAGGTTAGAATGATTGGTGGCGACTCCATAGTTTTGTGTCTAGCTATTAGGTTTCCCCCGAAACCTGATACGTTACGACACATCTTATGGTTTACCTTTTCTTACTTGGTCACTTGTTCATGCTATTCAATCATAAATCCATACTCATGCAAAATCAACAATTCTATACTTCATCTTTACTAGTCTAGATGCTATTCTCTATATTAGATTACATTCCATCTAAGTACTGAATCAAAAATAGCCTGAATTGATAATAGATACCAAAGAAGAGTGTGTATACCCAAATGTTCACAAAAAAATCTCCTTGGAGAGTTGGGACTATATTTCAGGCTTGGGACTATTCAGAAAGCTCCGAAATACTCCCCCAACTCCGTGCTCAATTTGAAAATTTTAAATAGTGTTTAATGAGCAAGGCTCAGTAAGTCATTTATATAAGTGCAGAGTTAGGATTATATTGTTCTAATGCCATGCATGATGTCATGTGATGAGAATTCACTATTGATCATTTTCTTATTCATCATGCAACATTTACATGTTATATTTTCAAACTCAATTCAACTATATTATAACATGTCATGAGATGTCTAAGTCATGAAATCAAAATCTGACTTTTCACATATAACAGTATATATAGTGATTGCAGTCTTAAAACATATAATACATATTCCTTTAAAAATGTTCTATACGTGCGAAATATCAATGCATCTCAATTTTTCCTTTAAGACATGCTTGAAATATGCAAGCTTTTTCATTTCATGCCAAATATACTTTTTGAAGCATATTTCATATCACATATACTTTTTGAAGCACATTTCATATCACATATACTTTTTGAAGCATATTTCGTATTACATATAATATCAAAATACCTTTCATATACTATAAAATAATATCGAGTTTAGAGTTCATTTTCGTTTTAAAGCCATACTCTAAACTTCATTTCATATCATTTGAGATTAGGTTAAATCTCTATTTCTCTATCAATAAAGATTTAGTTCACTGTAGCTAGCAGTGAAGAATCATATCATCGTCCCCTGGAAACCACTAGGGCGCTATCTATAGCCATAGACCTTATGTCTCTTAGCTTCACTGATCAGGCGAGACTGAGACCTGTCCACGACTGAGACCTGTCCACGACTATTGTCGGACAAGCATCTATGCCTAATGAGTAATCTTCAATTAGGCGGCTTCCACTATGCTTTATTGAATTTAATTCTCTTAGGGTGCCTATAGTCTCATAAAGCATTTAATCTTTCTCATGAAAATAGTTTAATGTACGTAATGTTTTTCTTAAGATCATTTACATGTATATACGTACATATGTGAAAACTATAACTTCATTCTTTTCAAAACCATATAAGCATCCAAAGTATTCTTATAAACACGATAAGAATAAATCATTTCGATTTTCATGTATAGTAATAAGACATGCTTAATGGCAATAAAATTCAAGAAAGTGAAATAAAAACCATAAAATGACATGCTCATGAATTGCATGAATGCTTATCGTTTCATCTCATGATGTCTATGAATCTATACCATATCGATTCATTTCTGGTTAATATCTCACCACTATGGTACTTTATCAAGTCTAATATCGTACCTGCATTTCGTTTTTGTTAAATCCAATCTTTAAGTATTCAAATAATCTTATCGTAAGATTCAATCCTATACAGGATAATTCTACTTCTACGTTATATAAACGTCTTATCTAGTGTGAGCTTAGCTTGATCTTGTCCCGTGATTAGCTAAACCGTGTCCGTCGTCCTCTTGGTGCACTACACATTCACAAGGAAATTTCGACTTAATAAAGTCTAAGCTGAGTTTTCTATACGCTTATGTAATTTAAATTCCAACATAATATCTATATATACATATATATATGTATATATATACTCTTAACACAGTATAATTTAAATTCTTAAATCACATTCTCTCATTTTTCTCACGTCTTTATATATATGTACTATACATATATATATATATATATATATATATATATATCTAGTTCCATGTTTTCAAGTAAAATATATATATATATATATACATATATATATCTTTAACATTAATATATATTTTTCTCATCTCCATGTACACAAATATATATTTTATATATATATATATATTCTTTCTTTAATCTCTTTTCCTTTCCTTCTCTTTCTTATTTCTCTTCTTTTATTTTTCTGTTATTTCTTTTCTCTTATTTTTCTGTTGTTTCTTTTCTCCTTCTTTCTATTCTTTTACCTTAGGAAATCTCGGCAGCTTTGGTGTGGAATACCCCTCCTACGGCAGCCCTTGGATGTCGGCTACAACCACCACCACAATGCCGCCTGTCCTAGCCCTCGTGCGTCCCTTGCTTAGGGTTGAAAACGCCCAGTTCAGCCACCGAATGCCTCTGTTTTTCACCCCTCTAATCAGTCCCCATTTCAGCTTTTTAGAACGCCATTTAACCTAGCTTCAACCTGCCTTGGTCGGAATCCCAGCTCAGCCCTCGTTAACCACCCAAAACAGCCCGTCGTCTGTCCAAGTAACCCACCTGAAGACGCCTGAACAGCAGCTCCTATTACCTCGCCTGAATAGCACCGAACGAAGCCTCCTTTCCCTCTTCCTTTCAGCTATCTACTCCAACAGAATGCCATCCTGTTGCTGCAACTTCCATCTTCTTGGGGCCGTGGGTTTCAGCTTTGCTCAACCAATGTGATACGATGGAGGTGAAGAGGAAGGCTTAGAAAATGCACAGGGAAACGGGTGAAAGAAAAAAACAAAAGTGAGCTGAGATTTTGAGAGTAACAGTAGCAATTTCTTTTTGACCGAAAAGAGGGGGAGCCGGCTGGGAGATGAGAAAGAGTAAAAAGAAATATTTTTCAAATGTAGCAAAACAGATAGTGGAAGTTGTCTGTTAATTAGACGGGATTAGATGGTTTTTCCATCATCTCTAACAATATTATATTATTGTTTCACTTTACTTTAGGTTTATTATTATTATGTGATTTATTTATTTATTCATATATTTTTTTATTATATATACACACTTTGGGTTTTATTTATTTATTTTATTATTATTATTAATATCTTATATATATGTATAAACATATTTTTAAGATATCATTCTTTTATATATATATATATATATATATATATATATATATTCCATACATATATAATATATATATTATATATACATATCTCATACATATATATATATATATATATATATATATTATATTCTTTTGTTCTTACAACTATGTTTTGTACCTATATACGTATATTTCGAATATGTACATGTATATGTATATATATATATATTTTAATTTCATGCATGTACTTTGCAATTATACATGTACATTACACACTTGTCTTATATATATTTTACATTTTATTATTCGCATTTATCTATGTACGTGCACATGCACGCACATCGCATACATGTACGTTGTATACGTTTAACTTGGTTCATGGCGTATGCGACCGATCCATTATATATAGGTACAAACTCCTTTCGCGTCTATTTAACACACATAATTTCATACTTGAAATTTCATGAGTACATTATCTCTTGATGTTCACTAAATCACACGAGAAATACACATTTAGTTAGAAAAAAATTACGGTTCTCATATAAGCGTTTACGTGACATATCCTATGGATTCTGAAATATAATTTATATATGATTTCATGTATGTATTACATTGTTATCTCAATTCTTATTTTCCATTTTACTAATCATGAGGGTTTTTTTATTATATTTGTATTTTTATAATTTTTTTTAACAAATGATCTATGTTTTTTAAGTTGTCATTTTAAGTGTGTTTTTTTAACTAATTGGTATTTTTTTTAGTGTTTGTATTTTTGTTATTTTTCATTTTTTTGTCATGATTCATGGTTTATTTTTCATTTTAATTTTTACTTTTTGTAAATTGGAATATGTCACTGTTGATAAATTGACTTTTGGAATAGATGATTGGAAGATAAAATTCATGATTGTTGATTGTGGGATGTTTATAATTACAAGACTAAACAACATATTAGTACAGAAATGATGTGTTGGTTGATAGAAATATACGTAAATAAAATTTTTTTGTTATATATTTTTTATTTTAATTTCTTTACTATTACTATATTATAAATTTATTTTTATATCTAAAATTAAAATAAAAAATAAAACAAATATAATTATTATAATACAATATAAAATCATGTAATTGACACTATTTTTTTTTTTTCATTCCATATTTTTATAACATTGTAACCAATAATAATACAAAGCTTTATTTAAGGACAAAGCAGAGGAAAGAAAAGGAGGAGCTAAAATCACATTATTATGTCAACAGCCGTATGATGCATTCATATGTGTCTAACTTTATTTTAAGTGATCAGGGTACAATAGTCTCAAAGAGACCAGATTATTGAAGCAAGAAGTAAAGCATATATCTAAATAGACAAACGAGATATAGGTATAACATGAAGAGGGATTTTCTTGCTAAGTGATAGACCAAAAAGTTCACTCATGTCCAAGCTCTCCCTAGTTTCATCAGCAGGTAACTTCCAATCAAACCAATATAGAAGGTTGGCAATCACATACTCAACGGAAGTAACTCCAAATTGTAGTCCAGGACAACCCCTTCTTCCAAAACCAAATGGGATGAACTGGAAATTTTGGCCTTTGAAATCAACAGAGCTATTCTCGAACCTTTCAGGGATGAACTCCTCTGGATTTTCCCACCATTTGGGATCTCTCTGAATTGCCCATACATTGATAGAGACTGTAAGATTGGAAGGAACATCATAGCCTCCCAATTTAACACTTGCAGATGTTTTTCTAAGCAAGAAAGGAGAAACTGGATGCAGCCTAAAAGTTTCTTTGAGGACACATTTTAAGTATTCCATTTCATTGATATCATCGATATCTACCTTAGACTTCTTTCCCACCACATTTCTGACCTCTTCTTGGACCTTTTTCATGATATTCGGATGCTTTAGGAGTTCAGCCATCATCCATTCTAGTGTCGTTGCAGTGGTATCAGTTCCTCCAAGAAACGTGTCCTGAAATTGTCAAAATAGTAAAACTTTAGATCATAAAGGTGGAAAAAAGAAACAAAAGAAGGTAGGAGTAAAACAAAGTTGATCATAACCAGTATGATTGCTTTGATGTTGTCCTGAGTGAGGTCCATCTCAAGCAAGCCATCCTTTTGGAGTTGGAGAATAATAGAAACAAAGTCCTTTCTATTGTTAACCTCGTTATGACTTGTCAAAGCTCTGTGGTCCTCGATTATCTGATCAAGAAATGTATTTGATTCTTTAGATGCTGCTTTCAAACTTGGAATGAATCCGGTAAGCACGTCCAGCCACCTCAAGTAAGGAAACATATCGCCAATGCAGAAACTCGTGATGAGAAACGTAATCCTTCTTGCCAAGTCTCCGAACTTTCTGTGACTGTCTTCTTCTTTTTCATTTTTCCCACTAAGAACGCATCTAGAAACCAAGTTATCTGAAAAGCTCAACAGCATCTGTGTCAAGTCAATAGACTCTCCTTTAATAGAAGCATGAGTGATTTTGTTGATAAGAACTTCAACTTCTTTGTCTCTGGCGAACTGAAATGAGTGTACTCTTTTGTGGCTTAGAAGCTCAAGAGCAATGATCTTCCTAAGTTGTCTCCAATACTCACCGTACGGTGCAAAAGCAACATCCCTACGTCCATAAAACAATATATCTGCTGCTGTGTTCCTTGGTCTGTCAGAGAAAACAATATCATGATTTTTGGCAATTTCTCTTACCATCTCGACAGATGAAACCACCAAAGTGGGATTATATCCCATTTGTAGAAGCATGAGAGAACCATACTTCCTACAGAGATCCCGGAGAGAGCGGTGGGGAAGTTTGCCTAGTTGATGGATGTTACCAATAATTGGTAACTTTGGGGGTGATGGAGGCAAATTAAGATTTTTCCCTTTTGATAGTTTAAGCCAAATCAGAAGGGAAACAAGGAGGATTAGAGATTGAAAATATGGATGGTAGAGTAGCTCCATTTGCAATTGCAATCTAATTTGTGAAACTGAGTATTTCCCCTGCCTTTTTATAGCTGTGTTACGAGATCGAAAGGATTGTAATAAAATATTATTTCACGTAAAAAATAATTTTTTTTACTAAAATCATGCATGACATCGTGTTTCAGGGAATTTTTTTTTATTTTGCTAACTTTATTTTCCACACCCCTATAACCTAGGGCGTCCTTTTATAAGAAAAATCAATGGGATACAAAGTAAGCCAAATCAAAGGGAGACTAGGAGAATAAGAGAGAGAATGGATTGTAAAGTAGCTCCATTTGCAATGCAAATTTTTTGTTCAGAGCAAATCTAATTTATGAAGCTGAATACTTTTTGTAGTTACAAGAGCTGCTAAAGCCTGTTCTGCTCACACTTGCCTGGCTTAAGAGTCAACATGGCAGCGTTATGCCTTCAATCCAAATGAAAATTAGCAAGGTTTGTTCTGAAAATTTTAAGTTAATAGAATATTAATAATTGAGATTTGAAGTTTTAAAATTTAACATTGACCGGATATAAAATTAACTAGACTTAAACTCGTGCGATGCACGATAATTATTTTAATTTATAATAATTTTTTAAAGAATAGAATTATTAAAAATTATTTTGAAATACATGTTGAATAATGTATTAAAAACTTGATGCATATATAGAATACACAAATTAAAAAATAATTCAAAATCAAATAACAATTAAAAATTATAGAAAAATTAAATATCACAAATCTTAAATATTTAATAAATGAATTAAATAACTACAATTTTAATGAAAACAATCCTTATTATATTAATCATTAATAGATTATTGGTTAATATTGCATATTTGAAACTGATTTATTTTCAAAATTTGAATTTAGATGACTCCAAATTAATCTTATAAATTAATTAGTGTTAAAAAAACTCTATTTTTTAGGGTTTTTTTAAAAAATTATTTATAATAGTGTCAAACATAAAGGGTAAGTAAAATAAAAATGTTCATAGAAATAAAACTAAAAATAATTTATTATTTAAGTTTTTTAAAAGTCAAATCAGTTCAAAATAATTAAATACAATATTTAAGATTATATACGTTTCAAGAGAATAGATAATCCATATAAATGATTGAACAAATAATTCTAAAAAAGGAATAAATGAAAATTGAAAAAAGATATGGAAACTTAATTCAATACTAAAATATATAAAGTTAAATATCCAGTTTTAATGGTTTTGATAAAAGATTTAAAATTTTAAGATAATTCTGATCAAAATATATAGATATTTTTTTAATTTAAAAATAACATAATAAGTGATAAAAATTTAAAGTCTAAGATAAATTTTGTTTGATTTATAAATTTTGTTTGATTTAAATTAAGATCATATAGTTGAAATCTATTTTTTAAAAAATTTCCAATATTTTAAAAATAATTAATTAATTGAATAGGATTATTATATAAAAATTAAAATCAATTTATTATTTTTTTGAAAGATAATTAATTTATTATTTTAAGTATAAAAAGGTTAAGGTATCTTCCTAGGATATTTTATTTTTAGTTTAGAGTTTTGGCTTTTATTTTTTTTATATAAGATATAAGATTATCATAAAAAAGTGAATCTTATTGAAATTGGAAGCATAACATTAATCAACGATTAAGTAATTTTTTATGGACATTTTATACTTTAAAGATGAAAAAAATTCATTTTACCACACATGTCACGTGTTCATATAAAGTACATTTGTCTTTTTTTTAAAAAAAAAGTGTATCCATATAAAAAATTTATATCAAAATTAATTATTTCTATAAATAATGCACATAATAACAATACATGTATATTGATAAAAGATGAATAAAGAAATTTATAAATAATATGGGATTTTTCTTTAATTTTTAAAATATATAAAAATATATGTCTATCTTTTAGAAATTGAAATAGATAATTGATTTAAAAAGATAATTAATTTATTTTGAAATTTTAATGTATATAGATTCCAATCTATAAAAAAATTGGAAAAAAATATTATTTTTTTATTTTAAGATATTACATGTGTCAATTTTTTAGACTATCTACATAGGATGTTTTACTTGTAGTCAAATGTTTTGGCTTTTATATATATACTAATTTCAAACTCGTGCAATGCATGAAAATACATTAATCGAATAATAAATTCATTGATAATATATTTTTTTGAAACTTTATAATGTAAATTATTATGTTTATGAAAAAGACAATATTTACATTTAATTTTTTTATTTGTAGTTTGTATATTACAATATAGTAATATAAAAAATTATGTATTGGATATAATTATGTAAATTTTTAAAAAAATTAAATCAAACTATTATTGTAATTTATTAAATGAATATAGTATATAAAAAAAATTCAATATGTCTTTGATTTGAAGAAATTGAAATTTTTTCTGTTTTAAAATCAATCTCAAGTGAGAATTTTTTTTTAAACGGAGATTCTTCAATGAATTTTTGTTGAGCTAAAGAGGTAGCAAATGATTCTTGAGTATTTATTGCTATTTTTGAATGATATGTCACTTTAATTGATGATCTAATATATTTCATAGATGGAATAGAAGACTTAAATAAAACACTAATCTGCAATTTGATTAAATTAAATTTCAGTTATCACTTATGTTATAATAAATATAACAAAGATACTCATATTATGTAAATATATACATACCTATGTATCAAATATATATATATATATATATATATATATATATATATATATATATATATATATATATATGCATACCTATTTCGATAGTTTTATGCTTAGTATTTCTCGTCTCAGTATTAAAATTTGTTGCTCTTGTTTTGAACAAAAAATTTCACTCTTGAGATCTTCAAATATCTCTCAAATTTTATAATCTCAGTTTTCCTAAATTATGATCATAGACATATCATTAAATTAAATTAAATATTAGATAATATTAAAATAATTGTTAAGTAATCAATATCTTAAGAGAAATTTTATAAGGATTGTCAACATCTTTATTAATTAATTTTTTAGCTTCAATGTTGAAAAATACAAACATCGCTTTTCAAGAACCATCAAATGCCTCAACATTCAACTTCTACCTATAAAGTATAATTGTTAATTAATCAATACCTTAAGAAAAATTTTATAAAGATTGTTAACATATTTATTAATTAATTAATTTCTTAGCTTTAGTGTTGAAAGTACAAAACATCACTTTTTTAGAATCATCAAATGCCTCAACGTTCAACTTTTACCTATAAGGTATATAAAATGCTACAATTAAGTTATATATATATTAAAATTATAAAATGCCTATATTATAATCATGGAATAATTTTTGTTTTATGTTTTAAATTATTATTAACCTTAGAGTTGGATTAGGAACATCAATATTTCATGAGAAACAATGAAACTTTTTATCAACTTTAGACAACATTTTTTGTTGCACTCGCGTAACATGTAATACCAACTAAAAGTTAGATCAACTTTTTTGATAGTTACTCTATCAGTGAAAGATTTTTCTTATATAATATATATATTTATATATATAAAACAAAAATTCAAAAAATAGTCAATAAAAACATACATGCTAAATCAGTTATATTTTAAAATTATATTGCCATATATGTTATCATTGAAAAAAATATGTTAGTCTAATACATTGAGCAGTGACTTTTTGACCAATATTTTAATATTCGACAGAGGTGTGCTATTTATAAACATCAAACCTCATCTAATTCTAGTCTTTTATGTGATGTGCAATGAAATTCTATGCTAGAATCTCATTTAAATAAACTAAATACAAAAAAGTAAAAGAAATTAAAGTTTATTGTAATGTTATATATTTAAAAAATTAATATATAAAAGCAGTAGTTATAAATGTTGTACTTTGTAATGTTAATATGAAAAGAAAGAATAATTGCATGTTAAGTATTAATTTAAAAAATTAAAAAAATGATGTTATATCATTGCAAAAAAAAATGTAATCATTGTACATAAGATGTTATATTATTACATGTTATATATTACATTATCCTTAGTAATTTTAATATACACAGATATAGATGTTATTTTTTAGAAAAAAAATTAATTGATAAAAGCTATAGATATAAATGTTATATTTGGTAACATTAACACAGGTAGAGATAAATGAAATGTATCTTTTATTTAATTTTAATCTAGATAGAGATATATATGTTTATCTTTTAAAAATTAAAATAGATAATTAATTTAAAAATTAAATTGATTTACTTTTATATATATATATATATATATTTCTATTTTTTGAAACTTGAAAAAGGATAATTATTTTTTAAAAAATATATTACACGTGTCAAACATTGGGACTATTCACATAAAATGTCCTATTTGTAGCAAACTGCATTGGCTTTTTTATATATATATATATATATATATATATATATATATATATATATATATATATATTAGATAACATTAATCAATGATTAAGTAATTTTTTTTGTGGACATTTTATAGTTTAAAGATGAAAAAAAATTCACCTTACCACACATGTCACGTGTTCATATAAAGTACATTTGTCTTTTTCTTTTAAAAAGTGTATCCATATAAAAAATTTATATCAAAATTAATTATTTCTATAAATAATATACATAATAACAATACATGTATATTGATAAAAGATGAGTAAAGAAATTTATAAATAATGTGTGATTTTTCTTTAATTTTTAAAATATATAAATATATATATCTATCTATCTTTTAGAAATTGTAATAGATAATTGATTTAAAAAGATAATTAATTTATTTTGAAATTTTAATGTATATAGATTCCGATCTATAAAAAAATTGAAAAAAATATTATGTTTTATTTTAAAATATTACACGTGTCAACTTTTTAAACTATCTACATAAGATGTTTTACTTGCAGTCAAATACTTTGGCTTTTATATATATATATATATATATATATATATATATATATACACACACACACACACACACACACACACACACACACACATATATATTAGTAGGGTGACATGTACCCTTTAGGGTATATTAAAAAATAAAAAATAGAACGTCTGATAATTTTTTAATATCATTTGTGAAATTAAAAATAATTTATTACTAATTATGTATAAAAAATGAGTTTTAGTCGAAAACTTATATCATATATTGATGAGAGTCATGCTAAAGGTTATTAGGCCCTGATATGAGTCAGACTAAATGACATTGAGCTTAAAGAGTAGACTGGGCCTAAGAAGAAAGAGGACTTAGAAGAATAATAAAAGGCCCATTATGTGATCCTTTAAGTTATGGGTCTTAACAATTATCACATGTAAAACAACTCCTATAAATAGGTCACAAGTATTATCTTTACAACTTAAGCTTTACTTGCTTATTGAAACTCTAGTAAGATCCAATTCTCATGTGACCCTTTGATCATTTTCTTTCTTGTAGAGTTTTTGTAGACAGAATAGCTCGAAGATCGAGATTCTTACATCATCAAAAATTATCGTTGTGAATAGGCAACAATATATTTTATCATTGGAATTAATTAAAGTCTACAAGCAAGATTAGCAAAGTAACATGTGCCAATCCATAGTTTCGTTTATTTTAAAAAAAATTAAAATTGAATTTACGGGAATTTATAGAATTCTTTGGGCATTTAATGTAGGTTCAATATTATTTCCTGATGTTGAATTCTACTATTGAATATTTCATTTGGGCATTTAAGGTAGGCCCAATATTTCCTCATGTTGAATTCTGCTGTTGAATATTTCATCCATCAGATGAGTATGCTACAGTCCTGATGATGGAAGGCGACTTTTCAATGAATTAATTAGATCCTAATGAACCTAGGTAATAATCTTGATCTCCGTCGCTATTAATATATCATATTGTTCATAGTGATTTAGACTGCTGCTCCTTTGTCAAAGTAAAGACTTTTCCAGGCTAAATCTAAGACGATTTGTTTGAGGAAGCAAAATTGATAGCAACTTAATGGCTAGTCGTGTGACTGATCAAAAAAAAAATTGATAGCAGCTTAACTTTTTGAGTTTATCGCAGACAAAAAGGAATCAATTTTGACGTCTAGAAGGAAAAAGAAACGTTTTTTTTTTCATGTAGTGGCCGAGCCAAAGAATTTATTTAGTAGAGGCTTCAATGTATCTAGTAATAAATGTTTAAAAATTTTTAATTGCTTTTAACATGATTTTATATTTTAAAATAATTTCGTTATCAATATTTTGAAACATATATTTTTCAAGTATATAATGAATTTATCATTTAACTATTAATTAGTTATTCGATTACGTAAATAGAAATTAATATATTCATAGTTGAAAATGTATTATTTACGTAACAACTGATAAAATTAATATTAATTTCAATAACAAATAAATTAATAGATACGCTTTATACTTTCGAATCTCAAACATTTTTTATAATAAAATTGTAATTTTTTTCAACCTTAAAAAATAATACTAAAGCTCATAAAATAAAAAAAATATTGAATAAAATTTTGTAAATATAAAATACTATTTATATAAATATAATATTAAAACTTTTATATTTAGGCCTCCAAAGGGGTTCATGGACTCTTAGTACCTCGTACTAGAACAAGTCCGATTGAATTTTCTATGATGTGTGCAACGGAAAAAGAAAAGTATGCCGTATGATTATTTCAGGTCAATATATTTTTTAGTAATTACGTAATCAAATTATTAAATTCATCATATAATTATCATATAATATGTGTAATAAATATTTCAGTTTTTTCAATAATATGATTTGAACAAAAATATATATAATCACAAGAAGTGATAGTTTCCTTCAATTTTTTTTCTTAAACATCACTTGTATTAATTTTAGAAATTTTTTTTTGAATTTTGGTGCATCCACGGTATTTTCTTTTTCAATTTCTGCTCTTCTTCCTTCTCCCCCTTTACCTTTTCTTTCCCTCCGCCCTTTGTTCTTTGCTCCCTCACCAGTAGGCGATCTTCTCATCAAAGGTCTTTGGGTAGGCCTCCGTCAGTTCAGTTGTCTCTGAATTTTCTCACAGTTTGACCGTGGGTTGTGGGTCGGCTGTAGCTTTTGGAAATCAGTCCTTTTCTTCCTTGTTGATCTGCAACGTGGAAGTTTATTCCGCCAAAGTGATGCCCAATCTAATTACCAATAAGTGGTTTAAAGAAGTATAAGTAGATTTTTTCTTCAAGCATTTGAATATGATTCAAATCTTGAAATTATTATTGTTGGGAAGGTTTTACCGTTTGTCACTTTCGGTTCGAACAAAATTAATCTTAGATCGTAAAACGGATAGAATACCTATAGATATAAAAAAAAAAAAGTGATGCCAAACCCAATTGTTTGTGTCAGTGATTAAGCTGTCCGAGTTCCCATCTACCTTCGCCAAACTATGTATGCTATTATGTGATTGAATGGATTTGATTTTTTTCCTTGTCTTCAAATCTTCTTTTTGCCTATTTACATGTGTTGGGGTTTGTCTTGAATCTCACATTGAAAATATATGACAAGTTATAAGAGCTCTTTCCTTATAAATAATGTGTTAGGCTTAGTTTGTAAAATATACCAAAGAGTTATAATGTCACGACCCGAAGACCGCGACTTTCACTTGATTCTTATACTTTTCTTAGTCTACAAATTTATGGACTAAATTTTTCTTTTCCATTTTAAGGTTTGTATTCGGTGTCAATGTAGTTACTATACTATCTAGGTGACCTATAGTCATTTCATTTAAATATTAAACTAACAAGGAAACGGTTCTTAGTTACATCCCGACTTATTAAACAGAATGCATCAATTTAAGTCTTACATGTAAAAAAAGGATTTTATAAGAAACATATACCTCAGAAGACTAGTACCAAGTCCATACACCGTCTCCGATGCCCACTTAGCAGCTCACACGGCAGATGTTAACTTCAATAGTCTGAAAGAGATGAAATTTAGTGGAGTGAGCAAAACCACGGCTCAGTAAGATACTAATATAAATACAAGAGTAGGATTATACTGTCTTAAACTGCAATGCTTAAAACTTGCAAGTTTGCAGTTACAGTTAGTCCTTTCTCATCAATAACATCTCATTATCACTTCTCATATTCACTTTTCATTTCATAATCATACTTTTGTATTCTATCATCTCATATCAATTCTCATATTTACTTTTCATTTCATAATCATACTTCTACATTCTATCCTCTCTTATCAATTCTCATATTATGGATCATGATCACGGTGGTACGAAGTCATAATTCTCTTCGTGTATTTCTATATTCATGTTTCATATCATATCATGACATCATATCGATGAAATATCGTTACCACCGAGTCACGACACTCCTCATATATTCTTCATGTTTAATTGAGATATCCTATCGAATTCACTTTACATTTAACAATCATATTCCCGTATTACATCAATTCATATCACTTATCGTCTGGGAATTTATGATCACGATAGAGTAAGATCAGAATTCTCTTCATATTGATCTTATGTTCATATATCATATCATATCATGTCATCGTATAGATGAAACATCATTAACGTCGAGTCATGACATTCCTCATGGAATTCTCATGTACTAAGCATATTATCATGTCAGGATTTAATATGCAATGTATGAAATTTTACTGTATAAACCGCTATCATTTCAAATCATATCATATATACTTTAGAACATGCTCAACATATGAATTTTTAATTCATTTCAAATTTGCCTTTAAGGCATGATAGAAACATGTTCAATTTCAATTCATGTATTCGTTTTCAGAGCATGTCTAAAACATGTGCGGTTTTAAAACATTTTTCATATACTATAAATCATATCAGGTCTAGAGTTCATATCAAATCAATCTATACTCTAGACCGCATATCATTTTAAATTCGACACAAAATCGTATATAAATCATATAAGTGTCGAAATCATTTATCATGTACTTTTAAAACATATACTGTAAATCATATCAGGTCTAGAGTTTATATCAAATCAAACTATACTCTAGACCGCATACCATGCTATGCTCGACACAAAATCACATATAAATCATATAAGTATCGAAATCATATCTCATGGACTTTTAAAACATGTTTAAAACATGTACTGTTTCGAAACATATTTCATTTCAAACTTGTTTCATGTACAGCATAAATCATGTCAAGTCTAAAGTTCATAGAAATAAAATCATACTCTAGACTTCATATAATATCGGTTAGAGACTAGGCTAGTTTCCTATCATCTCTATCAATAAAGACTTAAATAATTGTAGCTAGCAGTGAAAAATCATGTCATCGTCCCCTGGAAACCAACTAGGGCGTTATCTATGGCCATAGACATCATCTCTCTCAGCCCCACTGATCAGGCGTGACTGAGACCTGTCCATGACTATTGTCGGACAAGCATCTCTGCCTAATGAGCAAAGCTCCAATTAGGCGGTTTCCACTATGCTTTATTGAATTTAATTCTTTTAGGGTGCCTACAGTCTCATAAAACATTTAAATCTTTAGCTTTCTTTTCAATATCATGTAAAACATATGGTACAATTCTGTATGAGGCTTCATATATCAATATATATATATATATATATATCTACCATATACTTTATTTCAAAACAATTTAATACTTTACAATATTCATATAAACATTATTATAATGTTTCAAGTTGTAAGAAGGCATGGTTAAATGCGATGCTATAAAATATTTCAGTATACAACTTCGGTATTATTTTCATCAAATACAATGAAGCGATTCATTTAACTTTATCACCATCAATTATTAGATTTCAAGACTTTTTTCCTGTCAAATCAGTAAATTACTATTCAATTCATTCACTATTCATTTAATTCGGTATTCAATTTGCTCAGTACTCAATTCATTCGGAAATCGAATCACTTGGTATTCAGACCATTCGGTATTCAATATCCTTTCTCAATCGTCATCGATTATAATAATCATTTATACATCTTATCATCAATATTAGGATCGCATCATTAGTATGAATCCTCTAAGTTTCTATGAGCATTTAAACATCATGTTTCTAAATAGTCATCAAGGTACCGAAATTATGCAAATAATTATATCATCATTCAATATCTATTCCAAAGTCGACATCGAGGATAACAGAATCACAAAATCGATAGTCACTTATCAAATCCATCTATTATTTGATCTATTGATACATGTTCATCATTTCCGAATTAAGGTTCAATTTCGTTTACTATCACAAAATCATATCTAAATCCTCATATAAATTTTCATGTGGGCTTTTATGATTTAATCCGAACTTATGCAATTGTCGATCTTATTATTCAAGATCTATTCTAAGGTTATAAACACAATCATCTTTTCACATATTTATCACTCATTTCTTTGGATCCATAATTGATCAGATTGTGTCGTAATTCAATCTCAATTTCAATCAATTTTTGCATGCACAATTCGTACATTCGTTATGACTCAGTATCATAACTATTCATTGTGTACCATCGTATCGATACTAAGACCCATATTATTAGAGTATGTCCATTTATTATCTCACGTATATCCGACAATATAATGTAGTACAGTGAAATCATCTCCATTTCGATCTTTTGAATTTGTCCATATTATCACGTTCGAAATTATTTCAAAATCAAGAAGCTGAACTCGGTAAATTCTGGAAATCATTACTCTATTAATAGCTTCACAATCCAATCATTTAACCATCAATTTTTAACTATGATCTTCTCTTCAAGGCAATATCATATAATCATCGTCACTTCCATCAATACTCCAACTATTGATATTCCACCTCAATTTCTGCTCGATAGTCAACTTGTAATGTTAAAATAACTCGAATTATCGACTCTATAAGATTCACAACAAAATTCCTCACGTTATTGTGCTCATCCATTAACCTTCTCAATCATTTAAAAATCAATTTTTCCTATGACACAATAAGATCCTTTCAAGCTTATCTTCAATAATTCTTTCAGGATTCCATTTAAATGAGAACTTAGTATTTTTCCTTAAACATTTTCTTGAAAATTTCGACAGCATAACAGCTTAATTTTCTCTAAACCTCCTGCAAGGAAACACAATTTATAATTGCAGCCGTTGATTCTCACCAATTTTTATCTCTTACTAAGACCCCCACCATCAGTTGTGGGTCCTCTTAGCATTTTTAGCATCAATTCAATAATTATTCATATCAAAAATCAAATTCCAAATTATACAATATAAAGCTACTAATGCTTTATAAAAGTATCTTACCTATTCACCAAGCTTAGCGCACTTTCCGATTTTCGAGCCTTGCCGAACTCCACCATTCGTCTCATTTCCGTTTTGCTACAATTTCAATATCAATGCATTATATCAATATAATCATAAATTATTCAATAAATACCATCAATTTATTTTTCTATATTTTCCTTACCATTTTTTTCTTCTTTCTTCTTCCTCCTCCTTCTTTCTCTTTCTCTTTTTCTTTTCTTTTCTTCTTCCTCTTTCCTCCTTTCTTTTCTTTTTCTTTCTTTCTTTCTGTTTTTTTTCTGGTCTGGTCTGAATCGGTTCGGACCGGTTCAGACCGGTTCAGTTCCTTGTCGGCCGGTTCTCCGCCGGTTCGACCTTCCCACAGCTGGCCGAGGTGGTGTTGAAGCCAAATCTGGTCTCCTTTCCTCCCCACTGACGGTGACGGCACCGGATCTGGAGGTGGCAGCGGCGGCTTCTTTCCCCCTGTTTTCTTCCTTCCTCCGCCGTTTCCTCACCGTCGGTGGCCTCCTCCTCCTTCGTCAGTCTTCACCGGTGGCAGGAGTGGCAGTGGCGGTGACTGGATCGGCCGGCACCGTCGGTCTCTCTTCCTTTCTTCCTTTCGGTTTTTCGTTTCGTTTCGCGCCGTTTTCCTCTTTCTTTTTTCGCTTCGGGCCGCCACCGGTCGTTTCTTCTCTTCCCCTTCGTCTCGCCGGCGATGCCCCTCTCCTTCCTCCTCCTCTCTTGGCCGGCAGGGGGCCGGCCATTTACTTGCCTTTTGTTTCTTTTATTTTCTCCTCTGTTTTGAAACAGAGGAGAAAAGGCTGGGAATTGGGTTATCCCGATTCCCGCATGTTTCTTTCCTTTTTTTTTAGTATATATAATTATATTTTTATAATTATATATATAATCAAAATATTAAACATATATATATATATATATAAATATATTTTTCATATAAACCATTAATATATATACTTTGATTTAAAGTACTATATATATATATATATTTTTCATATATATTATATATATACATAAATGTATAATAAAAAACATATGTATTTATTCCATGTATAAATATATATTTATCAAAAGCGTATTTATATAATATCATTATATAAATCTATCAAAATACATATTTTTATTTCTTATTACGTTTTTGGATTTCTTAATATCCAAATTTATTTTCTCCAATTTCATTCTTATTTAATTTGGATTTCAATTTGTCCAAATTAAATTTTCCGAATACCTTATATTTATTTAGAAAATTCTCGGTCTTCACATATAAATACCAATAGAATAGTTAAGATTTGGGTTATTTTAAAGGGTGTAGTTGGGTTCTTTGGGTAATTGGGTTTGGGCTTTGTAAGGAGTTTGTAATTTTTCTATTCTAAAAATTACACAGTGTAATTATTTGATTAGTTATTAATTTAATTAGGTGGTTATAGGCCAATTTGGTTGGGCTAAACCACATTAAAAATTTTTATGTTTATTTTTGCTTTCTTCTATTTTTGTGGGTGTTTGGTTTGAGAGATATTTTTTTCAACAAGTGATATCAGAGCTAAAGGTTCGTGATCCGAGATGAGGAAAGCTAGGCTGAAGCTATGTCTGAAGGTATGCCTAAGTTTGAGATTCCTTTATTTGATGGTAAAAGTAATTTTATATTATAGCAAAGTACCATTCAGGATCTTCTAGTGCAACAAGGTCTAGACTTGGCATTAGAAGAAAATAAGCCAGATAGAATGCTTGATAAGGATTGGGTTGGAATTCAAAAAAGGGCTGTGAGCACAATTTGATTGGCACTTGCTCCAGAAATTAAGTATAATGTATTGACTGAGACGACACCAACTGGATTGTGGAAGAAGCTAGGAGACATCTATGCATCAAAATTGCTAACAAATAGATTGTGTTTGAAGATGGATTTATATTCTATGAAGATGGATAAAGGTACGAGTCTCTATGATCACTTAAATGAATTTAATAGACTAGTTTCACATTTATTAGATATTGATTCTAAAGAGTTGAAAGAAGAATAGAAGGCATTGTTGTTGTTGTCATCTTTGCCTAAGTCCTATAGACATTTAGTTTAGACTTTATTGGTAGGTAAAACTACTTTAACATTGAATGATGTGATTGCTGTGTTACGTGAGAATGAAAGATTTATGGGCAAAGAAGATTCTTCATCTACAGGGGGTGTACTAGCTGCTGTAAAAGGTTTTACTTGAGAGAGGACTAATAGGAGACATGATGGATCAAGAGGGAGATCAAGATCAAGATTTAGAGATTATAGTGAGGTGGAATGTTATTATTGTGGAGAGAAGGGTCATATTCAAACACGCTGCAAGACATTAAGTGTAATAACCGCAAATTTTCGACACTAGAAAAGTAAATAAATGCAATATTCAAAAGTACTGATAATTGATTTGAAACGATACGAGAAGTATGCAATTATTGGGAGCTATCAAGGATCATGAGAATAGGAGTAATGGATTAATGACAAAGGATTAATTGGAGAATAATGCAATGGAGTTAATCAAATTATGGGAGAATTCTCTTAGTGGCATGATTAAAATCATGTGAGCGAAAGAAATTAAATTAATTTAAATTAAATAATTTAACTAAGATATAATATTAATTAAATTTGTTTAGCTAAAGAAATCTTCACCAAAAAAAAAAAGATATTACATTAATTAGTAGGCAAATAAGGCTATTAAAAATTATGATATAACATGTACTATTAATTATACAAATTCATAAACTCAAAGTATACATTTTCTGGTTGAGCATAAATTATATGAAACACATTAGTAAAGTGAACTTTGGGCTTTTAAGTTATAAAGAAATAATATAATATAATATAATATAATATATATATATATAAATATAATATGCTACCCGAATGGCTTCTTGAGGAAGCCAATTTCCAATTACCTAATCCCACTAAAATGGGACTTTCATACGGCAAGAAGAAAGGAAGCAGCCAAGTAATCGCTGCTGCAAGTCAGAGGACAAAACTCGAGGGAGAGAGAAGAAAGGGAAGCAGATTTTGGGACTCCAACCACTGATGAGCTGGGTTGAGTATGAGTGCTGCAAACTTGGGGATTAAAGCACTATTATGGAGCTGAAGAAGAGAGGCCGAAATAGTGCAGGTGCATGGGTATTTCGGTGGTCAGAATTAAGTGTTTCAATGGCCAGATCTGGATGTTGTAGTGGTCAAAAGGGAGTGAAGATTGTGCATGGGGTTTGTGGTTGAAACAGAAGAAAAGAATGGAAAGATGAGAAAACATAGATGAGAGAAGGGGCAAGGGTGTCTCGGCTGAAGAAGGGAAGCACAGCAGGCATTGTAGGCTGGAAGTGAAGGAAGTGAGCATTTTGGTCATCAGGAGTACCTCTATTTCGGTTCAGAACCAGAAAGCAACGAAAAGAGCTGCTGATCTCTACCCTTCTTTGGCATCACGACAGCCAAAAGCTACTCTTCTCATGGTGCAGAAACAAGCAACAACGAAGGCTACTTAATGGCCTCTTCCTTTCGGTTAAATGAGAAATAAAATGGCTTGGTAAACAAGAGCTTCTTGCTGGTACTGGACAGTGGCTGGAATGGACGCTTGAAACAAAGGAAGAGTGTGGCCTTTAGGCTGAAGACAGAACAGGGGACATAAGATTTTTATCTTGGAAGCCATTGATTAGTAAATTGAGGCTGAAACCAAAGGAGAAATAGGGAGGAGCTGCATTGAGATGGCACCAAAGCTAGGAAGAGAATCGTGAAGAGGAACAACGATAGCTGAAGTTTGGCAAAACTGAACTAGAAATAATTAGCAAAAGATGTGGAGAAGAGGGCTGATCGATGAAGGCAAACGGAAGAAGGGAAGAGGAAGCCTAACCTCATGCATTGTTCATTTCTTGTTGACTGTGTGGATGATGTAAAGAGGGCTGAAAAAAAGAACAGAACCTAGTATTAGCAAGAAAAACATGGCTGCCTTCCTCGAGGAAATGACAAAATAAAAAGGGTGCTGAAGGAGTTATTTTGAAGTGACAATTTGGTAGGGTATAGAGGCTAGAGCTATCGACTAATGCAGGAAAGTTAGGGGTGCTACTTCTGGCATTTAAAAGGAACAAGGCTGGCTGGAAACTTGAAGTGACTACTGTTTGGAGGAATTCCAGCAGCTATTCTCTGAGTGAAGGTAGCACTAAGTTCAGCCATGAGGTAATATTAAGGGTAAGGGACTATCCTACTAAGCTAAGAAAAATATATAATATATGTATACTAATGTAGAGGTGTTGAATGGTGATATAAACTATTGATATGAGGATGTTAGAATTATTGGATATTGTCGCTATAGTGTCTTTGGTATTAGTTTGGAATATGCTAAGATAGTGATTGTATATATTGATAGATTTTATTGAAAATAATGTTGAAATGTGGTTTAATGGTGTTTGAAACGTAGAAATGATTTGAGGAAGAACACGTTTACAAGGGTGCTCGGTTTTCTCAAAAGAGTCTTAAAAAGGCTAAGTGAAGAACGATTATGAGAAAATGCTAAAGCGGTAAGGCTTGCAAGTGTTGTGTCACCAATCTCGGTGTCGTGCAACGTAAGGTAAGGGAATATACGGTAAATGTTTATTAGTCTACTATGTTGTGTATGTCTAAATTGTTGTAATTTAATACTTGTGGGTTTAAATGCATTCTTGGTTGAATTTCATACATATTGAATTGAGTTTGAAGTACAAATGGTCTTGAGATTTGAGTTATGTTGGATTTGTGAATGAATATACTGTTGGTTGGAGTTTTCTGCAGGTTATTTGGTTGTGGATTATGATGCTGGGTAGTGTCCTACCTATGCCGTCATAATGCCAAAATTTCGTTAGAAATTATTCAATGGATTTTGGTGTTAAATTTAAATCCTACAATGTATTTAAAAACCTCATATATCTTAAGCACTATTTCTTGTCACCGACATATTGTCTTTCTAAAATGTGTTTTGTACTATGAGGTTATCAAAACTAGAGTGTTTACTACAATTCATGCCTCCTATACTCTAGATACGTATAAAAGTATTTTTGCATGAATTTTGGCATAAGAGACAAAGGATGCTTGGAAATTGCCTGTGTGGCACTTGACTCGCCTGTGTGGCGTTTATTAAGCCTGTGTGGCATTTAAATTATGCCTATGTGGCATTTAGTGAGCTTGTGTGGCAACTATCGAGAAATACCTGGATGCTTTGTGGTCTTCCAGGTCCTGGATGCTTTGTGGTCTTCCAGGTGTCCAACAAATAGTCGTGACTTGTACCTCAGCTACTAGATGATCACTGGTGCTGGGATGATTCATGATCATGGATAGAATCTTGGTTCGGAACGGTAACCACTGCTAGCTACAGTGGACGCTTTCATAGAAAGCTTTCGGTTATTTCCAAAGATCCCGGTTATATTACGATACCTTATCAAAGAAATCCTGTCTCTTGGAAATATTTTGATTGTGTATTTCGATTTTATAAATGCGTGAGTGCAAGTGTTTTTATAGCTTATAGAACAATGATTTGTCAACTTGCATTTTCCCGTAAGACACACTTAAGCATGAGTTTTGACACACTTATTCACGCATACACATGCACGAACATAGTAGAACATCTAATATCACTTAGCGTATGTTTTCTTACTGGGCTTTCCCCAAAGCTCACCCCCTTCCACCTCAGATTATTTCAGGTAGACTCGGCACGAGCGTGGTGCATTGAGAGTCTTTTTGTCGAGCTGCAGAAAGCTATATTTTGAGCCAAGGTATAATCTTTTGTTCTTTTGTTTATATCCCAGACTAAATTCTTTTGTGTACACAGTGTATAGGATTCGGGATGTAAGTACTAGGTGATATCGAGTTTGTAAACATACTGTGATTCGTAGTTAAGTTGTAATCTCGATATGTTTATATATTGAATCACCTGGATGTCTAGTATTTTAGAAGTTACATGGAGATTTGAATTTCTATAGGTTGAAACGATGATGTACTTAGTATGGGGATGGATACTAGACTAAAATAGGGGCGGAGTTTTTCAGTGTCGTTTTTGACACGTCTTACGAGAAGACTATAATGGGACCTTAGACAACTAGTCTTAAACAAATATAAGAGTAAGACTACTCATTAGGTTTTTAGCTACACTGAGCGAGTGACAAACATAGGAAGTGAAGGAAAAAGTTAGCCCGAAAATCCGGCTTCCGAGGGCGTTACATTAAGGGAGGATATGACTGCATTCAAGAAGGCTCAGCAAAAGAGTGATAATGGAAAGAAGAATGAGACATGTGTTGCTCTGACTGATACAGATGATTAGGTATTGGCAACTTGTTTAGATGAGTCTCATACTTATGAGAAAGGATGGGTTTTGGATTCAGCTACGTCGATGCATATTTACAATGATAAAGATTGGTTTGATGAATTGAAAGAGGTTGAAAGTTTAGGCAATATTGTGGTTGGGAATGGTAATAGAGTGAAGATTGAAGGTATTGAAAGTGTTCAACTCAAACTTCATGATGGTGGTGTCAGGACTCTTCGTAATGTGAGGTATGTGTTTAGTTGTAGCCACAATTTGATTTCATTGAGTGAGTTACCTTCACGTGGGTACACATATGTTGGTAATGATGATTGTTGCAAAGTATACAAGAATGGTGATTTAGTTTTGCAAGGAAAGATGAATGAAAAACAATTATATTTGCTTGATGATGTGAAGGATAGAGTTGTTTTCAAGAGTAAGAAGATTCAGAGGCATGTTAGTTTTTCAAATGTTGTTGAGCATTTTTCGGAGTTTGAGTATTCAAGTCAAGGAAGGATTTGTTGGGGTTTGCCTTGAATCCCACATTGAAAGTATAGGACAAGTTATAAGGGTTCTTTCCTTATAAATGATGTGTTAGACTTAGTTTGTAAAATATGCCAAAGAGTTATAAATACCAATAGAATAGTTAGGATTTGAGCTATTTTAAAGGGTGTAGTTGGGTTCTTTGGGTAGTTAGGTTTGGGCTTTGTAAGGAGTTTACAATTTTTCTCTTCTAAAAATTGTACAGTTGTAATTATTTGATTGGTTATTAGTTTGATTAGGTGGTTATAGGCCAATTTGGTTGGGCCAAACCACATTAAAAATTATTGTGTTTATTTTTGCTTTCTTCCGTTTTTGTAAGTGTTTGGTTTGAGAGGTATTTTTCCCAACAACATGGTTTAGAAGCTGAAAGTTAGCATTGAATTTATTCATTTCTTTTTTTTTAATAACAATAACGGTAAAAGCTCAATCTTCCCAATTTTACAAATACTAAGCTGTTTTTTCTTTTCCTGTCCCTAGTAAATAAATTAAAGAACAAAAATTAATAAGTTCATTGTATTTATTAAAATATGACATTATTTTCAAATAAATACAGAAAAAAAATTACCACATGTTTGTTTAGTCAATCAAAAGTATCGTTTATCTCCAATTGGGTTATGGCCCAATTAATCTTTTGATTAATTAATAAGCTAACCTCTCTGTCGGATTGTTAACCAATATCGAGGGGTGTTATGGTAGAGGAAATACATCTTTTGGGGAAGAATTGCCTTGATTAATTCTGTGCTCAATTCATTACCATTGTATCACCTTTCGATGCATAAGGCTCCTAAGGGAGTAATTAGAAAAATTGATTAGATTAGGAGGGATTTCTTTCGCGGTAGTAATGATAGGAGAAAGTTAGCTAAGATTTAAGTCGGCTGTTGTATGTAAATCAAATTTCGATGGGGGTTTGGGTATTCAAAATTTGTTGAACAAGAACATTGCATTATCATGTAAGTGGTGGTGGAGGTAAGGGGTGGAAAAAGATGCGTTGTGGCAAAAATTGATTGTTAATAAGAATGAGAAGGGGTGTGTTGAGAGGGAGCCAGCAGTTAGGCATTATGGCTCTATGTCTAAAATGTGGATGTAGTCTCTGTAAGGAATAATGAGGGTGTTGATAGTAACGAGGGTGTTGATAAATTAGTAGGTTTTAAGGGGTGCAGGTGGGTTGTTGGGAATGGAAGGACTGTTTTTTTTTTTGGCTTGATAGTGGGTGGGTGAAAGACCTCTTAATGATTTGTTCCCTAGGTTATTCTCTTTATTTGTTGAGAAGGAGTTAAGAGTAGCTGATGTTCGAAATGTTGATGGGGAGTGGAGCATTCAATTTGAAAGAGCTCTTTTTGAATGGGAGAAAGGGGTTTATTCTAGTTTGAAAGAGATGGTTAATGATGTATCTTTGGTCACTGTTGTTGATGATGATCAGTTAATATGGGAACATGAGAGTAGTGGAAGTTTTACTGTAAAGAGATGTACAGCCGAGTTGGATTTAATTAATAGTGTGATTGTTAATAAGGCAGGGTTTGCATCAATTTGGAAATACAATGTTCCACCAAAAATTCAAAGTTTTCTTTGGTTGGCTGTTTTGAATGCTGTTCCAACTAACCTTTTCTCCAGAGGTGTTAGTTTCGATGATGGAATGTGTACTTGTGCGTGGTGTGGAATGTATGATGAGGATTGTGTTCATATGCTTATTGACTGTTATCATGCTTGGGAGGTGTGGGGTTGTGTTTTTAAGCGGTGGAATATTGTTTGGGTAATGCCAAAGTCTGTGGAGGAATTTCTACTTCTGTGTGAAGGTTTGTTTACTAGTAAGCTAATTTTGAAACAATGGATGGTTGTTTGTGCTGCAACTTTATGGACATTGTAGTTAGCTAGGAATCATTTTGTTTCTAATGGGCATTCATTGCATTGGGAGGAGTTTGTTTTTAATATTAAACTTAGGTCCATTTTCTGGATAAAGCAATAAAAAGTTTTGAAAGTATTGATGAGTCAAAATGGTGGAACGATCCAATGGAAGTGGAGTGTAAATGGAAAAAAAGAGTACTGTTTGAGCTAGTTTGTCTTGGTCCTATCCTAGGAATGAAGCTTTGAAGTTTAAAGTCGATGGTTCAGCTCGAGGAAAACCTGGTCCTGCAGGTTGTGGAGGCGTGTTTCAAGTGGTTCTGTTTTGGGTATTTTCTTTGGTCCTCTTGGCTTAATGGACTCTAATTTGGCTGAGGTCTTTGCAATCAAAATGGCACTGTAGGTAGCTATTTCTTCTTCATGGATTAACTCTAAAGCATTAGTTATTGAATCTGATTCTTTGGTTGTTGTTAATTACTTCGGTTAAATGTAAAGAAAAAAGACGGTGGAAATATTGGAAGGTTTTTAATGATGTTGATAAGGATTGGAATGGTATTGGAGCTGTGGAAGTGGTCATTGTTTTAGGGAGGAGAACTCATTTGCAGATACTCTTGCTCGGATTGGTGTCGATAGATAAAGCTTCTTTTTTTGCATTTTGGTCTTGATTGTTTGTTTTATGTTGGGCTGGTATTTCTTTTTTTTTTTTTTTTGTTTTAGCAGGTGGCTTATCTAATGTTGTTGGGTTCGTTTCAATACTATTTCTTTCTTTGTATGACCCAATTCTTTAGGGATGGATCTGTTGTAATTCTTCTCTAATTAATCAAAAAGTTTTTGGCAGAGCAAATATATATATATATATATATATATATATATATATATATCTAAAATTTTGGATTGGAGTATAAACAAACACAACATTTAAGTAAATTCTAGCTCATGATTCATAGAATCAATGATTATTATATTGACACATTTATAAAAATTTGTCCTCACAACAAACCTGACAGTGACGATAGCAACAACGACGACAAACTTGACAATGACGATGGTAACGACGACCACAGTGTATTCTTATTCTCCAAAAGGAAAGAACAAGCTAGAAATCACATTGTCAAAGTACATATTATTTTTAAATAGCTAAATGAGATATAGGCAAAATATGAAGAGGGACTTTCTTGTTAACTATGAGACCATGAAGTTCAGTCATGTCCAAGTTCTCCCCAATTTCACCATCAGGCAACTTCCAATCAAACCAATATAGAAGGTTGGCAATCACATACTCAACGGAAGCAACTCCAAATAGCAGTCCAGGACAGCCCCTTCTTCCATAACCAAATGGGATGAACTGGAAATCTTTACTGTTGAAATCAACAGAGCTATTCTCGAACCTCTCAGGGATGAACTCCTCTGGATTATCCCACCAATTGGGATCTCTCTGAATTGCCCATACATTGACAAAGACTGTAAGATTGGAAGGAATATCATAACCTCCCAATTTAACGCTTTTCAATGTTTTTCTAAACAAGAAAGGAGCAACCGGATGTCGTCGAAAAGTTTCTTTGAGAACACATTTTAAGTATTCCATTTTATTGATATCATCAACATCTATCTTAGACTTCTTTCCCACCACATTTCTGACCTCTTCTTGGACCATTTTCATGATTTTCGGATGCTTCATGAGTTCAGTCATCATCCATTCTAGTGTCGTTGCAGTGGTATCAGTTCCTCCAAAAAAGGCGTCCTGAAATTGTCAAAATGGAAAAACTTCATATAAATGTGTGAAAAAGAAACAAAAGATCAAAGGTAGGAGAAAAGAAAAGTTGATAATAACCATTATGATTGCTTTGATGTTCTCCTGAGTGATGTCCATCTCAAGCATGCCACCCTTTTGGAGTTGGAGAATATGAGAAACAAAGTCCTTTTTATTGTTAACCTCGTCATTGTTGGGTTGTAAACCCAATTACATTGGGTAAGTTTTTATTTTGTAGCCCATAATGTTAAGACTTTTGTGTAGTGTATTAAAGCCCATAGTAAAATAGAACAAAAAGACAAAAATTTATGATCTGAAAATGTACAAAAACAGAATACAACAGTGCAGTAATTGTAGAGAAAAAAAAAGAGCAAAAAAACGTGAGTTAAGAACAAGGGCTTTCTTTTGCTTGGTATGAAAAAAAGGTGCAAACTTTCTTGTAAGCATTCTTTTACTCTACCTATATGAATATATTTTGATGCATTTTGAAGTGAAAATATTGTGATATTGGTGTTGTTTAACATGTTTGAAGATGAGTTATGTTAGATGATTGTTGTGTGGATATTCTTGAAACTTGAGATTGGTTGTTGTGAGTTTGTTTTGATGAGATGTTGATGATGTAAATGTGTGTGTGATTGAGTTGAAAAGGTTGTGAATTTGGTGGCTGTTGGAGCTTGTTTTAGTTGTTTGTTAGAAGCTTAAAACAGTTTGCATGCTAAGTGTTTGTGTAAATGCCTCTGAGACCTCTCCTCCCAACAAAAGTGGCATCAGAGCTTCAGGTCTATTTGTGTTGATTTCTTGGTGGATTTTACTTAACTTAGGTCTTTCATTTGGTGTTTTTTTATTAGTGTGGTGATTTGTTGTGGGTGTTGGTGAAGTTGGCATAGTGATGGCTAACACTTTTGTGCAACCACAAATTCCTAAGTTAGGTAAAAATAATTTTGATAATTGGAGTATACAAATGAAAGTGTTGTTGGAGTCTCAAGACTTATGGGAGATTGTTCACAAGGGGTTTGAAGAACCTAGTGAAGAAGAGGAGGAAAAACTAACGGAAACTCAAAAGGCCACTCTTAAGGAGTTAAGAAAGAAAGATAAGAAGGCTTTGTTTGCATTGTACCAAGCAATTGATGAGTCAAATTTTGAGAAGATTTCTATGGTTTCAACTTCTAAGAAGTCATGGGATATCCTTAAGAATTCACGGGATATCCTCAAGAATTCACATAGAGGAATTGACAAGGTAGTGAAGATTCGCCTACAAGTGCTAAGGGGTGAGTTTGATGCCATCTCTATGAATGAAAATGAGACCATTTCGGAGTACTTTGGAAGAGTGTTAACTATTGTGAATGAGATGAGGAGGAATGGTGAGAAGCTTAGTGATGTTACGGTTATGGAAAAGATTCTTCGATCGTTGACTCCAAAATTTGAGCAAATAGCGGTGATTGTTGAAGAAGCGAAGGACTTGGATGATATGACGGTTGATCAATTGATGGGAACATTGCAAGTGCATGAACAAAGATTGAGTAAGAAGGTGACTAGCTCCATTGACCAAGCTCTTCACACTAAGCTTGTTTTGGATGAAGATAGAAAGGAAGTTAGTATTCGAGGTGCTCAAAGAGGAAGAGGTAGAGTCTCTAGAGGCCGTGGGAGAAGTAATACAATTCAAGGTCGTCATTATGAAGTTGGGGGTAGAGGTTATGATGACCAAGGAAGAGGCTTTGTAAGTAGAGGTAGAGGAGGTAGAACAAGAGGCGGAAGACATCAATCATGGCATGCTCCAAGAGGAAGAGGAAGAGGTAGAAATGATGGCAACTTCAACAACTTGCCAAACCGGCAAGTTTATGACAAAAGAAATGTTCAATGCTATAATTGTCATAAATATGGGCATTATAGCAATGAATGTTGGGGAAAGCAAGGTGGTGAAGTCAATGAGCAAGCTAACTATGTCGAGAAGGACTATGGTGAGGTGGACTCTACTTTGTTGTTCACTTCTAATGGGACTATTATGGATGAAAGCAACACTTGGTATCTTGATAATGCGGCTAGCAACCACATGACGGGGAACAAGAAAGTCTTTGTTGAGTTGAATGAAGCAATGAAAGGCAATGTCACTTTTGGAGATGATTCCAAAGTTCGAGTGGAAGGCAAAGGTAACATTCTTATCAAGCTCAAAAATGGTTCTCATAATTTTATTTCCTATGTTTATTACATTCCTTCTTTAAAAAAGAACATTTTGAGTTTGGGGCAACTTTTGGAGAAAGGGTATGTGATACATATGGAGAATAGTCTTCTTACTATAAAGGATAGGAATGGGAAGTTGATTACTTTTGTGAAGATGTCAAATAGAATGTTTCGTTTGAATTTGCAATATGATGAAGTTCATTGTTTGAGTTCTATTATGCAAGATGAGTCTTGGTTGTGGCACTTGAGGTTTGGGCATCTTAACTTTGATGGCTTGAGAGCTTTAGGAAGCAAACTTATGGTGAAGGGGTTGCCTCATATTAATCATCCTAATCAAATTTGTGAAGGGTGCATTCTTGGAAAACAACATAGGCTAAGTTTTGCCAAAGAGGGTAGGTGGAGAGCATCTAGACCTTTGGAGCTTATGCATACCGACATTTGTGGTGCTTTGAAACCAATGTCGAATGGAAAGAATAGATACTTTGTGACTTTCATTGATGACTTTAGTCGAAAGACTTGGGTGTATTTTTTGAAGAGGAAGTCCGATTTGCTAGAAACATTCAAAGAGTTCAAAGAATTTGTGGAGAATCAAAGTGGCTATTACTTGAAGATTCTAAGGTCCGATCAAGGTGGAGAGTACACTTCGGATCAATTCCAACACTTATGCAAGGCCTATGGGATTATGCACCAAGTCACTCCATCCTACACTCCACAACTTAATGGTGTTGCCGAAAGGAAGAATCGGACAATCTTGGACATGGCAAGGAGTATGATGAAAGGTAAGAAGATGCCGAGAGAGTTTTGGGCAGAAGCAGTGGCTTGCGCTGTGTACTTGTTGAATCGGTGCCCTACTAAGAGTGTTTATTTGAAGACCCCGGAGGAAGCTTGGAGTGGTTTAAAACCAAGTGTGGGTCATCTCAAAGTATTTGGGTGTGTTGCTTACGCCAAAATTCCGGAAGCTAGAAGAACAAAGCTTGATGACAAAGGGGAGAAATGTGTCTTTCTTGGCTATGGAGCACTGGCCATGGGTTACAAGTTGTATAATCCATTCTCCAAGAGAGTTTTTATGAGTAGAGATGTGATCTTTGAAGAGAATGGTTCATGGGATTGGAATCTTGATGAAGTTAGTGTTGTGGAATTACAACTTGAGCAAGAAGAAGAAGAAGAAGAAGAAGAAGAACCTAGAGTGGTCCAAGATGTAGTGCCACAAACACCTCTCCACACTTCTCACTCAACATCATCTCCATCATCCTCTTCATCATCTAGAGATAGCTCTAGTGAAAGGCCTCGTAAAACTAAAAGTTTGAGGGAAGTGTATGAAGCCACCGAAAGCATTGAAGATATTAATCTTTATTGTTTCTATATGGATTGTGATCCTCTTTGTTTTGAGGAAGCTATTCAAGAAGAGAAATGGAAGAAAGCCATGGATGAAGAAATGAAGGCAATTGAGAAGAATGATACTTGGTCTTTAACAACCTTACTGGAGGGTAAAAAGGCCATTGGTGTGAAATGGGTGTACAAGACTAAGAAGAATAAAAAGGGAGAAGTTCAAAGATGCAAGGCGAGATTGGTTGTAAAAGGGTACAAGCAAAAACCCGGTATTGATTATGGTGAAGTGTTTGCTCCGATTGCTCGGTTAGAAACCATTAGATTGGTGATTTCCTTGGCTGCCCAAAATGGTTGGAGACTCTATCAATTGGATGTCAAGTCCGCATTTTTGAATGGTTTTCTTGAAGAGGAGATATATGTGGAACAACCCTTGGGGTATGTGAAACCGGGTAATGAAAGCAAGGTGTACAAGTTGAGAAAAGCTCTTTATGGGCTCAAGCAAGCGCCACTAGCATGGAATGCTAGAATTGATAAGTATTTGCATGATAATGGCTTTGAGAAGTGTCCTTATGAACATGCCTTGTATGTTAAGAAGACCACTTGTGGAGATGTGCTATTTGTGTGTCTTTATGTTGATGATTTGATCTTCACCGGAAACAATACAATTATGTTTGATGAATTTAAGAAACGTATGATTCAAGAGTTTGAGATGACAGACATTGGCTTGATGGCACACTTTCTTGGTATTGAGGTAGTGCAAAAGGATGATGGAATCTTTATCTCTCAAAGTGCATATGCAAAGGAGGTTCTTAAAAGATTCAAAATGGAGTCTTGTAATGCAGTGAACACCCCTCTTGATTGTGGCTTGGAGTTGAGGAAGAGTTCCGGTGGTGGCAATGTGGATCCTACATACTTCAAGAGTCTAGTTGGAAGTTTACGCTATCTTACTTGCACTAGACCCGACATTCTTTATGGAGTTGGTTTGATTAGTAGATACATGGAGGAACTGGATCAATCACACCTTAGTGCGGGAAAAAGGATTCTAAGGTATGTCAAAGGAACTATCAATGATGGCTTGTTCTACTCTTATTCCAATAATGTGAAACTTGTTGGTTATTCGGATAGTGATTGGGGTAGAGATTTGGATGAAAGGAAGAGCACTTCCGGTTTTGCTTTCTTTGTTGGTGATTGTGCATTTACTTGGTCTTCCAAGAAGCAACCAATTGTGACTTTATCAACTTGTGAAGCTGAGTATGTGGCTGCAAATTCTACTGTTTGTCATGCTATTTGGTTGAGAAATGTGTTGAGCTATTTGGGGTTTGTGCAAGAAGGTCCTACGGAGATTTTTGTTGACAATCGCTCGGCTATTGCTTTAGCCAAGAATCCGGTGTTTCATGATAGGAGCAAGCATATTGAAACTCGCTATCACTTTATCCGAGGGCATGTGGAGAAGAAAGAAGTTGAGTTGGTGCATTGCAAGTCTCAAGATCAAGTTGCGGATATTTTTACCAAGCCATTGAAGATTAATGTGTTTAAGAGAATGAAGTTGATGTTGGGAATGAGAAGTGGTAATTGGGTTTAAGGGGGGATGTTGGGTTGTAAACCCAATTACATTGGGTAAGTTTTTATTTTGTAGCCCATAATGTTAAGACTTTTGTGTAGTGTATTAAAGCCCATAGTAAAATAGAACAAAAAGACAAAAATTTATGATCTGAAAATGTACAAAAACAGAATACAACAGTGCAGTAATTGTAGAGAAAAAAAAGAGCAAAAAAACGTGAGTTAAGAACAAGGGCTTTCTTTTGCTTGGTATGAAAAAAAGGTGCAAACTTTCTTGTAAGCATTCTTTTACTCTACCTATATGAATATATTTTGATGCATTTGGAAGTGAAAATATTGTGATATTGGTGTTATTTAACATGTTTGAAGATGAGTTATGTTAGATGATTGTTGTGTGGATATTCTTGAAACTTGAGATTGGTTGTTGTGAGTTTGTTTTGATGAGATGTTGATGATGGAAATGTGTGTGTGATTGAGTTGAAAAGGTTGTGAATTTGGTGGCTGTTGGAGCTTGTTTTAGTTGTTTGTTAGAAGCTTAAAACAGTTTGCATGCTAAGTGTTTGTGTAAATGCCTCTTAGACCTCTCCTCCCAACAGTCATGACTTCCCAAAGCTCTGTGCTCTTCAACTATTTGATCAAGAAATGTATCCAATTCTCTAGATGCTGCTTTCAAACTTGGAATGAATCCAGTAAGCACATCAAGCCAACTTAAGTAAGGAAACATATCGCCAACACAAAATCCCGAGAAGAGAACCATAATCCTTCTTGCCAACTCTCCGAACTTGCTGTGACTGTCTTCTTCTTCTTCTTCACTTTTCTCACTAAGAACGCATCTAGAAATCAAGTTATGTGAAACAGACATCAGTATCTCCGTCAGATTAATAGACTCTCCTTTAACAGAAGCACAAGTGATTTTGTTGATAAGAACTTCAACTTCTTTGTCTCTAGCAAACTGAAATGAGTGTACTCTTTGGTGGCTTAGAAGCTCAAGAACAAAGATCTTCCTAAGTTGCCTCCAGTACTCACCGTACGGTGCAAAAGCAACATCCCTACCTCCATAAAACAATATATCTGCTGCTGTGGTCTTTGTTCTGTCAGAGAAAACAAAGTCGTGATCTTTGGCAATTTCTCTTACCATTTCGGTTGATGAAACGACTAAAATTGGATTATATCCCAATTGTAGAAGCATGAGAGAACCATACTTCCTAGATAGATCTCGGAGAGAGTGGTAGGGAAGTTTGCCTAATTGATGGATGTTGCCAATAATTGGTAACTTCGGGGGTGATGGAGGCAAATTAACATTTTTCCGTTTTGCTAGTTTAAGCCAAATCAGAATGGAGACAAGGAGAATTAGAGATAGAAAAAATGGATTGTAGAGTAGCTCCATTTGCAAATTGCAATCTAATTTGTGAAAGTGAGTGTTTTGCTTGCCTTTTATAGCTTTGCTTATGAGAAAGGATTTTATAAATTATTATTTTATGTGAACAATAATTTTTCTATTAGAATACCTGACGTTTTCATACAATTTTTTCTTTGGACAACTTTATTTTCCACAGTCCTATCATCTTTGGCAGCCTTTTTATAAGAAAAAAAAAAAGTCAACCGGGATACAAGTTAAGCCAAATCAGAAGGGAGACAAGGAGAATCAGAGAGAGAAAAAATGGATTGAAAAGTAGCTCCATTTGCATGCAAATCTAATCTATGAAGCTGAGTACTACGCCTTTTTTTTAAAATCTGTTCTGCTCACGTTTACCTGGCTTAAATGTCAACATAGCTGCGTTATGTCTTCAATCCAAATGAAAATTTGCCAGGTTTATTTTGAAAATTATTAGTTACAAGAAAACTTAATAATTGAAATTTGATGTTCTAAATTTTAACATCAACAGGATATAAAATCCATGGAAATACATTATATTAGGATGATCCTAAAAACTCACTTTTTAGGCATCAATAAAAAGTTTCCAAATCATATTTTTTTTAAACGTGCGTTTTATTGTGGGGCCCCGGTTCTCGTTGGTCCGGTCCCACTCAACCGTATTGTCCGCTCTGGAGTGCACCTGGAGCCACCGCGCCACATGGCGTGCACCCACAGGCCAACGCTCCTCACGGATTTCTTTCGCGTCCGCCGCTACTCGAACCCTTACCACTTGTAAGTGTCGAGTAACGACTAACCATTGGACCTAGGTCCAATGGTTAGTCGTTACTCGACACTTACAAGTGGTAAGGGTTCGAGTAGCGGCGGACGCGAAAGAAATCCGTGAGGAGCGTTGGCCTGTGGGTGCACGCCATGTGGCGCGGTGGCTCCAGGTGCACTCCAGAGCGGACAATACGGTTGAGTGGGACCGGACCAACGAGAACCGGAGCCCCACATAAAAATATTTATCTTTTTAACAAAACCTTAAAATTGATTAAGTTTTATTAAAAAGACTTTCTTGGGGTTTGAGAAAACAAGGTTAGGTTTCGAAGTACGATTACACGTGATGAAAGATTAGCACTCCTACGACGCCCGTTTAAAAAGCGGTATCATCTTAATCAAGTGTTATCCTTTAGTTTCAATAAAACAGTCATAATTTAATAACTAAAAATAATTCCTATTTTATTCTACCTTTTTTTTTCAAAGTATTTTATTATTTGTCAAAATCATCTTTTACTTATTTTAAAAAGTAAATTTTTTTGAAATCGAATGTGAACCTTTTTGTATAAAAAATTATATCAAATACTCCAATACTTTTGTTAATATTTGAAATAATAATCTCACCTAGAGATTTCTTAAGAATCGCTACTTGAGATTTCTTAAAAATCGCTATTTGTGATTTCTATAAAATCTCATCCTCGGAAGATTCATATTTTAATTTAAAATTACATGAATGCATTTAATGCAAACAAATAATTAATTATGCAAATGACTATATTTTAAAATAATTTTCTTTTTATTTCAATTAAATTCATTTTTTGAATCATATTTTATTTTTAAAAAAGCTCAATTTTACTTTATTTTTCCGAAAATAAACAAAAATATCTTTTATTGAAAAATTACACTAAATACTCAAATATTCTGATAATATTTAGTTTAACTTCACTCTCCTAGAGATCAGTTAGGAATCACTACTTGTGACTTCCGTAACACCTAATTGTTGGACTAATTTACTTAAATTTAAACTTTATTATTAATTTTTAAAAACTTATTCATTTTAATTTTTAACAAGATTTAAATTATTGAAAAATCATATTAAATACCTCAATACACTGATAATATTTAGTAGACTCTTCTCACCTAGAGATTAGTTAAGAATCACTACTTGTGATTTCTGTAACATCCCATCATCGGACATTTATTTAATTAAATTCAAATTTTATTATTAATTTTTATTTGTTTTGATTCTTTTAAAAAATTATTTATTTTCATTTTTAATAAAAATTTAAATTATTGAAAAATCAAACTAAATACTCCAATACGTTGATAATATTTAGTGGACTTTTTTCACTTAGGAATCAATTAGGAATTACTACTTGTGACTTCCGTAACATCCCATCATCGAAAGAAATATTTAATTAATTTTCAAAATTTAAATGGGTGCACATGATGCAAGCATACAATATATAATGCACATGAATTCTTATTTTTATATTTTTATTTTTCTTAAAGAATTATTTGCATTTATTTAAAAATTTGCATATTGAAAAATCACACTAAATGCTTCAATACTTTTGGTAACATTTAAATGATTTCTTTCACCTAGAGATCTTCGAAAAATCGCTACTTGCTATTTCTACGAAATCTCATCATCGAAACATATATTTAAATTAAAATCTTATTGTTATTATACAATTCGTGACCGAATGTTAATTCATAAATCAGCTTCTTGCTTTTTATTTTTATTTGACAAATGGTTAACCTCTCTTTTAGGAGTTACAAGTTGAAATAACACAACATCCATCATATGCATACACATAAACCAATAATCTAGTAGTTGAATAAAAAAAAATACTTTGCCATATTAAATTGGGTAAGCAAATAGATAGCCAAAACACCTCTACATCACTGTTATTAAAATCGTACGATACGCGATACGTATCGTACGATACGGTTCGATACTAATAAAAAACGATACGGATCGATATGTTGAATCGTATTTGATTAAGAATCGCAGTTGAATCGTTCGAATCGTAAGTGAATCGTGCATATTATACGATACTCTCGATACGGTACGATACGTTTTTTATTAATTAATTTAAACAAATATGGGTTGAAAAAAAAAGCATCAATTTTTAATAGCCCAACTCTTACTTTTACTCATAAACTAAAAGCTCAAACTTTTTAATATACTGTTTTGGGCTGAAAGTTGAAAAAAAAATTAAAAAATGTTTATTAAATTCAACCAAATAAAAGTAATAAGATAAAATAAAAATATCACATAAACTTAAAAGTTAAAACAACAAAAAACGAGGAGTAAAAGCTTTTGAGTTTTGACTTTTCCAATCTTCTTTTTTTTTAGATTTTAACTTTACCAATACCGATTGCTTTTTCACATCAGGTCTTTTTTTTTTTAGATTTTAACTTTACCAATACCGATTGCTTTTTCACATCAGTTTTCTTGCTTTTTCACATCAGTTTTCTTGCTTTTTCACACTTAGACACAGAGTAACCCCACGTCCCCTCCCATTTTCCTTCTTCGCTGCATTTTTTGATTTTCACCTGCATTTTTTTTTCAAAGTCAAAACTTTTGGCTTCCAAGTCAAGGCTTCAACTACAGTGGATCGCTTTAATCTTTTGTTTTTTCTTGCAATTTCGGTGTTCGAACTGTTTGAATTTTGTCTTTACAATCTACAGCATTGTTTCAGTTCATGTATTACAAGTAAGTATTTACTATTTATATTTTTCTAAATTTCAATTGATATTTCGTTGTTCTTTTTCTTATATTTTGAATTGTTGTTGCAATCATCAATTTTGTACAAAATTTATTAGAACAAAGAGTTGTATTTTTTACATCGTTTGAATTATTAGTTGGCTACTTCTATTAATTGAATGTGTTTGGAAATGATAATTGTTAATGGGTCATGAGTGTCATAAAACTTTTTGATTTGAAACTTTTTTATTACTAATATTCTAACTTATGATCTTTTTGGAGCTAGATAGTAGAAATTATTAAGTTAATAGATCAAGTGTACAACTGTAAGTGTAAAGTTGTATTGGAAATAACTCCATATGTATATGTTTTGTTTATTAATATATGAAAGATTATAAAAGATCAAATATTTAAATGTTTTTTTATTTATTTTACATATTTATATATACTTTATAATTATATTTAATTTTTGTTATGTATCTTACTATACGATACTCGATTCTTAAAAATAAAATTTCGATTCACGATACGTATCTCGATTTAATAACTATCCTCTACATCACATTTCAAGTGAGTAAGCCGATTAATGAAAAAATCCGAAATAACATTCAAGTCAACATATTTTTGCAATGCATTAAAAGTAAACCTGCCAAATTAAATTAAATGAATAACTAAAAACAAAGGCAAACAAAGCAAATGGGTTTGACTCAAAATATGGTGAACAGTCGATTAAAGCAATATAAACGGATTTTTTTCAAATCCAAAATAAATGGATCAGACTCCTACACACGGGCACACGCTGCACCCATGGGCAGACATTCAACAATCAAAGGTAAATTAAACGAGAGAGAAAGTAGTTTAAATAAAGGGTAAATTACACTCAATTCTTTAAGATTTTGTCATAATTCAATTTCAATCTATTAATTTCAAAAACAGATGCTCCGCCCCAAACTTTTGTATGTCACAAGACAACTTAGTCCATCCGTGAGTCAACTGTTAGGTCAACGGTTAAAAACCCAACTTAATGACTATTTTACTCTTGTAAAGCTTTATATACTCCACAATCTTCAAATGCAATCAGATTACTTCTGCTGGTTATATTAGAAAGGTATTGATTTTTTTTTACTTTTAATTTATTTTCTGTTTATTTATTTTTTTATTGTTTGTTATTTATAATTTATAATTATTAAATTTGTGTTTCATGTTCTACACTAAATTTATAGATTTATTCGTTATTATTTATTTTTTTTACTTTTAATTTATTTTCTGTTTATTCAGGAAAGATTTTAGGAAAAGTGTAAGAACAGTAAAACATGATAGCAAAGGGAAAGAAGGATAGGGCGACGATTAGAGTTTGGGTTGAAAATTTTGAGGGATAATTTTGTCCTTTTATATTTTCTATTAATTATTCTTAACGGTGTTAAGATTTTTGGAGCGGAGCGTCTATTTTTGAAACTAATGGACTAAAGTTGAATTATGACCAAACCTTAAAGAGTTGGGTGTAACTTACCCTTAAATAAAAGATGTACCTACCGCACACCCCTTTTTTGCCTTTTTTTTTTTTTATTTCTTCTCTTTGTTTTCACTTCCCTTAATTTTCTTTCTCAGACTGACACAGTGAACTTTCCTTTTCCTTTCTTCAGTCGAGACGTTCAAGCCCCGTAGCCAGGCGCACTTCCTTCTCCACCGCTCCTTTAGCCGTTAACTAGCATATGCACCCTTTTTCTTCTATACTCTCCTTTCTTTGGTTCCATCGAGAATGATCAAAATTTCAAGCCAAGCTCTTTTTTTTTTTAATTATGTGTGATTGTGTAGTTTATTAGGTTGATTTCTGTGTTGGCTGTGATGGAAGGGATGAGCTTTTGGTTTGGAAATGGGCTTCGATCATTCGGGACAGGTGTGGGTTGTACAGATTGATTTGATGGAGGCTTTGGTGAGAGTGTGGAGAAAGTCAAACATGAGGTAGAGTACAGTGGAGGTGTGGCTGAGAGGGTCTCTTGGGGCTGTGATTTTTCTATGTTCTTTTCGTGAAGAAGTCCCCTCCATGGGTGAAGACTATGAATTTGTGAAAATAAATAGTAAATTTTTGGAAAAATTTAATTTGGATAAGTTGCAATCTAAATTAAATAAAAAAATGAAAATAGAGAAATAAATTGGATATTTAGAAATCCAAACTTAATAAGAAATAAAAATATATATTTTGATATATTTATATAATGATATTATATAAATATACTTTTAATAAATAGATATATATATTTTTGTACATGAAATATATGTATATATTATATGTTTTATAAAAGCACATATGTATATGTTTATGTATTTTATATAAATATAAATATAAATATAAATATAAATATAAATATTCTTTTATGTTAAAGTGTAAAAGGTATATATATATACACACACACACACACACACATATATATATATATATATATATATATATTTTGATATAAAATATGTATTTAAAAAAACATATTATAAATAGTGTATCTATCTATATATATAGTTATGGTTATATGTATAATAATTATATATATTATAGTTATTATTATTAATTATATTTATAAATAATTATTTATAAAAAAAACGGAAAGGGGAGTCGGGATACAACCCGACCCCTATTTTCTCTTCTCCTCTGTTCTAACAGAGGAGAAGAACCTAGACGAATGCCGACCTTGTCGGCTGAGGGAGAAGGAAGAGGAAGGGGGAGAGAGGTCGCCGGCAATCTGAGGAGAGGAAGAGAGGGCTGGCCGGCGACGGAAAAGAAAAAGAAAGGAAAGAAAAGAGAAAGGCACAAAGCGAACCGGTAGGAGAAAGAGAAAAAGGAAAAGTGGCGGTGCCACCGATCTGGCCACCGCCACTCCACCCGTGCCGTTAGCGAAGGGAAAGAAAAGAGGAGGCGACCGCCGGTGAGGAAGAAAACGGCAAAGGAGAGGAGAAAAAGGGAAGAGAAAGGTCAAAAACCCACCATCCAGATCCGCCACTGCCGGCGCCGTCGCTGGGGAAATGAAGGCCAGATCCGGCTTCGTGGCGATCCCAGGGTGTTGTGGAGTGGCCGAACCGCCGGAGATAGTAGCCGCTGGAGGCTAAACCGACCAGCAAGGGCTGAACCGGTCGAACCAGTTTGAACCTGTCCGAACCGGTTCGGCAAAAAAAAAATAGAATGAAAAAATAGGAAGAAAAAGAAAGAAAGAAAAAGAAAAAGAAGGAAAGGAAAAAGAAAGTGAAGAAAGAAGAAAGAGAAGAAAAAGAAAGAAAGAAAAAAGAAGAAGAAAGGAAAATGGGTAAGGAGGCAGTATATGAGTTAATGCTTAGCCATAAAAATTATTGAATTTTAATTTATTATTTTCTAAAGCGTGGATGTGTTGTTGAATTTTAATGAAGGTTTCAAGTGCTGATGTGTAAGATTTCGGCTAGGCTCGGAAACACGCTAAGCTTTAGCGAATAGATAAGATACTTTTATAAAGTAGTGGTAGTATTATATTGTATGTTTTGGAATTTTGATTCTGATGATGAATGATTATTGAAATGATTGTTAAATGCTAAGAAGACCCACAACTGATGGTGGGGGTCTTAGTAAGAGATAAAGAAATTGTGAGAATCAACGGCTGTAGTTAAAAATTGTGTTTTCCTTGCAGGAGGTTTAGTAAAAATTTAAGCTGTTATGCTGCCGAAATTTTAGGAAAATGTTTGAGGAAATATATTAAGTTTCTCACATAAATGGAATCTTGGAAATAATTATTGAAAATAAACATTTAAAGGACTTTATTGTATTACCCGAAAAAGTTGATATTGAAATCGAGGAGAAGATAGATCGTTGAGCACGATAACGTGATGGATTATATGGTTTAAGCCTTATAGAATTGACAAATCAAGTTATCTCAATATTTCAAAGTGGCTATCAAGCCGAGTTTGAGGTGGAACATTGATTAGGCGGATCACTGATAAAAGTACAATAATTATATGATATATCTTAAGAGAGAAAATCGAAGTTGTAATTTAGATGGTCGAATGACTGAATTGCGAGATTATCAATCGAGAAATGATTTCAGAATTGATAAATTCAAACAAATGGGTGTCATACATGAGACTATACAGAATTCAGTTATAATCTTAGAATGGGTATCGAAAAATATTCTCTCACAATTGAGTGACTTGGAGAAAGTTAGAGGACATGATGAATGGTCTGTCTTAGTGGTATGACTGAGACGATGATAATAAGAAAGTAGATTGTGAGGTTTTATATGTATTTGATGGAATACATGTCCATATAAAAATGTACTTGTACATATCGATATTAATAGATGTGAATTGAAATTTTTGCAATAACATGGATAGTCGCAAAGTGACTTAAATGATTGAAACACTGTTGATAGTAGAAATTGGCAAATTCTTTTAAGTGGGTAAATTGCCAACCAAGAATTTAATTGATGATGCTTTATAGATAATTCTAGGATGATATTACATTCTACAAGCCATATGAAAAGTGAATTGAAGATTGTGATCTGATTTTATGATAGTGGATGAAATTGAATCTCAAGTCGAAAATTTTGAATGTGTGCCAATAGGTCAAACCATAAATGGATTTGACAAGTGACTATTGATCTTGTGATTCTATGATCCTCGATGTCGACTCTGGAATAGATATCGAATGAGGATATTAGTATTGCATAATTTCAGTATCTTGATGGCTATATGGAAACATGGTATTTAAATGCTCATAGATACTAAGAGGATTCATACTAATGATGTGGTTCTAGTATCGATAATGAAATGTACAAATGAACTGTTATAGTCGATAACTATTGAGAAAGGTTATTGGATACCGAATGGCTTGAATACCAAGTGATTTGATCACTGAATAATTGAATATTGAGCAAATTGAATACCTAATGAAATGAATATTGAATGATTTGAATATTGATTTATTGATTAGACAAAAAGAAGGTTTTGAAACCGAATAATTTATGGTGACAAATTTAGATGAATTGCTTCACTGTATTAGACGAAAATATTGCTTATATCGATATTGGAAAATAGTACCAAAGTTGCATACTGAAAAGGTTTAAAAGCATCACCTTTAAACAGGACTTGCTACCACTTGAGATGTTATAACAACATTTATATGAATGCTATAAAGTATAGTTTAATTTTAAAAAAAGTGTATATATATATATATATTAATATATGAAGCCTCTTACAGAATTTTACCATATGCTTTACATGATTTTCACAAGAAAAGATAAAGATTTAAATGTTTTATGAGACTGTAAGCACCCTAAAAGAATTAAATTCAATAAAGCATAGTGGAAACCACCTAATTGGAGCTTTGCTCATTAGGCAGAGATGCTTGTCCGACAATAGTCGTGGACAGGTCTCAGTCACGCTTGATCAGTGGGGCTGAGAGAAATGAGGTCTACGGCCATAGATAGCGCACTAGTTGGTTTCCAGGGGACGATGACATGATTTTCATTGCTAGTTACAGTGATTTAAGTCTTTATTGATAGAGTGATACGGATCTAGCCTAGTCTCTAACCGATATGATATGAAGTCTAGAGTATGACTTTATTGATATGAACTCTAGACTTGACATGATTTATACAGTACATGAGACATGTTTGAACGAAATATATTTTGAAATAGTACATGTTTTAAAAGTACATGTGATATGATTTCGACACTTATATGATTTATATATGATTGTGTGTCGAACTTGACATGATATGCCGTCTAGAGTATAGATTGATTTGATATGAACTCTAGACCTGATATGACTTACAGTATATGAAAAATGTTTTAAAACCGCACATGTTTTAGACATGCTCTAAAAAAATGAATATTTGATTTGAAATTGTACATGTTCCTGTCATACCTTAAAGGTAAATATGAAATGAATTGAAAATTCATTTGTTGAGCATGTTCTAAAGTATATATATGATATGATTTGAAATGATAACGGTTCATACAATGAAGTTACATAAGTTGCCTACTAAATCATGACATAATAATAATATGCTTTTTACATAAGATATGTCATGACCTTATATAGTACAAAAACATGAAGAATATATGAGGAGTATCATGACACGGTTATAATGATATTTCATCTACATGATGTCATAATATGATATGATACATGAATATAGAATATACCCGAAGAGAATTATGACTTCGTAACACCGTGATCATGATCCTCAATATGGGAAGTGATATGAGATGATAGAATACAGAAGTATGATTATGAAATTAAAAATGATTTGATACGATATCTCAATTGGACATGATGTACTAAGAGATTGATGAGAGTATGGACTAATAGTATATGATATTCAAATTGGACACGACATATTGTTGTGCGATGCAATATAGTATAAGGATAAAAAGATTGAAAGTGATTATTGATTTATTTAGAAGTCTGAATGATAGACAGATGACAGGAGTTGAGTTAATGAGATGTTATTGATGAAAAAGGTGAACTGTAATTGCAAACTTGTAGGTTTTAAGCATTGCAATTAAGACAGTATAATTCTACTCCTGCATTTATATTAGTATCTTACTGAGCCGTGGTTTTGCTCACCCCACTAAATTTCATCTCTTTTCTGAAGTTAACATCTGCCATGCGAGCTGCTAAGTGGGCATCGGAGACAGTATCTAAGCTTGGTACTGGCCACTGTTCTTCGAATCCGCTTCATTGCCTTTGAGGTATACGTTCTTTGTAAATCTCTTGTTTACATATACAGACTTTAATTAATACACGTGCGTATTTTGTTCAATGAGTCGGGATGTAACTTAGAAGTGTGATAAATTATTGTATGGAGAATCAGTGAAATTAGAGTAGTAACTACACTGACACCGAATACAAACCTTAAAAAGAAAAAAAATTTAGTCCAGAAATTTGTAGACTAAGAAAAAGTATGAGTATCAAGTGAATGTCGCGACCTTCGGGTCGTGACACCATGTAAATCCAATGTGCATTTTAATCAAATTGGGATCCCACTCTTGGTCCAATTTTTTTATTTTTGTCCCTAAGATTTTAACATTCAAGTTCGATAATTAGGGTGTTTGATCATTAAAATGAGGTTTGAGTGACCGGTTTTCATGGGAATGAGTGAGTGGCAGAGTAATGGGCAGCTGATGGACAGTGTTAGTGAAGGAAAGGGACTTTCAAAAGGGCAACAAGAGTTGGTGAACGACACCAACTCTTTCCATTTTTATTTTCTTTTTTTGTATTTTTTAGAAATTATCACTAATTAAGTTTATTTAAAAAACTAAATTAGAAAAATAAAATTAAAATTAAAAATAAATAAATGAAATTTGAGCCTTTAAGCCCATGGAACATAATTCAACCTAAATTGAGCTTTTAAGCTTGTAAGCCCAACAAAGTCGACATAACCCAAAATTTACCTAAATTTATTCAAAATTTGAATTAAGAAAATATGCATAAATTTAGTTAAGTCAATTCTATTGTGTAGGATTTGATCATTAAAATTTTCAAATTTATCAAATCCAGACAAAATTAGATATCTACACACATTAATGTCACGACCCGGAGACCGCGACTTTCACTCGATTCTTATACTTTTCTTAGTCTACAAATTTATGGACTAAATTTTTCTTTTTCATTTTAAGGTTTGTATTCGGTGTCAGTGTAGTTACTATACTATCTAGGTGACTTATAGTCATTCCATTTAAATATTAAACAAACACGGAAACGATTCTTAGTTACATCCCGACTTGTTAAACAAAATATGTACTGTGCATCAATTAAAGTCATACATGTAAACAAGTATTTTATAAGTCCCATATACCTCAGAAAACTAGTACCAAGTCCATACACCGTCTCCGATGCCCACTTAGCAGCTCACACGGCAGATGTTAACTTCAATAATCTGAAAGAGATGAAATTTAGTGGGGTGAGCAAAACCACGGCTCAGTAAGATACTAATATAAATACAGGAGTAGGATTATACTGTCTTAAACCGCAATACTTAAACTTGCAATGATGCAATTACAGTTAATCCTTTCTCATCGATACATCTCATTATTACTTCTCATTTTCACTTTTCATTTCATAATCATACTCTGGTATGCTATCATCTCATATCAGTTCTCATATTTACCTTTCATTTCATAATCATATTTCTGTATTCTATCATCTCTTATCAATTCTCATATCATCTCTTATCAGTTCTCATATTGTGGATCATGATCACGGTGGTACGAAGTCAGAATTCTCTTCGTGTATTTCTATATTCATGTTTCATATCATATCATGACATCATATCGATGAAATATCGCTACCACCGAGTCATGATGCTCCTCATATATTCTTCATGTTTAATTGAGATATCCTATCGAGTCACTTTACATTTAACAATCATATTCCCGTCTTATATCAATTCATATCACTTATCGTATGGGAAATTTATGATCACGATAGAGTAAGATCAGAATTCTCTTCGTATCAATCTTATGTTCATATTTCATATCGTGTCATGTCATCGTATAGATGAAACATCATTAACGTCTAGTCATGACATTCCTCATGGAATTCTCATATACTAAGCATATTATCATATCAGGGTTTAATATGCAATTCGTGAAATTTTTCTGTATAAACCGCTATCTTTTCAAATCATATCATATATACTTTAGGACATGCTTAACATATGAATTTTCAATTCATTTCTAATTTGCCTTAAAGACATGATAGAAACATGTTCATTTTCAGTTCATGTATTCGTTTTCGGAGCATGTCTAAAACATGTGCGGTTTTAAAACATTTTTCATATACTATAAATCATATCAGGTTTAGAGTTCATATCAAATCAGTCTATACTCTAAACCGCATGTCATTTCAAATTCGACACAAAATCTTATATAAATCATGTAAGTGTCGAAATCATTTATCATGTACTTTTAAAACATATTCTGTAAATCATATCAGGTCTAGAGTTCATATCAAATCAAACTATACTCTAGACCACATATCATGCCATGTTCGACACAAAATCACATATAAAATCATATAAGTGTCGAAATCATATCTCATGGACTTTTAAAACATGTTTAAAACATGTACTGTTTCAAAACATATTTTGTTTCAAAACATATTTTATTTAAAATCTGTTTCATGTACAGTATAAATCATGTCAAGTCTAGAGTTTATATCAATAAAATCATACTCTAGACTTCATATCATATCGGTTAGAGACTAGGCTAGATCCCTATCATCTCTCTATCAATAAAGACTTAAATCACTGTAGCTAGCAGTGAAAATCATGTCATCGTCCCCTGGAAACCAACTAGGGCGCTATCTATGGCCATAGACCTCATCTCTCTCAGCCTCACTGATCAGGCGTGACTGAGACCTGTCCACGACTATTGTCGGACAAGCATATCTGCCTAATGAGCAAAGCTCCAATTAGGCGGTTTCCACTATGTTTTATTGAATTTAATTCTTTTAGGGTGCCTACAGTCTCATAAAACATTTAAATCTTTAGCTTTTCTTTTTAAAATCATGTAAAGCATATGGTGAAGTTCTTTAAGAGGTTTCGTATATAAAAATACGTATATACCATATACTTTCTTTTTAAAGCTAATCTATACTTTATAGCATTTATATAAATGCTATTATAACATCTGAAACTATAGCAAATAATGCTTAAAAGTGATGCTATGAAATCATTTCCGTATGTAAATTTGATAATATTTTCATCAAATACAGAGAAGCGATTCATTCAACTTATCACCATCAACTATTCTATTTCAAGACTTTCTTTCTGTCAAATCAGTAAATCACTATTTAATTCATTCATTATTCATTTAATTTAGTATTCAATTTTGCTCAGTACTCAATTCATTCGGAAATCGAATCACTTGGTATTCAGACCATTCGGTATTCAATGTCCTTTCTCAATCGTCATCAACTATTATAATAATCATTTATACATCTCATCATCAATATTAGGATCGCTTCATTTGTATGAATCCTTTAAGTTTCTATAAGCATTTAAACATCATTTTCTGAATAGTCATCAAGTTACCGAAATTATGCAAATAATAATGTCATCATTCATTATCTGTTCCAAAATCGACATCGAGGATAACAGAATCACAAAATCGATAGTCACTTATCAAATCCATTTATGATTTGATCTATTGATACATGTTCATCATTTCCGAATTGAGGTTCAATTTCATTCACTATCACAAAATCGTATCTAAATCCTCAAATCAATTTTCATGTGGCCTTTATGGTTTTATCCGAACTTATGCAATTGTCGATCTTATTATTCAAGATCTATTCTAAGGTTATAAGCACAATCATCTTTTCACATATTTATCACTCATTTCTTTGAATCCATAATTGATCGGATTGTATCGTAATTCAATCTCCATTTCGATCTCTCGAATTTGTCCATATTATCACGTTCGGAATTATTTCAAAAATCAAGAAACCGAACTCGGTAAATTCTGGAAATCACTACTCCGTTAAGAGCTTCACAATCCAATCATTTAACCATCAATTTTCAACTATGATCTTCTCTTCAAGGTAATATCGTATAATCATCGTTACTTCCATAAATACTCCAATTATCGATATTCCACCTCAATTTCTGCTCGATAGTCAACTTATAATATTAAAATAACTCGAATCATCAACTCTATAAGATTCACAACAAAATTTCTCACATTATTGTGCTCATCCATTAACCTTCTCAACTATTTAAAAATCCATTTTTTTTTACACAGTAATATCCTTTCAAGCTTATCTTCGATAATTCTTTCAAAATTCCATTTAGATGAGAAATTAATATTTTTCCTTAAACATTTTTGTGGAAATTTCGGCAGCATAACGACTTAATTTCCTCTAAACCTCCTGTAAGGAAATACAATTTATACTTGCAGCCGTTGATTCTCACCAATTTTTACCTCTTACTAAGACCTCCACCATCAGTTGTGGGTCCTCTTAGCATTTTTAGTAAATCAATTTAAATGAATGCATCATATATAAAAAAAATCATAATTCCCACATACAATATAAAGCTACTAATGCTTTATAAAAGTATCTTACTTGGTGTTGAAGCTTAGCGCCTTGACGAGCTCCTAGCATCGTCGGACACCAAATCACGTCTTTGTCACCTCCGCTACAATTTCAACAACACCAATTGCACTTGCATAAATACATATTAATAAACTTATTCAATAAATATAAATCAATTTATTGTTTCTTCCTTACCAATTTCTTTTCCTTTTCTTCTCTTTCTTTTTCCTTTCCTTCTTCTTCTTCTTCCTTCTTTTCTTTCTCCTTTTCTTTTCTTTTCTTCTTCTTTTCTTTTCTTTTCTTTCCTTTTTCTGTTCTGTTTTTTTTTTTCTGGCCTGAACCGGTTCAAGCCGGTTCGGGCCGGTTCACCTTCGCCTGGCCGGTTCAGCCACCGGCGGTCACCCTCTCCGCCGGTTCAAGCCTCCCACAGCTAGTTGACATCGTGAGGATGCCGAATCTGGCCTCCGTTTCTCGATCGGCAGCGCCGGCGGTAGCAGATTTGGGACGGGCGGCGGCGGCTCCTCTCTTTTCTTCCTCTCTTTTCTCGCCGTTTTCTTCACAGTCGGGCGTTCCTCCCTCCACATCTGGCTTCACCGGGGCTTTGCAAGGCGGCGACGACCGATGGATCGGCCGGCGTCGCCTCCTTTCCTTTTTCCTTCTCCTTTCGGTTTCCGCCTCGCCATTCTCTCGTTTTCGCTTCGCTCTGTTTCCTTTTCCTTTCCCGCCGTCGGCGTCGACTTCTCTTCCTCCATCTCGGCTCGCCGGCGGCGTCACTCCTTTCTCCGGTAAGCCAAAGGGTTGGCCACTTCTGTGTTTTCTCCTCTGTTTTGTAACCGAGGAGAAATGGGGGTCGGTTCCCCCCGACTCCCATTTCGTTTCATTTTTTTTTTCATTTTTATTTTTTTTATATATATAAAATCATATATATATCATATACTATTAAAATTTAATATATATACATATATACATACTTTATCTTGAAATATATGTATATATATACACTTTGATCTAAATAATATATATTTCGTATATGTATATAGTTATTTTAAAACGTGTAAAAATATATTATATAATCTATTTATATAATTATATTTTTATTCACTTTTTTTTAACATTAAAAATATATTTATATAATATAATTTTATAATTATATAAATATATACCTTTTTATTTCTTTAATTTTGGATTTCCTAATATCCAAATTAATTTCTCCAATTTCATTCTTATTTAATTTGGATTTTAATTTGTCCAAATTAAATTTTTTCCGGATACCTATATTTATTTAGAAAATTCTCGGTCTTCACATTCTCCCCACCTTAAGAAATTCGGTCCTCTGAATTGAACTTAAATTAAAAGGTGGTACCTTCTGGTACTCTTATCTTCCTTGTCCTTTCAATCATCTTTTAAATGATACTGCTAGCATACGTTCATCATTAGAATCACCTTTTATACCATTACATGTCATTTTTCCACCATACATCCATACCTCTTAAAATTTCTTATCACCTTGGGAGTTATTACTTTCATCTCTCTTCACATAATAGCTGTTTCACACCATTTATCATTCGTCTCTCTCATTTGGTGCCAAGTCGATATAATTTGGTAACTATCGTTTACCGATTTAATCAATAGTATGTAATTGTCCCAGTAGCCTTTGAATCTCATGTATCTGCTCTCTCAACATATCTTCGAGCGTTTCCACATTACGCTCGAATTTTTATATCAGTACGGAGCGATGCCGTCAATAAATTTGGAATCTCAAAACCTTTTACTATTTTTCATAAACATATAGTAATTCAAGATTCCATCACATGTAATGCTCACTGGAACTTCACATACACTCTCTCCGTTTCATATTTATAATTCGACTAAGGCATTAGAGAAATCTAGAAGTTTGAAAATGGAAAAGTGATTCAATTTGATCAACCAGTCTATAATCACTTCTATAATATCATATTTCTTTTGGGTTTCGTATTATCCCACAACACTCATTGTCACATTGATAAATCAAGGCCGCACCTCATTGAAAACTTTACTGTTAATTATCTCTTCTCATAAATGCAACATTTATCAATCATCTTTTCTCTATATCTCTTTTCATGTAGTATTCTTATTACATCTCGATGTGATAACCAAAGTGAAATCACTTTCAGTCTTAAATTCGAAAACTGTTTCATATTCGTGCTCCTTTATAACTCGAAATCATAGTTTCAATTTCCAATAGTCCTCATAATTAAGGTGGGATTATACTTTCAATTAAACCATATACTTTTGTTCGATCATTTTCAATGGCGATTCCTTTACCTCTTTCAACCCCTTTTCAGTTCACATATCGATCATATTCTATACCATCATTACATTATCTTCCATATAACTGCCACAATCAATCATTCTCGATCATTCATATTCTATTCCTTTAAGGTGATACACAATTCTTCTATACCATATCGATACCATTCATTACCGGTTTCCAGTCCGTTTCAATAGGCCATCGATTGGCATTTTTATGTTAAAGCCCAGCCTGTTTCAATAGGCCGTCGACTGGTATCACCCATACCAATAGCTGACAAATCTTGGTACAGATTAAAAATCAACAAGTTTACATGTAGACACCAAACAGTACATGGGATGTAACATTATCATTGTCTAAACTACACCGACACGTACTAGACAAACCGTGCTCTGATACCATTAAATCTGTCACGACCCAGAGACCGCAACTTTCACTCGATTCTTATACTTTTCTTAGTCTACAAATTTATGGACTAAATTTTTCTTTTTCATTTTAAGGTTTGTATTCGGTGTCAGTGTAGTTACTATACTATCTAGGTGACTTATAGTCATTCCATTTAAATATTAAACAAACACGGAAACGGTTCTTAGTTACATCCCGACTTGTTAAACAAAATATGTACTGTGCATCAATTAAAGTCATACATGTAAACAAGTATTTTATAAGTCCCATATACCTCAGAAAACTAGTACCAAGTCCATACACCGTCTCCGATGCCCACTTAGCAGCTCACACTGCAGATGTTAACTTCAATAATCTGAAAGAGATGAAATTTAGTGGGGTGAGCAAAACCACGACTCAGTAAGATACTAATATAAAAACAGGAGTAGGATTACACTGTCTTAAACTGCAATACTTAAACTTGCAATGATGCAATTACAGTTAATCCTTTCTCATCGATACATCTCATTATTACTTCTCATTTTCACTTTTCATTTCATAATCATACTCTGGTATGCTATCATCTCATATCAGTTCTCATATTTACCTTTCATTTCAAAATCATATTTCTGTATTCTATCATCTCTTATCAATTCTCATATCATCTCTTATCAGTTCTCATATTGTGGATCATGATCACGGTGGTACGAAGTCAGAATTCTCTTCGTGTATTTCTATATTCATGTTTCATATCATATCATGACATCATATCGATGAAATATCGCTACCACCGAGTCATGATGCTCCTCATATATTCTTCATGTTTAATTGAGATATCCTATCGAGTCACTTTACATTTAACAATCATATTCCCGTCTTATATCAATTCATATCACTTATCGTATGGGAAATTTATGATCACGATAGAGTAAGATCAGAATTCTCTTCGTATCAATCTTATGTTCATATTTCATATCGTGTCATGTCATCGTATAGATGAAACATCATTAACGTCTAGTCATGACATTCCTCATGGAATTCTCATATACTAAGCATATTATCATATCAGGGTTTAATATGCAATTCGTGAAATTTTTCTATATAAACCGCTATCTTTTCAAATCATATCATATATACTTTAGGACATGCTCAACATATGAATTTTCAATTCATTTCTAATTTGCCTTAAAGACATGATAGAAACATGTTCATTTTCAGTTCATGTATTCGTTTTCGGGGCATGTCTAAAACATGTGCGGTTTTAAAACATTTTTCATATACTATAAATCATATCAGGTTTAGAGTTCATATCAAATCAGTCTATACTCTAAACCGCATGTCATTTCAAATTCGACACAAAATCTTATATAAATCATGTAAGTGTCGAAATCATTTATCATGTACTTTTAAAACATATTCTGTAAATCATATCAGGTCTAGAGTTCATATCAAATCAAACTATACTCTAGACCACATATCATGCCATGTTCGACACAAAATCACATATAAATCATATAAGTGTCGAAATCATATCTCATGGACTTTTAAAACATGTTTAAAACATGTACTGTTTCAAAACATATTTTATTTCAAATCTGTTTCATGTACAGTATAAATCATGTCAAGTCTAGAGTTCATATCAATAAAATCATACTCTAGACTTCATATCATATCGGTTAGAGACTAGGCTAGATCCCTATCATCTCTCTATCAATAAAGACTTAAATCACTGTAGCTAGCAGTGAAAATCATGTCATCGTCCCCTGGAAACCAACTAGGGCGCTATCTATGGCCATAGACCTCATCTCTCTCAGCCTCACTGATCAGGCGTGATTGAGACCTGTCCACGACTATTGTCGGACAAGCATATCTGCCTAATGAGCAAAGCTCCAATTAGGCGGTTTCCACTATGCTTTATTGAATTTAATTCTTTTAGGGTGCCTACAGTCTCATAAAACATTTAAATCTTTAGCTTTTCTTTTTAAAATCATGTAAAGCATATGGTGAAGTTCTTTAAGAGGTTTCGTATATAAAAATACGTATATACCATATACTTTCTTTTTAAAGCTAATCTATACTTTATAGCATTTATATAAATGCTATTATAACATCTGAAACTATAGCAAATTATGCTTAAAAGTGATGCTATGAAATCATTTCCGTATGTAAATTTGATAATATTTTCATCAAATACAGAGAAGCGATTCGTTCAACTTATCACCATCAACTATTCTATTTCAAGACTTTCTTTCTGTCAAATCAGTAAATCACTATTTAATTCATTCACTATTCATTTAATTTAGTATTTAATTTTGCTCAGTACTCAATTCATTCGGAAATCGAATCACTTGGTATTCAGACCATTCGGTATTCAATGTCCTTTCTCAATCGTCATCAACTATTATAATAATCATTTATACATCTCATCATCAATATTAGGATCGCTTCATTTGTATGAATCCTTTAAGTTTCTATAAGCATTTAAACATCATTTTCTATATAGTCATCAAGTTTCCGAATTTATGCAAATAATAATGTCATCATTCATTATCTGTTCCAAAATCGACATCGAGGATAACAGAATCACAAAATCGATAGTCACTTATCAAATCCATTTATGATTTGATCTATTGATACATGTTCATCATTTCCGAATTGAGGTTCAATTTCATTCACTATCACAAAATCGTATCTAAATCCTCAAATCAATTTTCATGTGGCCTTTATGGTTTTATCCGAACTTATGCAATTGTCGATCTTATTATTCAAGATCTATTCTAAGGTTATAAGCACAATCATCTTTTCACATATTTATCACTCATTTCTTTGAATCCATAATTGATCGGATTGTATCGTAATTCAATCTCCATTTCGATCTCTCGAATTTGTCCATATTATCACGTTCGGAATTATTTCAAAAATCAAGAAACCGAACTCGGTAAATTCTGGAAATCACTACTCCGTTAAGAGCTTCACAATCCAATCATTTAACCATCAATTTTCAACTATGATCTTCTCTTCAAGGTAATATCGTATAATCATCGTTACTTCCATAAATACTCCAATTATCGATATTCCACCTCAATTTCTGCTCGATAGTCAACTTATAATATTAAAATAACTCGAATCATCAACTCTATAAGATTCACAACAAAATTTCTCACATTATTGTGCTCATCCATTAACCTTCTCAACTATTTAAAAATCCATTTTTTTTTACACAGTAATATCCTTTCAAGCTTATCTTCGATAATTCTTTCAAAATTCCATTTAGATGAGAAATTAATATTTTTCCTTAAACATTTTCGTGGAAATTTCGGCAGCATAACGACTTAATTTCCTCTAAACCTCCTATAAGGAAATACAATTTATACTTGCAGCCGTTGATTCTCACCAATTTTTACCTCTTACTAAGACCTCCACCATCAGTTGTGGGTCCTCTTAGCATTTTTAGCAAATCAATTTAAATGAATGCATCATATATAAAAAAAATCATAATTCCCACATACAATATAAAGCTACTAATGCTTTATAAAAGTATCTTACTTGGTGTTGAAGCTTAGCGCCTTGACGAGCTCCTAGCATCGTCGGACACCAAATCACGTCTTTGTCACCTCCGCTACAATTTCAACAACACCAATTGCACTTGCATAAATACATATTAATAAACTTATTCAATAAATATAAATCAATTTATTGTTTCTTCCTTACCAATTTCTTTTCCTTTTCTTCTCTTTCTTTTTCCTTTCCTTCTTCTTCTTCTTCCTTCTTTTCTTTCTCCTTTTCTTTTCTTTTCTTCTTTCTTTTCTTTTTCTTTCCTTTTTCTTTTCTGTTCTGTTTTTTTTTCTGGCCTGAACCGGTTCAAGCCGGTTCGGGCCGGTTCACCTTCGCCTGGCCGGTTCAGCCACCGGCGGTCACCCTCTCCGCCGGTTCAAGCCTCCCACAGCTAGTTGACATCGTGAGGATGCCGAATTTGGCCTCCGTTTCTCGATCGGCAGCGCCGGCGGTAGCAGATTTGGGACGGGCGGCGGCGGCTCCTCTATTTTCTTCCTCTCTTTTCTCACCGTTTTCTTCACAGTCGGGCGTTCCTCCCTCCATATCTGGCTTCACCGGGGCTTTGCAAGGCGGCGACGACTGGTGGATCGGCCGGCGTCGCCTCCTTTCCTTTTTCCTTCTCCTTTCGGTTTCCGCCTCGCCATTCTCTCTGTGAAGACCGAGAATTTTCTAAATAAATATAAGGTATCCGGAAAATTTAATTTGGACAATTTGAAACTCAAATTGGAAATAAGAAATGAAGGAGGAAATTTAATTTGGATAAATGGAAATCCAAAATTAAATAAGAAAATGGAGAAAATAATTTTTGGATATTTAGAAATCCAAAACTTAATAAGAAATAAAAATATTTTGGTATATTTATATAATGATATTATATAAATATTATTTTTGTGTTAAAAGTGTAAAAAGTATATATATATTTTGATACAAATATATGTATTTAAATACATATTATAAATAGTGTATCTATATATATATATATGTAATTATGGTTATATGTATAATAATTATATATTATAGTTATTATTATTATTATATATAATAAATATATATATAAAAAAAAAGAAATAGGCGGGAATCGGGATAACCCGATTCCCAGCCTTTCTCCTCTGTTCCAAAACAGAGGAGAAGTAAAAGAAACAAAAGGCAAGTGAATGGCCGGCCCCCTGCCAGCCAAGAGAGGAGGAGGAAGGAAAGGGGCGCCGCCGGCGAGACGAGGGAGAAGAGAAGAAACGGCTAGCGGCGGCCCGAAGCGAAAATAGAAGAGAGAAACCGAGAGGAAAAAGAGGGAAAAAGAGAAAAGGAAAAGTGGCGGTGCCGCCGATCTGGCCACCGCCACCCCAACCCCGAGCTCGGCGGAGCTGAGGGGAAACAAAGGAAGACCACCGGCGATGCAAAGGGGCGGCGGAAGGAGGAAGAAACAGAAGAGAAAAGGACCGAAAACCCACCTCCAGATCCGCCACCGCCGGCGCCGCCGCTGGGGAAACGGAGACCAGATCCGGCATCCTTGCAACCTCGGCAAGCTATTGGGTGGCCGAACCGCCGGAATGGGTGGCCGCCGGTGACCGAACCGGCCAGCAGAAGATTGAACCGGTCCGACCCGATCCGACCCGCCTGACCCGGTCCGACCCGATCCGACCCGGTTAACCCGAACCGACCCGACCCGAACCAACCCGAACCGACCCGACCCGACCCGGTTCAGAAAAGAAAAGAAAAAGGAAAGAAAAAGAAAGAAAGGAAAAAGAAGAAAAAAAAAAGGAAAAAGGAAAAGAAGGAAGAAGAAGAAGAGGAAGAAATAGGTGAGGAAAATTAAAAGCCTTTTTCTCTATATGTCTGGAATTTAGTAGAAATTCTTGGATTATTTTCTAAATGAAAATATACGTCAATTTGTGAAATTGTAGCAAAACGAAAATGAGACGAATGGTGGAGTTCAGCAAGGCTCGGAAATCAGAAAGTACGCTAAGCTTGGCGAACAAGTAAGATACTTTTATAAAGCATTAGTAGCATCATATTGTATGTGGGATTTATGATTTTTATATGATGCATTGATGAAATGATTTTTATGGAATTGTGATATTTTATATATGATGCATTAATTTAATTGATATTAAAAATGCTAAGAGGACCCACAACTGATGGTGGGGGTCTTAGTAAGAGGTAAAATTGGTGAGAATCAACGGCTGCAAGTATAAATTGTGTTTCCCTTGCAGGAGGTTAGGGAAAATTAAGCCGTTATGCTGCCGAAATTTTTAGGAAAATAATTGAGGAAAAAGATTAAGTTTCTCACATAAATGGAATCTTGGAGATAATTATTGAAAATAAATATTGAAAGGATTTTATAGTATTACCGAAAGAGTTTGATATTGAAATCGATGAGAAGACAGATTGTTGAAAACGATAATGTGACGAATTATATGGTTTAAACCTTATAGAACCGATAAATCATTTAATTTTAATATCACAATTGGTATCAAGTTGAGATTGAGGTAGAAGTATTTATTAGACGGATCACAGATAAAAGTGATGATAATTATATGATACAACTCAAAAGAGAAAAATCGAAGTTGTGATTTAGATGGTCGAATGATAGAATTGCGGAATTATCATTCGAGTGACGATTATAGAATTGATAGATTCAAATAAATGGACCGTCTTAGTGGTAAGATTGTGATATCGAAGTTAAATAGATGTGAACTGAGATTTTTGCAATAATATGGATAGTCGCAAGGCGACTTAAATGATTGAAACACTGTTGATAGTAGAAATTAGCAAATTCTTTTAAGTGGTAAATTGCCAATCAAAAAGTGAATTGAGGATTGTGATTTGATTTTACGATAGTAAATGAAATTGAACCGCAAGTTGAGGATTCTAAATATGTACCTATAGGTCAAACCATAAATGGATTTGATAAGCGATTATTGATCTTGTGGTTCTATAACCCTCGATGTCGACTCTGGAATAGATAACGAATGAGGATATTAATATTGCATAATTTCAGTATTTTGATGGCTATATAGTGACATGATATTTAAATATTTATGAATACTAAGAGGATTCATGCAAGTGATGTGGTCTTAGTATTAATAGTGAAAGGTAGAAATGATTGGTATAGTTTATAGCTATCGAAAAAGGATATCGAATACTGAATGACTTGAATACCAAATGATCTGATTATTTAATAATCGGAGTACTGAATAAGTTGAAAACTGAATGAAATGAATATTGAATTGATTTGAACACTGATTTACTGATGTGTCAGAAGGATAGTTTGAAATCGAACGATTGATAGTGATAAAGTTAAATGAATTGTTTCACCGTATTAGAGGACGGTATTACTTATATTGACATATGAAATTATTACCAAAATTACATACGGAAATGATTTCATAGCATCGCTTTTAAGCATAATTTGCTATAGTTTCAGATGTTATAATAGCATTTATATAAATGCTATAAAGTATAGATTAGCTTTAAAAAGAAAGTATATGGTTTATACGTATTTTTATATACGAAACCTCTTAAAGAACTTCACCATATGCTTTACATGATTTTAAAAAGAAAAGCTAAAGATTTAAATGTTTTATGAGACTCTAGGCACCCTAAAAGAATTAAATTCAATAAAGCATAGTGGAAACCGCCTAATTGGAGCTTTGCTCATTAGGCAGATATGCTTGTCCGACAATAGTCGTGGACAGGTCTCAGTCACGCCTGATCAGTGGGGCTGAGAGAGATGAGGTCTATGGCCATAGATAGCGCCCTAGTTGGTTTCCAGGGGACGATGACATGATTTTCACTGCTAGCTACAGTGATTTAAGTCTTTATTGATAGAGATGATAGGGATCTAGCCTAGTCTCTAATCGATATGATATGAAGTCTAGAGTATGATTTTATTGATATGAACTCTAGACTTGACATGATTTATACTGTACATGAAACAGATTTGAAATGAAATATGTTTTGAAACAGTACATGTTTTAAACATGTTTTAAAAGTCCATGAGATATGATTTCGACACTTATATGATTTATATGTGATTTTGTGTCGAACATGGCATGATATGTGGTCTAGAGTATAGTTTGATTTGATATGAACTCTAGACCTGATATTATTTACAGAATATGTTTTAAAAGTATATGATAAATGATTTCGACACTTACATGATTTATATAAGATTTTGTGTCGAATTTGAAATGACATGCGGTTTAGAGTATAGACTGATTTGATATGAACTCTAAACCTGATATGATTTATAATATATGAAAAATGTTTTAAAACCGCACATGTTTTAGACATGCTCCGAAAACGAATACATGAACTGAAATTGAATATGTTTCTATCATGCCTTAAAGGAAAATTTGAAATGAATTGAAAATCCATATGTTGAGCATGTCCTAAAGTATATATGATATGATTTGAAATGATAGCGGTTTGTACAGAAAAATTACATGAATTGCATATTAAACCCTGACATGATAATATGCTTAGCACATGAGAATTCCATGAGGAATGTCGTGATTCGATGTTAATGATGTTTCATCTATACGATGACATGAGAAGATATGATATATGAACATGAGATTGATATGAAGAGAATCCTGATCTCACTCTATCGTGATCATAAATTCCCAAACGATAAGTGATATGAATTGACGTAATACGGGAATATGATTGTTAAATGTAAAGTGAATTCTATAGGATATCTGCATTAAACATGGAGAATATATGAAGAGTGTCATGACTCGGTGGTGGCGATATTTCATCGATATGATGTCATGATATGATATGAAACATGAATATAGAAACACACGAAGAGAAATATGATTTCGTACCACCGTGATCATGATCCATAATATGAGACTTGATAAGAGATAATAGTATACAGAAGTATGATTATGAAATGAAAAGTAAATATGAGATCTGATATGAGATGATAGCATACCAAAGTATGATTATGAAATGAAAAGTGAAAATGAGAAGTGATAATGAGATGTATCGATGAGAAAGGATTAACTGTAATTGCATCATTGCAAGTTTTAAGCATTGCAGTTTAAGACAGTGTAATCCTACTCTTGTATTTATATTAGTATCTTACTGAGCCGTGGTTTTGCTCACCCCACTAAATTTCATCTCTTTCAGATTATTGAAGTTAACATCTGCCATGTGAGCTGCTCAGTGGGCATCGGAGACGGTATAAGGACTTGGTACTAGTCTTCTAAGGTATATGTTTCTTATAAAATACTTGTTTACATGTAAGACTTAAATTGATGCACAGTACATATTCTATTTAGCAAGTCGGGATGTAACTAAGAACCGTTTCCGTGTTTGTTTAATATTTAAATGGAATGACTATAGGTCACCTAGATAGTATAGTAACTACACTGACACCGAATACAAACCTTAAAAGGAAAAAGAAAAATTTAGTCCATAAATTTGTAGACTAAGAAAAGTATAAGAATCAAGTGAAAGTCGCGGTCTTCGGGTCGTGACAGATTTAATGGTATCAGAGCGCGGTTTGTCTAGTACGTGTCGGTGTAGTTGAGGCAGTGATAGTGTTACATCCCATGTACTGTGTAGTGTCTACATGTAAACTTGTTGATTTTCAATCTGTACCAAGAATTGTCGGCTATTGGTATAGGTGATACCAGTCGACGACCTATTTAAAACAGGTTGGGCTTTGACATAAAGATGCCAATCGATGTCCTGTTGAAACGGATTGGAAACCGTTAATGAATGGTATCGATATGGTATAGAAGAATGGTGTATCACCTTAAAGGAATAGAATATGAATGATCGAGAATGATTGATTGTGGCAGTTATATGGAAGATAATGTAATGATGGTATAGAATATGATCGATATGTGAACTGAAAAGGGGTTGAAAGAGGTAAAGGAATCGCCATTGAAAATGACCGAACAAAAGTATATGGTTTAATTGAAAGTATAATCCCACCTTAATTATGAGGACTATTGGAAATTGAAACTATGATTTCGAGTTATAAGGGAGCACGAATAAGAAACAGTTTTCGAATTTAAGACTGAAAGTGATTTCACTTTGGTTATCACATCGAGATGTAATAAGAATACTACATGAAAAGAGATATAGAGAAAAGATGATTGATAAATGTTGCATTTATGAGAAGAGATAATTAACAATAAAGTTTTCAATGAGGTGCAGCCTTGATTTATTAAAGCGACAATGAGTGTTCTGGGATCATACGAAACCCAAAAGAAATATGATATTATGGAAGTGATTATAGACTGGTTGATCAAATTGAATCACTTTTCCATTTTCAGACTTCTAGATTTCTCTAATGCCTTAGTCGAATTATAAATATGAAACGGAGAGAATGTATGTGAAGTTCCAGTGAGCATTATTACATGTGATGGAATCTTGAATTGCCATATGTTTATGGAAAATAGTGAAGGGCTTTGGGATTTTAAATTTATGACGGCATCGCTCCGTACTGATATGAAAATTCGAGCGTAATGTGGAAACGCTCGAAGATATGTTGAGAGAGTGGATGCACGAGATTTGAAAGCTATTGGGACAATTACATACTACTGATTAAAATTGCTTAAATGAAGGCTACCAACTATATCGACCTTGGCACCAAAATGAGAGAAACGGATGATAAGTAGTTGTGAAACAGTTATTATGTGAAAGGTGATGAAAGTGATGACTCCCAAAATTATAAGAAGTTTTTAAGGAGTAAAAATATGGAGAAAAACGATATATAACAGTATAAAAAGTGATTTTTAATATTGAAGGTATGCTGGCAGTATCAATTAAAGATGATTGAAAGGATAAGAAAGATAAGAGTACAGGATGGTACCACAATTTAATATAAGTTAAATTCGGAGGACCGAATTTCTTAAGGTGGGGAGAATGTGAAGACCGAGAATTTTCTAAATAATATAAGGTATCCGGAAAATTTAATTGGACAAATTGAAACTCAAATTGGAAATAAGAAATGAAGGAGGAAATTTAATTTGGATAAATGGAAATCCAAAATTAAATAAGAAAATGGAGGAAAATAATTTTTGGATATTTAGAAATCCAAAACTTAATAAAAAATAAAAATATTTTGGTATATTTATATAATGATATTATATAAATATTATTTTTTGTGTTAAAAGTGTAAAAAGTATATATATATTTTGATTACAAAAAATATGTATTTAAATACACATTATTAAATAGTGTATCTATATATATATATATATGTGTAATTATGGTTATATGTATAATAATTATATATTATAGTTATTATTATATTATATATAATAAATATATATAATATAAAAAAAGAAATAGGCGGGAATCGGGATAACCCGATTCCCAGCCTTCTCCTCTGTTCCAAAACAGAGGAGAAGTAAAAGAAACAAAAGGCAAGTGAATGGCCGGCCCCCCTGCCGGCCAAGAGAGGAGGAGGAAGGAAAGGGGCGCCGCCGGCGAGACGAGGGAGAAGAGAAGAAACGGCTTAGCGGCGGCCCGAGCGAAAATAGAAGAGAGAAACCGAGAGGGAAAAAGAGGGAAAAAGAGAAAAGGAAAAGTGGCGGTGCACGCGATCTGGCCACCGCCACCCCAACCCCGAGCTCGGCGGAGCTGAGGGGAAACAAAGGAAGACCACCGGCGATGCAAAGGGGCGCGGAAGGAGGAAGAAACAGAAGAGAAAAGGACCGAAAACCCACCTCCAGATCCGCCACCGCCGGCGCCGCCGCTGGGGAAACGGAGACCAGATCCGGCATCCTTGCAACCTCGGCAAGCTATTGGGTGGCCGAACCGCCGGAATGGGTGGCCGCCGGTGACCGAACCAGCCAGCAGAAGATTGAACGGTCTGACCCGGTCCGACCCCGCCTGACCCGGTCCGACCCCGGGTCAACCCGAACCGACCCGACCCGAACCGAACCAACCCGAACCGACCCGACCGACCCGACCCGGTATCAGAAAAAGAAAGAAAAGGGAAAGAAAAAAAAAGAAAGGAAAAAGAAGAAAAAAAAAAAGGAAAAAAGGAAAAGAAGGAAGAAGAAGAAGAGGAAGAAATAGGTGAGGAAAAATTAAAAGCCTTTTTTCTCTATATGTCTGGAATTTAGTAGAAATTCTTGGATTATTTTCTAAATGAAAATATACGTCAATTTGTGAAATTGTAGCAAAACGAAAATGAGACGAATGGTGGAGTTCAGCAAGGCTCGGAAATCAGAAAGTACGCTAAGCTTGGCGAACAAGTAAGATACTTTTATAAAGCATTAGTAGCATCATATTGTATGTGGGATTTATGATTTTTATATGATGCATTGATGAAATGATTTTTATGGAATTGTGATATTTTATATATGATGCATTAATTTAATTGATATTAAAAATGCTAAGAGGACCCACAACTGATGGTGGGGGTCTTAGTAAGAGGTAAAATTGGTGAGAATCAACGGCTGCAAGTATAAATTGTGTTTCCCTTGCAAGAGGTTAGGGAAAATTAAGCCGTTATGCTGCCGAAATTTTTAGGAAAATAATTGAGGAAAAAGATTAAGTTTCTCACATAAATGGAATCTTGGAGATAATTATTGAAAATAAATATTGAAAGGATTTTATAGTATTACCGAAAGAGTTTGATATTGAAATCGATGAGAAGACAGATTGTTGAAAACGATAATGTGACGAATTATATGGTTTAAACCTTATAGAACCGATAAATCATTTAATTTTAATATCACAATTGGTATCAAGTTGAGATTGAGGTAGAAGTATTTATTATACGGATCACAGATAAAAGTGATGATAATTATATGATACAACTCAAAAGAGAAAAATCGAAGTTGTGATTTAGATGGTCGAATGATAGAATTGCGGAATTATCATTCGAGTGACGATTATAGAATTGATAGATTCAAATAAATGGACCGTCTTAGTGGTAAGATTGTGATATCGAAGTTAAATAGATGTGAACTGAGATTTTTGCAATAATATGGATAGTCGCAAGGCGACTTAAATGATTGAAACACTGTTGATAGTAGAAATTAGCAAATTCTTTTAAGTGGTAAATTGCCAATCAAAAAGTGAATTGAGGATTGTGATTTGATTTTACGATAGTAAATGAAATTGAACCGCAAGTTGAGGATTCTAAATATGTACCTATAGGTCAAACCATAAATGGATTTGATAAGCGATTATTGATCTTGTGGTTCTATAACCCTCGATGTCGACTCTGGAATAGATAACGAATGAGGATATTAATATTGCATAATTTCAGTATTTTGATGGCTATATAGTGACATGATATTTAAATATTTATGAATACTAAGAGGATTCATGCAAGTGATGTGGTCTTAGTATTAATAGTGAAAGGTAGAAATGATTGGTATAGTTTATAGCTATCGAAAAAGGATATCGAATACTGAATGACTTGAATACCAAATGATCTGATTATTTAATAATCGGAGTACTGAATAAGTTGAAAACTGAATGAAATGAATATTGAATTGATTTGAACACTGATTTACTGATGTGTCAGAAGGATAGTTTGAAATCGAACGATTGATAGTGATAAAGTTAAATGAATTGTTTCACCGTATTAGAGGACGGTATTACTTATATTGACATATGAAATTATTACCAAAATTACATACGGAAATGATTTCATAGCATCGCTTTTAAGCATAATTTGCTATAGTTTCAGATGTTATAATAGCATTTATATAAATGCTATAAAGTATAGATTAGCTTTAAAAAGAAAGTATATGGTTTATACGTATTTTTATATACGAAACCTCTTAAAGAACTTCACCATATGCTTTACATGATTTTAAAAAGAAAAGCTAAAGATTTAAATGTTTTATGAGACTCTAGGCACCCTAAAAGAATTAAATTCAATAAAGCATAGTGGAAACCGCCTAATTGGAGCTTTGCTCATTAGGCAGATATGCTTGTCCGACAATAGTCGTGGACAGGTCTCAGTCACGCCTGATCAGTGGGGCTGAGAGAGATGAGGTCTATGGCCATAGATAGCGCCCTAGTTGGTTTCCAGGGGACGATGACATGATTTTCACTGCTAGCTACAGTGATTTAAGTCTTTATTGATAGAGATGATAGGGATCTAGCCTAGTCTCTAATCGATATGATATGAAGTCTAGAGTATGATTTTATTGATATGAACTCTAGACTTGACATGATTTATACTGTACATGAAACAGATTTGAAATGAAATATGTTTTGAAACAGTACATGTTTTAAACATGTTTTAAAAGTCCATGAGATATGATTTCGACACTTATATGATTTATATGTGATTTTGTGTCGAACATGGCATGATATGTGGTCTAGAGTATAGTTTGATTTGATATGAACTCTAGACCTGATATTATTTACAGAATATGTTTTAAAAGTATATGATAAATGATTTCGACACTTACATGATTTATATAAGATTTTGTGTCGAATTTGAAATGACATGCGGTTTAGAGTATAGACTGATTTGATATGAACTCTAAACCTGATATGATTTATAATATATGAAAAATGTTTTAAAACCGCACATGTTTTAGACATGCTCCGAAAACGAATACATGAACTGAAATTGAATATGTTTCTATCATGCCTTAAAGGCAAATTTGAAATGAATTGAAAATCCATATGTTGAGCATGTCCTAAAGTATATATGATATGATTTGAAATGATAGCGGTTTGTACAGAAAAATTACATGAATTGCATATTAAACCCTGACATGATAATATGCTTAGCACATGAGAATTCCATGAGGAATGTCGTGATTCGATGTTAATGATGTTTCATCTATACGATGACATGAGAAGATATGATATATGAACATGAGATTGATATGAAGAGAATCCTGATCTCACTCTATCGTGATCATAAATTCCCAAACGATAAGTGATATGAATTGACGTAATACGGGAATATGATTGTTAAATGTAAAGTGAATTCTATAGGATATCTGCATTAAACATGGAGAATATATGAAGAGTGTCATGACTCGGTGGTGGCGATATTTCATCGATATGATGTCATGATATGATATGAAACATGAATATAGAAACACACGAAGAGAAATATGATTTCGTACCACCGTGATCATGATCCATAATATGAGACTTGATAAGAGATAATAGTATACAGAAGTATGATTATGAAATGAAAAGTAAATATGAGATCTGATATGAGATGATAGCATACCAAAGTATGATTATGAAATGAAAAGTGAAAATGAGAAGTGATAATGAGATGTATCGATGAGAAAGGATTAACTGTAATTGCATCATTGCAAGTTTTAAGCATTGCAGTTTAAGACAGTGTAATCCTACTCTTGTATTTATATTAGTATCTTACTGAGCCGTGGTTTTGCTCACCCCACTAAATTTCATCTCTTTCAGATTATTGAAGTTAACATCTGCCATGTGAGCTGCTCAGTGGGCATCGGAGACGGTATAAGGACTTGGTACTAGTCTTCTAAGGTATATGTTTCTTATAAAATACTTGTTTACATGTAAGACTTAAATTGATGCACAGTACATATTCTATTTAGCAAGTCGGGATGTAACTAAGAACCGTTTCCGTGTTTGTTTAATATTTAAATGGAATGACTATAGGTCACCTAGATAGTATAGTAACTACACTGACACCGAATACAAACCTTAAAAGGAAAAAGAAAAATTTAGTCCATAAATTTGTAGACTAAGAAAAGTATAAGAATCAAGTGAAAGTCGCGGTCTTCGGGTCGTGACACTCTCGTTTTCGCTTCGCTCTGTTTCCTTTTCCTTTCCCTCCGTCGGCGTCGACTTCTCTTCCTCCATCTCGGCTCGCCGGCGGCGTCACTCCTTTCTCCGGTAAGCCAAAGGGTTGGCCACTTCTGTGTTTTCTCCTCTGTTTTGTAACAGAGGAGAAATGGGGGTCGGTTCCCCCCAACTCCCATTTCGTTTCATTTTTTTTTCATTTTTATTTTTTTTATATATATAAAATCATATTTATATATATATCATATACTATTAAAATTTAATATATATATATACATATATACATACTTTATCTTGAAATATATGTATATATATACACTTTGATCTAAATAATATATATAGTTATTTTAAAACGTGTAAAAATATATTATATAATCTATTTATATAATTATATTTTTATTCACTTTTTTTTAACATTAAAAATATATTTATATATTATAATTTTATAATTATATAAATATATACCTTTTTATTTCTTTAATTTTGGATTTCCTAATATCCAAATTAATTTCTCCAATTTCATTCTTATTTAATTTGGATTTTAATTTGTCCAAATTAAATTTTTTCCGGATACCTATATTTATTTAGAAAATTCTCGGTCTTCACAATTAAACAATTAAATATTTATATAAATGGCTTTATACTCTTAACAATAACTTGTTGGGTTATTATATTTTTTTAGGTCAACATTGGACCATTAGAATTTGGACACTCTTAGTTCAATAATTTTTTTTTACTTTGTTTTATTAGCTTTTTTAATAATTAAATTTTTTTTAATAAAATTATAAATTTTTAAGAATGTTTTTATATTTATTTTGTCTTTTAAATACCAACATAATATGATACCCAATTCTACTATACTATACTTATGTTATGTAATTAAATATTGAGTGAAAATTATAGTATTAAGTGATTATAAGTGAAAGGGGTGATGTGGGCTCCACTTATTTTAATGTGTTCTGGTGGGCTCGAGATTGATAACTAAGTGTACAATGGTGTAATAAAATATAATATGATGATTTTTAGAGGTGGCAAACAGGCCGGTTCGGCGGGTTCGATCCGAGTTATATTTGGATTCGGGTTTTTTCGGTTTCGATTTTTCTCAATTTCGGGTTTTTTTGGTCTCGAGTTTTTTTAGTTTTAGGTTTTTTTGATTATGGGTATTTTCGAGTTCGGTTATTTTCGGTTTCGGTCTGGTTTTAATCGAGCGGGCTTAATCAAATTATTTTAAAATTTTATAAATTATAAATATTTTTATAATTTTGAATGTAATAATTAATTTCATTTTATATAGTTAAATAAAAATATAATAGAAATGTAAATTAAAGTTAAAATTTATTAAATATTTATATAAATATAAATTTTTACATTTTAATATTTTTGTTACTTGACAATTATTATTTATTTATTTAAATTCCTGTGATATTCACATTTGTTATAAAATATTTAATTATATATTAATAATTATATAAAAATTTGTTATTAAGTGTGCCAAATATATACATAGTAAAACTAAAAGAAAGTGAAAATCCAAAAATATTAGCTATACAAATAAATAATTAACAAATTATAGATAAATCACACTAAACAATTAAACATTTATATAAATGGCTTTATACTTTTGACAATAACTTATTGGGTTATTGTTTTTTTTGTCAACATTGGGCCATTGGAATTTAGACACTCTGAGTTCAATAAATTTCTTTTTTTTCTTTGTTTTATTAGCTTTTTTAATAATTATATTATATTTTTAATAAAATTTTAAATTTTTAAGAATTTTTTTTGCATTTATTTTATCTTTTAAATACCAACATAATTAGTGATTAAATTAAATCTAACCGCATAGCTAGTTAACTAATTGTTCAATTATAATGTCAAATAAAATTATAGTATACATTTAAAAAATACTTATTATTATAAATAATTGGTAAATTAATTACCTAAATTTTATATTTATTTTGTTTTTGGTTTGTACATAAATCATTATATAATATTATTATATTAAATGTAATCGTACTTGTACACATTAATTAATCAAATATCTCATTAAAAATAAAGAATGTTAAATTAAATAAGTTTTATGCACCAATTGACATTATATTATAAATAATAACATTTGATATAATTATATCATATACAGTTGTTATACACTAATTGAGTACTAATTTTTTCATGTTCACATTAACAATAATAATATTAGATATACACCAATTGATCGAATATCTAATTAAAATGTTAAATAGTAGATATTACTAAATTAATTAATATAATGCTAGTTGTTTAAATATAATTAATAATAATATTATAAAGTATAAAAACAAATTTTATTAAAATTACCACTTACATAGTAATACTACTCTAATATATTATTAAATTACACTTTAATTTACTATTAGAATTATTATTTTTATCCACACTGTCATAACGTATTAAGTTTCGGGAAACCTAATAGCTAGACACAAAACTATGGAGTCGCCACCAATCATTCTAACCTAGGTGTGATTGGTCACCTATTCAAACTAAGGATAAGGCCTGGTCTACGTTAAAAGTTCTAAGTTCGGGAGTACGGTTACGTATGAGGAAGGATTAGCACCCTCACAACGCCCATCCTAAAATGGTACCAAGTGATCTAAGGTTATCTTAATTTTGCCTTTTACTTTAATTTCGATATAATTAAATATTGAAAAATCTTTTAAGTCTCCTCCATCAATCTGGTTGGACAACTTAAAAGTTATTCTCACCTCAAGAGTATTCAAGTAGGACCAATCGCCTTTCTTGAAGAGGCTCCGTCGTCGGATTGTTTAGATATTTTTATGCAAATCCTCTTTTGACTCCTATCCAATTTCTATTTATTATTTTATCTTATTTTATTCTATTGTTATTATTTTCTTATATAAATTATTATTTTCATATATTTTTATATCTTTAAATAAACATGTATTATTTGATATTGAAGATTTTCTTAAAGACCTTCCATCAAGCTGGTAAGACCTTAAAGAAACTTTCTCACCTTAGGAATTTTTAAAGAAACTACTCAATCGCAATTTCCTTTAAATTCCATCATCGGAATAATTCACATTTATTAAAATATTTAATTTAATTTAATTTCTATTTATTTTAATTCTTTCCTAATTTTAATTCTAATTTATTAATTTGATTTTTATTCTTTATCATATTAAACCTAATTTTAATTTACTATTTCTTAATCTAATTTAATTTTTATTTTTATAATTTACTTTATTAAATCTTGGAAATGTCCTTTAAATCTTCCATCAAGCTGGCAAGACTTAAAAGAATTCTCCTCACCCCAAGACATCTAAAAGTACTACTCAAGCGCAGTCCCTTTAGAATTCCGTCGTCGGTTAATTTGTATTTTTATTATTTTATTCTATTTTATTTCTAAATATATTAATTTTTATAATTCTTTATTTCTAATTTGATTATTTATTCTTTTAATTGAAATTAATTTTAATTGATTCTTATTTCAATTTTAATAATAAATTTGAATTTTAAATATTGGAAATATCTTTTTAAATCTTCCATCAAGCTGATAAGACTTAAAAAGAACCTCCTCACCTCAAGATATCTAAAAGTACTACTCAAGCGCAGTACCTTTAAAATTCCATCGTCGGATAATTTGTATTTTTTTATTATTTTTATTCTATTTTAATTTCTAAATATGTTAATTTTTACAATTCTTAATTTTTAATTTTATTATTTATTCTTTTAGGTTAGAGTTAATCTTAACTAATTCTTATTTCAATTTCTAATAATAAATTTGAATTTTAAATATTGGAAATATCTTTTTAAATCTTCCATCAAGCTGGTAAGACTTAAAATGAACTTCCTTACCTCAAGATATCTGAGAGTATTGCTCAATCGCAATCCCCTCGGAGTTCCATCGTCGGAAAATTTATATTTTTTATTTTAATTATTTATTTCTATTTAATTTTTTAATTAATTTTTATGTAAGTTTAATGTACCACGATTTATTTTTAGGCTAATTTGGTTTTTAATTTCAATTGGTTAACAAATCTAATTCTAAACTAAAACAAAATTCATAAATTGGTAAAATAAAACAAGTTAATTAAATAAAACAAAATAATAAATTAACTAAAAAAACAACAAAAATTTCATAAATACCCTAGAAATATATTTAGTACATGCTTAAAATAATAAAGACTAAAACCAACCCCCCCTTTTTTTTTAATGAACCATTCATGACTAATAAAAAATAAATAAAAATCTAAAAAACAAACCATAAACATGTGAAGTAAAGCTGCAAGCATAAAACAAATAAAATATTAAAACACAATTACAGCTTACGTGAATAGAGTCAATGGCAAAGGCTTCTAACCCTGGCAGGAACGTGGAGCAGCTCCTTTCTTTTCCTTAGCAAGCTATGGGACAAGGCTGGACAGAAGCGGCAAATGACGTTGGTACAAGGAACAGGCAGCAACAAAACTCTAGGATACAGGGAAATAACGAGGGCGATGCAGCTGCTTGGGGAAGGTGGTGACTCGGCTAGCTTTGGCAGAGTAGGGTGGTTGTAAAGCGGTAGCTGACTCTAGTGGTAACGGCACCTCAATATTTCCTTAGCTTTTTCTTTTGTTCAGTTTGCTTTGCTTTCCTATTCCAGAAACCCGTAGCTCCTCTGTTCTTTCTTTTCCTCAATATCAAAGCAGTAGCGGAACTGAAGAATAATGACAGTTTGGATGCAGGGTGGCGTGAACTTGGGAGCTTTGCAGTAACAATGCAACCCGTAATGGCAGCTCAATATAGAACCAGAAACACAGCAGTATGTAAGGCGAATGCAAGGAGCCAAAAAGGCAGTGATGCGAGGCAGTGAAGCAGAGGATCTCGATGACAACCTTGTGATTGGTAGAAATATTTTGGTTTTTTTTTTGGCTTTTTTATGTGTATCGTTTTCGGTTTTTTCTAGGGTTCTTTTTCCTCCTTTTATACTTGTCAAAATTTCATGGAAAAAAATAAAAAATTTATAATTGATCCCATGATTATGGGATTTTTCATTTATTTTGTTTGACTTTCTCCTTTTTTTTAATTTATTTCCTTTTTATTATTTTTTTGGCAATGAATTTTCAGATTTAATTTCAACCAATTTCCTTCCTTTTGTTGATTTATTCATTGATTTAATGGCTGATTATTTTTTCTTTTATTTTTGGCAACAATATCAACTTTAGTCAACTCTTGAAGATGTGAATTTTGCATGTGCTTCACATGAGATTTGACCAAAATTAACTTGTTTCTTTTTATCATTATTTATTTTTTTGATTTTTGATTTTTTGATTATATATAAAAAAAATTGTTCGGACAAAACTAGGTGTCTACAGCTGCCCCTCTTTGTGCTTTGCTGTGAAACAGTAATGGTGCAAAGACATAGACAACTATTTTGTCCGAATGCAAGACCTATCAATGATTTTTTTTTTGTAAAATATGATATTTCCTAGCCTCTTCTATCATAAGGCTAAGGAATAAATGCAAAATGAAATTTCCTAATCTTCCTCTCTTATAAAGATTGAGGAATAAATGCAAAATGAAGTTTCCTAGCCTCTTCTATCATAAGGTTCAGGAATGCAAAGTGAAATTCCTATTTTAGTCTCTCCTATCATAAGACTAAAGAATACAAACATGAATTTTCCAAATCTTTTCTACCATAAAATTAAAGAATGCAAAGTGAAACTCCTAGTCTCTCCTATCATAAGGCTGAGGAATGTGAGATGAAATTTCCTAGTCTTTCCTATCATAAGACTAAGGAATGCAAAGTGAATGGGATTTCCTAATCTTTTCTATCACAAGATTAAGGAATGCAAAATGAAATTCCTAGTCTCTCCTATCATAAGACTAAGGAAATGCAAAAATGAGTGAGATTTCCTAATCTTTTCTATCACAAGATTGAGGAATGCAAAGTGAAATTCCTAGTCCCCCCTATCATAAGACTAAGGAAATGCAAAAAATGAAGTTTTCCTAGTCTCTCCTATCATAAGACTAAGGACTGTGAAATGAAATTCCTAGTCTTTCCTATCATAAGACCAAGGAAATGAAAAATGATCATGAAATAAAAGCTCCTCTCACCAGAGGCTATGAGACTTTGAAAAATAATCTTGTGCTCCTCTCACCAGAGGCATTGGAACTTCAAAAAATAACCTTGTGCTCCTCTCACCAGAGGCATTGGAACTTTGAAAAATAACTTTGTGCTCCTCTCACCAGAGGCATTGGAACTTTGAAAAATAGTCTTGTGCTCCTCTCACCAGAGGCATTGGAACTTTTGAAAACTAACCTTGTGCTCCTCTCACCAGAGACATTGAGACTTTTGAAAAATAACCATGTGCTCCTCTCATCAGAGGCATTGAGACTTTTGAAAAATAACCATGTGCTCCTCTCACCGGAGGCATTGGAACTTTGAAAAATAACCTTGTGCTCCTCTCACCAGAGGCATTGAAACTTTTGAAAAATAACCATGTGCTCCTCTCACCAGAGGCATTGAGACTTTTAACATAAAAATTTCATTTCAGGATACCAGTTAATATGGTTTGACTAGGCTTAACTTTCATTTTGATGCCAACAATATTAGGCTTTATTCTTCTTTAAGGTTCCAGCTAAACTGGACTTTACTCTCATCTAAGGTTTTTTCAAAAAGTATTTTTCTCATCATCTTCTCATACCTCATCATTTTTTCAAATTACCATCTCTTATATTTTCTCTTTTCCTCAAAATTCTAATCATTCAGAACTTCTTATCCTAATGTCTTAACATACAGTTCAATGTCAAAATGCACTAATGAAATGTCATGCATGTCATGAATATAATAAATGCCATGAATGTTATGCACATGTCAATGTCATGCCCCCTGCATTATTCCATGAATATATGCAAATGCATTCTCAATTGTGGTAACAAGATTCTCAAGTTCATCTTGTCTCTCTCAAGTCCATTCTGTCTATTGAATTCTCCTTGTTTAAATCCTTTATCTTCTATTGAGTCCTAGTCCAATTATGCCCGAAGACTAGGCATCATGTTTTCAGATTTATATATTCATCATTCACTTTTGTTTCTTTCTCTTTTTTAGTAATGCAAGATTTCTCAAAAGAATATTTTTTCAAAAATTTACCCAAAAAAGGTTACCAACATTTATTTATTTTCCTTCCAACTCGACCACCAATGTAATGCACTTATGCATATTCTCAATTTGTTATATGGGTGGTATAAATGATCATGAGAGGTATAGATATTCATTCTTAGAAATGGAACATGAAATCCAAAAAAAAAACTAATGGGACAATCTGTTTGGAATAAGGTTTTTAGTATCCATGAACATTCTGACAATTTCAATCAAGTCAATCTAAAATTCTTTTCCAAAAACCCACTCTTAGGTTGATATGTTCTTTCATGTAGTGTCTGCCAACCTTACCCTTTATCAAAACTTTTTTATGCTGACCTTCTTCCTAAGCCGCCCTTTCAGGTTTTCAACTTAGGTGCCCCCCTCAACTGATTCAAACTGCCCTTTTCAAGTTTTCAATTTGAATCCCCCTTTTTCTTTTTCTTTTTCTTTTTCTTTTTCTTTTTCTTCATATTTTTTCTTTTTTTTCTTCTTCATCTTCAACTTCATTGGCTTTGACAAACTTCAACCTTCAGTGCTCAATCCAAATTCATGCCCCTAATAGGCATTCTTGATTTCGATCCAAGATATCTTCTAAAGCTCATGTTTTCTTCATTCAATTTGATCTACTTCCTTCAAAGGATCATTATCTCATTGTATAAGTATGTTTTCATTCAACGCATTATTCTTCAATTCAAGCATTTACATTTGATCAAAATGGGCTTTTAAAGGCACGTAATGTAGGCTCGGGTGAGGGTTTATGAAAGAAAAGGATATAGTAGGCCCAAAATGTGTTTCAAGGTTTATAAACCAAGGGATCACTTTCTTTATCAAGTAAAACATTCAGGCATTTTGCACCTTCTTGTTCTTTTTTTTTTTGGGGTTTTCTTTTTGAATAGAAACCCTTTTTTTTTCACAAAAATGGGCCCTTTTTTTTTGCCCCTTGATTCATCATGAACACTTTCATTTTTGCCCCCAAAATTTCTTTATTTCATCTTCCTTGCCCCCAATGTAGAGGGTGATCCTTGGTGGGTTATATTACAAAAATATAATAGGCTCAAAAGGGGTAATCAAAGGATAATTTTACTCATGCTTGAAGGACAGTGAAAGAAGGCCATTTATCATTTCAAATGTAAGTGCTCTCCTTAAAGATCATTTATTGAACAATGACAAACTTGTTAGAAGCTTTTGTAAGAGATTCACCTTTCTCGTACTGTCTATCAAGTGCGGATGGTGAGCAACCTTCATTTTCTTGCTTTCGCAACATTGGCATACTATTAATTCATCAACAATAGTAGTTCTTTCAAAATTGAACCCTAGATTTATTGACATCATTATCATCATGTTCATTATTTGGATACTTGTGAATGAAAGATATGGTGAGTATGTGGAGAAATGGAAAATGAATGGAATGAGAAATTGACAGTGCATCACACTAGTCGCTTTATTGAAAAGGAAATAAATAAAAGTTAACCCATACATAAAATTTATTTCGTGCTTATGGGCTTAAACACTTTCAAAAACTATCTTGCATTACTTAAAGAAATAAAAGAAAGCAAAAACAAAACTAGAATTTATAGATCTTCAAAATTGTCAGGCTCGAACCCTTCATGCCCCCACAAAACTCATCCTTCATTAGTATGGTTAGGCAATGGGTTTGCATTTGTAGTCGGTTCCCCTTTCGCTTCAAAACTCAACATACCAGCTTTTATCAATCCTTGCACTCTATACTTTAGTGCAGTGCAATTCTCCAAAGAGTGACCCACGTTCCCGAAGTGATACTCGCATCGAGCATTCTCATCATACCACTTTGGATATGGGGGCTTGAGAGGTTCCACATAAATGGGTGCAATGAGTTGTCCTTTGATCAATTTCGAGTATAACTCAGTGTAGGTCATGGGGATTGGGTCAATGGGAGTCCTTTCTCTTTTTGGCCATGATGCATTATGATTGCCCTCTTGTTTATTGAACTGCTTAGTTGGTTGAATATTTGGGGCAAGTGTCTGGGGTTTAGGTTGAACATTAACCTTGGGGTAAGAATGGTAAGGATTCTGAGCAGGATAGTAAGGTTGTGGCATGTGATAAGGGTGTTGTGGGACATAGCCTCCATATTGCCTTCCATATGCTACAGCATGGACTTCTTCTTCCCTTCTTTTGTTGGCTCCTCCTTTCTTCTCAATATTGTTGGGAGCTTCAATCTTTCCACTCTTGATTGCATTCTCAATTATCTCACCAGACAATACCATATCAGCAAAATTCTTAGTGGCATTATCGATCATCCTATCGTAGTATAGAGCCTTCAAAGTATTAACGAACATAATGGTAAGCTCCTTCTCCGAAAGTGGAGGTTGCACTTCCGCAGCCATATCACGCCACCTTTGTGCATATTGCTTGAAACTCTCATTAGCCTTCTTTTCCATGCTTTGTAAAGACAGACGATCAGGGGCCATGTCAGCAACATGTCGATATTGAGCCATAAATGCTCTTGCCAAGTCATTCCAAGTGGTGATTCGAGTTCCATCCAATTGATTATACCACTTCGCTGCAGACCCAGTAAGGCTTTCTTGAAAGATATGAATAAGAAGTTTATCATCTTGAGCATAGGCAGCCATCTTTCGGCAGTACATAATAAGATGAGACCTAGGGTAGGAAGTTCCATTGTACTTCTCAAACTCTGGTGCTTTAAACTTAGGTGGAATAACCAAGTCTGACACCAAACATAACCCAGTAGCATCCATGGAACCATAAAAGTCTAAGCCTTCAATAGCTCGAATCCTTTCCTCCAACATATTAATCTTTCGTTGCGACTTCGCCTCATCTTTCTCTTCTGCTTGTTTGGCTTTCAACTTCTCAATTTCCCTTGGGTCATCTAAGTCGGGCACCTCAATGGGATCAGTAGATTTTGCGCCTTGGGAAGGATAGGCGGGTCCTTGGAATTGAGCTTGTCCAAACGCTTGGGGTATAGCAGTGTAAGCAGGTGGATATCTTCCTTCTTGGGATGTTTGACTTGGAAATGGACCAAATCCGGGAGGATAGACAGGGTCTTCCATACTGCGTTGTTGAACCCCTTCTTGGACTACAACTTCCTCTACCACTCCTTTGCCCTTGCTTAGATTTTTCAACAGCTCTGTAATTTGGGCCAATTGCCCCCTCATTTCCTCTTGAGCTTTTTCCATCTTCTCCATGCGCATGCTTGATTCTTCTTCCATGATCTTAGCTTGATAACGAGTGTTGTGTGAATGAACCTTTGGTCGAGCTATCTTCGAATCTTTTATTGCCACAATTAAGAATTTTATCATTTCACATGTGGTGATGCTTCAAAAATTTTGAAAATGCTTTGTTTAAAAACAATGAATCAAAACAAGATGATCTGTATGAATGGAATGGTGTGGTCATGTAACAATAATGGATGAGTAATGCATGAAATGTTTGGGTCAAGAACTCATGGTACCCTCTTAGTGTCTCATATCAAAATCAAACAAACTTGATCAAACATGTGTCCTAAATAATGGGTATTTTCTATAGCATGGGTTGATATGGTTCTATATTATAGTTGGTCTTCTAAATTTCACTATATGCATGGCTTTAGATAAAAGGGCTAAAGGTTCCAAAATTGTTCCTTACTGTCGTCCACACAAGACTAGTAAGGCACCCAATCCTCACCCATTACAGGCTACAAACGGAAAGGTTCAATTTGAGTGGGAGTATTTCACTGGCCTGTGTGGAGGTTATCACCTCACGAAGGCAAAGGTACTATACCCCCTCCTATGAAGGATAAGCCCGGGTCGAGGGCTAATGCATGCACATGAATGTGAAGTGTGTGTATTAAATATTTTATGAAACTTAAAGTTTTAGGCAAAATCTTGATAACCTTAAACTACCTGATGGCCTGACTCTCTAATGTCCCCAGTGGAGTCGCCAAACTGTCATAACGTATTAAGTTTCGGGAAACCTAATAGTTAGACACAAAACTATGGAGTCGCCACCAATCATTCTAACCTAGGTGTGATTGGTCACCTATTCAAACTAAGGATAAGGCCTGGTCTACGTTAAAAGTTCTAAGTTCGGGAGTACGGTTACGTATGAGGAAGGATTAGCACCCTCACAACGCCCATCCTAAAATGGTACCAAGTGATCTAAGGTTATCTTAATTTTGCCTTTTACTTTAATTTCGATATAATTAAATATTGAAAAATCTTTTAAGTCTCCTCCATCAATCTGGTTGGACAACTTAAAAGTTATTCTCACCTCAAGAGTATTCAAGTAGGACCAATCGCCTTTCTTGAAGAGGCTCCGTCGTCGGATTGTTTAGATATTTTTATGCAAATCCTCTTTTGACTCCTATCCAATTTCTATTTATTATTTTATCTTATTTTATTCTATTGTTATTATTTTCTTATATAAATTATTATTTTCATATATTTTTATATCTTTAAATAAACATGTATTATTTGATATTGAAGATTTTCTTAAAGACCTTCCATCAAGCTGGTAAGACCTTAAAGAAACTTTCTCACCTTAGGAATTTTTAAAGAAACTACTCAATCGCAATTTCCTTTAAATTCCATCATCGGAATAATTCACATTTATTAAAATATTTAATTTAATTTAATTTCTATTTATTTTAATTCTTTCCTAATTTTAATTCTAATTTATTAATTTGATTTTTATTCTTTATCATATTAAACCTAATTTTAATTTACTATTTCTTAATCTAATTTAATTTTTATTTTTATAATTTACTTTATTAAATCTTGGAAATGTCCTTTAAATCTTCCATCAAGCTGGCAAGACTTAAAAGAATTCTCCTCACCTCAAGACATCTAAAAGTACTACTCAAGCGCAGTCCCTTTAGAATTCCGTCGTCGGTTAATTTGTATTTTTATTATTTTATTCTATTTTATTTCTAAATATATTAATTTTTATAATTCTTTATTTCTAATTTGATTATTTATTCTTTTAATTGAAATTAATTTTAATTGATTCTTATTTCAATTTTAATAATAAATTTGAATTTTAAATATTGGAAATATCTTTTTAAATCTTCCATCAAGCTGGTAAGACTTAAAAAGAACCTCCTCACCTCAAGATATCTAAAAGTACTACTCAAGCGCAGTACCTTTAAAATTCCATCGTCGGATAATTTGTATTTTTTTATTATTTTTATTCTATTTTAATTTCTAAATATGTTAATTTTTACAATTCTTAATTTTTAATTTTATTATTTATTCTTTTAGGTTATAGTTAATCTTAACTAATTCTTATTTCAATTTCTAATAATAAATTTGAATTTTAAATATTGGAAATATCTTTTTAAATCTTCCATCAAGCTGGTAAGACTTAAAATGAACTTCCTTACCTCAAGATATCTAAGAGTATTGCTCAATCGCAATCCCCTCGGAGTTCCATCGTCGGAAAATTTATATTTTTTATTTTAATTATTTATTTCTATTTAATTTTTTAATTAATTTTTATGTAAGTTTAATGTACCACGATTTATTTTTAGGCTAATTTGGTTTTTAATTTCAATTGGTTAACAAATCTAATTCTAAACTAAAACAAAATTCATAAATTGGTAAAATAAAACAAGTTAATTAAATAAAACAAAATAATAAATTAACTAAAAAAACAACAAAAATTTCATAAATACCCTAGAAATATATTTAGTACATGCTTAAAATAATAAAGACTAAAACCAACCCCCCCTTTTTTTTTAATGAACCATTCATGACTAATAAAAAATAAATAAAAATCTAAAAAACAAACCATAAACATGTGAAGTAAAGCTGCAAGCATAAAACAAATAAAATATTAAAACACAATTACAGCTTACGTGAATAGAGTCAATGGCAAAGGCTTCTAACCCTGGCAGGAACGTGGAGCAGCTCCTTTCTTTTCCTTAGCAAGCTATGGGACAAGGCTGGACAGAAGCGGCAAATGACGTTGGTACAAGGAACAGGCAGCAACAAAACTCTAGGATACAGGGAAATAACGAGGGCGATGCAGCTGCTTGGGGAAGGTGGTGACTCGGCTAGCTTTGGCAGAGTAGGGTGGTTGTAAAGCGGTAGCTGACTCTAGTGGTAACGGCACCTCAATATTTCCTTAGCTTTTTCTTTTGTTCAGTTTGCTTTGCTTTCCTATTCCAGAAACCCGTAGCTCCTCTGTTCTTTCTTTTCCTCAATATCAAAGCAGTAGCGGAACTGAAGAATAACGACAGTTTGGATGCAGGGTGGCGTGAACTTGGGAGCTTTGCAGTAACAATGCAACCCGTAATGGCAGCTCAATATAGAACCAGAAACACAGCAGTATGTAAGGCGAATGCAAGGAGCCAAAAAGGCAGTGATGCGAGGCAGTGAAGCAGAGGATCTCGATGACAACCTTGTGATTGGTAGAAATATTTTGGTTTTTTTTTGGCTTTTTTATGTGTATCGTTTCCGGTTTTTTCTAGGGTTCTTTTTCCTCCTTTTATACTTGTCAAAATTTCATGGAAAAAAATAAAAAATTTATAATTGATCCCATGATTATGGGATTTTTCATTTATTTTGTTTGACTTTCTCCTTTTTTTTAATTTATTTCCTTTTTATTATTTTTTTGGCAATGAATTTTCAGATTTAATTTCAACCAATTTCCTTCCTTTTGTTGATTTATTCATTGATTTAATGGCTGATTATTTTTTCTTTTATTTTTGGCAACAATATCAACTTTAGTCAACTCTTGAAGATGTGAATTTTGCATGTGCTTCACATGAGATTTGACCAAAATTGACTTGTTTCTTTTTATCATTATTTATTTTTTTGATTTTTGATTTTTTGATTATATATAAAAAAAATTGTTCGGACAAAATTAGGTGTCTACACACACTTTAATTTTACATTTAATAGATAATAAATAAATTATTTTTAATACTTAATTTTATCAAAATAATACTTACACACTAAGAGATTACATAATTTATTCTAAAAAGATTATTATAATATAATATACAAATCATTATTATAAGATACCAAATTGGTTTATTCATGTATAAGATGTTTATAATATAGTAAATAATTAATTACCATTAGCTTGATTTATAATTTTCTTTTTCAATGATGTCCAAGCTTGAAAAAAAATTGTCTTGTATTGTTTAATTTAATTAGTTAACTTTTTCTAATCTTAAAAACTTAAATTTTAATTTTAAGATTAGTTTTTTTTAATCTAAATTTAATATCTTTCTATACTTGAAACTTTAAAAAAATATAGTTTAAATTTAATTTTATTAAAAATATTTCTAATGTGTTGCATAAAATATCAAATTCAAAGTTTCAAACAAATATTGAAATTATATAATTTTTTATATATTTGATTTATTATTGTATTAAAATTAAAATTTATTATAAAATAAAAATAATAAAATTTTAAAATGATTTTTATAATAAAATCAAATGTTAAATTAATAATATGTTTATTATTATAAATGCAATAAGTATAATATTAAAGATTATTTGATATCATATATTATGGTGTTTTAAATTAATTTAATTTAATTTAATTAAAAAGATTCAATATTTATTTTATTGGTAATACACAATTGATAAAATTGTATAATAAATAATAATTGTTTTCAAAATTTTAAACTTTTTAATTAAAAAGTGTATCAATTATTTATTTATTTTTAAATAATAATTATATAATTATAATTCGGGTTTTTTAGGGTAATAAATTCGGTTTTGTACGGGTTTCGGATTTGATCAGTCTTGGTTTCAAATCGTATCGGGCTCGGGTTTTGTCGGGTTTGGGTTTTTTCAATTTTGAGCTTTTTCGATTACAGGCCTTTGACTATTTTTGTCAATTCGGGCTAGTCCCGGTTCGGTCTCATGCAAGTTTTCTGGCTTGGTCCAGTTTTTGCCACCTTTAATGATTTTGAGGTTTAAAATAATTGAAATTATATTATTTTGAACTATTTTGTGAAGGTGGAAAATAAATTGGAAAATGACGGATACGTCTCGAGAGTAATTTCGTAAATTCCAATCAAACCAAAATGAATTGAGACGAAGTAAAAATATCATGAGATTCTACATGAAAGTACTTTGACATGGTGTCAACGGATTTCTTGAATCAGTCACTGTCAAGACCCCGCCCGTTCCCTGGCCGTCAACGAGCATCTCCTAGGCGCCCTCATCTCAGGTTTATGTTGACACGTGAAGTCGGCGGTCTCCCACACTCACACGTATTGTTCGCTTTGGCGGTCGCCCACCTCACGACTTTATCCCAAGGGGCCTGAAGAACTCAGGACATAACCCCTTGAGCGCGTTTTCATTGACGCTCGAACCCTGGTACCCTTCAAGTACCCGAGCCTTGCACTCATGTTACCATTTGGACAAGTTGTCCAAATGGTAACATGAGTGCAAGGCTCGGGTACTTGAAGGGTACCGGGGTTCGAGCCTCAGTGAAAACGCACTCAAAGGATTATGTCCTGAGTTCTTCAAGCCCCTTGGGCACCTAGGGGATGCTCGCCGATGGCCAGGGAACGGGCGGGGTCTTGATGTCACGACCCGAAGGTCGCAACTTTCAATTAATACTTATACTTTTCTTAGTCTACAAATTTATGGACTAAATTTTTCTTTTTCCTTTTAAGGTTTGTATTCGGTGTCAGTGTAGTTACTACTTTAATTTCACTTATTCTCTATACAATACTTTATCACATTTCTAAGTTACATCCCGAATCACTAACAACATACGTACTGTGTATCAATTAAAGTCTATAAATGTAAACAAGAGATTTACAAGGAATGTATACCTCAAAATAGCGAAGTGGATTCGCAGGATGATGGTTAGTACCAAAGCTGTAATCCGTCTCTGGAGGCCCACTCAGAAGCCCTCATGGCAGAGTTTAACTCAATTATCTGAAAAGAGATGAAATTTAATGGGGTGAGCAAAACCATGGCTTAGTAAGATACTAATGTAAATGCAAGAGTAGCATTATACTGTCTTAATCCACAATGCTTAAAATCTGCAAGTTTGCAATTTCAATTCATCATTTCCATCGATAACATTTCGTTATCTCAATTCCTATCATCTGTCTATCATTCAGATCTTTATATAAATCAACTTAATCGCTTTTTAATCTTCTCATCCTTATATTATAGTGCATTGCACAACAATATGTTGTATTCAATTTGAATATCATGCACTATTAGTCCATACTCTCATCAATCTCATAGTACATTCTGTCTAATTGAGATATCGTATCAAGTCACTTTTCATTTCATAATTATACTTCTGTATTCTATCATCTCATATCACTTCTCATTTAGGGACTTATGATCACAATAGTGTAAGTTCACAATTCTCCTCATATCAATCTTATGTTCATGTATCATATCATATCATGTCATCGTATAGATGAAATATCATCAATGTCGAGTCATGACATTCCTCATGGAACTCTCATGTACGAAGCATATTATCATGTCAGGGTTTAATATGCAATTTATGTAACTTTACTTACAAACCGCTATCATTTCAAATCGTATCATGTGTACTTTAGAACATGCTCAACGTATGAATTTTCAATTCATTCAAATCTACCTTTACGACATGATAAAAAAAACATGTTCAATTTCAATTCATGTATTCGTTTTTTGAGCATGTCTAAAACATGTGCGGTTTTAAAACATTTTTCATATACTATAAGTCATATCAGGTCTAGAGTTCATATCAAATCAATCTATACTCTAGACCGCATATCATTTCAAGTTCGACACAAAATCGTATATAAATCATATACGTGTCAAAATCATTTATCATGTACTTTTAAAACATATACTGTAAGTCATATCAGGTCTAGAGTTCATATCAAATCAAACTATATTCTAGACCGCATATCATGCCATGTTCGACACAAAATCATATATAAATCATATAAGTGTCAAATTCATATCTCATGGACTTTTAAAACATGTTTAAAACATGTACTGTTTCAAAACATATTTCATTTCAAACATGTTTCATGTATAGTATAAATCATGTCAAGTTTAGAGTTCATATCAATAAAATCATACTCTAGACTTCATATTGTAAACACTGAATTTTGTCCGAGCAAAAAATAATAATAATAATAATAGTAACAAATAATAAAGAAAATAAAAAAATATAAAATAAAAAAAAATAAAAATAAAAATAATGATAAAAAATGTCAATGCTGTTTCATGCAATTCCATGCACATCATGCAATCTTCTCTTAAAGAATTAAATCAAAATGTTAACCAAAAGGGATTTGTTGCTAAGAAGAAAATAAAAGAAAGAATCAAGGAAATGATCAAGGAATTAAAGTTAATTACCAAAAATAAAAATAATGAAAAGGAAACAAATAATAAAAAGATGGAAAGGTCAAATGGAAATAAATAATAAAATCCCATGATTGTGAGATTGATAAACTGATTTTTTTTCATTTAAAGAGGGAGTCTGCTAGGGTTTTAGGGGGATTTTTACACAGAAAAAAAAGGGAGGACTGGGACAGAAAAAGGCAGGGTTTTCACGGCTCTTTCACTATTCATCATCTGGATCGTTTTTTTTCTTTTGGCTGTGCCTTTTCTTCACTCCTGTCCTTCGCATCAATACCGGCTGTATCACCCCACTGCATTTTCGACATCCCTGTGTCACTGTCCGTGGCCCGTGGCCACCACACTCAGCTTTGCCGTATCGCTGCCGCCACCGCCTGTCGCTTACCTCTGCTGCTGCACATTATCACTGTCACGACCCGAAGACCACGACTTTCACTTGATTCTTATACTTTTCTTAGTCTACAAATTTATGGACTAAATTTTTCTTTTTCATTTTAAGGTTTGTATTCGGTGTCAGTGTAGTTACTATACTATCTAGGTGACTAGTAGTCATTCCATTTTAAATATCAAACAAACATGGAAACGGTTCTTAGTTACATCCCGACTTGTTAAACAGAATATGTACTGTGCATTAATTTAAGTCTTACATGTAAACAAATATTTTATAAGGAACATATACCTCAGAAGACTAGTACCAAGTCCATACACCGTCTCCGATGCCCACTGAGCAGCTCACACGGCAGATGTTAACTTCATTAATCTGAAAGAGATGAAATTTAGTGGGGTGAGCAAAACCACGGCTCAGTAAGATACTAATATAAATACAAGAGTAGGATTATACTGCCTTAAACTGCAATGCTTAAAACTTGCAAGGATGCAATTACAGTTAATCCTTTCTCATCGATACATCTCCTTATCACTTCTCATTTTCACTTTTCATTTCATAATCATATTTCTGTATTCTATCATCTCTTATCAATTCTCATATCATCTCTTATCAATTCTCGTATTGTGGATCATAATCACGGTGGTACCCAGTCATAATTCTCTTCGTGTATTTTTATATTCGTGTTTCATAACATATCATGACCTCATATAGATGAAATATCGTTACCACCGAGTCATGACATTCCTCATGGAATTCTCATATACTAAGGATATTGTCATATTAGGGTTTAATATGCAATTCATGTAATTTTTCTGTATCAACCGCGATCATTTCAAATCATATCATATATACTTTAGGACATGCTCAACATTTGCATTTTCAAAAGTTTGCCTTTAAGGCATAATATAAACATATTCAATTTCAATTCATGTATTCGTTTTCGGAGCATGTCTAAAACATGTGCGGTTTTAAAACATTTTCATTTACTATAAGTTATATCGGGTCTAGAGTTCATATCAAATCAATCTATACTCTAGACCGCATATCATTTTAAATTCGACACAAAATCGTATGTAAATCATGTAAGTGTCGAAATCATTTATCATATACTTTTAAAACATATTCTGTTTAACAAGTCGGGATGTAACTAAGAACCGTTTCCATGTTTGTTTGATATTTAAAATGGAATGACTACTAGTCACCTAGATAGTATAGTAACTACACTGACACCGAATACAAACCTTAAAATGAAAAAGAAAAATTTAGTCCATAAATTTGTAGACTAAGAAAAGTATAAGAATCAAGTGAAAGTCTTTTATACCATATCAATACCATTCATTAACGGTTTCCAATCCGTTTCAACAGGTCATCGATTGGCATCTTTATGTCAAAGCCCAGCCTGTTTCAATAGGCCGTCGACTGGTATCACCTTAAAGGAATAGGATATGAATGATCAAGAATGATTGATTGAGGCAATTGATATTGGAAGATAATGGAATGATTGTATAGAATATGATCGATATGTGAATTGAAAAGGATTGAAAGAAGTAAAGAGATAGACAACGAAAAATGATTGAACCCAAATATATGGCTCGATTGAAAGTACAAACCCACCTTAATTATGAGGACTATTGGAAATTGAAAACTATGATTTCGAGTTATAAGAGAACACCAATATGAAGCAATTTTCGAATTTAAGACTGAAGGTGATTTCACTTTGGTTATCACATCGAGATGTAATAAGAATACTACATGAAAAGAGATATAGAGAGAAAATGATTGATAAATGTTGCATTTATGGCAAGAGATGATTAACAGTAAAGTCTGCAATGAGGTACAACCTTGATTTATCAATGTGACAATGAGTGTTGTGGGATAATATGAAACCTAAAAGAAATATGATGATATGTAAGTGATTAAGGACTGATTGTCTGAATGGAACCACTTTCCATTATCAGGCTCCTAAATTTCTCTAGTGCCATAGTCGGAATATGACTATAGAATGATGAGAACATATGTGAAGTTCCAGTGAGCATACATGTGATGGGAGTCCCTGAGTTGCCATATGCTTATGGGAAATAGCGAAAGGCTTTGGGATTTTCAAATTTATTGATAGCACTGCTTCGAATTGATATGAATATTTGAGCGTAATATGTGAACGCTTACAGTATATTGAGAGCGGGTGCACTGAATTTAAAAGCTACTGGGACAATTACATTCTACTGATTAAATTGTTTAAGTGATAGCTATCAAGCTATATCGACTTGGCACCAAATGAGAAAAATGGATGATGAACAATATGAATCAGCTATAATGCTAAAAGAGATGAAAGAGATAACTCTCAAGGTGATAAGAAATTTTAAGAGGTATGAATATATGGTGGGAAATGATATGTAATGGTATAAAAGGTGATTCTAATGATGGAGGTACGCGGACAGTATCATTTAAAGGATGATTGAGAGGACAGGAACCATAAGTATACGAAACCGTACCACCTCTAAATATAAGTTAAACATTCGGAGGACCGAATTCCTTAAGGTGGGGAGGATGTGAAGACCGAGGATTTTCTAAATAAATATAAGGTATCCAATAAATTTAATTTGGACAAATTAAAATCCAAATTAAATAAGAATGAAATTGGAGAAATTAATTTGGATATTAGGAAATCCAAAATTTAAGAAATAAAAAGGTATATATTTATATAATTATAAAATTATATTATATAAATATATTTTTAATGTTAAAGAAATAAAAATGTGAACAAAAATATGATTATATAAATAGATTATATAATATATTTTTACACGTTTTAAATAAGTATATATATATATATATATGAAATATATATACTATTTAGATCAAAGTGTATATATATACATATAATTTAAGATAAAGTATGTATATATGTATATATATTAAAATTTAATAGTATATGATATATATATATATATAAAAATCTAATTTTTATATATATTTAAAAAAAAAAAAGAAAGAGAAGTGGGAATCGGGGAACCCGATTCCCACATTTCCTTTTCTGTTAGCCAAAAACAGAAGAGGAAACTAAAGTGGAAAGCGCCGGACGACGCCGGCCACCGGAGAAAGGAAGAAGCGGGAGGAGCGACGTCGCCGGCAAAGGAAAAAGCCGATGACGGTAGACCGAGGCGGAAAGAGAAAGAAGCGGTGCGAAAACAGAAGAGAAAACCGAAGGAAAAAGAAAGGAAAAGAGAAGAGGAGATCGGCGGTGCCGGCCGATCCGGGCACCGCCACTCCCCCCATGAGACCGGCGGGGACCAGGGGAAGGTGAGAGGAGCCACCGACGAAGAGGAAACCGGCGGAGGAAGGAGAAAAGAGGAAGAGAAGAGCCGCCGGTGTCGCTCCCAGATCCGGTGCCGTCGCCGGTGATGGGGCCAAACGGAGACCAGATCCGGCATCCTCGCAACTTCGGCAAGCTGTGGAGTGGCTGAACCGCCGGAATGGGTGGCCGCCGGTGACCGAACCGGCCAGCAGAAGATTGAACCGGCGGAACCGGTCTGACCCGATCCGACCCGCCTGACCCGATCCGACCCGCCTGGGGCGGTGGCTCGGGTCGGTGGACCAGCGGGTGCACCCCGAGGCGTCACAATAAAACGCGCGTTTTATTGTGAGGCCCGCTTCCCGGACTACCTCACTCATCCGTATTGTCCGCTTTGGATTCTAGAGGTGGCCCCCGTCAGTTCGGCTGACGTGGCACTTAGGTCCTCACGGATTTCTTTCGCGTCCGCCGCTACTCGAACCCCTTACTTCCCGTAAGTGTCGAGTAACGACTAACCATTGGACCTAGGTCCAATGGTTAGTCGTTACTCGACACTTACGGGAAGTAAGGGGTTCGAGTAGCGGCGGACGCGAAAGAAATCCGTGAGGACCTAAGTGCCACGTCAGCCGAACTGACGGGGGCCACCTCTAGAATCCAAAGCGGACAATACGGATGAGTGAGGTAGTCCGGGAAGCGGGCCTCACAATCACCGTTGTTCGCCGCACAGGGCCTAGCCAAACTACTGGCCCGCGCACCAACCCTGTTATTGTTGGTCTGCCCACACGCTTCTATACCCCTCTCCACTGCACCGCTCCATACCCTGTTGCATCATCTTCAACACTGCACTTGCACACGTTACTGCGTTTCATCTCCAGCTTTGTCCCACGACTTGTTACAAAACAAAAGGGCTGCTCCACGTTCCTGCTTTTGTACGTAGAATAGAGATTGGAAGCCATTAACTCTCTTTTCACGTAAGCCTTAGTTATGTTTGATATTTTATTGTTTTCTTTTTATGCTGGCAGCTTTACTTCATAGGCTTGTGACTTGTGTTTAGATTTTATTTATTTTTTATTAGTCATAAATGGTTCCTTATAGATTCTTTATCATGATGATTAAATTTTAAAATCTAGAATAGGTTTTAATCATTTAGCAATATAAAATGCAAGTAAGAAAAATCATAAATCACGATTATTTATTAAAAGTTTATGGTAATTTAAATTTTGAGAAATAAAATTATAAGAAAAATGGAAATATGAAATTCTATGTAGTAAAGTATTCGTAAATCATGAAAAAGATCAAAAAATATTCCGAGGATAAGATTTCGTAGAAATCACAAGTAGTGATTCTTTTATAATCTTTAGGATCGAGAAAAAAAATTATTGGATGTTACCAGCGTATTGGAACATCTAATTGATTTCATCTCGATGTCGAATTATCATAAAGATATAATATAAAAATGTAAAATCAATAATTTTAAAGAGATAAAAGCAAATGAGAAGTAAATAAACAAAATATAAATTCTAAATATGAGAAGGAAATTCTATAAAATGCTAAAGTAAAAGATTAATAAAAATATATAAAATTTTAAAGAAATTTCCGATGATAGGATTCATTAGAAATCGCAAGTAGCAATTCTTTGACAATCCTTAGGATCGAAATAAAATCTTTAATGTCACCAGTGTATTGGGACATTTAAATGATTTTATTTCGATATGAAGAAAAATATTAATAAAATTTCTTAGTATAAAAAAAATAAATAAATATAAAAATGGTAATAAAAATAATAATATAAAAAATAGGAAAATACAAGGAAATAGTAAGTGAATAGAAATAAAAACTTTTAAATAGGTAAAATTTAGGAATTAAAATAAATAAATAAATAAATGTAAATACACATTTTAAACATAAAAAGGTCCTCGATGATAGGATTCCTTAGAAATCACAAGTAGTGATTCTTTGATTATCCTTAGGGTCGAAATAAAATATTTGAATATTACCAGCCTATTGGGGTATTCAAATAATTTTAGTTCGATATTAAGATTTCTAATATAATCAACTTATATGAAATAAACTAACACTAAAAAATAATAAATAAATAAATATTTTAAACAAACAAATAAACAAAACTTCAAAATAAAGAGTAAAACAAATTAAAAATAAATAAGATAATGTCCGATGATGAGATGTTACGGAATTCACAAGTAGTGATTCCTAACTGATCTCTAGGTGAGAGAAATATGCTAAATGTTACCAGCGTATTGGAATATTTAGTAAGATTTTTCAATAAAAGTAAGATTTTATAAATATAAATAAATTACAAAATAATAATATAAGTATAAATGAATTAAAAGATAATAAAAATAAAATAAAATTTCTTATGTGCATCACATCTATTTTGTTTGCATCATTTGCATTCATTGTAATTCCAAACTAAATGCAAATCTCCCGAGGATGGGATTCTATAGAAATCGCAAGTAGCGATTTTTAAAAAATCCCTAGGTGAGGAAATTATCCGAAATGCTACCAAAAGTATTGGGATACTTCGGAATAATTTTCAATATAAGGGATTTTCATTTATAAAAACTAAAATTTATGAATTAAAAAATAATAAAATGAAATAATGGATTTCTCTTGTAGATCATCCATATTTTGATTGCATCATTTGCATTCATGAAATTTCAAAAAAAAAATAAGTGCGAATCTCACGAGGATGGGATTCTATAGAAATCGCAAGTAGCGATTCTTAAGAAATCTCTAGGTGAGGAAATTATCCGAAATGCTACCAAAAGTATTGGGGTATTTTGGAATAATTTTTAATATAAAAGATTCTCATTTATTTCAAATAAAAAATAAATTTAACATAAATAAAAAATAAAATTTAATACTTCAAATAATAAGCAAATAACAAATTGATTTGAAAATAAATGAATTTCTTTTTTTAAAATGTTTAATTAAGACCATTTTATTAAGATCAAAAGATAATACATGATTAAGTGGTACCGTTTTCTAACGGGCGCTGTGGGGGTGCTAATCCTTCCCCACGCGTAACCGAACTCCCGAACCCAAACGTTGTTTTCGCAGACCAAAAATTTTTTTTTGATAAAACTTAATTAATTTTAAGATTTTATTAAAAAGATAAATAATTTTAGGTGACCAATCACACCTAGTCAAAAAAGATTGGTGGCGACTCCCTTTTTGTGTTTTTTTTCAAAATCGTCTAGCGATCGAGTCCCGGACGAAAATCGTTACGACACATATCATATCGGTTAGAGACTAGGCTAGATCCCCATCATCTTTATCAATAAAGACTTAAATCACTGTAGCTAGCAGTGAAAATCAGGTCATCGTCCCCTGGAAACCAACTAGGGCACAATCTATGGCCATAGACCTCATCTCTCTGAGCCCCACTGATCAGGCGTGACTGAGACCTATCCACGACTATTGTCTGTGAAGACCGAGAATTTTCTAAATAAATATTAAATATCCGGAAAGTTTAATTTGGATAAATTGAAATCCAAACAAAACAAGAGATGAAAATGGAGAAATTAAATTGGATATTAGGAAATTCAAAAATTTAAAGAAATAAAAAGGTATATATTTATATAATTATAAAATTATATTATATAAATAAATTTTAAATGTTAAAGAAATAAAAATGTGAATAAAAATATAATTATATAAATAGATTATATAATATATTTTTACACGTTTTTAAATAAGTATATATATATATATGAAATATATATATACTATTTAGATCAAAGTGTATATATATACATATATTTTAAGATGAAGTATGTATATATGTATATATATATATATATTAAAATTTAATAGTATATGATATATATATATAAAAATCTAATTTTATATATATATAAAATAAAATAAAAAAAAAGAAAAGGAGAAAGAAAAGAAGGAAAAAGAAAAGAAAGAAATAGGTAAGAAAAAAAATGAATGAGAATATTTCGATATATTTTATGGAATTTATTAGAAATTTTCGGATTATTTTCTAAATGAAAATATATGTCAATTTTTGAAATTGTAGCAAAACGAAAATGAGACGAATGGTGGAGTTCGGCAAGGCTCGAAAATCGGAAAGTACGCTAAGCTTGGCGAATAGGTAAGATACTCTTATAAAGCCTTAGTAGCATTATATTGTATGTGGGATTTATGATGTTATATGATGCATTGATGGAACGATTTTTAATGGAATTGTAATTTTTTATATGATGCATCGATTTAAATTGATTTGCTAAAAATGCTAAGAGGACCCACAACTGATGGTGGGGGTCTTAATAAGAGGTAAAAATTGGTGAGAATCAACAGTTGCAAGTATAAATTGTGTTTCCTTGCAGGAGGTTTAGAGAAAATTAAGCCGTTATGCTGTCGAAATTTTCACGAAAATGTTTAAGGAAAAATATTAAGTTCTCATCTAAATGGAATCCTGAAAGAATTATCGAAGATAAGCTTGAAAGGATCTTACTGTGTCATAGGAAAAATTAATTTTCAAATGGTTGAGAAGGTTAATGGATGAGCACAATAATGTGAGGAATTTTGTTGTGAATCTTATAGAGTCGATAATTTGAGTTATTTAACATTACAAGTTGACTATCGAGCAGAAATTGAGGTGGAATCTCGATAGTTGGAGTATTAATGGATGTAACGATGATTATATGATATTGCTTGGAAGAGAAGATCATAGTTGAAAATTGATGGTTAAATGATTGGATTGTGAAGTTATTAACGAAGTAATGATTTTCAAAATTTACCGAGTCCGGTTTCTTGATTTTGAAATAATTCCAAAACGTGATAATATGGACAAATTCGAAAGATCGAAATGGAGACGATTTCACCGTCCTACATTGTACTGTCGAATATACGTGAGATAATAAACGGACATACCCTAGTAATATGGGTCTTAGTATCGATATAATGGTACATAATGAATAGTTATGATATTGAATCATAATGAATGTACGAATTGTGCATGCAGAAAATTGATCGAAATTGAGATTGAATTACGACACAATCCGATCAATTATGGGTTCAAAGAAATGAGTGATAAATATGTGAAAAGGTGATTGTGCTTATGACCTTAGAATAGATCTTAAATAATAAGATCGACAATTGCATAAGTTCGGATTAAGTCATAAAGGCCGCATAAAAGTTGATTGATTTAGATATGATTTTGTGATCGTAAATGAAATTAAACCTCAAATCGTAAATGATAAACATGTATCAATAGATCAAATCATAGATGGATTTGATAAGTGACTATCGATGTGGTGATTCTGTTATCCTCGATGTTGATTCTGGAATAGATATTGAGTGATGATATTATTATTTGCATAATTTCGGTACCTTGATGACTATTTAGAAACATGATGTTTAAAAGCTCATAGAAACTTAGAGGATTCATACTAATGATGCGATCCTAATATTGATGATGAAGTGTATAAATGATTATAATAGTCGATGACGATCAAGAAAGGATATTGAATACCGAATGGTCTGAATACCAAGTGATTCGATTTCCAAATGAATTGAGTACTGAGCAAATTGAATACCGAACTAAATGAATAGCGAATGAATTGCATAGTGATTTACTGACTTGACAGAAAGAAAGTCTTGAAATCGAATAATTTATGGTGATAAAGTTAAAGGAATCATTCACTGTATTGATGAAAATATTACTGAAGTTGCATACAGAAATGTTTTATAGCATCGCATTTAAGCATGCTTTCTTGCAACTTGAAACATTTTAATAATGTTCATATGAATACTGAAAAGTATTGATTTGTTTTGAAATGAAAGTATATGGTAGATATATATATTTTGATATATGAAGTCTCATACAGAATTTTACCATATGCTTTACATAATATTGAAAAGAAAGCTATAGATTTAAATATTTTAGGAGACTGTAGGCACCTTAAAAGAATGAAATTCAATAAAGCATAGTGAAAACCGCCTAATTGGAGCTTTGCTCATTAGGCAGAGAGATGCTTGTCCGACAATAGTCGTAGACAGGTCTCAGTCACGTCTGATCAATGGGGCTGAGAGAGATGAGGTCTATGGCCATATATAGCGCCCTAGTTGGTTTCCAGGGGACGAAGATATGATTTCACTGCTAGCTACAGTGATTTAAGTCTTTATTGATAGAGATGATAGGGATCTAGCCTAGTCTCTAACCGATATGATATGAAGTCTAGAGTATGATTTTATTGATATGAACTTTAGACTTGACATGATTTATACTGTATATGAAACAAGTTTAAAATGAAATATGTTTTGAAACAGTATATGTTTTAAAAGTCCATGAGATATGATTAAGACACTTATATGATTTATATGTGATTTTGTGTCGAACATGGCATGATATACGATCTAGAGTATAGTTTGAATTGATATAAACTCTATACCTGATATGATTTATAGTATATGTTTTAAAAGTACATGATAAATGATTTCAACATTTATATGATTTATATACGATTTTGTGTCGAATTTAAAATGATATGCGGTCTAGAGTATAGATTGATTTGATATGAACTCTAGACCCGATATGACTTATAGCATATGAAAAATGTTTTAAAACCGCACATGTTTTAGACATGCTCTGAAAAAGAATACATGAACTAAAATTGAACATGTTTCTATCATGTCTTAAAGGCAAATTTGAAATGAATTGAAAATTCATATGTTGAGCTTGTTCTAAAGTATACGTGATATGATTTGAAATGATAGCAGTTTATACAGTAAAATTACATACATTGCATATCAAACCCTGACATGATCATATGCTTAGTACATGAGAATTCCATGAGGAATGTCATGACTCGACGTTAATGATGTTTCATCTATACGATGACATGGTATGACATGATATATGAACATAAGATTGATATGAGGAGAATTCCGATCATACTCTATCGTGATCATAAATTCCCAGACGATAAGTGATATGAATTGATGTAATACGGGAATATGATTGTTAAATGTAAAGTGAATTCGATAGGATATCTCAATTAAACATGAAGAATATATGAGTGTCATGATTCGGTGGTAGCGATATTTCATCTATATGATGTCATGATATGATATGAAACATGAATATAGAAATACACGAAGAGAATTATGACTTCGTACCACCGTGATCATGATCCACAATAAGAGAATCGATAAGAGATGATAGAATACAGAGGTATGATTATGAAATGAAAAGTAAATATGAGAATTGATACGAGATGATAGAATACAAAAGTATGATTATGAAATGAAAAGTGAATATGAGAAGTGACAATCAGATGTTATTGATGAGAAAGGATTGACTGTAATTGCATTCTTGCAAGTTTTAAGCATTTGCGGTTAAGACAGTATAATCCTACTCTTGCATTTATATTAGTATCTTACTGAGCCGTGGTTTTGCTCACCCCATTATATTTCATCTCTTTCAGACTATTGAAGTTAACATCTATCGAGTGAGCCGCTAAGTGGACATCGGAGACGGTGTATGGACTTGGTACTAGTCTTATGAGGTATATGTTCCTTGTAAAATACTTGTTTACATGTAAGTCTTTAATTGATGCACAGTACATATTCTGTTTAACAAGTCGGGATGTAACTAAGAACCGTTTCCGTGTTAGTTTAATATTTAAATGAAATGACTAAATGTCACCTAGATAGTTTAGTAACTACACTGACATCGAATACAAACCTTAAAATGGAAAAGAAGAATTTAGTCTATAAATGTCACGACCCGAAGACCGCGACTTTCACTTGATTCTTATACTTCACTTAGTCTACAAATTTATGGACTAAATTTTTCTTTTTCATTTTAAGGTTTATATTCGGTGTCAGTGTTGTTACTATACTATCTAGGTGACTTATAGTCATTTCATTTAAATATTAAACTAACACGGAAACGGTTCTTAGTTACATCTCGACTTGTTAAACAGAATGTGTACTGTGCATCAATTTAAGTCTTACATGTAAACAAGTATTTATAAGGAACATATACCTCAGAAGACTAGTATCAAGTCCATACACCGTCTCCGATGCCCACTTAACAGCTCGCATGGCAAATGTTAACTTCAATAATCTGAAAAGATATGAAATTTAATGGGGTGAGCAAAACCACGACTCAGTAAGATACTAATATAAATACAAGAGTAGGATTACACTGTCTTAATCTGCAATGCTTAAAACTTGCAAGTTTACAATTATAGTTAATCCTTTCTCATCGATAATATATCATTATCTCATTTCTTGTCATCTGTCTATCACTTATACTTTTGATTAAGTCATCATAATCACTTTTCCAGTCTTTTCGGCCTTACACTATAGTGCATCGCACAACAATCAGTCGTATCCAAATTAAATGTCATATACTATTAGTCTATATTTTTCTCTATCTCGGAGTACAATATGTCCAATTGAAGCATCATATCAATTCACTTTATGTTTTATAATCGTACTCCTGTAATCTATCATCTCATATCACTTTCCATATAGAGAAATCATGATCACAATAGTGTAAGTTCACAATTCTCTTCATATCAATCTTATGTTCATGTATCATATCATGTCATCGTCTAGATGAAATATCGCTACCACTGTGTACTGTCATCACATGATTCAATATGTACCGTATAAAATTTGTTTTCTGTATAAAACATTCATTTTAAATCATGTTTCATGTAGTACATAATCATGTACGGAAGTCATGTAATTTAGAATCATTTGACATATGCTTTAAAACACATTTCAAAACATATGCAATCTCTATTCATATCATGTGTGATATAAAACACATGTACATCATTTCATCTGTCATGTCAAATAAACATGGTTTAAAACATATAAAGTCTCAAATCATATAATGCGTAATATAAACCATGTTTCAATCATTCAATTTCAATCATTTCATGTATACTGTAAAACATATCATGTCTAGAGTTTCATATATAATAAATCATACTCTAGACATTATTTAACATTTAGTAAGAGACTAGACATGAATCCCTATTCTATTATCATATCATCTCTAACCCATTGTAGCTATCAATGGGATAGTTTCCCTCGAAGGGTTCTCTATCTATGATCATAGATCGTCTCAGTCCCACTGATCAGCTGGAAACTGAGGAATGTGTCCAAGACTAGTGTCGGATAGCCTGGAATGATCTCATCAAGCAACATTTACATGTACATATCATATATGTATAAATGGGGTTCCATGCCACACAGGCAGAACCACACAATAAATACATACTTTGTGCCACAAAGGCATATGCCACTCAGGCATTCAATAGGGTACCTGTCGTCTCAAAAATCGAAATCTTTTGATATATCATTTTGAATTCATTTAGACAGCCTTCATAAAAAAAACATTTAAAACCGAGTCTTTTCTCAAATCAATGCATAATTAAATCTCATGTTCAATCTGTACATGTCATGAATAATGTCAAAATGATATTAAACATCAAGGTCTGTGGCTGTCTAATCATTTCAAATATTTACTTTCACTTAAAAGATTTCGATGCATCTCTTTTTAAAATATCACTTTTTTTCTTTAAAACAACATGAGATCATATGCCATGCATGAATGATTTTCTAAATATATCCAAATGTAGCTCAATACTCATTCAATCTATTGTTGTGCATATTATGACATCAGACTAAGGTATGTCTTCAGTAGCCTCAATTTCTTATTCAAACATGATCATGACACGAAAGTCATCCGTCATTCATTCTACAATTATACACGTCTTTCAAGTCCCCAATGGCATCACTAAAATCCACAGTACATTTGTTTGCACGTTTATTCAAATACATTTCAATAACATCCATAGACTATTAGGATCATTCTAGTATATTTTTCCATCAAAGATTACAAACTACCTCAAGCTTTCATTCTCCCTTTCATTATTTTGCACATTAATTAATCAATTCCCAACATTAGCTTTACTCATACAAAGTTAACATGCCACAATCAAACATTGATTCGAATCCATTCTATTGACAAAGATATTCCATAATGTAGTATTTATCAAGTACCAAGTTCTCTAAATCTCATTTTATTGCTATTATTTTTCTCAATTTCAGTCTTATGGTATATTAAGATTATATTGTCATATTGCCATATAGGTCATTATCCACACTTACAATCCTCTAGCTTCGAGGTCATAACACATCAAAATGTCCATAAGATTTCGTGATCTACTTTCTTATGATCATTATCTCAATCATACCACTAAGACGGTCCATTTGTTTAAATCTATCAATTCTATAATCATCACTTTTCAACTATGATCTTCTCTTCAAAGCAATATCATATAATCATCGCTACATCCATCAATACTCCAACTATCGAGATTCCACCTCAATTTCTGCTCGATAGTCATCTTGAAATATTAAATAACTCGAATTATCGACTCTATAAGATTCACAACCAAATTCCTCACATTATCGTGTTCATCCATTAACCTTCTCAACCATTTAAAAATCAATTTTTCCTATGTCACAGTAAGATCCTTTCAAGCTTATCTTCAATAATTCTTTCAGGATTCCATTTAGATGAGAACTTAATATTTTTTTTCCTTAAACATTTTCGTGAAAATTTCGGCAGCATAACGACTTAATTTTCTCTAAACCTCCTGCAAGAAAACACAATTTATACTTGCAGCCGTTGATTCTCACCAATTTTTACCTCTTACTAAGACCCCCACCATCAGTTGTGGGTCCTCTTAGCATTTTTAGTAAATCAATTTAAATTGATGCATCATATAAAAAAATCACAATTCCATAAAAAATCAATCTATCAATGCATCATATAACATCATAAATCCCACATACAATATAATGCTACTAAGGCTTTATAAGAGTATCTTACCTAGCGTTAAAGCTTGGCACTTCGGTAAGCTCCAAACTTTTGCCGAATTCCAAATTGCAATTTTTTTTTTTGCCTTCGCTTCGAGCTTAGCTCACACGTCGAATTTAGCTATTGCCTTAACATCGCGCTGCGCATTCAAACATTGTCAAACGACTTAGTATCAATCAAACAAATTTTTAATTTATTTCTTTTATAAAAATCGATAGCTTTACACGTCTCTTACCAAATTTCGACAGTAGCTCTATGACAAAATTCCCAACCTAGCCAAGTCTCTACCAAGTGCACTTATGTTATTCTATAAATTAAATAAACGCACACATTCACTTAAAATTTAATTAAACACTATCATATAAAAATTTCCTAAAAAAATATACAACTTTCTTTTGCAAATTTCCTTTCCCCATATCTTTTTCTTCTTTTTTTTTTTTTGCAAAAAAAGAAATACACAAAACTAACCTTTAAACACCACCATTTCAGCTTCTTTAGCAGTCCTCAAAACTCCTCATTTCAGCTTTTAAATCCGCCTTTAAAATCCACAAAATCCAATCTAAACTAGCACCAAAAACTCACATTACAGCCCTTTTTTAACTGCCTTCAACCCCTTTCTATTAGTCTGAATCGGCACCAAAATGTTAGCTTCTCAAATCCCCTGTAACAGTGGCCCAAACTCAGCCAAAGCTACCGTCCAATGGACTTGCCGCACCGTTCCTGCTTCAAAAGTTGCTTCAGCTCCTCCTCCTTCCAATTTTTTTTTTCTCTTTAGCTTTTCTCGGCCATTCTCTCCCCTCTCTCACTTATTTTTTCCAATCTCTCATTAATTTCTTTCTTTTTATTTTTTTTCAACTTATTATATTACTTAGTTTAATAATATATTTATTTTCTTTTTGAAAACTCAGCAGACGTGAATGAGTGAGTGGGTTTTCACCCATCACCCACTAACAAGCTTCTTTAAGAAGCTTGTCACTTTTTCCAACAATCATCATTTTTTTTAATATAATATATCTAATATATTTTATATAATATAATATATAATATAATATTATATAAAATGTTATATTATATCTTTTATCATATAATATATAGTACAACATTATTTTTTTTATATTACATATATAACTATTGTAATATAATCTAATTAATTATATTATATATTCTTTAATACAATATAGTATATTATTTCTTTTATATATATATATATTTTTTTTTTCTTTTATCTTTTTAATAAATAAATATATATATCCATTTATTTAAATATATGTTTATTCCCTTAATTTCAATCCTAAAATTTCATTTTAATTTAAATTCTTATAATTAAATCATTACTTAATAAAGTAATTTCTATAACTCTTGAATACCTCTTATACTTATACTTGTCTATGTTATATCTGTTTACTAATCAAGGTCGAAAATCACAGTTATCACAATAAATTTGTAGACTAAGAAAAGTATAAGAATCAAGTGAAAGTCGCGGTCTTTGGGTCGTGATAGATTTAATGGTATCAGAGCACGGTTTGTCTAGTACGTGTCGATGTAGTTGAGACCATAGCAATGTTACATCCTGTGTACTGTGTACTGTCTACATGTAAACTTGTTGATTTTCGATCTATACCAAGATTGGTCAGCTATTGGTATGGGTGATACCAGTCGACGGACTATTGAAAATAGGCTGGGCTTTGACATAAAGATGTCAATCGATGACCTATTGAAACGGACTGGAAACCGGTAATGAATGGTATCGATATGATATAGAAGAATTGTGTATCACCTTAAAGGAATAGAATATGAATGATCGAGAATGATTGATTGTGGCAGTTATATGGAAGATAATGGAATGATTGTATAGAATATGATTGATATGTGAATTGAAAAGGATTGAAAGAAGTAAAGAAATAGCGAACGAAAAATGATCAAACCCAAACATACGGCTCGATTGAAAGTATAATCCCACTTTAATTATGAAGATTATTGGAAATTGAAAATATGATTTCGAGTTACAAGGGAACATGAATATGAAGCAGTTTTCGAATTTAAGATTGAAAGTGATTTCGCTTTGGTTATCACATAGAGATGTAATAAGAATACTACGTGAAAAGAGATATAGAGAGAAGATGATTGATAAATGTTCCATTTATGGCAAGAGGTGATTAACAGTAAAGTCTGCAATGAGGTGCAGCCTTGATTTATCGATGTGACAATGAGTGTTGTAGGATAATACGAAACCCAAAAGAAATATGATATTATGGAAGTGAGTATAGACTGATTGATTAAATTGAATCACTTTTCCATTTTCAAACTTCTAGATTTCTCTAATGCCTTAGTCGAAATATAAATATGAAACGGAGAGAATGTATGTGAAGTTCCAGTGAGCATTACATATGATGGAATCTTGAATTGCCAAATGTTTATGGAAAATAGTAAAAGGCTTTGGGATTTCAAATTTATTGATGGTATCGCTCCATACTGATATGAAAATTCAAGCGTAATATGAAAACGCTCGAAGATATGTTGAGAGAGCGGATGCACGAGATTTAAAAGCTATTGGGACAATTACATACTACTGATTAAATCGGTAAACGATAGTTACCAAGTTATATCGACTTGGCACCAAATGAGAAAAATGGATGATGAACAATATGAATCAGCTATAATGCAAAAAGAGATGAAAGAGATAACTCCCAAAATGATGAGAAAATTTTAGGGAGTATGGATATATGGTGAAAAATGATATGTAATGGATTAAAAAGGCGATTCGGATGTTGAAAGTATGCTAGTAATATTACTTAAAAGATGATTGAGAGGACAGGAACTATAAGCATACACACCACCAAATAATTTAAGTTGAATTCGGAGGACCGAATTTCTTAAGGTGGGGAGGATGTGAAGACCGAGAATTTTCTAAATAAATATTAAATATCCGAAAAGTTTAATTTGGATAAATTGAAATCCAAACTAAATAAGAGATGAAAATGGAGAAATAAATTGGATATTAGGAAATTCAAAAATTTAAAGAAATAAAAAGGTATATATTTATATAATTATAAAATTATATTATATAAATATATTTTAAATATTAAAGAAATAAAAATGTGAATAAAAATATAATTATATAAATAGATTATATAATATATTTTTACACGTTTTTAAATAAGTATATATATATATATAAAATATATATATATTTAGATCAAAGTGTATATATATACATATATTTTAAGATGAAGTATGTATATATGTATATATATTAAAATTTAATAGTATATGATATATATATATATATAAATCTAATTATATATATATAAAATAAAATAAAATAAAAAGAAAAGGAGAAAGAAAAGAAGGAAGAAGAAAACAAAGAAATAGGTAAGAAAAAAAAATGAATGAGAAGATTTCGATATATTTTATGGAATTTATTAGAAATTGTTGGATTATTTTCTAAATGAAAATATATGTCAATTTTTGAAATTGTAGCAAAACGAAAATAAGACGAATGGTGGAGTTCAGCAAGGCTCGAAAATCGGAAAGTACGCTAAGCTTCGCGAATAGGTAAGATACTCTTATAAAGCCTTAGTAGCATTATATTGTATGTGGGATTTATAATGTTATATGATGCATTGATGGAATGATTTTTAATGGAATTGTAATTTTTTATATGATGCATCGATTTAAATTGATTTGCTAAAAATGCTAAGAGGACCCACAACTGATGGTGGGGGTCTTAATAAGAGGTAAAAATTGGTGAGAATCAACAGCTGCAAGTATAAATTGTGTTTCCTTGCAGGAGGTTTAGAGAAAATTAAGCCGTTATGCTGTCGAAATTTTCACGAAAATGTTTAAGGAAAAATATTAAGTTCTCATCTAAATGGAATCCTGAAAGAATTATCGAAGATAAGCTTGAAAGGATCTTACTGTGTCATAGGAAAAATTGATTTTCAAATGGTTGAGAAGGTTAATAGATGAGCACGATAATGTGAGGAATTTTGTTGTGAATCTTATAGAGTCGATAATTCGAGTTATTTAACATTACAAGTTGATTATCGAGCAGAAATTGAGGTGGAATCTCGATAGTTGGAGTATTGATGGATGTAATGATGATTATATGATATTGCTTGGAAGAGAAGATCATAGTTGAAAATTGATGGTTAAATGATTGGATTGTGAAGTTATTAACGGAGTAATGATTTTCAAAATTTACCAAGTCCGGTTTCTTGATTTTGAAATAATTCCAAAACGTGATAATATGGACAAATTCGAAAGATCGAAATGGAGACGATTTCACCGTCCTACATTGTACTGTCGAATATACGTGAGATAATAAAAGGACATACCCTAGTAATTTGGGTCTTAGTATCGATATAATGGTACATAATGAATAGTTATGATATTGAATCATAATGAATGTACGAATTGTGCATGCAGAAAATTGATCGAAATTGAGATTGAATTACGACACAATCCGATCAATTATGGGTTCAAAGAAATGAGTGATAAATATGTGAAAAGGTGATTATGCTTATGACCTTAGAATAGATCTTAAATAATAAGATCGACAATTGCATAAGTTCGGATTAAGTCATAAAGGTCGCATAAAAGTTGATTTGAGGATTTAGATATGATTTTGTGATCGTAAATGAAATTGAACCTCAAATCGGAAATGATAAACATGTATCAATAGATCAAATCATAGATGGATTTGATAAGTGACTATCGATGTGGTGATTCTGTTATCCTCGATGTGGTGATTCTGTTATCCTCGATGTTGATTTTGGAATAGATATTGAGTGATGATATTATTATTTGCATAATTTCGATACCTTGATGACTATTTAGAAACATGATGTTTAAAAGCTCATAGAAACTTAGAGGATTCATACTAATGATGCGATCCTAATATTGATGATGAAGTGTATAAATGATTATAATAGTCGATGACGATCAAGAAAGGATATTGAATACCGAATGGTCTGAATACCAAGTGATTCGATTTCCAAATGAATTGAGTACTGAGCAAATTGAATACCGAACTAAATGAATAGCGAATGAATTGCATAGTGATTTACTGACTTGACAGAAAGAAAGTCTTGAAATCGAATAATTTATGGTGATAAAGTTAAAGGAATCGTTCACTGTATTGATGAAAATATTACTGAAGTTGCATACAAAAATGTTTTATAGCATCGCATTTAAACATGCTTTCTTGCAACTTGAAACATTTTAATAATGTTCATATGAATACTGAAAAGTTTTGATTTGTTTTGAAATGAAAGTATATGGTAGATATATATATTTTTATATATGAAGTCTCATACAGAATTTTACCATATGCTTTACATAATATTGAAAAGAAAGCTATAGATTTAAATGTTTTAGGAGACTGTAGGCACCCTAAAAGAATGAAATTCAATAAAGCATAGTGGAAACCGCCTAATTGGAGCTTTGCTCATTAGGCAGAGAGATGCTTGTCCGACAATAGTCGTAGACAGGTCTCAGTCACGTCTGATCAGTGGGGCTGAGAGAGATGAGGTCTATGGCCATATATAGCGCCCTAGTTGGTTTCCAAGGGACGATGATATGATTTCACTGCTAGCTATAGTGATTTAAGTCTTTATTGATAGAGATGATAGGGATCTAGCCTAGTCTCTAACCGATATGATATGAAGTCTAGAGTATGATTTTATTGATATGAACTCTAGACTTGACATGATTTATACTGTATATGAAACAAGTTTAAAATGAAATATGTTTTGAAACAGTATATGTTTTAAACATGTTTTAAAAGTCCATGAGATATGATTTCGACACTTATATGATTTATATGTGATTTTGTGTCGAACATGGCATGATATACGGTCTAGAGTATAGTTTGAATTGATATGAACTCTAGACCTGATATGATTTATAGTATATGTTTTAAAAGTACATGATAAATGATTTCAACATTTATATGATTTATATACGATTTTGTGTCGAATTTAAAATGATATGCGGTCTAGAGTATAGATTGATTTGATATGAACTCTAGACCCGATATGACTTATAGCATATGAAAAATGTTTTAAAACCGCACATGTTTTAGACATGCTCTGAAAAAGAATACATGAACTGAAATTGAACATGTTTCTATCATGCCTTAAAGGCAAATTTGAAATGAATTGAAAATTCATATGTTGAGCTTGTTCTAAAGTATACGTGATATGATTTGAAATGATAGCGGTTTATACAGTAAAATTACATACATTGCATATCAAACCCTGACATGATCATATGCTTAGTACATGAGAATTCCATGAGGAATGTCATGACTCAACGTTAATGATGTTTCATCTATACGATGACATGATATGACATGATATATGAACATAAGATTGATATGAGGAGAATTCCGATCATACTCTATCGTGATCATAAATTTCCAGACGATAAGTGATATGAATTGATGTAATACGGGAATATGATTGTTAAATGTAAAGTGAATTCGATAGGATATCTCAATTAAACATGAAGAATATATGAGTGTCATGACTCGGTGGTAGCGATATTTCATCTATATGATGTCATGATATGATATGAAACATGAATATAGAAATACACGAAGAGAATTATGACTTCGTACCACCGTGATCATGATCCACAATATGAGAATCGATAAGAGATGATAGAATACAGAGGCATGATTATGAAATGAAAAGTAAATGTGAGAATTGATACGAGATGATAGAATACAAAAGTATGATTATGAAATGAAAAGTGAATATGAGAAGTGACAATCAGATATTATTGATGAGAAAGGATTGACTGTAATTGCATTCTTGCAAGTTTTAAGCATTTGCGGTTAAGACAGTATAATCCTACTCTTGCATTTATATTAGTATCTTACTGAGCTGTGGTTTTGCTCACCCTACTATATTTCATCTCTTTCAGACTATTGAAGTTAACATCTGCCGAGTGAGCTGCTAAGTGGACATCGGAGATGGTGTATGGAGTTGGTACTAGTCTTCTGAGGTATATGTTCCTTGTAAAATACTTGTTTACATGTAAGACTTTAATTGATGCATAGTACATATTCTGTTTAACAAGTCAGGATGTAACTAGGAACCATTTCCGTGTTAGTTTTATATTTAAATGAAATGACTATATGTCACCTAGATAGTTTAGTAACTACACTGACATCGAATACAAACCTTAAAATGAAAAAGAAAAATTTAGTCCATAAATTTGTAGACTAAGAAAAGTATAAGAATCAAGTGAAAGTCGCGGTCTTTGGGTCGTGATATTGTCGGACAAGCATCTCTGCCTAATGAGCAAAGCTCCAATTAGACGGTTTTCACTATGCTTTATTGAATTTAATTCTTTTAGGGTGCCTACAGTCTCATAAAACATTTAAATCTTTATCTTTTCTTTTCAATATCATGTAAATCATATGGTAAAATTCTATATGAGGCTTCATATATCAAAATATATATATCTACCATATACTTTCATTTCAAATCAAATCAATACTTTACAATATTCATATAAACATTATTAAAATGTTTCAAGTTGTAACAAAGCATATTTAAATGCAAATGCAATTTAAATCACGAGTTCAACAGTAAACTATCATTTAATTATAACATTCACTATAATTCAATTCTCTCATTTTCATCCTTTTGATTTCAATCAGATCATACCTAATGGGTAAATTCAATATTCGCTGTGGTTCCTCGATATGTCATATTCTTTCTCCACAGTTATTGACTATACAATCACTTATATATTTCATTATCAATACTAGGACTACCACCATCAATATGAGTCCTCTTAGTATCTATGAACATTTAGATATCGTATTTCTCTATAATCATCAAGATACTGGAATTCTACCATTACCAATATCACTATTCAAGATATATTCCAGAGTCGACATCGAGGGAATTGCAACCACAAGATTAATAGTCATCTATCAAATCTATTTGTGGTCTAGCATATTGGCACCCATTCGTAATTCCAACTTGATGCCCAATTTCATTCACTATCACTAATCCAGTCACAGTTTTAAATCAATTTTCCTATGGCCTGTGTAATACCACACTATAATTATCTATAAAGATATCATCGAGTCCCAATTGGATCAGCAATTTACCCACTTAGGAGATTTGGTCAATTGCCACTATTAACAGTATTTTCAATCATTTCAGTCGTCTTACGACCATCCATATTACTGCCAAAAATCCCAATTCACATCTATTTAACATAGTCATGTATAAGTATACTTTTATGTAGATGTGTGTTCTATCAGATGTCTACAAGGTATCACAATCTATTTTCTTATTATCATCATCTCAAACACAATACTAAAATGGGCCATTTATCATATCTCCCAAATTTCTCCGGATCACTCATTCATTTAAATCTATCAGTGATTAGATTGTGTCGGAACTCGATCTCACTTCCAATAAGATTATATATGCATGTAGCGTACATTTATTAAAATTCAATATCACAACTATTCATCGTGTGCTACATGTTAATATTAAGACCACCTCCCCAAGTGTAGGCCCGATTATTATTTCTCGTATATTTGATAATGCAATGTATTACGATAAAACCATCTCAACACCAATCTCTTGCAATGTCTGTATTATCATGTTCTAAATTATTCCAAGAATCTAGACAATCAGAAAATCCGTAATTTCTAAGATCATCACTCCGTCAATACTCTCACCATTTATTCGTTCAACCATTTACTTAATCAAACCATTCCAAAAATTAAGTCTTTCCGGCAATATGTTAGTGTCCTTTCAATACTTGTCTCTCGATAATTCTATCTAATTCCATTTATACGAGAAAAACTTTGATCTTATTCATCACATTTTCCTATAAATTTCGGCAGCATAACGACTTAATTTTTACCAAACCTCCTGCAAGGAAAACACAATTTATACCATAGCCGTTGATTCTCACAATTCCTATGTCTCTACTAAGACTCCCTCCATCAGTTGTGGGTCCTCTTAGCATTTTTAACATCAGTTCAATCAATGCATTATATTAAAAATCACAATTCCATTTTATACAATATAAAGCTACTAATACTTTATAAAAGTATTTACCTATTCACCAAAGCTTAGCGCGCTTTCCGACTTTCGAGCCTTGCCGAACTCCACCATTCGTCTCATTTCCATTTTGCTACAATTTCAATAATTCACACATGTTTTCATTTAGAGAATAATTCAACAATTTCTAAGAAATTCCATAGAAATATATCGAAATCTTCTAATTTTTTTTACCTATTTCTTTCTTTTCTTCTTCCTTTTTTTTCCTTCCCTTCTCTTTCTTCTCTTTTCTCCTTTCTTTTCTTTTTTCTTTCCTTTTTTTTTCTGTTCTATTTTTTTCTGCCCGAATCGGTTTAGACCGGTTTGGCCGGTTCACCCCTTGCCGGCCGGTTCACCCTCCGACGACCATCATCTCTGACAGTTTACGCCTCCCATAGCTGGCCGACATCGTGAGGATGCTAAATCTGGCCTCCGTTTTGACCCATCACCGGTGACGGCGTTGGATCTGGGTCCGTGGCTTTCGGCTTCTTTCTCCCTTGTTTCTTCCTTCCTCCGTCGTTTCCTTCACCGCCGGCGACTCCTCTCAGCTTCATCTCCCGTCGGCGGTGGTGTTGGTGGCAGTGGCGGTGCCTGGATCTGCCGGCACCGCCGTTCCACTTCCTATTTTCCATCTCGGGGTTTTGCCTTTATTTTTTATTTTTTTTCGTTTTCTTTTCACTTTTTCTCATCGCCATCCTCTTTCCTCACGTCGTCAGCGGCTTCGCCTAGCCCCCTTCCTCTCTCTCTTTCTTCGGTAAGTCGATAGGGGGTCGGCTGTCGAGCGTTTTTCTTCTCTGTTTACAACAGAGAAGAAATGAGGGAATCGGGTTGTATTCCCGATTCCCGTGTTTTCCCCTTTTTTTCTTTAATAATATATATTTTTCTTTATATTAATAATTAATATATATACCTATTTATTGATATAATATATATTTTGTGTATAGTTTAAAATAAATATCTATACACTTAATTTAAAAATAACATATATTTCTCATATATTCATATACTTTTATCATAAGCTATAATATATATATATATATCTCATATATATATAATTATATAAAACCTATATAATTTATTTTAAAATATATTTATATAATAAAATTATATAAATATATAAATACTCACATTTTTATTCCTTCAATTTTTGGATTTTCTTAATATCCGATTATTTTCTCCTTTTTTCTTATTTAATTTGGATTTCCATTTATCCAAATTAAATTTCCTCCTTCATTTCTTATTTCCAAATTTAATTTTCCTTTTCATTTCTTATTTAATTTGGATTTCAATTTGTCCAAATTAAATTTTCTGTATACCTTATATTTATTTAGAAAATTCTCAGACTTCACACTTGACAATCACAAAAATAGAAAAATTCGCGGGCAGGTCGCAGGGGTAAAATCGTAATGTCTCATTATCTGTGCACCGCGCGTCGACAAAGCCACTTCCAATCATCAAATTATTGTTAATACGAACATTTGGTACTGAAATCCAAAAATTTGGAGTGCGTTTACATGGTTTTTACTCTAGCAGAACTATAAGGGCAAAATTATCCAAAATTTTCATAACTATGGGCATTTTGGTAATTTTGCCCATTTTCGAAATTTTATACAGATTTATTTCTACTGAGAGCTGGCACTATTCATTGTCTCTTCCAATTGCCTCTCACGCCATTCACAAGGAAAAGAAAGAAAAGAAACTTCAACTTGCCATAACTCACAAATTAGTTAGAATTTCACTAAAACCATAACTAGAAAAATATTCCTCTCTCTCTCCTCTACATTTCTATACCCATAGTTTATCTTATAAGGCACTATACAAGGAGAAAGAAGCTCCCAAGTTTTGGCCAAACAAGGTAAGGTTGCCATTCCTCATGTTTTTCTTAATTTCAATTACATGAAATTATTCCTTTAAGCTTAGTCATCATGTTTATAGCCTTAGTTTTAATTAAATGTTGAAAAATCAAAAGTTGCCATGAGAGGGGGTTTAGGCCAACATGGAAGCATGGTGAATTCATATGGTTTCATGCTTAAAAATGGTGCCAAAATGATTGTTGAGCATAGTAGAATAACTTGATAAAATTTGATTGTTGAAAAATCACTAAAATTGGAAGAGGGAGCATTCGACCTCATGAAGGGAACCTTGAATCATGGCTGTTCTTGATGGTTTGAGGGTAGATTTAGACTGTAGAAATAACATGGAGTCTGTCAGTATGCTCGGATTTAAAATCCGATGTAAAATGAAGAAGTTACGTTATACTACCAGTAGAAATTATACTGTAAAAATATTTGCAATGTCCAATGTGGCTGCATTTTGGTATGAACTATAGTTTAAAAATAAGTATTTAATGAGCTAATATTTTTTGTGAAATTATCTGTAGCCCAAGAGTATCGGTTTAAGAGTAGAACTCTCGAAGAGACCGGATACGACAGACAGGTAATGGATACATATGTGAATTGTAAGGATATTTTGAATGCATGATTTTAATGCAAATAATTTTATCAAAATGTTTCGAAGTGAATTGCCTTGGAAAATGTGAAATATGTGGCTGTTGGCCGAAAATATATTGTGTTAGGTTTGTAGGAAGGCTAGGATATAAGCAGCCGTTATGCTACTGAAATTTCTTATAAAATTCTTTGAAAATGTCATGAAATATTTTAGTGCATATTTGAATGATTCCCTAGCCTTGATGATAATGAATTTAATGTTTTTCATAAAACATGAATATTTCGAAAAATATTATTTAAATATTCATGTTATCGAGTTTAATGAAATTGAGGTTACTAAAAATTCATCTTATATGTTTTACAGTATATGAAGTGGATTATAAAGTAAAAAGTGGAAAGGTGAATATTTTATAAATTATTTTCCATAAATATTCACCCTATGCTTTAATAAAACTTTAATGGACTGACTGAAGATTTTACTCATTTTATTGATTTCCATAAAGGTGATATTATCACGTGAATAATGTTTTGAGACTAAAATGTTTCTACATGTGTTTTATAATGAAAAATGTGTTTATGAAATTATTATTATTTTTGGAAAATAAATATTACTAATTTTTCATAAAGTATGGAAATAACAGAAAAATAATTTCCAATAATCTTTAAATTGAAATTTTGAAAGGAAAACGTGGAAATACGAATATATGAGTTTACGGTGAAATGGAATATTTATGAGATTTATTACTACAGTGTAATTATTTTATAACACTGTTTTCACCATGTGAGATACTATGATTTATACCTTTATGGATTTTCTAAAAGATATTATTGATTTTACTTAATTCCATAAAGGTAATGAGATTTCATATATATTGTTTTGAGACTGATAGGCCCCGTATCATGCTGATATGTGATATGTACATGCTGTGTGAAGCTATTAATACTGATCCTATCTTCAACGCCCCGGTTGACACCTGATCAGTGTACAACCGAGGACACCTATAGACTATGACTATAGATCTCACGTGTTTATTAATACTGTTCCCTACGTAGATTATAGCATGATAAATTGAGGGTGTTGCCTAGTCTCCACTATTTCCATGAGATGAAAAGTTATGATTTTATTAATGATGATATGAAAAATAAAAGGTTATTTATATGTTTTAAATGAAATGAATGATAGTTTTCTAAATAGTTTACTGTACTAAATTAAGTACAATACTGTTTACGAAATTTTCAATGATATACGTGACATGTGTTTAAAAGGAAAAAGGGGATTATTTAATCTAATATTCTTTTTATAATTCAATATGAATATTAGATTATTTGATTTAAATACTTTAATTTATAAAAGCATTGATTTTTGAAATTTACTATGACATGATATGGAAAAGTGTTTCATTTGATGACTTTTATATAGTATACTATATATGAGATTTCAGTTATATATGAGACATGTGTCACATCCCAAATGTACAGTATTTACCATAGTATAACACCCCAAGTGACGGTTGGGCTGTCTGCGATGCCTTTGTCACTCACTTATGAAAAACATTAACTACTATTATACTTAAATTAAATCAGTAGTCGATGAAAATATTTACTGTAATATACATATACAGTCTGTACACATGTTCTACATCCCCGGTACAAGAACATACAATGTAGTACTGTGCAAATATGTCCGAAAACATATAAAAGAAATAATAACTCCAGGATCCACTAAAAGCTGCCTCGGGGTCAACTACCACGCAGTCGAATTCTATGGAACGGAATTACTGTAGATAGTCTGTGGAGTGAGAAAATAAAAGGGTGAGCTAACGCGCTCAGTAAGAGAATTGTATGTGAAACTGATACTATAAAATCTATATGCTAAAAACGTTTAATATTCACATGATAAAGCACTTAAGTAAATAAATGAGGAATTAATATTCCTTTCAAAAAGATATTCATTTTCACACTTGTAAAACACCGTATAATATTTAGTTCAACACATAGTATATCAAAAACTCAGTGGCTGCAATTAATTTAGTACCAGCTAAAGGTTCAGTGAAAGATACAATCGTCCTTATAATATCATGGAGACCAGGCAACACCCTAAATATATCATGCTATAAAATCATCCCAAATAAGGGAAACACATGAGATCTATGCCATAGTTTAGGAGGTCCACAGTGTGCACTGATCAGGTGGCCAGCGAAGATGCTGACAATAGGATCAGTATCTATCAGTAATAACACGTGACACATGAGCATGATACGGGGCCTAACAGTCTCAAAATAATAAACACATGATATAAGCACCATTTATGAAATCAATTCCACTGAATATATTTTCAATCAATTTATAAATATTTAAAATGAAAATATATTCATTTTATGAATAAAAATTCATAAAATATTCATACTGTAACAATCATTCTAGAAAATGTTCTAGATATTTATAAAATAATAGAAGGCACATACTGGTACTCTCACATAAATAAAATTCCTTATCAAGAATATTTAAACATAGTTTTTCTGTAAACTATAAAATTTTGTAATTTAATGAGTTTCATGGAAATTTGCCAAAATTCCACTTTAGAAAAATATTAGAAATATTTTCTAAATATTTTTATAATTTTCGACAGAATGACGGCTATTTTTAGCCTAACCTTCATGCACGAAAATTACAGTTTATAATTTCAACAGCAGCCACAATTTCACCAAATTTCACCACTTTCAAAGGCAATTTATATCCAAATTATTTTATAAAAATAGTGTGAACCAAACTATGCATTTACAGTATCCCTACGGTTCACACACGCATCCTTTACCTGTCTGATGAAATCTAGTCGCCTGATAGCACCACGTACAATTCACCACTCCCGGGCTGCAATAAAATTCACCCAAGACCATTATTCACCATAATTAAAATTCTAATAATTTTTCTTGAATTAAATTCTACTATATTTTTAGTAGAAAATAATAAACCGGTATAATTCGCACCGGTGCTAAAACCTAACTTCGTCAATTTAGCTCCAAATCGAAATCCGACTTCACCATCGGTCTTCTTATAATTTCTACAGTCTCTTAACATCCTAACATCATAATTTGAAGCATTAAAACCCTCCCGTCTCACCATGACCGAAAATGGCTTCTTACCATTTTTGTGATTTTTTCACAATTTAAGTAATATACTTTGTTTAATTAAGCTTAATCATCATCCTAATCCTATTTTTAAATATCAAACCATAGCAATTCATAGAGATCTCCTCATGACCGAACACCCCTCTTAATGGTTGAGTATGATTTAACTAGATTCAACCTAAACTAATACCATAAACAAGCTTATGAAGCTTAATTCTCTTAAAATCAACCATTAAAAATCAAAGAATGTAAATACACAATAAATGGGTACCTTGGCCGAAATTTCCTCTTCACTTTTCTCTTGATTTAGCCACTTAATCAAAGGGCTATTGGTATGTTTAGAGAGAGAAAGATGAGTAGAGTAATTTTGGTAGAAATAACTTAGTGGAAATAATGTGTTTTTGGTGAGTTTTGGAAGCTTTTGTTTTCTTTTCTTTTAGTCTTCAATGGTGGCCACGAGAATGCAAGGAGAAGATGCAGAAACAGTATCGGCAGCAGCTGTAATTATATAATAAAATATTTGGTTGTATTTTATAAATGTTAAAAATAACAAAAATGCCATTAATGATAGGTTTTTCGATCTTTTTCTTCTGAAATTTTTATAACTAGGCAGTTGAACTCCAAAAATCTATTTTCCATCACCAAAAATTCATATGAAATGTATTTTGATAAATGGTGGTGGTTTGGTTCGGGTTTAACCTTTCCGAGAAGGTAAAATTACAAAAATACCCTTATCGGGTAAATCACGTAGAATTCTAATTTGACAGCCAATTTGGTCTATCTATTTACATAACCCTGGGCTTATTTTCATATAGAATATCATTCTTTAATCACTAGATTAAATTCCCATTTATTTTGACCTCAATTTATAAAAACGCCACCAGGCTATGTACTTAAACGCTAGTTTCTAATTTGTTTTCGTACTCTTCAAAAATAATCTAAATGAGGAAATTTAGACTTAAATTTCATACCGTATATTTATTAGACCCTCTGTGTATTATCCGTCCTGTCTCATGTCCATCCAGGCACTGTATAACCTGTAGGGCCCACCACACTGTACTGGCTCGTATCTGCGAAATTCACATGAAATGAACAGTGTGAGTGTCCTTACATGTGAAACAGTATCTGAATACACAGTTCTCACATTCTCCCCCCCTTAAAAAATTCGGTCCTCCGAATTTAATCGAACCTGTCACTGAAAGAGCTCTGGATACTTCTCTCGCATGAGACTCTCGAATTCCCATGTAGCCTCCTCCTCTGAGTGATACTGCCAGAGCACTTTCACCAGTGAAATCGTCTTAGACCATAGTACTCTATCCTTCCTATCCAAGATCCGTATCGGTTTCTCCACGTAGCTCATATCCTCCCTAATCTCCAGTGGCTCATGTCGAACTACATGAGAGGGATCTGGATGATATCTCGTCAACATCGATACATGGAAGACATTATGAACCCCTGATAACTCCAGAGGTAATGCTAACCTATAAGCAACATCTCCTACATGGTCTAAGATCTCAAAGGGCCCGATGTAACGAGGACTCAACTTGCCCTTCTTACCGAATCTCATAATACCCTTCGACGATGAGACCTTAAGAAACACATAATCCCCCACTGAGAACTCCAATGGTCGGCATCTAGTATCTGCATAACTTTTCTGCCGACTCTGAGCTGTCCTCAATCTATCCGAAATCAACTGTACACTCCAAGAAGCTTGCTCTACTAAATCAGGAGCTAATATTTGACTATCACCTACTTCCTCCCATGCAACAGGTGATCTACATTTCCTGCCATACAAAGCCTCATAAGGTGCCATACCGATACTGGAATGATAACTATTATTATATGCGAACTCCGCCAGTGACAAATGGTCATCCCAGGAGCCTCTAAAATCTAGTGCACACGCTCTCAACATATCTTCGAGCGTCTGGATAGTGCGCTCGGACTATCCATCAGTCTGCGGATGGAAAGCGATGCTAAAACTCAATCGGGATCCCATCGCCTCCTGAAATCTCTCCCAGAAATGAGATGTAAATAAAGAATCCCTATCAGAAGTGATACTCACTGGAACACCATGCAATCTCACTATCTCCCGAATATACAAATCAGCTAAGGCACTGAGGGAATCAGTAGAGTTCATGGCAAGAAAATAAGCGAACTTCGTCAATCGATCAACTATCACCCATATACTATCGTGATTCCTCCGGGTTCTCGGTAAACCCATCACGAAGTCCATAGTAATGTGCTCCCACTTCCATGTCGGAATCTGTAGAGGCTGTAATAATCCAACAGGCTTTTGGTGCTCAACTTTTACCTGCTGACATGTGAGACATCTAGCAACAAACTCCGCGATGTCTCGCTTCATCCTAGGCCACCAATACACTCTCCATAAATCATGGTATATCTTAGTACTGCCTGGATGTAGAGTGTACCTGGAGGTGTGAGCCTCTGCCAAAATCAGATGCTTCAGCTGTTGGTCATCGGGAATACATATTCTATCTCTGAACCTCAGTATCCCATCGCTGCCAATCCTATAATTAGATTGAACTCCCATTTGTACCTGACTGGCAACCTTTATACAATCAAAATCACTCCTCTGAGCATCCCTGATCCTGTCCATCAAATCCGGCTCTATCCTGAAGCTAGTCGTAAATCCATATCTCTCAGAGGAAATCTCACTCAAACTGAGGCCCAAGAACTGCTCAATCAACTCATACTCCTGAACCATCATATAAGCAACCATGCCCATCTGCTTCCTACTCAAAGCATTTGCTACCACATTAGCTTTCTCCGGGTGGTAGAAGATCTCGCAGTCATAATCCTTTAACAGCTCCATCCATCTACGCTGTCTCATATTCAACTCTCGCTGCGAGAATAGATACTTCAGACTCTTATGGTCTGTGTATACCTGGAATCGCTCCCCATATAAATAATGCCGCCAAATTTTCAATGCAAACACCACTGCGGCTAACTCTAAATCATGTGTCAGATAATTCTTCTCATGCTCTTTCAACTGTCTGGAACCATAAGCAATTACCCGACCATTTTGCATCAAAACACACCCCAGTCCTAAAGCGGATGCATCACTGTACACTGAGAAACCACCAGATCCACTAGGAAGAGCGAGGACAGAAGCACTAGTCAACCGTCGTTTCAACTCCTGAAAACTACGCTCACACGCATCTATCCACTCAAATCTAATATCCTTACGCGTGAGGCGTGTCAGTGGAGCAGCTAGTCTCGAAAACCCCTCCACAAACCGACGATAATATCCGGCTAGACCCAAAAAACTCCGTATCTCTGTAACTGTACGAGGCCTCTCCCACTGAATAATCGCATCGATCTTAGATGGATCCACAGATACCCCGTCTCTAGACACTACGTGCCCTAAAAATACGATGCGATCTAGCCAGAAATCACACTTACTGAGTTTGACATAAAGCCTCCGGTCTCTGAGGGTCTGTAAGACTATCTGGAGATGCTGCTCGTGCTCCTCTGATGATCTGGAGTAATTCAATATATCATCTATGAAAACAATCACAAACTGATCCAGGTATGGCTTGAACACCTCGTTCATCAGACTCATAAAAGCTACAGGGGCATTAGTCAATCCAAAAGGCATCACTAGGAACTCGTAGTGACCATACGGAGTCCTAAATGTAGTCTTAGGGACATCAGACTCCCGTATCCTCAACTGATGATACCCTGATCGGAGATCAATCTTAGAAAATACCACTGCACCCCTGAGCTGATCAAATAAATCGTCGATCCTGGGTAAGGGATACTTATTCTTGATGGTAGCCCGATTAAGCAACCAGTAATCAATGCACAATCTCAAGCTACCATCCTTCTTCCTGATGAATAGTACTGGAGCACCCCAAGGAGAAGTACTAGGGCGAATGAAACCCTTATCTAATAACTCTTGGAGCTACTTCTTAAGCTCCTCCAACTCCACTAATGCCATCCGATATGGGGGCTTAGATATAGGTTCCGTACCGGGTACCAGATTAATCACAAACTCCGTCTCCCTATCTGGTGGTAACCCTGGTAATTCATCCGAAAATACATCCGAGAAATCTCTAACCACAGGAATATCCGACAGATCTGGACGTTTCTGTTCCAACACGTCCTCCACATACGCAATAAAACCTTCAATCACACCCAAATAGCATTTAAACAATTTTAGTAAAATACTCCACTTTATTTATTTATCAAATAATTTTACAGTATATCGTTCAGGATGAGAGAAGGTAATAAACTTGGTATTACAATCTAAACTAACAAAATTCGCAGTTAACCAGTCCATCCCTAAGATTACATCAAAGTCAAACATGTTTAACAAAATAAGGTTAGCTGTCATCTCTTTCTCTCCTACAGTAACCTTACAATCTCTATACACTACGTCCGTCATCTGGGACTCCTTAAATGGTGTACTAATCTGCAGAGTGTACCCTAAAGGTTCAGGTTCTACTGGTATCTTATTAGCACATGCAGGTGATACAAACGAATGCGTAGAGCCAGGATCAATCAGTGCTAATACTGAAATATTAAAAATATAAATCTTACCCTTAATTACATCTGCAGAAGTATCAGCAGCCTCCTGATCTAATGCGAACACCTTTCCCTGTGTCACAGCCTTCTTACCCTTCTCCGCGGCTGTCGCGCGCCTAGGCTATGAAGGGGTCGCCTTATCTGTCTCAGTCTGTATCGGGGCTGTTGGAGGAGGAATAGGAGCTGAAGCTGTAGATGCAGCTACCTCTCTCAACATCGGGCAATTTCTGACTAAATGCCCCGTCTGTCCACATCGAAAACACGCCCTAAATATCATATGGCATGGTCTAGTACCGTGCGACCTCCCACACAATGTACACCTGGCCGCGGTTCCTCTTTGAAATGTACTAGGGCTAGTAGTAGTAGGGGCAACTGTAGCAGATCTAACTAGTCTCCCCTCTGAAATCTATATACCCGATGTCCTGGCTCTCTTAGGCTGCCATCTACTAAATTGATCACTGGTGCTCCTCTTCGGCTGCTCTCTGCCTTTACCCTTACCCTTAGACCTAGACTCTGTATGAAACTGCTCATAATCCCGCTCGCATAACTGTGCTCGTCTCACGGCCTCATCATATGTACGGATGTCTAACGGGACTAACCGGGTCCTAGTAGAGGGTCTCAAACCCGCCATAAATCTGTCTATCTTATGCTGATTACTCATCTGAATCTGTGGGTCAAATCTGCTCAAGGTGGTGAATCGCGACTCATACTGATCCGCTGACATACTCCCCTGTACTAACTCCAAAAACTCCTGCTAAAGCTTTTTCTGTGCTGTATCGGGAATGTACTGTCGGCGAAAAGCCTCCATAAATATATCCCATGTCACCACTTGATGCTGGGTGAACAAAACTGTCTGTGTAGACTTCCACCAGTGCTCCGCATCATCAGTCAACTGGAACACTGCTAGTCCAACACTCTTTGTCTCTGTGCACCGCATATACCTAAATAATTTCTCTATAGCCTCAATCCACTGCTCTGCCACCAATGGATCCTTATCCCCCTTAAACTTCGGAGGATCCAACTTCTTAAACGACCGTATCAAAGTGACATCATAGTAAGACTCAACACTATGCGGCAGTGCTAGTGCCTGCGGTGCTACTACGGCAGGTGCCTACGGTACTGACTGAGGGGTAGGCTGTGGCTCGGGAGGTGGTACTACTGGCTGTGGTGGGGGTGGTGCTACTGTGGGAGCTGCTGCTGCTCTATCTCTATCTCTCTCAGCTCTGTCAGCAGCTCTGTCAGCGTTATACGTGGCAACAAAGTCTGCCAACATCTGTTCCATCTTATTCATTCTGGTATTCGGACTCTCAGGCTGCGGAGGGAGTGCGGGTCCTGGGGCTGGCTCCGGTGTAGGCTCCGAAATAGGTGCGGCCCTACCGCGTCCTCTACCTCGTCTACCCCTGCGTCTACTCATTTCTGCACAACACAGACATTTCAAAATAGTGTTCAACCACTTGAATCACTTAAATATGTTCAGACTATACAGTTCTACAGGGGATATACTCTTATTTAAACCCAAAGACACTGACAGACATCAGACCAACATGCTCTGATACCAATTTAACTGTCACATCCCAAATGTACGGTATTTGCCATAGTATAACACCTCACGTGACGGTTGGGCTGTCTGCGATGCCTTTGTCACTCACTTATGAAAAACATTAACTACTATTATACTTAAATTAAATCAGTAGTCGATGAAAATATTTACTGTAATATACATATACAGTCTGTACACATGTTCTACATCCCCGGTACAAGAACTATACAATGTAGTACTGTACAAATATGTCCGAAAACATATAAAAGAAATAATATCTCCAGGATCCACTAAAAGCTGCCTCGGGGTCAACTACCACGCAACCGAATTCTATGGAACGAAATTATTGTAAATAGTCTGTGGAGTAAGAAAATAAAGGGGTGAGCTAACGCGCTCAGTAAGAGAATGGTATGTGAAACTGATACTATAAAATCTATATGCTAAAAACGTTTAATATTCATATGATAAAGCACTTAAGTAAATAAATGAGGAATTAATATTCCTTTCAAAAAGATATTCATTTTCACACTTGTAAAACACCGTATAATATTTAGTTCAACACATAGTATATCAAAAACTCAGTGGCTGCAATTAATTTAGTACCAGCTAAAGGTTCAGTGAAAGATCCAATCGTCCTTATAATATCATGGAGACCAGGCAACACCCTAAATATATCATGCTATAATATCATCCCAAATAAGGGAAACACATGAGATCTATGGCTATAGTCTAGGAGGTCCACAGTGTGCACTGATCAGGTGCCCACCGAAGACGCTGACAATAGGATCAGTATCTATCAGTACTAACACGTGACACGTGAGCATGATACGGGGCCTAACAGTCTCAAAATAATAAACACATGATATAAGCACCATTTATGAAATCAATTCCACTGAATATATTTTCAATCAATTTATAAATATTTAAAATGAAAATATATTCATTTTATGAATAAAAATTCATAAAATATTCATACTGTAACATTCATTCTAGAAAATGTTCTAGATATTTATAAAATAATAGAAGGCACATACTGGTACTCTCACATAAATAAAATTCCTTATCAGGAATATTTAAATATAGTTTTTCTGTAAACTATAAAATTTTGTAATTTAATGAGTTTCATGGAAATTTGCCAAAATTCCACTTTAGAAAAATATTAGAAATATTTTCTAAATATTTCTATAATTTTCGACAGAATGACGGCTATTTTTAGCCTAACCTTCCTGCAAGAAAATTACAGTTTATAATTTCAACAGCAGCCACAATTTCACCAAATTTCACCACTTTCAAAGGCAATTTATATCCAAATTATTTTATAAAAATAGTGTGAACCAAACTATGCATTTACAGTATCCCTACGGTTCACACACGCATCCTTTACCTGTCTGATGAAATCTAGTCGCCCGATAGCACCACGTACAATTCACCACTCCCGGGCTGCAATAAAATTCACCCAAGACCATTATTCACCATAATTAAAATTCTAATAATTTTTATTGAATTAAATTCTACTATATTTTCAGTAGAAAATATTAAACCGGTATAATTCGCACCGATGCTAAAACCTAACTTTGTCAATTTAGCTCCAAATCGAAATCCGACTTCACCATCGGTCTTCTTATAATTTCTATAGTCTCTTAACATCCTAACATCATAATTTGAAGCATTAAAACCCTCCCATCTCACCATGACTGAAAATGGCTTCTTACCATTTTTGTGATTTTTCCACAATTTAAGTAATATACTTTGTTTAATTAAGCTTAATCATCATCCTAATCCTATTTTTAAACATCAAACCATAGCAATTCATAGAGATCTCCTCATGACCGAACACCCCTCTTAATGGTTGAGTATGATTTAACTAGATTCAACCTAAACTAATACCATAAATAAGCTTAGGAAGCTTAATTTTCTTAAAATCAACCATTAAAAATCAAAGAACGTAAATACACAATAAATGGGTACCTTGGCCGAAATTTCCTCTTCACTTTTCTCTTGATTTAGCCACTTAATCAAAGGGCTATTGGTATGTCTAGAGAGAGGAAGATGAGTAGAGTAATTTTGGTAGAAATAGCTTAGAGGAAATAATGTGTTTTTGGTGAGTTTTGGAAGCTTTTGTTTTCTTTTCTTTTAGTCTTCAATGGTGGCCATGAGAATGCAAGGAGAAGATGCAGAAACAGTATCGGCAGCAACCGTAATTATATAATAAAATATTTGGTTGTATTTTATAAATGTTAAAAATAACAAAAATGCCATTAATGATAGGTTTTTCGATCTTTTTCTTCCGAAATTTTTATAACTAGGCAGTTGAACTCCAAAAATCTATTTTCCATCACCAAAAATTCATATGAAAAGTATTTTGATAAATGGTGGCGGTTTGGTTCGGGTTTAACCTTTTCGAGAAGGTGAAATTACAAAAATACCCTTATCGGGTAAATCGCGTAGAATTCTAATTTGACAGCCGATTTGGTCTATCTATTTACATAACCCTGGGCTTATTTTCATATAAAATATCATTCTTTAATCACTAGATTAAATTCCCATTTATTTTGACCTCAATTTATGAAAACGCCATCGGGCTATGTACTTAAACGCCAGTTTCTAATTTGTTTTCATACTCTTCAAAAATAATTTAAATGAGGAAATTTAGACTTAAATTTCATACCGTATATTTATTAGACCCTCTGTGTATTATCTGTCCGATCTCATGTCCATCCAGGCACTGTATAACCTGTGGGGCCCACCACACTGTACTGGCTCGTATCTGCGAAATTCACATGAAATGAACAGTGTGAGTGTTCTTACATGTGAAACAGTATTTGAATACACAGTTCTCACAACATGTGATATGTTTTCAAAAAGGAAATGGAGATTTATAAATCTAACATTCTTTTTATGATCAAAAATTGAATATTAGACTTGTTGAATAAAAGTTTTATATGTTGCAAAGATTGTTTTGAGATGAATATGAAAAGTAATGGAAAAGTGATTTCTTTTTCAAAAATATTACTTACTCCCTATAGTCGCTTCTAAATTCCGGAACAAAACAGGTATTTCAAAATACCTTCCGTACTCCATCCGAATCCCTAGCCGACTATAGTATCCTTCTTATTTCGGTCCCTAGTGAACCCATAGGAAGGTAAAGGATTTTATTGCATATAGAATTCGAAATATCAAGATTTGCATACAATTCCTTTTACTGAGCCCTGGTTTGCTTACTCCTTTAATTTTATCATCCACAGATTACCTTCAAAGGTTTGAAGGATTTACGTACTCATGGATTGACTACATATGGTTATTCTGATGCGAGTTATAAAGGATCCCAGAGGTATTGTGTTTACATTTATATGTTCAGATATTTCTATACAATACTATTTGTTGTAAATTTAAAATTCAGGGGATGAAAAATTAACTTGTACAATTGTGAATATTATTTATTAATAAATAAAGGTTGTTTAAATGATTTTACTGTTATAGATGACAAATGTTAAAGGCATCACAGATAGCCCAACCAGTACAGTGTGTATCGAAAAATGTGAAAAAGTGTAAAACACTGTATATCCAGACTGTGACACATAATTAGTAATTAAGTTAAATCTAACCGTATAACTAGTTAACTAATTGTTCAATTATAATGTTGAATAAAAGTATAGTATACATTAAAAAAAACTTAATATTATGAATAATTGGTCAACTAATTACCTCAATTTTATATTTATTTTGTTTTTTGGTTTGTACATAAATCATAATATAACATTATTACATTAAATATGATCGTACTCGTACACATTAATTAATCAAATATCTCATTAAAAATTTAGAACGTTGAATTAAACAAGTTATATATACCAATTGACATTAGATTATAAATAATAACATTTGATATAATCATATCATATACAGTTATACACCAATTGAGTACTAATTTTTTTCATGTTCAGATTAACATAACAATATTAGATATATGCCAATTGATTTAATGTCTAATTAAAATGTTAAATAGTAGATATTACTAAACTAATTAATATAATGCTAGTTATTTAAATATAATTAATAATAATATTAATAAAATATAAAAAAGAAATTTTATTAAAATTACCACTTACACAATAATACTACTTTAGTATATAATTAAATTACACTTTAATTTACTATTAGAATTATTATTTTTATCCACACTTTAATTTTACATTTAATAGATAATAAATAAATTATTTTTAATAAATACTTAATTCTATCAAAATAATACTTACACACTAAGAGATTACATAATTTATTCTTAAAAGATTATTATAATATAATATACAAATCATTATTATAAGATATCAAATTGATTTATTCATGTATAAGATTATTATAATATAATAAATAATTAATTACCACTAGCTTGATTTATTAATTTTTTTTGTTTTAAGGCTAAAAATAAAATTACCACTAGCTTGATTTATTAATTTTTTTTGTTTTAAGGCTAAAAATAAAATTACCACTAGCTTGATTTATAATTTTCTCTTTCAATGATGTCCAAGCTTATAAAAAAATTGTACTTGTATTGTTTAATTTAATTACTTAACTTTTTCTAATCTTATAAACTTGAATTTTAATTATAAGATTAGTTTTTTTTAAATGTAAATTTAATATCTTTCTATACTTGAAACTTTAAGAAAATATAGTTTAAATTTAATTTTATTAAAAATGTTCCTAATATGTTGCACAAAATATCAAATTCAAAGTTTCAAACAAATATTAAAATTATATAATATTTTTATATCTCTGATTTATTATTGTATTAAAATTAAAATTTTATTATAAAATAAAAATAATGAAATGTTAAAATGATTTTTATAATAAAATCAAATGTTAAATTAATAATATATTTATTATTATAAATACAATAAGTATAATATTAAAGATTATTTGATATCATATATTATGGTGTTTTAAATTAATTTAATTTAATAATTGAATTAAAAAGATTCAATATTTATTTTGTTGGTAATACATAATTGATATAATTTTATAATAAATAATAATTGTTTTCAAATTTTTAAACTTTTTAATTAAAAAGTGCATTATTTATTTATTTATTTTAAAATAATAACTATATAATTATAATTCGGGTTTTTTCGGGCTATAAATTCTGTTTTTTACGGGTTTCAAATCATATCGGGTTCAAGTTTTGTCCGTTTCAGGCTTTTTCAATTTCGAGTTTTTTCGGTTTTGGATTTTTTCGGTTTCAAGCTTTTTTGATTTCGAGCTTTTGACTTTTTTGATCAATTCGAATTGATCCCAGTTCGTCTCGATCGGATTTTCAGATTCGAACCAACTTTTGTCACCTCTAATATTTGTTCAAGTTCTCTTTTAATCTTCTCTTTGTTTACATGGTCGAGAAGCTTCTGCTTTGGTGTTTCTCGATATATGGAGTTCATTTCCTGGTTTCAACAAGTATTTGGTTGTAAAGGAGATAATCTCTATTTCATTTTCATGGCTTCGTCATTGAACCTTCACACTGTTTTGCTTGGTATGTTTATTTTATCATACTTATTAAATTGAGGTATTTATCATAATGAAAATTTATTTTTAAAAACCGATGCTATAATAAATAAGATATAATAAATAATTTTAAAATTAATTATAATGCATAAACATGTAAGATATATAAAAATTAAAAAAATCTACATATATTAATAAGATTTAATGATATGTGATAAAAATTAAAAAATTTTGATTATTTTTAAAAATTTAACATGCTCATTAGTCATTAATATATATTATATGTTTTTAAATATTTTTTTATATTTTTTATTTTAATTTACTAACTAAAATTCTAAACAAAATTATTTTTAAGATTAAAATATGTAAAAAAAAATGTTTTTAAGTTTTCTTTATGTTAAAAGTTTATTTAAATTACATTTTTAGCTAATGGGATTAAATCAAATTTGGATTTTGCCTAACTCAATTTCACTATAAAACATATATCATTGTATAGTATCAATTCGCTTCTAAATCAATAGAAATTTTTTTTTTTGTTAATTCAGTCAATTTTATTATTGAAATTAACTTAAAAAGGTGAAGAATCACCCACATAAAAGTCCAATCATACATCCTACATTCTTGAATTACATCCCATATATGTTAATCCCCAAAACATCTCATAAACTCACCAACAAGCACTAAAAGATTCTGTTCATTACACCCCTTCTTAAGCCAAGTCAAAGCAAAACACCAACAGATCTGTCTTGGTACCCATAATTCAAAACCAATTATGTTAGACATTCAAAAGTAGGACAAACCAATCCCCATCAAACCATAAAAGACAAAACTTAATCCTAGATCACATTGTTGGGGTTTATCTTGAATCTCATATTGAAAGTGTAAAAGCAGTTATAAGGGCTTTTCCTTTATCAATGATGTGTTAGGCTTAGTTTGTAATATAAAGAGTTGTAAATACCAATAGAATAGTTAGTGTTTGGGCTATTATAAAGGATGTACTTGGGTTCTTTGGGTAGTTGGGCTTTGGGCTTATAAGAAGTTTACAATTTTTCTTTTCTAAGAATGTACAATTGTAATTTTTGATTAGTTATTAGTTTAGTTGGGTGGTTATAGGCTAATTAAGTTGGGCCAAACCGCATTCAAAGTTATTGCATTTGTTTTTGCCTTTTTCAATTTTTGTAAGTGTTTGGATTTGGGGTATTTTTTTCCCAACAAGTGGTATTAGAGCTGAAGATTCGTGATCTTGCAAGAGGAAGAAAGCTATGTCTGGAGAGGTCTAAGTTTGAGATTCCTTTATTTGATGGTAAAAATAATTTTTTGTTATGACGAAGTGCGATTTAAGATCTTCTAGTGCAACAAGGTCTAGATTTGGCATTAGAAGAAAAGAAGCCAGATGGAACATCTGATAAAGATTGGGATAGAATTCAAAAGAGAGCTGTTAGCACAATTAGTTAGCACTTGCTCTTGAGATTAAGTACAATGTGTTGACTGAGACAATACCAACTGGATTGTGGAAAAAGTTAAGAGACATCTATGCATCAAAATCACTGAGGAATAGATTGTGTTATGAATCTATATTCTCTAAAGAATAATGAAGGTACGAGTCTCCATGATCACTTAAATGAATTTAATAAACTAGTTTAATATTTATTGGTTATTGATTCCAAAGAGCCGAAAGAAAACGAGAAGGCATTGCTACTATTGTCATCTTCGCCTAAATCCTATAGACCTTTAGTTTAGACTTTATTGGTAGGTAAAACTACTTTGATGTTTTTCTGAAGGCAACATTTTCTAGATATAAAGGCTAGAATATGATTTATTCTTGAAGGAGTTGGATGGCTGTGTTGAATGATTTTATTCTTCAAGCTTGGATCATTGATACTGGAAGACAAGCTTCAGTTTTTCAAATTTTATTAAAGTAAAAGAAGATAACTTAAAAGCTTTTTAAGTTTGTTTGTTGAAGTTCTTGATAATTTAAATTTATGGATTAATAGGTGTGTTCAGATTTGTTTCTTTTTTGCTTATAAGTGACGGCATTAGGGGTGTAAATGAGTCAAGCTACTCGAGCTCGGCTCGATAATTATTCGAGTTCGATTCGTTCATTTTCGAGCTGAGCTCGAGCTCGAGCTACTCGAGTAACGAGTCTAGCCGAGTTCGAGCTTTGTAATACCCGGCTCGAGCGGCTCGCGAGCCTTATCGAGCTTTTTTAATTTTATTATATATTTTATTATTTAATTATTAGATTACTTTTTTTAACATTAATATATATACAATATAACAAAAATAACTATAACCTACATATTAACTAAAACTAACCTAACTAAAGTAACCCACCGCGGCATCGCCCCAGCCCCCAATTCCCAAACAAAATCCCTAAATCCCTCGACGTGAAGTGAACCTAGTGGCAACGGCAAATCCCAATCAACGGTGCCTTTGATTTCTATCTCTGGTATCTCTCTCGATTTCCATTTGCCTTTCAGAGAAGCTTCCACGCCTTTGAAAATTGAGATCTAACCAAGGTAATTTGAAATTTTTCTTTCATTTTTAAAAATATATTATTACTTTGAATTTTGGAAATACTGATTGATTAACATAATTTTCTCATGACTTTATCAAGGTTTTCTGATTCGGTCCCATTTAGTTTGTTGTTCCTTGCTTGGATTGTTGTCTGGTGTGTTTATGTGGTTTTGGGACTTCTCGCTAGGCACCTCTTCGACCCTGTCATCACTCACGTATCAGGAGCTTGTTTATTGACTCAACGAACCTGCTTTGTTTCTGTGCTGATTGTTTATATTTAGCTTGTGTTTTAATTCAGGCTAGTTCTCTGTTTTCTTCACTAGACTTGCATCTCGGATTCTTAGTTTTTCCTTGAGCTTGTCTCGGTTTTCTTTAATGATTAAATGGAGAGTTGATTTCGTTTCCAAAAACCAAAAAACATCAATTCCCCAAAAAAGATTAAAAAAAACAACTTTCATATCTTTTCTCTCAAAAAAATTCGCTCAAACTCTCCCTTACAATCCAATTCAAACATTAAAGAGGAAAAAAAGCTTAAATCTTTCCTCGCTGTTGAACGTGATGATCTAGGGTTTCTGATTTTCAGTTTGGATAGTTACTAAAAAAGCGAAATTTTGTTGTTTGGAATAAAAATCGAAACGAATCATGGAAATGGAGGTGGTAGGTGACGTGGCATCTCTTGACCCTAATTTACTTCAGCTTCCAGAGCTCTCTCCTTTGGCACTCAAATCAAATCCCTTTCTCGCTGAAGAACTTTTCTCCCTTTGGCTTTCCCTCCCCGAAACCGGTAGCCTGGTAAGGCTTTTATAATCTTCCTTTTCAAATATATTTTCTAGTTATAACCTTTTTTATTTTAATTAGGTTAAGAATTTGATAACTGATGCGAAAACGGGGACATCGTTGATGAATGCCACTGGAAATTCCACCAGTATCAATGTATCTACAAGCAATTTATTGCCGTCCATGTTTCCTGCTGCAAGCACTCCTCCACTTTCGCCTCGTCGTACTTCCGGTTCTCCTCGTATTGTCAAACACCGGTCTGGCCCTTCCTCTTTAGGTTCGCCTCTCAAAATAGCCAGCGAACCAGTTCGTCGTGAAGTCATACCGCAGGTATAAAGTAAACTTAGCTGATAAAATTTGAAAGTGTTTTAGTTGAGCTAACGGTTTCTGATAATAGATTCTTAAAAAAATGTTGTTTTTTGCAGTTTTATTTTAAAAATGGTCCTCCACCTGCAAATGAATTGAAAGAGCAGTGCTTGTTTGCGATTGATCAGCACTTTTATGGTCATTTAGGATTGCAAATTCATGGTGAGGAAGCACGTATGGTTTTGGTCAGATTCTGTTTTCTGTGTTTCTTTGGATTTTGCTGGTGGTGCTTAATGTTATCTGCCTTGCATTGCAGAGTTTAAGGCAGTAACGAAAGACATTTGCAAGCTACCGTCTATAAGTGGAATATGATGAGTTGATGACTGCCAATGTTCATGAGAAATATTGTCATCTATAAGATTGATGTTTTGATGAGAAATACTGTCATCTATAAGACTGATGTTTCAATTACATATTTGGGAATATCTGCTATATATCGTTAGGTTTGACTTTGCTGCTCTTAAGCTTTTATGGAATATTTGCTCTAAATTACTCTCTTTTTCCTAGATTTTGCTTGCTTTCTGGATTTTTTTTATTGTTATTTTTCTGTGTAAGATAAGCTTGATTTTGATGGCTTCAAGTTAAGAAAAAGTAATCTATTTGGAAAAAAAATACATTTTGAAGAAGATTCTCTGCTGAAGAAAGTACCTCAATTTTGAATTTTTTTTTGTGAAAGCCATAGATTGACTTGATATGAACTCTAGACCTGATATGACTTATACTATATGAATTTAAATAATACCAATGTATTAAATACTATTGTATAAATTTAAATAATACCTATGTATTAAATATGACATAATATGTGTATATATGAGTATATACATATTTGAAAGAAATGTAAACATGATTTTACATTTGAATTGTACATATATATTGTATTATTATCATTATTATTATTACTACATTTATATAAAAATATATAAATGTTAAGTAATTTAAATTAAACAAATATATATATACATACATATACTAAATATGTATTTTGATAATACAAAAAAGATATATATTTTTATATATATAAAATATATTTATATAGTACTATAATATATATAATAATAATATTATATGTATTATGTATATATAATATTTATGTATATATAGGTATAGAATTAAATCAGAAAATAAAATAAATAAAGAAAAACAAAAGAGAGGAATCGGGAAGGATCTCGATTCTGCCTCCCCGAGGGCGATCAGCCCTGTCATCGAAGAAAGGAAAAGAGGAGAGGGAGGCGAGGGCGTCGCCGGCGATGGAGAAAGTTGAGGAAGGGTAAAGGCCACCGGTGACGGCTCGAAAAGGAAGGAAAAATTGAAGGAAACCGACGGAAACCGAAAGAGAAAGGAGAAGAAGAAAACGGTGGTGTCGGCCGATCTTGGCACCGCCACAGCCACCTCGACCTCGGCGGAGGTGAGGGGAAGGAGAAGAGAGCCACCAGTGAGGCCAACGACGGCGGAGGAAGGCCGACAGAGGAGGAGAAGAAACCGAGGCAAAATCGAGTAGATCCGCCGCCGTGCCACCGATCCAGGCCGAGCTGAGGCCACCGGCAAGTTCGTCTCAACGTCGGCCAGCTGCTAAGCCATCGAACCGCCGAAGAATCGGCCACTGGAGGAGAACCGGCGATGAGGGAGGTGACCGGTCCGGCTGGGAAGAAAGAAAAAGAAAAAAAAGAAAAGAAAAAGGAAAAAAAAAGAAAAGAAAAGAGAAAAAGAAAGAAAAGAAGAAAGAGGAAAAGAAAAGGGATTCCGGGAATTCAAAAAATTCTCAAGAATTCAAAAATTACGAAAAATCTTGGGAATTACGGGAATCGGTAAGAAATCCCGAAAAGAGTTAAATTATTTAAATAATTTATTTATTTAAAAAGTTATGGAAAAATTCTAAATTTTAGAATTTTAATTTCCAAAAAATTCCCTTGATAACCAAGCCGATGGAATCAGGCGAGGTGAACACGGGTGTGACCTTCGAGAGGCATCATCGACCCGAGATAGGTAAGAGAGACATGTGCATCCTGTAAGGATATTTGGCACACATGTTTTAAATTATGCATTTAATTTTTATAAATACTATTAATAATGATTGGTTGGAAAATTTGTGTTGATTTACCGGTTGAGATTTAAACTGTATTTTTTGTGTAGGAGGCTAGCCAATCGGCAGCCGTTATACTGCCAAAAATTATTGAAAAAAATTACCGAAAATCATAATAAATGATTTTTCATTACGAGAAACGATTTCCAACCACGAAAATCGAGAAATCGATTAGTTTTCATAAAACATGAATATACTGATAATTAATTTTAAAATATTCATGTTTTTGAAAATGATGAAAAAGGAAATCACCTAAATTTATCCCGATCTGTGATATTTCATGTGAAACGAGGTGAAAAATGAAAAGGACCAAAGTGAATATTTTAATAATATTTCTCCAAATATTCACTTGATTTTATAAATAACCTTTATGGGTTCAATTGTGAAAATAGGTGTTTATAGAAAATTTCATAAAGGTAATTAAAGGTGGAAAACAGTATTTTGAGACTAGAAGGTCTCCGCATGTGTTTACAGAGAAAACATGGGACGAGATTGTTGGTTTGGAAAATAAATATTTTAATTTTCCATAAATCATAAAAATAATTGATTTGAATTCCGATAACTTTGAAAATTATGTTTTCGATAGAAAGCACAGAAAAGCGTGCGTATATGTTTTACGATGAAAAAGGACAGTTATAACCTTTTATATTTTACAGTGATTATTTTTTAAATTGTTTTCACCATATGGAAAATGTGATTTATACTATTCTGTAATGTTTAGAACATTTTCGGGAATGATGACCCCAGTATGAATATTTTATAAATTGTTGTTCATAAGATGAAAATATTTTCCTAAACTATAAGATACAGTTATTGAACTAAAGAGAAATTAATGTTTATTCAAAAAGAATAACATCGAAAATTATTTCTAAGATAGAAATAATTACAGAATGGTTTATCCTAAACCACTGTTTTACTACTGAACTGTCACGTGTTTTAAAACATACTGAAGTGAAGAGAAATAAATGGTTTACTCTATGGAAAACGAATATTAAATCGTTTTGAGAACAATTTATATAATACTTTCTACAGTTGCTTTTAGGTTCCGGGACAAGACAGGTATTTCAAAATACCTGCCTTACTCCATCCGGATCCCTAGCCGACTGTAGTATCCTTCCTGCATGTGAGCCTAGAGCCACTTAGGAAGATTTAAAAAGAAAGTGAAAAAAATATTTTCAGCATATAGGTAGCTGAATATCAAGTGTTGCATATAACTCTCTTACTGAACCGTGGTTTGCTCGCTCCCCAATTTTAACATTTCAGATTTTTGGTGACTATGAGATCTGACATCTGAGGATTTCGAGCTGTGCATTTGGAGACATTGCGGCAGCTTGATTTATAATATGAGGTATGATTATTCATTTTCTATATTTAGACTTACTTTCAGTACTACTTTCTTGAGAATTAAGATAGGGGATGTAATTGATATTACGAATTTTATATTTAATAGTTAAATGAATATGAAAAGTGAAGTATCACAGACAGCCCAACCGAATAAGTTGTATAGAAATACGTGAAAAATGTGGTCACGGGACGTGACATTATTAAGGCCCAAAGCTATGCCCATGATTGAATGACCAAATTTCTTTTTATTTTATCTCGTTTGTTATTTTACTATTATTATTTTTATTAATTAAAAAAAACCATTTTACAAAGATGAAAAAAAGGTGGCGTGGAAGTAATCTGCCATGGCAGACATCACCCAAATTTTTTTTTGGTGTAAAACGGGTAATTAACAACAGAACAAATTAGCTAGTAATATAACAGATGTCTCTTGGAAATGAAATGCCAATCCTATCAGCCTCGAGTTGTAAACTAATACAAACAGGAGGCGTTTCTAAGATTTCAAAAGCAGTGCAAGAATCAACTCCTTTCTTTGCTAGGATGTTCGCACACATGTTAGCTTCCCTGAAAATGTGGTTGAACTGTACTTCCCCCAGCTGTTGACGGAGCAACCTACAATCATGAATAATACCACTATAAGGATGGTTGGAAGAAACACCATTAACCACATACCTGAGCACCACTTGCGAGTCTGTTTCTACAGAAGTATTGCAGAAACCACGATAGACATCGCCCAAATTGCCTCTTTCATTTAGTCATTTTTGCCTCAAACTCCCCCATCCCCAATTTCACTCCAACTTTGAAAGTAGACATTAATTCAGCTTTCATTTTTTTTAATGGTATAATACTTACATATGTTCTAAACGTTCAGCACAGAATAAAATTAAGCATTTAACATTTAATTATATAAAATTTAGTTTATTAAGTTTTATTTTAAGTAATTAAAATCAAAACGTTTAAAAATAATAAAATTAAATACATTTTTATTAAAATATTTATTTACTATTATCATTGTAGAACAATTAAAATTTAACTGCAGTTAGAAGGACTTAACAAAAATGTACTTAATTTCGTTATTTTAAAACGTTTAGATTTTAAATTTTAATTGTTTAAAATAAAACTTAATAGATTAATTTTTATTAAAATTAAATATTGAAAATTTAATTCTATTTCATCGTAATCCTTAGTATATACTTGAATATTAAGAAAAATTGAGTCCACTGCTTTTCTCATATCTCTAATTTGACAACGCACCATTTCACTCCTGTTTCACACAACCATCACCAAACCATCCAAGCCTCGTATTTTCACAAAGTCCTGCTTTTACCCTACTGAAAACTATTGACTCTATCCCCTTCCTAGGTGCAGCAACTATTTGATGTCACAAAACTCCAAAAAATCCCTTGGCTACGACCGTCTCGAGGTGCAAAATTCAATTTTTTTGCAGTTCTCTGCGGAAGGAGTTATATACGAACCCCAAGAACACGGGTAAAGAAAAAGGATTTTTCAGAGCCTTCACGCATCAAAAAAAAAAACTCTTTACCCTCAAACAATGAGAATACACCCAAAAAACAACCACTCAGTTCCCGACAACCCTCATATACACAGCCCACCCATCCGACATAAACCCAGTAAACAACGTCCAAAATGGCCTTGTAATTTGATGTAAAAAGCAACAGAAAAGAGGTTCTTAAAGTGGAGAAGCACGTGAGAAGAGTGAAGAACATGGCTATTTAGTACGGGGTTTCTCGTCCTTTGGGGAAAGATTGAGGTTAGATCTAGAAAAGGGAGGACAGACTAGAAGATGGGCTGAACTGCTGCTGGACAAGCAGTGGAAACTGAGGCGGCCAACGAAGATTTAAGGAGGAACAGCTGGCCTTTGGCTAGGGAATGTGGGCTAAGAGCTGGATTGAAGTCGGTTTAGTGAAACAGAAAGAAGAAAGAAGACTGAGCTTCCTGCCTGTGAAACCTAACATGTTATTTTATTTCTTGTTCAATTTAATGAAGAGTGACTCCATAAATCTTTGTTTAGCATATAGATTACCGGACTATAACAGGAATCAGCGTTTGCAGTTATGGTGTATTGCATAATATTATTGAAAACTTCTTACATTTAAAATTTATTATTTAATGAGATAACGTATTATATAGATTCATTAAAAATGTATAAAATTTATACATTAAATATAAATTTTATTATTATTAATTCTTTTCCCTCACCAACTCTGGCACATTTTATATATTGATTCAAGAAATAATAAAAATTATATGTTAATTTTTATAAATATTTTTTTTGAGTGATGAGAATCTAGATCATTTCCTCAATAATGCATAAATATATATATATATATATATATATATATATATATATTTGCCAATTTATATATATATTTGCCAAATTGTACTGTAGTGTAGAATAGAATAAAACTCTACTTAATGATATTACATTGAAAATATACCATCAATTTTTTGATTCAATGATTAATAAAAAATTGTTCAAAAAATTGTAACATAATGTAAAATTTGAGTTCAAATTTAAATAATTTCAACTTTTACTTCTAATTATATATATGTATATATGTATGTATGTATGTATGTATGTATGTATGAGAAAAACATGATTGACGGGTCAGATTTATTGTTTTTAGCCGCCTCATTCTAAAATGATAGAACTTTGAAAACGATTACTATATAAAAGTTTTTTTTTCCATTCCATATTTTTATATCAACATTGTAAATAATAATACAAAGCTTTGTCTAAAGACAGACATGAGGAAAGAAAACTAAGAGCTAAAATCATATTATTATGTCAACAATCATATGATGCATTCATATGTGTCGGACTTTTTATATCAGAAAGAGATTTGGCCCATTTCCACTATCAAACAATGTTCCAAGACATTTTATATCAGAATACCGAACTCATACAATTGTTGATCTTATTATTCAAGACCTATTCCAAAGTTATAACCAAAACCATATAATCACATGTTTGACACTTATTTATTTGAATCTATCAATGATTAGATTATATCAGAATTCTACCTCAATTTCAATAAGATTATGCATGCACAAGTCATACATTTGTTATAACTCGATATCACAACTATCTATCGTATACCACAATATTGATACTAAGACCCTACCACAAGTGTAGGTCTGCTTATTATCTCACGTATATTCGACAATATAATGTAATATAATAAAACCATCTCAACATTGACCTCTTGCAATGTCCATGTTATCACGTTCGAAACTATTCCAAAATCAAGAAATCGAAATTAATTAATTCTAAAATCATCACTCCGTCGATAATTCCACGATTCAATTGTTCAACCATCTAAATTACAACCTCGATATTCTCTTCCAAGCTATATCATCTAATCATCATTAATTTTATCAATGATTCAACTAAATCGATATTCAACCTCAATTTCAACTTGATAACCAATTCGTGATATTAAGATAAATCAATTTATCGATTCTACAAGGCTTACACAATATAATTCTACTGCAAACTTATATAAAAGTCTACCACGACCAAAATATAATTCATCATGTTATCATGCTCAACCATTTACCTTCTCAAACTATTCCAAAAATCAAATTTTCCGGCAATACGATAAAATCCTTTCTAAACTTATCTTTCAATAATTCTTTCCAAAGTTCATTTATACGAGAAAACATTAACCTTTTTCATCAAACATTTTCATATAAATTCCGGCAGCGTAACAGCTTAATGTTATTAAAAACCTCCTGCAAGGAAAATACAATTTATAAACCACAAGGCAATTGATTTTCACAATTTATTTGGTATCTCCTACGTTCCGATATATATCTCTTACTAAGAACCCCACCACTATTTATAGGTCCTCTTAGCATTTTAACTTCATTTCAACATTCTTTCATCAATAATTTATCCTCAAGATCACAACTGTTAAATATACAATATAATACTACTAGTGCTTTATAAAAGTATCTTACCTACTATCAAAGTTGATGATTTAATCTCTCTCAAATTCGTACATGCTCCAATCGTTCTTGTATAATTTCTACAAGTTCAAGCTCATACTCACATTTAGAAATCTACAAAATTACTAATCAATAATATTATTTTTATTATTATTATAATAAATTTCCTACCCTTTTTCTTCTTTTTCTTCTTCTTCTTCTTCTTTTCTGGTCTGAACCAGTTTAGCCTCCTTGACCGGTTCAGCCACTGTCGGCCTTCATCACCGCCAATTCAGCACTTCCAAAGCTGGCTGGGGTTGCGACGAAGCCGTTTTTGGTCCCCTTTTCCTCCCAATCGACGGCGGCGGCAGATCTGAAAGTGGTAGCCAAACCTCTTTTCCTTTCTTTTCTCCCTCTCTTTTCTCTTCCCCTTTCGCCGCCGACTATACTTTTCTCCCTAGCTGCCTTCACCGGTGACGAGGGTGGCAGTGGTGGCGTCCGAATCGGGCGACATCGCCTCTTTTCCTTTTTTTCCTTTTTCTTCTCTTTTTCTCTTTTCCTTTTTCTGCTTCGCTTCGCTCCTTTCTCTTTTCTTTTCCGTCGCCGGCCAGCTCTCTCTTCCTCTTCTCGGCTCACCGGCAACCTCTCTCCACCTTCCTCTCGCAGACAAGGTCGGCTGCTGTGGTGGGTTTCTCCTCTGTTTGTAACAGAGGAGAAGGAAACAGGAAATCGGGTATCCCGATTCCCGTTTCTTTCTTTTCTTTTATTTATTTTTTTATATATATAAATATTATCTTTTTTATTTATATATATAAATATACTATATTAATATATATATATATATAGATATATTTTGTATATAAATTTATATACATATCTATACACTTTAATATAAAATAATATTTATATTTCATATGTATATTTATATAATATTTATAATATACTTATATAAATATATAAATATACACATTTTTATTTCTTTAATTTTGGATTTCTTAACATCCAAATTAAATTCCTTTGTATAACTTTTCAGATCCGTCACTTCATAAATTACTGAATTTCCAACAATATTCGGATCTCGTAAATAAATTTATTTATTTACTTTCGCTTATCTGTTTACATTAAAATTAAATTTTCAGTTATTTAATACCAAAAATATGAATTCGCGATTATCACACCTGCATTAGCATATTTTATAATCTCCATTTGTAAATCTTAGCTATAGTCTATAGATTCGGCAAAAATTATTGTACAGCTTAGCTACATATTTGGTTCCATTTGCAAATCTAAGTGTGAAGCAAGGCTTGCGTGGGAATCAAATACATCAAGAATCGGATAATCTCTTATCTACTGCATACCCCGTGATTCTGGAAAAATAGCTTCTGTTTTTTTCCTGTTGAACAGACACGAGGAACCCCGTTCAATCAAAGACCCTGGCAGAAGATGCCATTCCCTAAATCAGTGTAATCATCGGCTTGGCTTTACACCCTTTCCTTTTGGCTTGTCGAAATCCCGTTGAAATTGATCAATTAATGGGATTCATTTTGGTGAAAAGATGAATTATAAGGATGAAATTGTTGTGTGCAGCAACGTGGTGGGTGATTATCAATGTGTGGCTCTCAAGACCTTTGTTGTGCATGAATTTTTTAATTTCGATAGAGGCCTTCGATCTTTGTGGTTGTATAGGACTGAATCTTTATGGGAGCGATAAAAATGGACCGTGGATGTGTTTTTTCTTTTTGTTTTATCCTTGGATTTTTTTTAGTGTACACAGTTGTTGTTCTTATACTAAATTTAGTATTAAACTAATCTGCATTCGTGTTTTGTAACTTACGCTAATTCAAAAAATTTTGATTTAGCATTAAAAGATAAAAAAATCAAATTAAAAACCCAAAAGTTCTTAGTGTTTATTAAGGCCCAAATCTATGCCCATGATTGAATGACCAAATTTCTTTTTATTTTTTCTCGTTTGTTATTTTACTATTATTATTTTTATTAATTAAAAAAAAAACCATTTTACAAAGATGAAAAAAAGGTGGCGTGGATGTAATCTGCAATGGCAGACATCACCCAAATTGCCTCTTTCATTTAGTCATTTTTGCCTCAAACTCCCCCATCCCCAATTTCACTCCAACTTTGAAAGTAGACATTAATTCAGCTTTCATTTTTTTTAATGGTATAATACTTACATATGTTCTAAACGTTCATCACAGAATAAAATTAAGCATTTGACATTTAATTATATAAAACTTAGTTTATTAAGTTTTATTTTAAGTAATTAAAATCAAAACGTTTAAAAATAATAAAATTAAATACATTTTTATTAAAATATTTAATTACTATTATCATTGCACAACAATTAAAATTTAACCGCAGTTAGAGGGATTTAACAAAAATATATTTAATTTTGTTATTTTGAAATGTTTAAATTTTAAATTTTAATTGCTTAAAATAAAACTTAATAGACTAATTTTTATTAAAATTAAATATTAAAAATTTAATTCTATTTCATCGTAAACCTTAGTATATATTTGAATATTAAGAAAAATTGAGTCCACTGCTTTTCTCATATCACTAATTTGACAACGCACCATTTCACCCCTGTTTCACACAACCATCACCAAACCATCCAAGCCTCCTATTTTCACAAAGTCCTGCTTTTACCCTACTGAAAACCATTGACTCTATCCCCTTCCTACGTGCAGCAACTATTTGATGTCTCAAACTCAAAAAAATCCCTTGGCTACGCCCATCTCGAGGTGCAAAATTCAAATTTTTTGCAGTGCTCTGCGGAAGGAGTTATATACGAACCCCAAGAACATGGGTAAAGAAAAAGGATTTTTCAGAGCCTTCACGCATCAACAAAAAAAACTCTTTACCATCAAACAATGAAAATACACCCAAAAAACAACCACTCAGTTCCCGACAACCCTCATATACACAGCCCACCCATCCGACATAAACCCAGTAAACACCGTCCAAAATGGCCTTGTAAATTTGATGCAAAAAGCAACAGAAAAGAGGTTCTTAAAGTGGAGAAGCACGTGAGAAGAGTGAAGAACATGGCTGTTTAGTACGGGGTTTCTCGTCCTTTGGGGAAAGATTGAGGTTAGATCTAGAAAAGGGAGGACAGACTAGAAGATGGGCTGAACTGCTGCTGGACAAGCAGTGGAAACTGAGGCGGCCAACGAAGATTTAAGGAGGAACAGCTGGCCTTTGGCTAGGGAATGTGGGCTAAGAGCTGGATTGAAGTCGGTTTAGTGAAACAGAAAGAAGAAAGAAGAGTGAGCTTCCTGCCAGTGAAAGCTAACATGTTATTTTATTTCTTTTTCAATTTAATGAAGAGTTAAACTAAACGCACCCTAATTTTTTCTTCACACACCCTATTTTACCCTACATGTTATTGTTCATTGAAGGGAAAAATAGGTGTGTGAAGAAAAATATAAGGTGTGTTTAGTTGCTTCCTTTAATGAAGAGTGACCCCATAAATCTTTGTTTAGCATATAGATTACCGGACTATAACAGGAATCAGCGTTTGCAGTTATCGTGTAACTTCTTACATTTAAAATTTATTATTTAATGAGATAACATATTATATAGATTCATTAAAAATGTATAAAATTTATACATTAAATATAAATTTTATTATTATTAATTCTTTTCCCTCACCAACTCTGGCACATTTTATATATTGATTCAAGAAATAATAAAAATTATATGTTAATTTTTATAAATATTTTTTTTGAGTGATGAGAATCTAGATCATTTCCTCAATAATGCATAAATATATATATATATATATATATATATATATATATATATTTGCCAATTTGTACTGTAGTGTAGAATAGAATAAAACTCTACTTAATGATATTACATTGAAAATATACCAACAATTTTTTGATTCAATGATTAATAAAAAATTGTTAAAAAAATTGTAATATATTGTAAAATTTGAGTTCAAATTTAAACAATTTCAACTTTTACTTCTAATTATATATATATATATGTATATATATATATATATATATGTATGTATGAGAAAAACATGATTAACGGGTTAGATTTATTGTTTTTAGCCGTCTCATTCTAAAATGATAGAACTATGAAAACGATTACTATATAAAAGTTTTTTTTTCCATTCCATATTTTTATATCAACATTGTAAATAATAATACAAAGCTTTGTCTAAGGACAGACATGAGGAAAGAGGAAAGAAAAGGAAGAGCTAAAATCATATTATTATGTCAACAATCATATGATGCATTCATATGTGTCGGACTTTATTTTAAGCGATCAGCGCTCTATAGTCTCAAATATAAGAGACCACATTATTAAAGTAAGAAGCAATGCATGTATCTAAGTAGATAAACGAGATATGGGTATAACGTGAAGAGGGATTTTCTTGTTAACAGATAGACCCCAAAGTTCACTCATATCCAAGTTCTCCCCAATGTCATCACCAGGCAACTTCCAATCAAACCAATATAGGATGTTGGCAATCACATACTCAACAGAAGCAACTCCAAGTAGCAGCCCAGGACAGCCCCTTCTTCCAAAACCAAATGGGATGAACTGAAAATCTTGACCTTTGAAATCAACAGAGCTATTCTCGAACCTCTCTGGGATGAACTCCTCTGGTTTTTCCCACCATTTGGGATCCCTCTGAATTGCCCATACATTGATAAAGACTGTAAGATTGGAAGGAACATCATAACCTCCCAATTTAACACTTGCAGATGTTGCTCTAGGCAAGAAAGGAGCAACTGGGTGTAGTCTATAAGTTTCTTTGAGCACACATTTTAAGTATTCCATTTTATTGATATCATCAACATCTACCTTAGACTTCTTTCCTACCACATTTCTAACCTCTTCTTGGACCTTTTTCATGATATTTGGATGCTTCAAGAGTTCAGCCATCATCCATTCTAGTGTTGTTGCAGTGGTATCGGTTCCTCCAAGAAACGTGTCCTGAAATTGTCAAAATAGAAAAACTTCATATAAATGTGTAAAAAAGAAACAAAAGAGGGGTATGAAGAAAAAAAAAATCAAAAGTTGATCATAACCAATATGATTGCTTTGATGTTCTCTTGGGTGATGTCCATCTCAAGCAAGCCATCCTTTTGGAGTTGGAGAATAATAGAAACAAAGTCTTTTTTCTTGTTAACCTCGTTATGACTTCTTAAAGCTCTGTGCTCCTCAATTATATGATCAAGGAATATATCTGATTCTCTGGATATTGCTTTCAAACTTGGAATGAATCCTGTAAGCACGTCCAACCACCTCAAGTAAGGAAACATATCGCCAACACAGAATCCCGAGATGAGAGATGTAATCCTTCTTGCCAACTCTCCGAACTTGTTGCGACTGTCTTCTTCTTCTACTTCATTTTTCCCACTAAGAACGCATCTAGCAACCAAGTTATGTGAAACGCTTAACAGCATTTGCGTCAGGTTAAAAGACTCTCCTTTAATAGAAGCACGAGTGATTTTGTTGATTAGAACTTCAACTTCTTTGTCTCTGGCAAACTGAAATGAGTGTACTCTTTGGTGGCTTAGAAGCTCAAGAACAAAGATCTTCCTAAGTTGTCTCCAGTACTCACCGTACGGTGCAGAAGCAACATCCCTACGTCCATAAAACAATATATCTGCCGCTGTGTTCCTTGGTCTGTCGGAGAAACAAATATCATGATTTTTGACAATTTCTCTTACCATCTCGGCTGATGAAACCACTAAAGTTGGATTATATCCCATTTGTAGAAGCATGAGAGAACCATACTTCCTAGAGAGATCTCGAAGAGAGCGGTGGGGAAGTTTGCCTAGTTGATGGATGTTACCAATAATTGGTAACTTCGGGGGTGATGGAGGCAAATTCAGATTTTTCCCTTTTGCTAGTTTAAGCCAAATCAAAAGGGAAACAAGGAGCATTAGAGTGAGAAAATATGGATTGTAGAGTAGCTCCATTTGTATTTGCAATTGCAATCTGATATGTGAAACTGAGTATTTCTGCTGCCTTTTTATAGCCATGTTTACGGGAAAGGATTGTAATAAAATATTATTTCACGTGAACAATATTTTTTCTACTAAAATCATGCCCGACGACGTGTTTAATAGAATTTTTTTCTTTTTTTAACTTTATTTTCCACACTCCCATAATCTTGGGCATCCTTTTATTAAAAAAAAAATAATCAACAACATACAAAATTGTGAAGCTGAATTCTTGGCCTTTTTGTTGTTTTTAAGTTAATCACTTCCACTGCGGCCACCATCGTTTTACCCGTGATATTGATACAAAAAACTACAAAAGTCAATTCCTAAACTGAAGGCCTGATACCAAAAGCTCCTCCTCCATCTTCACACCTAGCAACTGGTTAGACACTGTACTCGTCAATTTTACTACAGTTCAAAAGTGGTCAGCCATGCCATTATCCTTCCCTTCGCTATTTATTTTTATATTTATCGCCAAATCTAAAATTTCTATATGCTTGATTATTTAATTTATTGAATTTTTTATTGTCCACCATTTTGGACAGAATCTAGGCGATTTTTTTTATTTTACCTTAGAGGTTACCCCTAGGTGAATCGTTAAATATTTATGAATTTTTATTCTAAAAAAATCTTTCCTTTATTTATTTAAGGGTCGTTTGGTATCGTTTTTGTTTTTTGTTTTCTGCTTTTATTATGTTTCCATTGTTTTCAGAAACATATTTTCATTTTTGGTACTGTTCATAAGTAAGTGAACAGAATTTATATATTAATATAATATTAATATTTTCATAATAAAAATATAAAATAAAATTAATTAATTTTTAAAAAATATAATATTAAATTTTAATATAAAATATTATTTAATTATAAAATAAATATTTTAAAATTAATATATTTATTTTAATATAGAAAAGTTGAATGTAAAAAGAAATTAAATATAAAATTATATTGAAATATAATATTATAATATTATTTAATTTAAATTTATATAATAATTTATTTGGTATATTATATATTTCAAATAATATCATTTATTATAATTTTATGTGTTAATAAATAATATTATTGCTAAGTATTATTATCTTATATAATTAATTATTATTTTACTAAACAATATTATTATTTAATATTATATTCTTTCAATTAAATTTAAAATATATCATTACTACTATTAAATAATTTAATATTATTAAGTAAGCGAATACCTAACATTAAATAATATTATTTATATTAAATATAATATATTTAAATAGTTACATAATTTATTATAAATTAATTAGTTAAATATTTTTATTTAATAATTTAATAAAATCAAATGATATTATTAATATAATTTATAATTATTAACTTATATTACTATTTAATATATAAATTTAGAATTTTACTAATCTCAATTATTATCTAATCAAAAGTAATATTAAAAAATTTATCTAATATTATTTTTAATTGAATTATTTTATTTAATATTATATTTATTTATAATATTATTTAAATTATATTAAATTATTATATGATTAAATGAAAATATTTAATATTAGTATTAAATAGTGTAAAATAATATTATTTAATATTATGTACATATTATTATTTAATAAATATATTATTTTTATTTAATTTATAAAATTTTATTTTGTGAATTGAATTATTATATTTGAATCAGATTAAATATTTATTTTCAAAATATAACAATATTAACCAAACATGTTTTCTGTTTTCAAAATTTAAAAACAAAACAAAAACAAAATTTTCAAAAACAGGAAACAAAAAATAGAAAACAAGAGACGATCCCAAACGATCCTTTAGCTATTCATTTTTTATCTTAATTTTCTATATTTACTATTCTCATCTTAGTTACTCGAATTAAAAAAATAATTGTCCACCATTTTGGACAAATCTCTCTATTGTTTAAAAAAAATCTGAAATTATAGAAATTAATTTTATGCATTGTCCACGTTTTTGGCAAAACATTTGTGTATTTTCTAAAATATTGATTTATTAAATTTTCTAGTGTCCACCATCTTAGACAAATCCTAAAAATATTTATAGGCTCGTTTATTTGATTTATTATATTCTTTATCGTCCACCAACGTTTTGGACAAATCCTGAAAATAATTTTTAGTTTATTAAAAATTTTTGTTTGCCTACTGTTCGGACAGGTCTCTAATACATTTATAAACTAATTTATAAAAAACAAAATAATTAAGAGAACGTGTGTCAAATGAGTAGGAATCAATCTGCACGTTGGTAACAAAGGATAGGTAAGGGTGGTCTGCTGTTTTTGACTGGCATTAAGAGAGATAAACAGATAAGTCTGAAAGCAGTGAGGTTACTGTGGAGTACGTCATTGGAGAGATGGCGCCTTGCTAACTTTGGTTCTAGTGCTTATTGCTGGTCCCTTTGAGTGAGATTAAAGAGTTGTTTGTTTGTTTGAAATGAATAGAATATCTCTTACAAGATTTTTAACAATTTAAGGCCTCATTGATTAGATTTCTGCATCATTTGATTCTGTTCCCTAGAGAACTTCAGTAAAATATGTGCTTTCATCATTAAATCTGATTTGAAGGCGGTGGTTACTTGGTTTTGCAAAAGGAGTTGAGACCATGGAAGAAATGGAAATGAGGAATTTGTTCACAGCTAAGAAACTAACTCTTTTGATGATACTATGGAAAAATGGGTGTGGATTGGGCAGACTTCGTTAATGCATGTTGGTTACGTAAGATGATTTCCCTGTTTGATTGGTGCTTTATGAATTTAAGGGGTATGAGGTTTACTTTGATGCCTTTTGAGACCCTGATATACAGGGGTTTTGCAGTTGTAATCCTCGACTTCTTTAATAAAATCATCTTTTGGCTGAGAAATAATAATAATAATAATAATTTTAAGTTGATTAAAATTTTTATTGTTCACCATGTTGGACAAGTCTTAAAATATACAGGGGTTTTGCAGTTGTAATCCTCGACTTCTTTAATAAAATCATCTTTTGGCTGAGAAATAATAATAATAATAATAATTTTAAGTTGATTAAAATTTTTATTGTTCACCATGTTGGACAAGTCTTAAAATATACTTATAAAATAATATTTAGTCTATTAAAAAAAAAAGAAGGGAGAGAGGTTATTTTAGAGAGAAGCTCTGACTTCTCTCTAGTTTTTGCTTAAGATGATTCATTCATCTTTATATTTTCACATACACAAGGTCGAGAGGAGACAAGTTAATAGGCATCAGGCGTTCACTGTTTTTGTTAATATGTAATACTCCACAGAGAGTTCATTGGAGGTGGTTAGAACAACAATAACAACAACAACAAAAGAAACAGAAACAAATATAAAAAAAATAATAAAAACAAAAATTAAAAAACAAACAAAATATTCGGGATTTGGGCCTCCCAAAGCCGAACCCATAAGATCCCATTCCCATTCAATTTGTGCTCTCCAGCCATGAACTTTCATAAAGCTTGATTTGAGCTTTTAAGCCCATGGTCTTTCTTACCGAATTGGGCTACAATCCAACAAAGCCCACATGTCATAAGGCCGAGGTCTATCTTACATCAAAACTCTTGGTTTAATCTCAAAAAAGGACCTATACCAAACTTGGTGTCTACAGAGTGAATTCACTCTTTTATCCTTACTTTATAATTTTTTATTTTTCTTAAAAACATATATATTTAATAGTCATTTCATCTTTTTTTAATCCCAGTAGAACCAATCTTACCGTTCATCCAAATTAGCCATAAAAACTTTATTCTTAATATCTTGTGCTTTTTTCGAATCATAATATTATATTATCATGCTGTATTGATATCATATTTTTTAAAATTACAATTGACTTTTAAACTCACTACCAATTTTTATTTAGTTCTAATTTTTCATAATGTTAATATCCTTTGATAATGATGATCATGAACTTATTTATTAATTTACTATTTTTTTCTAATATAACATGTATGAATTATTAACCAGTTTTTGTATTTAATTAAACCAGAGTTGGCCAGAAGAAGCAATTAGGATAAGCTAGGTGGTAAGAAATGATAAGGTAAGATATGTTGAAGATATTGAACATGATCTTAAAGATAAGCTAGAAAAAAATAATAAGAAGAAAAGGAAGGATAAGAAGAATAAACAGAAAGTGGTAAGGAACTCGTCAAGAAAAGTGGCCAACGAATCATTATCATATAGTGATCACACTGGAAGAAGAAACAAATTTCATTAAATGGCTCTTAATACGTGGATGGTGCAAAAAATAATTGGTTTAGTAGCTAATTAAAATGAAAAATTTATTATTCAGAAACTAACAGAGATGGGAGCTCGGGATCAGAGAACAGAAAGGTAGTCATGCGTGGAGAGTTTTAAGTTAGAGTATATATATTGTACATTCAAAGGTATGTAGGGTGGTTATCGAATAGTGACGAGAGTTTTGCGTTGGAATGAGGATCAAAAAGTTAAACTTCTCTATTTCGACTTATATCATCCCTCCTAAAGTAAAGAGCTTTTTGTGGCTAGCTATTTTGGAAAGGTTACCGACAAAGAGTTTATTAAAGGCTAGAGGCGTACCATTGGAGGACAATGAATACAGTTGTGTTTGTTGTGGTAAAGTGGAAGAGGACTGTTCTCATGTGCTGTTACTGTGCAAGTTCTCACGGAAACTATGGTGCAAAGTCATGAGGTGGCAAGGTTTGTTTTGGGTTATCCCAGGTAAAGTGGACAGCATGGTTTACCAATGTGAAGGTTTATTTCTCGGGGGCAATCTGAAAAGGAGATGGCTTGCGGTTTGTAGCTCGGTTATGTATGGTTAGCAAGAAACGATGGTGCTTACGATTTTGGATGAGGAGGAAATGTTCTTTTCGATCAAGCTAACGTTGTTTCGGATCAAAGCCATTGAAGGAAGTTGCAAAATTAGTGATCATTCTTGGTGGACTGAATCAAGGCAAATCTCACAACCACATAGAGTACATGTCTCTAGAGCAGGATTTGTTTGGCAAAAACCAAATGAAAATGTTGTTAAATTCTGTTAGAATATTTTCAAAATAAGTGGATGAATTATTGATTAAATATAAAGTTTAATCAATGGAATTAAGAAACTAATGCTTTGGTAAGGTTTCGGTTTAAGAAAATCGAAATAAACTCAATTAATTGAAGCTTGGAAAGGTAGTCAACTGCCTATATAGGGAAGTCAACTGCCCTTGTGCATAAAAGATTCTGTAAAAAATTTACACTAAGGCAGTTGGATGCCTTGGGAAGGAAGTCGACCGCCTTGGAGGCAGTCAACTGCCTTTATAGGGCAGTCAACTGCCCATATAAGGCAACCAACTGCCCATAATACAGTCAAGCTTCAATATAAAATTAATGTTATAGCAGTCGACTACCCTACCTAGAATTGCTCACTGTTTTAAAAATACATTAGGGAATCCGACTACCATTTTCGGGCATCCGACTGCCTAGTATAAAAAGTGCATACTACGGCTAGTTTCTTGCTTAAAGAGTTACAAACTCATCCAAAAGATATTATTCAACTTCTGAATGGTTAAGCAACATTACCATTTGTCTCCAAATGTTGTGACCTTGTTAAACAGTTGTGTTTGATGAATCAAACAACACAATTGAAAAATCATATCACTTGATTAAAGGTCACATCACTTGGAATTAATCTCTATAAATAGAGATGTCAAGTTCATACTTGAGAGATATCAAAAAGATACCAGAACAATTCTGATATTCTTTCTTCCCTTTCACTCTCAAACTAAAGATAAATTTCTTAGGCATTATTTGCTGCAGAAAATAGTAACTAAGACAAGATACTTTTGTACTTGTCAAGGGTATTTAGTGGTTTAATTTCACTAGTGCAAAGTGATTTTAAACAAGGGCTTTTTTGTATCCTAGGGATATTCGATAAACCCCTATTGCATACCGTAATTGATGGGGGCGAAATAATCCTAAGGAAAGTGGCATTATAGCAACACGCCTAAAAGCCATTTCTGCATTTGTTCATGATTACCAAGGCGATCAAAGTTCAAGGTGATTCAAGGCACTCAAGAACACTTAAGGTCATCTTCATATCCACCAAGGAGGTTCAACACCAAAGCAATATTATTTGTTCAACAATCTTAGGATTAATTATGGCTGCAATGAAGATGGATTCCTTGAGAGAGATGGCTACTAACTTTCAAAAATTAGAAAGATTTGATGAAGGGAATTTTCTAAGGTGGCAACAAAAGATGCGGATTCTCCTCACCACACTCAACATTGCATATGTCCTCACTACTCGACAGCCAAAAGAGAAAGAAAATGAATCAAGTGAGGAAGTTCATCAAAGATAGAAATGGGAAAACGATGACTACACCTGTAGGGGTTGCATTTTGAACGGTATGTCTGATTCCTTATTTGATACATATATCACAGTTACTAAAGCAAAAAAATTGTGGGATAAGTTAGATGCAAGATACATGGCAGAAAATGCAACTAGCAAAAAGTTTCTAGTGACAAGTTGGAATTCTTTCAAAATGAATGAATCCAAATTTATCATGGAACAATTTGCTAAGATTGAAATCATCCTAAACAAGTTCAAGCAATATAATATGTCTATGGATGAATCAATCATTATATCTTTTATCATTGATAAACTCCCATCAACATGGAAAGATATCAAGAGGACCTTGAAACATAAAAAGGAAGATATATCTCTTGAGTACCTTGCAAGCTATCTTCGGATAGAGGAATAATATCGCAAGGAGAATGAAAAGGAAAAGAAGACTAACATCTCCAAGGTCCATATGGTGGAGGATGTTCAACCCAGCAAGAAATCCACAAATAAAACGGAACATTCCATCAAAGGTCAGAAATTCAAAAAGAAGAAAGGTGCGTGTTTCCATTATGGAAAACAATGACACTTTAAGAAGGACTGCTACATCTTCAAAAAGAAGAAAGGTGCATCCATGGCAACCAAGGACAACTTTGTTGCTGTAATTTCTGAGATCAATGTCCTTGAAGATAAGGAAGCATGGTGGATTGATTCCGGCGCTACAAAGCATGTGTGCACAAACAAAGCTTTGTTCAAAACTTTCCAAGAGGAAAAGGAAAACAATGTGCTCTGCATGGGGAATTCTTCAGCAACTGAAATCAAAGGCAAAGGGACAATAGATTTAAATTTTACTTCTGGAAAAATATTAACTTTAACTAATGTTTATTATGTTCCAGAAGTTAGGAAAAATCTTGTGTCTGTAAGTTTGCTCAAAAAATTTGGTTTCAAGTTAGTGTTTGAAGGGTATAAATTTATATTATTCAAGGGTGGAATCTTTGTTGGGAAGGGTTATGCCAATGAGGGCATGTTTAAACTTAATGTATCTTCCATCAATAATAAGATGAATGATTCTATTTACATGATTGACTTTTTTGATTTATGGCATAGTCGATTAGGTCATGTACATTATGCTAGAATGATTAACATGTCTAAATCAAACTTAATTCCTTTCATTAACACAAGTAATAGAAAATGTAGAACTTGCATGCTTACAAAGATAACAAGGAAATCATTTCCTAAGGTGGAAAGAAGTTCTAAATTGCTTGAATTAGTACATAGTGATGTAGGTTATTTGCATGGAACCCCATCTATAGGAGGAAAGAAATACTATGTTACTTTTATTGATGATTTCTCTAGGTTTTGCTATGTTTATTTGATGCATTCTAAGGATGAAGCATTAGAAAAGTTCAAAACTTATAAGAATGAAGTAGAATTGCATTGTGATATTAGAATTAAAACCTTGAGAACTGATAGGGGAGGAGAATACTTTGATCCATCATATTTTGAATCTGTTGGAATTGTACATGAACTAACCCCACCATACAGTCCTCAATCTAATGGTGTGGCTGAAAGGAAAAATAGATCACTAACTGAAATGGTGAATTCCATGATGTCCTATTCCAGATTAGGACAAGGTTTTTGGGGTGAGGCAATGTTGACTGCATGTCACATTCAAAATAGAGTTCCAAGCAAAAGGAACAGTGTAACCCCATTTGAATTATGGAAGAAAAGGAAACCCAACTTAAGTTATCTTAAGGTATGGGATTGTAGAGCAATAGTAAAAGTTCCTGAACCTAAAAGAAAGAAATTAGGTGAAATGAGAGTTGAGTGCATCTTTATTGGTTATGCACAAAGTAGTAAGGCTTATAGGTTTTTGGTCATTGAACCAAATGATTCGATTTCAATTAATACAGTTATTGAATCGAAAGATGCCTTATTTGATGAAGGAAGATTTAATTCAATTCCGCATGCAAAAGACATCGCTCAAAATAGTTCAAGAGAACTTGAGAATGATTCTTCCAAATTTCAAGAAGAAGAAAACCTTGTACCTTGAGTAAGTAGTAAGTAAAAGAGCTAGAAAAGCTAAAACTTATGAGTCGGATTTTTACCTGTTTCCTGTTGAAAGAACAAGAGAAAATATAGATAATCATATTGAATATTGCTTCAATATGAAATCTAATCCTAGGACATTTGAAGAGGCTATGAAGTCTCAAGATGTAGCTTTTTGGAAGGAAGCTATAAGTGATGAGATGGATTCAATTATGGGAAATAATACATGGATTTTAGTAGATTTGCCTCCAGGTTGCAAACTAATAGGTTGCAGGTGGATTTTCAAAAAGAAAATGAAAATGGATGGTACTATAGACAAATTTAAGGCTAGACTTGTTGCTAAGAGATTTACACAAAAGCATGGAATCGATTATTTCGATACATATGCACTGGTAGCAAGAATTGCTACAATAAGAATGCTTATTGCATTGGCCTCTATATACAAATTGGAAATTCACCAAATTGATGTAAAAACTGCATTCTTAAATGGTGAATTAAATGAGGAGGTGTATATGGAACAACCTGAAGGGTTTGTGATTCCAGGACAAGAAAAGAAAGTGTGTAAACTTATTAAGTCTTTGTATGGACTTAAGCAAGCCCCTAAGCAATGGCATCAAAAATTTGATGAGGTTGTTCCAACAAACGGATTTATTATTAATGAATCCAATAAATGTGTTTATAGTAAGTTTGAAAATGGTAAAGGTGTCATCATTTGTTTATATGTTGATGACATGTTGATTTTTGGTACGGACTCAAAACAAGTGTAAAGTACCAAGAATTTTTTGTCAAATAACTTTGCCATGAAAGATATGGGTGTTGCAGATGTGATTTTGGGTATAAGGATTCATAGAATAGATAATAAATTGATCTTATCCCAATCACATTATGTTGAGAAGATTCTCAAAAGATTTAATCATTTTGATTATGCAACCGTTGCAACACCTTATGATCCTAATTTGAAATTAACTTCAAATAAGGAAATACCAGTTGCACAACTTGAATATGCAAGAGTTATAGGTTGTTTGATGTATGCTATGACATGCACAAGACTGGATATAGCTTTTACGGTTGGCAAGCTTAGTAGATATACTAGCAACCCAAGTAACTTGCATTGGAATGCCATTTCTAGAGTATTAAAATACTTAAAGAAAACCATTGACTATGGCATTGTTTATAGTGGTGAACCTTCTATCTTAGAAGGATACACATATGCAAGTTGGATCACCAAAATGGACTATTATTCATCCACAAGTGGATGGATATTCATGTTTGGTGGGGGTGCAGTTTCTTGGGGATCCAGGAAACAAACATGCATAACAGATTCTACTATGGCTTCGGAATTTATGGCATTAGCTTCGGCAAGTAAGGAAGCTGAATGATTGAGAAATCTACTTTATGAGATTCCTTTATGGCCAAAGCCAATGTCACCTATTTCAATTTGGTGTGATAGTGAAGCAACATTATCAAAGGCTTATAGCCAAGTTTACAATGGGAAGTCTAGACATATTGGTCTAAGACATAGTTATGTTAGACAACTTATTCTAGATGGGGTGATCACCATAAACTTTGTCAAGTCAAGTGAAAACTTGGCGAATCCATTGACAAAAGGACTTACAAGAGAAGTTCTGTCTAAGACTTCCAAGGGGATGGGACTCAAGCCCATTAAATTAGTCACACATGATGGAACCTCAACTCAACGCTTAATTGAATATGAAGTCTTGAGTTTTAATGAGTCCAAGTACATCATATGAATGTGGCTGCAAGCACTTATTTTAAATACTCATTCCCTAGTGATAAAGTGCTTGAAACCGTATGATAAAAGAAGAGGTTGAGTTTTACTCTTAATGGACCCATAACACGTAAATATAGTGTTGGAATGCTTATACGGTTGCATTCTTGATGGAGTTCACCTATATGAGTGGAAGTGGTGTCGCTTCTAAGAGCTAAGGGCTTGGCTCTCAAGTACTCACGAATAGATACAAGACACATGGCCAGTAAACGTGTCGAGCTTTTGCTAAATGACTCTTGACAAGTTTTGAAGTCTTATGTGTGAATTAGTGTATGACTAATCGTATAGAACCGCTAGTTCAAAGAACTAGTTCTACCATGCCGTTCTGATTAACTCAACAGCACTTTTTCACTAAGGTGGAGGTTTTAAATCAGGATTGATAGCTTCATTTATGCCTAAGGATTCCTTATGCATCGGATTTACTTTATTTTGAAAAAATGGTGGGGGATTGTTAGAATATTTTCAAAATAAGTGGATGAATTATTGATTAAATATAAAGTTTAATCAATGGAATTAAGAAACTAATGCCTTAGTAAGGTTCCGGGTTAAGAAAATCGAAATAAACTCAATTAATTGAAGCTTGGAAAGGTAGTCAACTGCCTATATAGGGAAGTCAACTGCCCTTGTGCATAAAAGATTCTGTAAAAAATTTACTCTAAGGCAGTTGGATGCCTTGGGAAGGAAATCGACCGCCTTGGAGGTAGTCGACTGCCTTTATAGGGCAGTCAACTGCCCATAGAAGGCATCCAACTGTCCATAATACAGTCAAGCTTCAGTATAAAATTAATGTTATAGCAGTCGACTGCCCTACCTAGAATTGCTCACTGTTTTAAAAATACATTAGGGAATCCGACTACCATTTTCGGGCATCCGACTGCCTAATATAAAAAGTGTATACTACGGCTAGTTTCTTGCTTAAAGAGTTACAAATTCATCCAAAAGATATTATTCAACTTCTGAATGGTTAAGCAACATTACCATTTGTCTCCAAATGTTGTGACCTTGTTAAACAGTTGTGTTTGATGAATCAAATAACACAATTGAAAAATCATATCACTTGATTAAAAGTCACATCACTTGGAATTAATCTCTATAAATAGAGATGTCAAGTTCATACTTGAGAGTTATCAAAAAGATACCAGAACAATTCTGATATTCTTTCTTCCCTCTCACTCTCAAACTAAAGATAAATTTCTTAGGCATTATTTGCTGCAGAAAATAGTAACTAAGACAAGATACTTTTGTACTTGTCAAGGGCATTTAGTGGTTTAATTTCATTAGTGTAAAGTGATTTTAAACAGGGGCTTCTTTGTATCCTAGGGATATTCGATAAACCCCTATTGCATACCGTAATTGGTGGGAGCGAAATAATCCTAAGAAAAGTGGCATTATAGCAGCACGCTTAGAAGCCATTTCTGCATTTGTTCGTGATTACCAAGGCAATCAAAGTTCAAGGCAATTCAAGGCACTCAAGAACACTCAAGGTCATCTTCATATCCACCAAGGAAGTTCAACACCAAAGCAATATTATTTGTTCAACAAATTCAATGTTGATGGAGCTGCAAGAGGAAAGCCAGGACCAACAGGTTGCAGAGGTGTTCTTAGGGATTCAAACGGTGCTGTTTTATGACTATTTTTTGGATCACTTGGGATTAAAGATTCTAACATAGCAGAAGTCTACGCAATCAAGATTGCTATACAAGTTTTCTCTTCTTCAAGGTGGCTCAGGAAATGTGACTTGATCATTGAATATGACTCAAAGGTAGCTTTTTTCTCTTCTAATTCTTTTGCTGATGCTCTGACCAAAATGGGGGTTGATAGATCTGACTTCTTTTATGCTTCTTAGTTGCAGTCTGCAATATCTTTTAACATCGTGTTTTCTTGCTTTGCTGTATAATCATTTTTAGGTGTTTTGTTTTGTCAGTTTATGGCTACAATGCTATCGTTATGTTTGGGGCACTTCCCTTTGTTTTGCGAAGAGTTCTTCTTTTGGATCCTGTTCTCACAGGGGTTTTCCTATTGTTATCATGTTCTCATTTCAATAAAATTGATACTTTTGCCAAGAAAAAAAAAAACAAATGAAGGAGCAAACAAACAGCTTTTTCTTTCAAGTCTACAAATGCAAGCGACAAACTAAACAATAACAATAACAATAACAATAACAATAACAATAATAATAATAATAATAATAATAATAATAATAATAATAATAATAATAATAATCATAATCATAATCATAATCATAATAATAATCATAATAATAATCATAATCATAATAATAATAATAATAATCATCATCATCATTGTCGTAACGGCTTCGCGCTCGACGATTTTGAAAAACATTTTAAAAACAAAAATGGAGTCGCCACCAATCTTTTTGACTAGGTGTGATTGGTCACCTAAAATATTTATCTTTTTAACAAAACCTCAAAATTAATTAAGTTTTATTAAAAAGACAATTTTTGGTCTGCGAAAACAAAATCGGGTCCGGGAGTACGGTTACGCGTGGGGAAGGATTAGCACCCCCACGACGCCCGTTAAAAAACGGTACCATCCTAAATACATGGTATCTTTTGATTTTAATAAAATAGTCTTGATTTTTGATTATATATATAAATTTAGCGCATTTGTTTGAAAAATTCCTGTTACGAAGAGATTTATTGTGAGAATCAATATGAACACCATTTATTGAAAAATTAAATCAAATATCCCAATACTCTGGTAATATTCGAAATAATTCCTCCCACCTAGAGATTTCTTAAGAATCACTACTTGTGAGTTCTATAGAATCTCATCTTCGGTGATGCTCACACTAACTTATAATTGATCGTATACATGTAGTTTCGATAAAAATGTATGGTGTATGTGAAACTTAAAAGAAATTTTATTTATTTTGATTTTATTAATGAAACTCTTGATATTGAAAAATTTGGCTAAATATTCCAATACTCTGGTAACATTTAGCTAATTCCTCTCACCTAGGGATCAGTCAAGAAATCACTACTTGTGAGTTTCATGACATCCCATCATCGGAAGAATTCCATTTATTTTAGAATTTTAATACTTATACACATGATGCAAGGATATAGCAGATGATGCTCATGGAATTATAAAAAGAAATTTGATATTTTGATTTTTATTAATGAAACTCTTGTTATTGAAAAATTTAACTAAATATCCCAATACTCTGGTAACATTTAGCTAATTCTTCTCACCTAGGGATCAGTCAAGAAATCACTACTTGTGAGTTTCATGACATCCCATCATCGGAAGAATTCCATTTATTTTAGAATTTTAATACTTATACACGTGATGCAAGCATATAGTATGAGATGCATATGAAATTATAAAAAAACTTTGTATTTAAAATTTCTTATAAACGAATTCTCGATATTGAAAAATTTAACTAAATATCCCAATACTCTGGTAACATTTAGTTAATTCCTCTCACCTAGGGATCAGTCAAGAAATCACTACTTGTGAGTTTCATGACATCCCATCATCGGAAGAATTCCATTTATTTTGAAATTTTAATATTTATTATCTTGATTCTTTCAATTATTCCCTTTTATTAAAATTCAATTATTACTTATTTAATTAATTTAACTACCATTCTTTACCTTTGGAAACTTTACTATGATTCAGTTTTATTGGTTTAATTATTTTGTATTTATGTATTTCTAAAAAATCCCTTTTTGTTTATTTCTCTTAATTGTTTTTTTTTATTACCTCTTTTATTTCTATTAGTTTTCATTTAATTAATATTTCTCTAAACACTCTTTATTTGTCAAAACTCATCATCATATATTTATTTATTCATTTTATTATTATTAATTTTTAAATTTTTTAATTTAACTTAATTAATTAATTAAAATAAATAAATAAATAAATAAATAAGCATGAAATTGGATATTGAGGAATAATACCGAATATCCCAATACTCTGGTGACATTCGATATAATTCCTCTCATCTAAAGTTTTTCGAAGAATCGCTACTTGCGAGTTCTACGAAGACTTATCATTGAGATTCCATACTTATTTCATTTTATTTATTTATTGAATTGTTATTTTTATATATTTTTTCTTTATTTATTATTCTCCTTTTATTTGCATTTCATTTTTCTTAGAAAAATTGTCTAATAAAAATTTGTTTTATTTTAAAGCGAGGTTTTTATATATACTTTATGTATATAGGTATTTTATGTCTTTATTTATATTCTATGTACAAAATATATGTATTTATGTTTTAAAGCTATATATTTTCATGTATTTGTATATATGTATTTCACACACTTGTTTACATACATTTTAACACTATATATTTATTTCCTTTTATATACTTATTATTATATGTATTTTGTCTACATAAAATTTACATACTTTAACACTATGTATTTTACATATTTTATATGTTTTTCTACATTATGTTATTCCATTTATTTACTTATTTACTCATTTATTGTTATCATTTATTTTATTTATTTTTATTTATTTATTTTACCATGACAGCACCTATAACAAATTATTCTATAAAACAAATAAATAAATAAATAAAATATCAAAGAAATATACCCAAAACAGCCCAAAAGAGGGCCCAAAGATCAGGCCCAAACAGCAGGGGCGCGGACTGGAACTGCTGGGCCGGATCGCGATGTGGGTCGGATCGGGTGAGCAGGTCGCAGGTCGCGGATTTTTCCTCTGAAGCGGCACGGGTCGGACGCGGGTGAGTCGGGTCGGATCCGCGGGCGACGCGCGGATCCTGCGTCGCTGGTCGGTCGGGTGCGCGGGTCACGGGTTCCGGGTCGGGTTGGCGCGCGGATCTTCTCCCAGGGCCAAAACGACGTCGTTCTGTTCTTCTATAAATACCTCCTTTATTATTTTTTTGTTTCACTTTTACAGATTTCTCAAAAAAAACCTCTCCCCTCTCTGCCTTTCTCTCCTCTCCTGCCCAGAATCCGACGTCGGAGCCACCGTTTGTGGTTGCCGGCCACCGTGCACCGCCGTACGCCGGTTGCCAGTAACTCTCCTGAGGCCCTGAAAATATTCCCCTCACCTTCCTCTAACCAAATCTAACCTCCGTTTCTCCAAAAACAACCCTAAATCCCTAGATCTGACTTAAACCGAAAACTTCTTTTTTCTTTTTCTTTTTTTTTTTGTGTTTGATTTTTCTGGTAGATGTTCTGGTTGTGGTTGCTTGTTTTTTCTTTGTTTTTCTTGCAGGTAATGGGGATTTGGGTATGAGATCTAGGGTTCCTAGGGTCTCGGGTTTTAGGGTTTCGGATCTGGGCTAAGGGATTTGGTTTTCGGTTGTGTTTAGGGTGTTAGTCTTGTGTTTGGGTGGCCGTGGTGATGGTGAGGGTGTTGTTTAGGGTTTCGGTGGTGAGTGGGGAAGGGGATCTGGGATGGCTTTTGGGTGATGGTGAGTAGCTTGGTGACCGTCTGGTTGGCTTCGGTGGTGGCGGGTTGAGGGTTCGGTGGTGAGTGGCTTGGTGATGAGTGTGTTTGAAGGGTTCGGTGGTGAGTGGGGAGGGTTTCGATCCTCTTCTCTGTCCGAAGAAGCCAGGAGAAAAATCGTGGCTTTGGGTCCTCTTAAACGGCCTTGGAACCTTTCCCTAGGCTTTCGAAATCACAGAATCAGTAGGTTTCTGTTGAAGCGGGATTCACGGGATAGGGGTGATGATTTTGCCGGGGGTTGCGGCGCCGGCGGCTGGGCAGGGAACCGGCAGATCTGGCCGGTAGATTTGGTAAAACCGAAGCCTTTAATGCTTCACTGTACAATGATGATGATGACGATGATAATAATAATAATAATAATAATAATAATAATAATAATAATAATAATAATAATAATAATATAATAATAAAGAGATAATAATAATAATAAAAAGAAAAGATAATAATAACAATAATAAAAATAAAAATAAAAAGATAATAATAATGATAATAATAAAAAAGAAAAGATGATAATAATAATAATAATAATAATAATAATAATAATATTAATGATATGAATAATGATAAAAATAAATAAGAAAAATGAAAATAAAAGAAAATAAAATAATAATAAGAACAAAACTTGTCAAAATAATTTGTGAAATTCGGACAAAATTAGGTGTCTACAATCATCATCATCATCATCATCATCATCATCATCATCATCATAATAATAATAATAATAATAATAATAATAATAATAATAATAATAATAATAATCATAATAATAATAAAGTAAAAAAAATAGAGAATAAACACTAGAAACGGGAAGGGATCTTTCGTTCAAAACGAGAGTTTTTTTTCGCCAAACCTTTTTTATGCAGGAACCAGATGAGATGAGCAAACCTCTTTAGCAGGAATTGGATTTTCTTTAAGTTTTTAACAAAGAAAATGTACTTTGAGCTAATGGGGGAAAGCTGAGTTGAGAAAGAGGGAGTACAAAATGAGGGTTTTTTTTTTTATCAAACCTCTTTATACAGGAACCAGATGAGGTAAGCTCAAGGGAAAAGACAAGTAAAAGAAAGGGGGATGGTTTTCTTGACATCAGATGAGGAAGCTCAAGGGGGAAAGGAAAAATGAGAAAGAGGGAAAATATGGCAAAAACGAGTGAGTGAATGAGTTTAAAGTTGGAAAAAGTTGTTTAAATATTCAAATTTCATAAAAAAAAAAAAAAAAGACTACGATCTAAGTAATAACCGTAGTTAAAGCAACAAAGTGAAAAACGAACACTACGTTTATTAAAAGAATGTTAATCTTAAATAGTACTATTTATCTATAAAAAAGGAAATGCTTATAAAGATTGTTTGATAAACTATGCTTAATGGGAGGTAAAGAGGTGGGTGTTTATAAAGTCAGTTCTTCAATCCCTTCCTGCATATGCGATGTATGTATTCCTCTTTCCCAAAACTTTATGTTATGAGCTCAATACTATTGTTAGTAAATATTGGTGGAGTTCAAAACAAAATGGTAAAGGTATACACTGGACACGTTGGAAACAATTATGCAGAGCAAAGGAGGCAGGGGGCATGAACTTCAGAGAATTTGAATGCTTTAATCTAGCATTATTGCAAAAACAAGGGTGGCGATTGTTTAAAAACAGTGACTCCTTACTGTTTCATGTCGTAAGCTCAAAATATTTCCCCAATTCAATCATTTTTGGAGGCACCTAAGGGAAGCAATGCATCTTTCACGTGGCAAAGCGTATGGAAAGCCAAGCATGTGGTAAGCAGGGGGTTGAAATGGAGAGTAGGAAATGGGAGGAATATTAAAATATGGAAGGGTAAATGGCTGGACATAGAGGGAGGACTGAATATGAATATGGGAGAAAGTGAAACGGAGGGGGATTAGTGTAGGCGAAAGGTGCTCAATGTGCGGGCAACAAGCAGAAACAGTATTTCATGCCATGGGGTGTTGTGTGAAGGCTGTAGAAGTATGGAAAGTTCTCCAAGCAGATAACCCAGGACTAAAATTTTCTATTCATCATGAAGAAATGCAGAATAAAGGGTGGCTGTCTTTTCTGGTAGAACAGATAGGAATGGAAAGCTTTGATGAGATGCTAATTGTCTATTGGGTAATATGGTACCATAGAAATTTGAAGGTTAAAACTTGGGCATTGAGGGATGCAAATTCTATGGCCAAATATGCTAGGAGCTATTTCATGGAGTTTAGATTTGCCCAATCTCAAAGAATTATGAGATCTGATCGTGATAATGTTCGTTGGTATCCACCATGTGAAAGAGTGCTGAAGTGAATTTTGATGGAGCACTGAACATTAAGGACAAACAAGGTGGGGCTGGGGTGGTTATCTGAGATAGTCGAGGACGAGTCCTAACGGCAGCATGCTTCATTATCAAGAGAATTGAGGATCCACTTACTACAGAAATGGTGGCAGCAACAAGGGCATTAGAAGTGGCAAAAAGGAGCGGGTCTTTTTCTATTATCTTTGAGGGGGATGCTAAGAAGATAATTCAGTTGTTGAGGTCAGGAGAGAAAGATTTCTCGCCCATAGGAAATCTGGTGGAGGAGGCAAGGACCTTAATAGATGGATTTATCAGTTTCCATGCTATTCATGTTAAAAGTGAAGCCAATGAGGTTACTCATACATTAGCCAAGAACACTATTCATTTAGGAACAAATGTGTGTTGGATGGATGCTTTTTTTTTCTTAGAGATGATGTTATAAAGGTTTATAAGGACTTTTTATAAATTAATGAAAGTCAAGTCCGTATCTTATTCAAAAAAAAAAAAAGACTACGCTTAATTAATGAAATGCGATCTTAAATAGTACTATTTATCTAGAAAAAAATAAAAATATAAGAAAGATTGTTTGGTTTTTCAAGTAAATTGATAGTGCTTTTATCAGGGAAACGTAGTGTTTGACATATTTAGACAACATTGAGATAGACGAAACATAGTCTTAAATAGTACTATTTACCAAAAACATATATATATAAGAAAGACTTTGATTTTTTTAGGTAAATAGACTACGTTTTTATCATGAAAGCATGGTGTTTAACTTATTTAGATTTCAATTTTATCATGAATTGGTCTACACATGATAAAAGCTTGGATATTGCTTAATACTTTATTTAGTGAATCGTTATTTTTATTTACTAATTTGCATTTTATTTACTTTGCTTTGCAACTTGTAATTAATTAAATTATATATTATGTAAAAGAATATCATAGAATATAAACTAACTTCTAATTAATAATTAAATCAAAAAGTAAATTAGAATATATATTAGGTATTTTCTAAATATACTACAAAAGAAAGCTGCTTTATATAATCCCAAAATTAATAATCAAAACAAGGTATGATATTATCTAAATTGCTTCCTTCCCAAGCTTCATTTGGTCTTGGCATAATGTCATGATTGCAAAATTCTTTTAAACTTATATGTCGCTCAGGAGCTTCTCTATTTTTGATCGACATTTAGCAATATCGAAACTTCTTTTGCTAGAATTTGTTAGATGGAGGGAAGATAAAAACTTAGAGCCCTTGTTCCCTTTGCTCACCCCTTAAGCAAATCAACAAAATACCATAAACATATATGGCATCGAGTATATTATCTTTTTCAACTGTTACCTTTCGCAATGTAATCTTGGCTCAGCTTTTCTTCAACTAAAATAATTGACCATTTCTTTCATAGATAGTGTCTCTTCATTCCAACCATCTTTATATGTATCTTATTAAAAAGATTTTCTCGTTTTTACGCCATGGTAGGTAGCTAAGTTTATTCAATGAAACATTTGTTAAAGATATGATCATATTTTGAGACTTCATTAAAAGACTTATGAGGTGGTTACGGGCCGGACCGGGCCGGTTTTCACCGGTTCCGGCCCTAACCACAAGAGAACCGGTCCGAACCGGTATTAAACCGGTCCGGTTCGGACCGGTTCTATATATTATAAGAGGCGAACCGGCCCGGTTCGTTGGACCGGTTCGCCTCAAAACCGGACCGAACCGGTTTAAACCGGTTCGGTCCATTTTTTTTTAAAATTTTTATTTTTAAAAAAATTATATTAATTTATTTTAATATATATTAATATATTTTAATAATTTAATGTAGTAAATTTATTTTTATAATAAATAATGTTAATAGTTTAATTTAACAATAATTTATTATAAGAATATAAGTTATATTATAATTTATTTAATTAATGTAACAATAATGTAAAAACAAACTATTATAAAATTATCTAATAAAATTATTGTTATAATAAATTAAAGTTATATTATGAATATAATATTATGATAAAATGATATTTGATTCAAAATACAAATAATGATTTTATGAATATTATTATTATATTCATTTTGCATATCTTTATTTATATTCATTTTGCATTTAAAATAATTTATTATATTTGAAATATCATTTACTTAATATTTATTCATTTATTTAATATGTTTTTAAAATATTAATTCATTTTTTATTTTAAATATTTATTTATTTTAAACATATATAAGTATAACATTAATTAATTTGGTATGTAATAATAATAATAATAATAACAACAACAACAAAGGAGAAAAAGGAGAGAGTAGGAGACCAAAGATTTTTTACGTGGAAAACCCCTTCAAAAGTTAGAAGGGTAAAAACCACGGGACCGTAGTCCATAAAAATATTCACTATGACTAAACTTATTTACAATTTTACATACAATTTACAAAAAAAAATTATTCTCTACTCTTCATAATTTATACGGATTGCCTTGGAAATTTCTTCCTCCTCTTCTGAATTATTATCAGCAAATTCATTGGCCATTCCAAGTTCGACATTGCGCGATTCCGCATCAAACCAATCTTTAAGGCATGTTAACATGCACAATGAATCCGGATTAAGAGTGGTTCGATGGTCTCCAATAATTCTTCCACACGTCGAGAATGCGAATTCCGAAGCAACAGAAGAAACTTGCACCGCAAAAACATCTCGGGCCATGGAAGCTAAAACTGGAAATTGTTTTTGGTTTTCTTTCCACCATTGGAGAAGATCAAAGTTATCATCTACAGAAAAATCTTGACTTAAGAAAAATCCTAGCTCATTGAAGCTAGAACTCCGTCGAGTTGTTGATCCCGATCCCGATCCCGATCCGCTCGCTTTTCCTTTTAGCTTCATTCTCTTCTTTGCTGCTTCCTTAATTGCGTTTAAAATTCCTTTTCCTTTTTTGCTACTTTCGGTTTCTTCGTATGAATCTTCTTCTTCTCGATTAAAGTTGAATTGCTCCCTTTCTGTTTCATAAACATTAAACAATTCTCGAAAAAGATTGTTAATTGAGGACTTTTGATCCTCAATAGAATCAAGACCAAGAAATTCTTTATAACAATCAAAAAAAATTTCTATATTTACCTCACCTTGACTAGGATCTAGTAAAGTTGCAATACAATAAATAGGAGGAATTATTTCCCAATATTTTTTAAATTTTTCCTCCATATCATATACAAAAGAACTTAAAGTTTCATGATTCCTAAATTTTACAAATTTGTCAAACATTGTGTAGATAATAGGAACAAAATACGGTGTAGTTGGATAAAATTGAGTTGAAAATCTTTCGATTGCATCTTTAAAAGTAGATAATAAATCAACACAATATTCAATAAAAGTCCAATCTTCTTCAAAAAGTACTAAATGTGTGCTACTTGTATAATTGTTATAAAAAGGAGTAACAAGTTCTTTATAAGGTAAAATAGAAGAAAGCAAACGATGAAGTGAATTCCATCTTGTTTCCACGGGAAGTGGAAATGCTTTAACAGGTATATTATTTGTTATACAAATTTGCTTCCATTCACGTTTATTACTTGGTGTGCGAATCCATTTTGCTAAAATTTTAATTTTATCAATTGGACCTATGCCAGTACCAGTACCACTAGAACTAAAACCACTTTGAACACATAAATTTATAATATGACATGCACATCTTGCATGAAAAAATATGCCTTGCATAACAGGGTTTAAACTTTTAATTAAATGAGGAATAGCTGCAGTATTACTTGAAGCATTATCAAAAGTAATAGCAAAAACTTTATTATTTTCTAGTCCATATAATTTACAAACTTTAGTAATATATTTATGAATAGTATATGAATTATGTGCTTCTTCTATTACATCTAAAGATAAAATTCGTTTTTGCATAGACCAATCTTCATCTATCCAATGACAAGTTATAACAAGATAACTTATACCATTAGTACTAGTCCATATATCACTAGTTAAACTAACCCTAGATGAAATATTACTAAGTTTATCAATTAAAGCTTGTCTATATTCTTTAAACATATCCATGCAATCTCTTTTTAATGTATGTCTAGAAACAGATTTATATGCGGGTTGTAAATATTTACAAACAAATTCTAAATATCTTGTTTTTTCACAAATTGTGAATGGTTGTTCAGTTCTAACTACAAATCTAACTAAACCACGTCTAGCTTGAACATTATCAAAATTAAAATTTTTTCCACTATCATGCGTATTAATTTGAGATTGTTTACCTTCTAAAATTTCATTTTCTTCGGCATCAGGATTAATTTTATGTATAGTAATTAAATGCCTTTTATACGTACCTGTACCGCCACCACCTCCACCGGAGTTATAAGAGTAAACGCCTTTGCACAATTTACAGATGGCACAATATTTATTCGTCTCACCTTCTTTTGCTACAATGTCGAAATACTCCCATACCCTGCTTGTTTTTTTTCGACTAAATTTCGGTCTTGATGATGTAGCAGCAGTGGTGGCAGCTGATGATTGTGTTTGAGCATGACTTCCTCCACGACCACGACCAAACGATGGTGCCAAAGGAAGCTCCTCCTCCGGATGAATATCGGGTTCGATTTCATTAAATGATTCGTCACCCAAATTAGGAATTTCAGTGGAACCAAAAGGTCGAGAAACAGAGCATGAACGACGAAAGAAATTTGACATTTTTATATTTTTTTTGAAAATAAATATATGTTAAAAATTTAAAAAAAAGATGTATGATAATATATTGAAATTTAAAAATTGAAACTTGAAAATTAAAAGTAAAATTTGCAAAATTATAAAATAAAAAGAAAAATGAAATTTATAAAGAAAATGATGATATTATAAATTTGTAATAAGGAATATATATAATATATTAGAATTTGAAAAATTAAAAGTAAAATTATAAAATAAAAAGAAAAATGAAATTTATAAAGAAAATGATGATATTATAAATTTGGAATAAGGAATATATATAATATATTAGAATTTGAAAATTAAAAGAAAAATTTGTAAAATTATAAAATAAAAAGAAAAATGAAATTTAGAAAGGAAATGATGATATTATAAATTTGGAATAAGGGAATTTAAGTGAATTTGAGAGAGTTTGAGTGAATATTGAGAGAGTATGTGAGTGAAGAAAATAAGAGTAGATGAATATAGATAGTAGATTTGAGAGAAAATATAGAAGAAATGTAAATGAAAATAGAAGATTATAGAGGTATTTATAGGAAAAAATTAGAATAAAAAATTAAAAAAAAAAAGATTGATGGCCGTTGCCCATCAAACACAGAGCAGAGGCAAGCCTCTGCTCTGCATATTGCAGTTGCACTGCACTACTGCAGTGCAACTGCAACTCTGCAAGGGCTAGGCTGCCACTGCGTGCGCAGTGGCAGCCTAGCCCCTTTTTATTTTTTTTTAATATAATTAAAATTAAAAAAAAAAGGAAAAGAAAGATTGATGGGCAACGGCCAAATGGCCGTTGCCCATCAAACGCAGACTCGCAGAGGCAAGCCTCTGCGAGTCTGCAACTGCAGTTCCTTTATTTTTTTTTTACCGGACCGGTTCGAACCGGTCCGGTTTTGAACCGGGCCCTTAACGGGCCCGGTTTTAGATAGTTAAAACCGGCCCAGCCCGTTAACATGACGGGCGGGGCCGGTTCCGAACCGGTACTGTACCGGTTCGGATTTTGGGCCGGATTGACCCGATCCGGTTACGAACCGGGTCGGGCCAACCCGGCCCAATAAGCATCTCTACTTATGACTCATGTTAATATTCATAAAATCAGCAACTGAACTGAAAGCCACATACCTGAGAATCCCAAACAAGATCACTTGTCAAGATATTCAATATTGTCGCATAGCTTGATATTTTTATTCTTGGTTTCGAGATTAAGATGAAAGTGAACCAATATTGTTAAAGAAAAAGAGAAAGCGGAGTAAAAGTGATAGATGACAAATGTCTCTTCAAACTTTAAATATTGAAATATGCTTACTCGAAATGCTATATTTATAAATTAACTTTTCTAATATTGTGGGCACGTAAATCTCGGATGAAGAAGCATCAAGTACAAAAGATTACGTTTAAAAACTTAAATCGTAGTCTATTAATAAAAAAAAATTATAGTTGAATTTATTCAAATAACAAAATGTCTATTCATAAAGACATTATGGTAATCTTTTCTGAAACTGAAATGATTTTCAATTTATTTGAATCTTTGAAAGACAAAACATTAAACTACAAAAGACTACATTTGAAACAAAAAACGTTAGTCTATTTACGTATAATACTACATTTAGTAGGGCAAACAAATCTTTCTATTTTCTATAAAAAATAACATTTTTCAATTAATTCTTATTTGTACAATTATTAATATTAATTACAATTACCAATAAAACTATAGAGTTTTGCTATAATAACTTTTATAAAAATGTGTGTGTATATACTTTTAATTTCTAAAGATTATAGTTTGTCGAAAACCATAGTTTTTGTTTAACTACGTTAAAGTAAAATGTGATCTTTTATTATCTTAAACTACTCTTTTTATACAAATATAGCTGACCTAGATGTCTAAAATCTAAAAACACAGTTAAAATTTAAAAAATTATAGTTAAAAATATTAGATTGTATGTGCTTTTGTAATTGTAGTTAATTAATATTTCTACATAACTATCATCCATGACCTTTTTTCTCTCTCTCTCTCTTTTTTTTACCAGCAAGTATTTTATTGCATCAAACATTCAAAAGGATGATGAGAAGATGGTACATCCTTACGGGAAGAACATAGCCAATCTAATTGTTCATTCTTTTATTTTCCTTTTTCATCTCATCAAGCAAAGCTTTAGGCTGTGCTTGGTACAGCTGAAAAGTGAAAAGAAAAAAAATAGAAAGAAAACAAAATTTGAGATTACTTGGTACAATAAAAAATGAAAAAGAAAGAAAAAAAGAGAGAAAACAATTTTCTCTCGTTCAAAGAAAACCAATCCATCCGATTTGGACAGAAAAAGGGGAGGAAAAGACAAACATGCAAATAAATTAATTGAAACGACGAAATTGCCTTTAAAAAATTTTAAAATTATCTACTTTGCTTGTCTATTTTGTTTCAGATCTCTCGTAAACTCAATATCACCACTCTCTCCCGATCTCTCCTTCTCTGTCACCGATGAGCTATCCCCACCGCCGGTTGGGTCACCGTTTGCAATTGGCTAGCTTGAACTTGGAATTTCTTTCATTTCATTCTCAATACATCAGGTATGTTTCGATCTAAGAAATTGAATCTTGAAAATGGATACCTCAGAAAAATATTTGTGATTATTCATTTCTAGTATGCAATTTTAACGTTGATTGTTGAGAAATGTAATTGGAAATCTATAAAGGAGAGTGCGAAACTTGATTGTAGGTATTTGTATATTTAAAGCTATTCTGTCGTCTTGTCTTTGATTAATCTTAATTTCCGTTCTCCATTTGGATGATTGTGTTTGTGTTCTAGGAGACCTTTTCTAAGCAAATGGTGAACGTTAGAGAACTTGTCAGGGTGTTATTCTTAAAAATCATATCAGCATCGGCGAAGTGCGGCTTCTGCATTCCTCTGTTTCTTCATTACTTTTTAAGAATTTTGTTTTCTTTAAGACACCAGCATTGAATCTTCAGGCCAAATATTAATGATTGTTGGCTTGCTTTGTGAAGTTAAAAGAAGCATTGATACTTTTGCTGAGATTGAGTTAATCAGTGTATTGTTTTGGGTCTTTAAATTATGCAGAAAAGTGCTCCATGGCTATCAGTGCCACAATTTGGGGACTGGGAACAGAAGGGAGAAGTGCCAGATTACTCTCTTGACTTCTCAAAAATCAGGGAAATGAGGAAACAGAACAAGAGAGAACTTTCAAGAGCCAGTCTTGGAAATGAAGAAGACTTCATTAACCCGACTGCCACCAGTGTTAGCACCACTCCTAGTGATGATCATCACCATTTTCCTTAGAACCATCACTCTCCAACTGTAAGATCCGTTTCCACCTAATTTCCAAATGCTTGTTTATTGAACATTTTTTAAAAATGTACTCTATGGCTTTGGTAGCTTTAAATGGATATACTGCCCTAATAAGGAAGAAGAATATAAAGCTATAAACTTTGATGGCATGCATGTGCTAGGGTGAAAGCCAGTGGGGAAGTTGCTTAGTTGGGCCATTAAATATTTTGTTTGATGTTTGCTAGCTGAGTAGGTAGCAATTAATCTGTTGCAGCATGTAACTTGGCCCTTGATGAAACCCAATTAGTTTTCCTTGCGGCAGCTGGAAATTGGATTATTTATGGAGTTGATTGGATTGATCTAGCTGTAGAAGTAGTTTTCAAATTCCTTTATCTCTATGGTCAGCAAATTAAAGATAAGAACGTTGAAGATAGTAAGTCAATAATTTGCAATGCCCGTGATATTCATGTACTTTTCTCACTTGACTTTTTCACATCGACAAATTTGTGATAGGCTTGTCTTTAGGAGCATGTGGTTCTGTATTTTCTATGATAGAATTTAGTTTGCTTTTGGTATAGAATCTATTATAATTTCTTCTATCATGTCTAGTTTCAGAGTTGTGGACTATATTTTTGTTGCTTTGGGAATTGAATCTCTTGGTGGGAATTTTTTTAATGGCTGTATAAAAATATGTTTGTTGGGTGACTTTCCAAAAAGTGCAGTAAGGAGTAGTTTTTTTCTTCTTTACCTTTTGGAATATGCTGCTACTGAGAGAGGGTGTGTTTTCTGTTGGCTTATTAGTTGCTACTACTGTCACTTTGGCTTTTATAGGCCAAAAAAGATTAGGTTGTGAGAGGAAGAGATGATTGAGTTCCCTTCTGGTTAAGTAGGCAGATAAAATTAATTCATTTCTTGAAGGAATACAACTTCTATAATTTTTTTAAGAATATTGTAACGTTAGCTTTGAATTATAGCATATTGTATACAAAATCAATTTTTTGAGATGTTCAATGCTTTCATTTATGTGTTTAACAATTTTTTTTATATTCTATGTTAAATCAAAGTACTTAACTTACTTTTGATATGTGCAATGTAAAAGGTTAAGCAAGTATTTGCAATACAGATTACCTAGCTTGACAGATAGAACCATGTCACAAAAATGAGCACAGATGTGCAGATAGTCAATCTTTCAGAGACATAAGGTAAAAATGTTAGCTTCTAGCAAGTTGCAGTAACGCAACTTTTATTATATTTTAAGGCATGGCAGTTGAGCTAGCATTTTATTGTTTATATCATAGAAGATGTTCAAGTAGCGATAAGAAATCAAAGAAAGTTATGTGCTTTTAGGATAACCTTCAGATGCATTATTATGATCTGCACAGACCATAATATGCTTATTTAACTAATCTGTTCTAGGCATCAAAAGCATAGAACTAATCTTGTGATTCTGCTGCCAATATGGATTAACGAATTATGGATTCTAATATGTTTGTTCAGTTTGAAAGTTGTTCCACATAACTAGTACGCACAATATTATTTCAAACCCTTACGTGCTCCGACATGAATAAAAGTTTAGGCATCATACACACTTGTATCATTGAATACTTTCTGTTTTATTGGTCTCTGCTTGCATAATTATGGCTGTTTTTGCGTGTGTATAGTTCATTAGCAGCGTACAGAACATATACGGAGCATTAGGCAAAAGTGCATCAAGTTCAGGAATGAATACAAATGATGTAGTGCTAAAAACACTAATGTCATCTTTGCAAGCACCAAGACCGGGCCTTAAGACCATGATGGCGAAGCCATGACTCAAAATCCCAGCAATGTAAATCCCAGAAAGATTCTTTACATGGCGGTCAAATTTTGCAACGATCACATCAAGGTCACTTTGCATCAAGAGCTTGCCGCTGTAAGAAAGATTCACACATCTTCTTGCAAGATCATAACACTGAAGATATAACCTTTGCTGGAATGAGAAAGAGAAATCAAAGAAGATATAACCTCAATGGCCTGTTTGTTTGTTTTTTGTTAAGATACTTATGTTGGTATGGAACTCTTTGTAATTAGTTATGATATTATAATGTTATATTTCTTTTTTTATTATAAATTTACGTTATAGTATTATTTCACTTATTATAATATATTTTTTAATTTTTATTGGAGTTAAAAAAAGATTATATGAATATGGTTTTTTTTTTATATTTTAATATCTTATTTGTAAATCTAATGAAATTAAGATAATTTATTCGTTCAAAAAAAATTGACAAATTTTTGTTTAAAAATCTCTTTGAAAAATAAAAATTAAATAAATACCAAAAAGGTGAAAAAAATGATTACATTTGACAAAAATTTGTATGAGGGGTAGGATGGTAAAATTATTTTATTTTTAGCTTTTTTTCCCCTTACTTTCTCACTCTACCAAGCAATCAAAAGAAAGAAATTTGTTTTCCATCCATTTTTCCTTCTTTCTTACCAAGCATACTCAAGGAAAAATGTTAATGCTATCCATCTCTCCATTTTTCTCTCCCTTCAATTTTCTATCATTCCATTTTTCTTTCCACCATACCAAGTGTCGTAACGGCTTCGCGCTCGACGTTTTTGAAAAACATTTTAAAAACAAATGGAGTCGCCACCAATCTTTTTTGACTGGGTGTGATTGGTCACATAAAAATATTTATCTTTTTAACAAAATCTCAAAATTAATTAAGTTTTATTAAAAAGACAATTTTTGGTCTACGAAAACAAAAACCGGGTTCGGGAGTACGGTTACGCGTGGGGAAGGATTAGCACCCCCACGACGCCCGTTAAAAAATGGTACCATAGTAATCATGTGTTATCCTTTAGTTTTAATAAAATGGTCTTGAATTAATATTTAAAAATAATTCCTATTTTATTGCAATCAATTTTATCCTTTTAATTTTGAAACATTTAAACTTTATTTTTTATTTGTAAAAATCATTTTGTTTTATTTTTTAAAAAAAAGTTAAATTTTATTTTTCAAAAGTGAATGTGAACCTATTTATATTGAAAAAATTAAATCAAATATCTCAATACTCTGGTAACATTTGGAATAATTTTCCTCACCTAGAGATTTATTAAGAATCACTACTTGTGAGTTCTATAGAATCTCATCATCGGAAGATTCACATTCGCTTCGAAAATTATTATGAATGCATATGATGCAAACAGATAATGAATGATGCAAATGAAACTTTAAAAGAAATTTTATTTATTTTGATTTTATTGATGAAACTCTTGATATTTAGAAATTTGGCTAAACATCCCAATACTCTGGTAACATTTACTAATTCCTCTCACCTAGGGATCAGTCAAGAAATCACTACTTGTGAGTCTCATGACATCCCATCCTCGGAAGAATTTCATTCATTTTAAAATTATTATTAATTTACTTTGTTGTTGTTTTTTTTTATTTTCCTTTAAAAACTTATCTATTTTTATTTTTAATAAAACAACTTAAATTATTGAAAAATCATGCTAAATATCCCAATACTCAGGTAACATTTAGCACGACTCTTCTCACCTAGGGATTAGTCAAGAAATCACTACTTGTGAGTTTCATAACATCCCATCATCGGAACTTTATTATTAATTTCCTTTTTTCTATTTTCTTTTAAAAACTTATTCATTTTTATTTTTTAATAAAAATTTAAATTATTGAAAAATCATACTAAGTATCCCAATACTCTGGTAACATTTAGTATGACTCTTCTCACCTAGGGATCAGTCAAGAAATCACTACTTGTGAGTTTCATGACATCCCATCATCGGACAAATATTTAATTAAATTTAATTTTTATTATTTACTTTTCTTTGTTTTTGATTTCTTGTTCTTTTGTTTTTATTATTATTATTTTTTTTACACATTTTCTAATCAATAATAATTAATGAAAATACAAGTAAAAGAAAAGAAAAAAATTTTCAATTCCTTATTTTGCAATATTCACTAATAATAATAATAGTGATAATAATAATAACACAATAATAATAATAATAATAATAATAATAATAATAATAATAATAATAATAATAATAATAATAATAATAATAATAATAATAATAAAAAATAAAACACAATATTAATAATAATGAGAATAATAATAAATAAAACACAATAATAATAATAATAATAATAATAATAATAATAATAATAATAATAATAATAATAATAATAATAATAACAACAACAACAACACCAAAATTATTAAAATTAAAAGAAATATACCTAAATTGGTTTGGGCTAAGAACCCAAGGGAATGCTTGCAAACAGCCCAACCAGGTTGGCCCAAGGCGTGTGGGCCCAACAGGTAAGCAGATCTGGCCCAAGTAAGGTGGACCAGACCGGGTCAAGCGCGGGTCAGGCGAAGAGGCTGGAGTCTGGTCGGGTCAGAATGGCTGGCACGTAGATCTTCTTCCCGCGGACGGGTCGGGCGCGCGGATCCTGGACCCGGGTCGAGTCCAGGCGCGGGTCTTCAGTTTTTTTTTTCAACTATAAAATCCAACCTTTTTTTTCTATTCATTTTCTAACCAAAAAAGGAAAAAAATCTCCCAGAGCCTTCAAAAGCCCCCCCGGCCAGGCGATTTCCGGCCACCGCCTGGGCCGCCATCTGCCGTCGCCGGCCGCCGTAGCCGGTGGCCAAAAATGAAAAAATTTTCCCTTTTCCGATTACTTTTCACCCACCCTTTCTCTTTTTCACCTTAGATTTCCCAAAAAAATACCTAAAAAGCCTTAGATCTGGAGCTAAAGCCGTCGGCTTTCAAGCTCAGATCTACCTTCTTACGCGGCCGGACTACCACTACACTTCAAGCCGAAACCTCTCTCTCTAGCTCTCTGTTGTTGTTGGTTTTTTTGTGTTTGTGTTTGTGTTTGGTTTTTTTTTTTTGCAGGTTTCAAAATTGATTTTGGGGTTTAGTTCTGGGTTAGGGGGTCTGTTTTGAGTGTTGATGGTTGGTGGTCGTGAGGTTGAGGGACTGATGGTTGCGATGGTGGTTCAGTAAAAGGGGGGTCTCGGGTAGTTTAGATGATGGTTTGGGTTTTGACAATGGTGGCTTGGTGTTTAGGTAATGGTGGTTGTGACAGGGGCTGGTTCGGTGATGGTGGTGGTAGTCTCGGTTTGGTGAGGGTGGACGATAGGAAGTGGTTCGATTTGGGGTTCTGTATAGGGGTTTGGTCTCGGCTCTGGTTGTGGAAATGGCAATAGGAGTTTCGGTGATGCTTGGTCTGTCTGGTAAATGGCTTCCCCCCCCCCCCCCCCCCTTTTTTGGTCCATTTTTAGGGTTTTTAAGGGTCTTGTAGTGATGGTGGAGGTGAGAAAAGATGGCAGGGTAGCTGGCTGATGGATGGGTGACAAAGACTGGTGGTGGCTGATGGACAGCCTTGGGGAGAGGGGCTGGCAGGGTGGTGGCCGGCGGTTCTGGGGAAGGTGAGTTTTCAGACTGTTGGTGGCTGACAGATTGGACAAAGGCATAAAATAAAATAAAAATAATGAAAATAATAATAATATAAATAATAATAGATAATAATAAAAGAAGAAAATAATAATAAAAATAATAATAAAAATAAGAATAAAAAATAAGAATAAAAATAATAATAATAATAATAATAAAAGAAAAAAAAAGGAATAATAATGTGAAGACCGAGAATTTTTTAAATAAATATAAGGTATCCGAAAAATTTAATTTGGACAAATTGAAATCCAAATTTAAATAAGAAATGAAAAGGAAAATTAAATTGGAAATAAGAAATGAAGGAGGAAATTTAATTTGGATAAATGAGAATCCAAATTAAATAAGAAAATGGAGAAAATAATTTTGGATTTTTGGAAATCCAAAACTTAATAAGAAATAAAAATATTTTTTTTGATATATTTATATAATGATATTATATAAATATACTTTTGATAAATATAAATATTATTTTTGTATTAAAAGTGTAAAAATATGTATATGTATTTTGATACAAAAAAATATGTATTTAAATACATATTATAATGGCATATTTATATATAATTATAATTATATGTATAATTATAATGTGTATATTTACTATTATTAATTAAGTATATTAATAAAAAAAAAGAACGAAAAGGAGGGTCGGGCACCCCCCTTCCCATTTCCTTTCTCCTCTGTTGCAAACAGAGGAGAAAGGCCAAATGAATGCCGGCCCTTGCCGGCCGGCCAAAAGAGAAAGGGGAAGGGAGGAGCGACGTCACCGGCGGAGAAGCAAGCGGTGATGGCGCGAGGCGGAAAGGAAAGAAAAATTGGGCGGAGACCGAAGCGGGAGGAAGGAAAATCGAAAGGAGAAGGAAAAAGGAAAGGAGGCGACGCCGGCCGATCCACCGGTCGCCGCCGCCTTGCGAAGCCCCGGTGAAGCCAGATCTGGAGGGAGGAACGCCCGGCGGTGAAGGAGGAAGAGAAAGGAGGGAGAAAAGAGAAGGGAAAGAGGTCGAAACCCACGGTCCAGATTCGCCACCGCCGGCGCCGTCGCTGAGGAAACCGAGACCAGATCCGGCGTCCCTGCAACCGTGGCTAGCTGTGGAGGGTGCGAACCGGCGGTGATGCCGGCGGGAAGAGGCCGAACCGGCGGTGATGCCGGCGGGAAGAGGCCGAACCGGCCAACAGAACTGAACCGGCCAGAACCGGCCTGAACCGGTCCGAACCGGTTCAGGCAAAAAAAAAACAGAACAGAAAAGAAAAAGGAAAAAAATGTGGTAAGGAAAATTTAAGTCTTTTCGCTATATGTCTATTGGATTTATTGGAAAATTTCGGATTATTTTCTAAATGAAAATATATGTTAATTTTTGAAATTGTAGCAAAAATAGAAATGAGACGAATGGTGGAGTTCGGCGAGGCTCGAAAAAAATCAGAAAGTGCGCTAAGCTTGGCGAATAGGTAAGATACTTTTATAAAGCATTAGTAGCTTTATATTGTATGTGGGAATTATGATTTTATATATGATGCATTTATTTAATTGATTTTAAATGGAATTGTGATTTTTATATGATGCATCGATTTAAATTGATTTGCTAAAAATGCTAAGAGGACCCACAACTGATGGTGGGGGTCTTAGTAAGAGGTAAAATTGGTGAGAATCAACGGCTGCAAGTATAAATTGTGTTTCCCTTGCAGGAGGTTAGGGAAAATTAAGCCGTTATGCTGCCGAAATTCTTAGGAAAACGTTGAGGAAAAAGATTTAAGTTCTCACGTAAATGGAATCTTGGAAATAATTATTGAAAAATATACATTTAAAGGACTTTATGATATTACTGGAGAAGTTTAATATTGAAATCGATGAAAAGATAGATCGTTGAAACACAATAATGTGATGAATTATATGGTTTAAACTTTAAGACTCGATAAACCCAGTGATGTTAATAGCACAAATGGTATCAAGTTGAGATTGAGGTGGAATTAATTATTAGACGGATCACTGATACAGTGATGATTATAGAATTGATAAATTCAAATGAATGGACCGTTTTAGTGGTATGATTGTGATATCGATGTTAAATAGATGTGAACTGAGATTTTTGCAATAATATGGATAGTCGCAAGGCGACTTAAATGATTGAAACACTGTTGATAATTGAAATTGGCAAATTCTTTTAAGTGGTAAATTGCCAATCAAAAATTGAATTGAAGATGTCTTATAGATAATTCTAGCATGATATTACATTCTACAGACCATATGAAAAGTGAATTGAGGATTGTGATTTGATTTTACGATAGTAAATGAAATTGAACCGCAAGTTGAGGATTCTGAATATGTACCTATAGGTCAAACCATAAATGGATTTGATAAGCGATTATTGATCTTGTGGTTCTATAATCCTCGATGTCGACTCTGGAATAGATAACGAACGAGGATATTAATATTGCATAATTTCAGTATTTTGATGGCTATATAGTGACATGATATTTAAATATTTATGAATACTAAGAGGATTCATACAAGTGATGTGGTCTTAGTATTAATAGTGAAAGGTAGAAATGATTGGTATAGTTTATAGCTATCGAAAAAGGATATCGAATACTGAATGACTTGAATACCAAATGATCTGATTATTGAATAATCGGAGTACTGAATAAGTTGAAAACTGAATGAAATGAATATTGAATTGATTTGAACACTGATTTACTGATGTGTCAGAAGGATAGTTTGAAATCGAACGATTGATAGTGATAAAGTTAAATGAATTGTTTCACCGTATTAGAGGAAGGTATTACTTATATTGACATTTGAAACTATTACTAAAATTACATACGGAGATGATTTCATAGCATCGCTTTTAAGCATAATTTGCTATAGTTTCAGATGTCATAATAGCATTTATATAAATGCTATAAAGTATAGATTAGCTTTAAAAATAAAGTATATGGTATATATACGTATTTTTATATACGAAACCTCTTAAAGAATTTCACCATATGCTTTACATGATTTTAAAACGAAAAGCTAAAGATTTAAATGTTTTATGAGACTGTAGGCACCCTAAAAGAATTAAATTCAATAAAGCATAGTGGAAAACGCCTAATTGGAGCTTTGCTCATTAGGCAGATATGCTTGTCCGACAATAGTCGTGGACAGGTCTCAGTCACGCCTGATCAGTGGGGCTGAGAGAGATGAGGTCTATGGCCATAGATAGCGCTCTAGTTGGTTTCCAGGGGACGATGACATGATTTTCACTGCTAGCTACAGTGATTTAAGTCTTTATTGATAGGGATCTAGCCTAGTCTCTAACCGATATGATATGAAGTCTAGAGTATGATTTTATTGATATGAACTCTAGACTTGACATGATTTATACTGTACATGAAACAGATTTGAAATGAAATATGTTTTGAAACAGTACATGTTTTAAACATGTTTTAAAAGTCCATGAGATATGATTTCGACACTTATATGATTTATATGTGATTTTGTGTCGAACATGGCATGATATGTGGTCTAGAGTATAGTTTGATTTGATATGAACTCTAGACCTGATATGATTTACAGAATATGTTTTAAAAGTATATGATAAATGATTTCGACACTTACATGATTTATATAAGATTTTGTGTCGAATTTGAAATGACATGCGGTTTAGAGTATAGACTGATTTGATATGAACTCTAAACCTGATATGATTTATAATATATGAAAAATGTTTTAAAACCGCACATGTTTTAGACATGCTCCGAAAACGAATACATGAACTGAAATTGAACATGTTTCTATCATGCCTTAAAGGCAAATTTGAAATGAATTGAAAATTCATATGTCGAGCATGTCCTAAAGTATATATGATATGATTTGAAATGATAGCGGTTTAGACAGAAAAATTACATGAATTTGCATATTAAACCCTGATATGATAATATGCTTAGTATATGAGAATTCCATGAGAAATGTCGTGACTCGACGTAAATGATGTTTCACCTATACGATGACATGACATGATATGATATATGAACATGAGATTGATATGAAGAGGATTCTGATCTCACTCTATCGTGATCATAAATTCCCAGACGATAAGTGATATGAATTGATGTAATACGGGAATATGATTATTAAATGTAAAGTGAATTCGATAAGATATCTGCAATAAACATGGAGAATATATGATGAGTGTCATGACTCAGTGATAGCGATATTTCATCGATATGATGTCATGATATGATATGATATGAAACATGAATATAGAAACACACGAAGAGAATTATGACTTCGTACCACCGTGATCATGACCCATAATATGAGACTTGATAAGAGATGATAGTATACAGAAGTATGATTATGAACTGAAAAGTAAATATGAGAATTGATATGAGAAGATAGAATACAAAAGTATGATTATGAAATGAAAAGTGAATATGAGAAGTGATAATGAGATGTTATCGATGAGAAAGGATTAACTGTAATTGGATCCTTGCAAGTTTTAAGCATTTGCGGTTAAGACAGTATAATCCTACTCTTGCATTTATATTAGTATCTTACTGAGCCGTGGTTTCGCTCACCCCACTAAATTTCATCTCTTTCAGATTATTGAAGTTAACATCTGCCATGTGAGCTGCTCAGTGGGCATCGGAGACGGTATATGGACTTGGTACTAGTCTTCTAAGGTATATGTTTCTTATAAAATACTTGTTTACATGTAAGACTTAAATTGATGCACAGTACATATTCTGTTTAGCAAGTCGGGATGTAACTAAGAACCGTTTTCGTGGTTGTTAAATATTTAAATGAAATGACTATAGGTCACCTAAATAGTATAGTGACTACACTGACACCGAATACAAACATTAAAATGAAAAAGAAAAATTTAGTTCATAAATTTGTAGACTAAGAAAAGTACAAGTAATAAAGGAAAGTCGCAGCCTTCGAGTCGTGACAAATAATAATATAAATAATAACAAAATAAATAATAAAAATAAAAATAAATACAAATATATATAAAAATAAAAATAACATGATAATAATAATGACAAAAATGGGACAAAATTAAGTGTCAACACCAAGCATAGCCTTAGGCTGTGCTTGGTATAGCTAAAAAGTGGAAGAAAAGAAAATAATGGAGAGAAAAGTGAAAGGAAAATAAAATTGTAGGCTGCTTGGCAGAACAGAAAATGAGAAAGAAAGAAAAGAGGAAGGAAAAGAGTTTTTTGCATGGTTGTTAATACCGTTTCGGTTTCGGTCGTACCGGCTGATGTGCGCCAGTTTTCATAAAATCCGGTACACTTGAGTTGATTTTTCATACCAGTTTTGATACCGAGTAATATCGGCTAGTTTCGTGAATTTCGGATGGTTTCGGCCAATTTTGTCGAAATTGACTGTTTCGGTTGGTACGCAAACATTACAAGAAAATTGAATTTTTTTTGTTTTATTATATGTTTTGATACTGAAGTAAAACTAATAAATACATAAATAATGAATTAAGTAAATGCATTAACAATTTTAACAATTTTAAAAATAATTATTATTTGTTGTATGAGTAATTTTATTAATTTTATACTTATCATTATTAATATTAAATATTTTATATTTTATTTTACTTATTATTAATAATATTATTACATGTATGAAAAGTTTATAAATATTTTAAAATTAAACCGAAAAATCCGAAATAATATACCGAAACAACCGATACCAATATATCTCATTGTAAAAAGAAAAAACGAAACGTTCTCCGGTACGATATTTATAACCTTGGTTTTTTGTCCTCACACAAAATGCAAATCTGTCCAAATTGGACAGAAAAGAAGAAAGAAAATATGAGCATCGGAATTAATCAATTAAAAATACGAAAATACCCCTAACCAATTTTAAAATTATCTAAAATTCTCTTTTTCTCCCTTTCTTCCATAACTCTCACTTCTCCCAAAATCATTTTATTAATAAACAAAATATACAAAATCTTCAAAAATAAACTTCAAATATTTTTAATTCTTTTTCTTTTTTTTCTTCATGAGAATGGCTTTTATAAAATTCACAGTCATTGGAACAATTTTGTACTTTATATATTTATTTTAAATTAAAATAATAATAAAAAAACAAAAGAATAACTCATATGGAGGCATGCTAGTGCCAAAAAATACCAAAAAAGTTCGGTTGGACTCAATTATTGTACATTTTTATTGGTCAAAATTGCAAAATTTATCAACCATTATCGTATTCTATAGTTTTATTTTCCAAAATTTCCACAGCAAATTATATTTTATTTTTTGTCTATTTATGAAAATTTAAAAAAACTTATCAAGTTTAAATCTAAAATACATATTTTTTTTATCTGATAAATCTTTCAATGTTAAGATTTGAATCAAAATCTTTCGAAAAGAATTTTTAAATTAGAAGGTATTTAACTAAAGAATAAAATAAAAAAATTATATCATAATATTTAAAAAGAAAAAAATATGACACTAAAAAAATGCGATTATATAGTTAAAAAAAAGTAAAAAAATAAAAATAATATAGATTAAAATTTTAGTAAAATAAAAATTATATATGAATCAAATAAAAATTTAAAAAATTATTTTATACTCGCATGTGACATATATTATTATTCAAAATTTTTTATATATTTAACACAAAATAAATACAACATAAGTATACAAATTATTAGATCAAAACTTAAACGGTCTGTTTAGTCCTCATCACTTTTTTTTTTGTTTTTTGTGTTTTTTTCTACTCTTTCATTAAAAACTTTTCTTTTCTTTGATATATATATATATATTTGTTGATAATTTATAATTAATTATCATGAATTAATTATAATTAATTATTTTGACAAATTTTTGTTTAAAATATATCTCATTGAAAATGCAAACTCAATAAATGCCTTAAAAAATTGAAAAAAATACATTTGATAAATATTTGTATAAATGGTAGGATGGTAAATTTACTTTAAATTTAACTTTCTTTCTTTTCACTTTTTCATTCTACCAAGCAATAGAAGGAAAGAAATTTATTTTCCATTCATTTTTTCATCTTTCCTACCAAGCACACCTAAGGAAAAAAATTATTGTTTTCCATCTTTCCAAATTTCTCTCCCTCTAATTTTCCATCTTTTCATATTTTTTCATCCCTACCAAGTAAAGCCTTAGAGTTTACAAAAAATAATTAATATATGGTGTACAAAATAAAGTGTATGAGTTTTAATTTTTTAAGTGACTAAAAAATAAAAATTTTAGACGATTTAAGTGTATTAAAAAATTACAAGATTACTCAAAGCTATATTTGATACAAAGCTTTGTCGTAAGGATAAACCGAGGGACCACCACAGCAACAATGTAACTTGGGAAAGAGAAGAAAGAGCCAAAATCATATTATTATTATTATTATTTGCTAACAACCTATGTGATGTGTTCATAAAATGTGGAGAGTACTTTTACTTTTAATGACAAGGCTTCGGTAGTCTCAAATATAGGAGACCACATCAGTAAAGTATGAAGTAATGTATATATCTAAGTAAACGAATGAGCTATTGGTAGAACATTAATCGGGAATTTCCTGTTAACTGTGAGACCATAAAGTTCGCTCATGTCTAAATTCTCCTCAATTTCACCGGCAGGCAACTTCCAATCAAACCAATATAGAAGATTGGCAACCACGTATTCAATAGAAGCAACTGAAAATAGCAGCCCGGGACAGCCCCTTCGTCCAAAACCAAATGGAATGAATTGGAAATCTTGACCTTTAAAATCAACAGAATTATTCTCGAACCTCTCTGGAAGGAACTCTTCGGGTTTATCCCACCATTTGGGATCTCTCTGAATTGCCCATATATTGAAAATGACGGTAAGATTGGAAGGAACATCATAACCTCCCAATTTGACACTTGCAGCTGTTTCTCTAGGAAGCGAGAGAGGAACAGAAGGATGTAGTCTAAAAGTTTCTTTGAGAACACATTTTAAGTACTCCATTTTACTGATATCATCCACATCAACCTTCGATTTCTTTCCCACCACATTTCTGACCTCTTCTTGGACCTTTTTCATGATCTTCGGGTTCTTTAGAAGCTCAGCCATCATCCATTCTATTGTTGTTGCAGTGGTATCAGTTCCTCCAAGAAACATATTCTGAAATTGTGCGAAGAAAAATCAGGTTTAGGATTAAAAAAAAAAAAACAAAAGAAGGGTAGTAGAAAAGTAGAGTTGAATATAATAACCAGTATGGTAGCTTTGATGTTTTCTTTAGTGAAGTTCATCTCAAGCATGCCATCCTTTTGGAGTTGGAGAATATTAGAAACGAAGTCGTTTCTATCCGAATCCTCGCCATGGCTTCTCAAAGCTCTATGCTCCTCGATTATCTGATCAAAAAATGTATCTAATTCTGCAGATGCAGCTTTTAAACTTGGAACATATCCAGTAAGCACATCCAACCACCGCAACTTAGGAAACATATCGCCAACACAGAAACCCGTGAAGAGAATCATCACCCTTCTTGCCAACTCTAGAAACTTGCTATGAGTGTCTGCTTGTTCTTCATTTTTCCCACTAAGAACGCATCTGGAAACTATGTCATGTGAAACCGCCATCATCATGTCAGTCAGATTAACAGACTCTCCTTTAGCGGAAGCGCGACTGATTTTGTTGACAAGAACTTCAACTTCTTCGTCTCTTACAAAATGATACGAGTGTACTTTTCGGACACTCAGAAGCTCAAGAACACCGATCTTCCTGATTTGTCTCCAGTACTCACCATACGGTGCAAAACACAAATCACTACATCCATATAGAATTATATTTGCTGGTGTGATCTTTGGCCTGTTGGAGAAAACAACATCGTGATTTTTGACAATTTCTCTTACCATCTCCGCTGATGAAACCACCAGAGTTGGATTGTATCCCATTTGTAGAAGCATGAGAGAGCCATACTTCCTGGAAAGATCTCGGAGAGAGCGGTGGGGAAGTTTGCCTAGTTGATGAATGTTACCAATGATTGGTAACTTCGGGGGCGATGGAGGCAAATTAAGATTTTTCCCTTTTGATCGTTTAAGCCAAATCAGAAGGGGGACAAGGAGAATTAGAGATAGAAAAACTGGACTGCAGAGTAGCTCCATTTGCAATTGCGAATCCAAGTTAAGAAACTGATCGTATTTAGCCTTTTTATAGCCTAGTTTCCAACAGTTTTTTGTCGTTTTCTTTTATTTAATTTGAACAATCTTGTCATCTTTGGCGGCCTTCTAGAAAAAAAAATCTACCCGCATTGATTTAGGGCTAGTTTTGCTCAATGAGGTTCGGTAAGTCATGGCTCAATTCACTTTTTAACAAGACAGACAAAAAAATGACAGTAAAATTGCATTTTTATCTCTAATTTTAAATTTTTTATTATTTTATTAAAAAAATATATCTTTAAACATTTTTTATTATTTTTAATTTCACTAAAATTAATCTTACCATTTATTCAAACTAACCCTTAATTTTTTTCTCTTCAATGATATAGTAGCGTTCGTCAACTAATTGACTAACAGCCCCCTCTTCCACCAGGCAACATTGGCGTAGTCTAAACGGAAATAAACGATCGTCTGACAGTGGAAACATATATTGAACTGAGGAATTCTAGAGGGATGCATTCAACCTGACATTTCATAAAGAATATTTCTCTCGCCGTACTCGGCTGATGAAAACAATGATGAATATTTCTAAAGTAGAATTCAACAGCGGAACCCTGTATAAAATCAAACTTACGATTTTTAAAATAAAATTTTAAGTTCTATGTTCGTCTTGTTTAAAATATAAAAATAATTGTGATTTCTTTAAGTGTTGTAAGTTAAAAATTGAGTTCGTTTTTATATATTGATCATAAAATTTTTTTGACTCTACGAATAAAACTAAAAGATTATCACATATTTTATTTTTTTAATTAATTTTTCATATTCTGCTATTTTGTTTTAAAAATTTTATTGATTATGTATGAAATAATTTCTCAGATATAATCTATTTTTCATATACTAGTAGTTGACTTTTCAGTTTCACAAGCATAATTAAGAGACTATCACATGTTTTATTTTTTAATTATTTTTTTAACATATCTTTAGAGACTTTATACTGTAAATGCATCAGAGAGTAACACGTCATTAGTAAACTCTTATGAGCAAATTGAAAAAAAATTATTTGTGTTTATTTTTAAGGACTTGTTTTTTTTAGTTTGCTTATTTATGATCGTGTCAATCTCTAATGCATTAATAGTGTATAAAAATTATACACCGTTGATGCATCATATACAAACTCTTTTATTAATTAGTTTTATGTCCGTTCAATATTTATTTTTATACAAATTCAAAAAAATTTTCTAGCTTGAACGGGTGCCCAACTATGAACAGGTATAGCCATGTATTTTTGACTTCATGAAAATTTTTATTTACAGGAAATTTAATCATTGTAGTTTGAAGTCTTACATTTTAAAAATTCAACGGACTATATAAATTCAAACCAAAAATAAAAATAAATATTGAACGAACATAAAACTAATTAATAAAAGAGTTTGTATATGATGCACTGATAGTATATGATTTTTATACACTATTAATAAATTAGAGGTTGACATCTCATAAATAAGCAAACTAAAAAAATATCAAGTCTTTAAAAAAATACAAATAATTTTTTTTAATTTACTTATAAGAACTTACTAATAAAGTGTCGCTCTCTAATATATTGATAGTATATAATCTCTATACACTATCTGCGCATTATATATAAATCTTCTTTTGTCAAAAGTACAAGCTCGAATTAGTCAGTCTCAAGATTTAATAGAATGGAATTTATACATGTGTCAAGCTGGCGGTTTTGGAAGTACAAATAAGACAACTGAGTTACGTATGCTAATATTTGGAAGTACTTTTATTAATAAGACTCTTGCATATAAAATCTGAACCCAAAAATTCCGCCACCCTTCAACCAAGAGAGGATTTACCATCTTCTTCCAACCTCACCTCAACTTGTACCATAGACATTGATCCACGTATTAACTCTGCACGGTGGCATCCAAATTAGACTCGACATAAATTAGCCAAGGAGGACTTGTCTCAGCACGACGCTTTCAAACACGGGATGCGAACAAGGGCCGCTATTGTTTTCTTGGCTGCTGCGATGCAGCATCTCTGATTTCCTTATGGAGAGTATTGGAGAGAGGCAAAGAAAATTTGCGTGCTGCAATATTTTACACGAACAAATGGTTGAATATAGACAAAGCGACGGTAAATCTGCCGATCTGCAATTAAGCTCGATTCTTTTTCTTAGGCCTGGAATCTCCATTGTTTGCTCATGAACTTAGGCGACTCAGTACTGGGGTAGCCACATTGTCTTGAGTGGACTCAAAAGTTCTGGAAAATGATAATATATGTGTAGTTAATGTAAAATTTTAAAAAAAAAAATGCATGTTTTTCTTATATTGACATTTGACACCACTAAAATCTATTGAAATTAGTTAAGAAAGAGGTTAGCAATAAATTTCATCTTTATTTTTAAATTTATTTTAATTTGAAAATTTTAATAATTTTCTTTCACTAAAATTTGACAGAATATACTTCTATTTATCTTTTACAGTTTTACTGATCATTTTTAATTTTATTTTAGTTTTAATATGTTACTTACTTTTTATTGAAGTTCTCTCTTCACTTTGTTGTGATCATACTTTCTGGTTATGGCTTTTCTCTTTAATTATTTCTATAGTACATATTATATATGAGTTTTATCCAATTTATAAATGATTTGTTTGCTATATTTGATGCATGTAATAATTATATTATACTTAGTTAGATATTCAATGGTACAAATACAATCTTATTGTAAAAATAAAAATAAAAATATTGTATATTATTTATATACTTGCATTATTTTTTAATATTTTTATTGACGTGAAAGAAAAATAAAAAATTATGTAGTATCGTTAATGTAACCATTGATATAAATTTCTATTATGAATAAATGGTAAGAATTATTTATTTAGCCAACAACCTCTTGGCATAGTGACTAAAGATGAGTTGTGGAATATTATAAATCTTGGATTCGAATCCAAGCACCCTTATTCTAGTTATTTAATATTCCTCTTGTAACAAAACAAAGAATTATTTATTTATTTAAAAATCATATATAATATTACATTTCAAAAAACGCTAATTGACATGTGTCAAACATTCCAAAAAATGGAATAATTTAAATTTTTTTTTTAAATCTAGAACGTTCCTTACTCTTTTTATCTCTTTCTATTTGCAGTTTTTTATTACACCATAACATCAATCCACTTTCACAAAAACTGTCATTATCCTAAACTACCATTACAATTTTATTCTCATTCAATTTTAATTATCCATTTTTTACGCCCAATTGTTTAGCAATACCCAAAAATCAGTTTTCTTCCGTTATTTTCTGTCACCCTCAAGTGTTTATTGGTACAAAAAATTAGTTTTCTCTACAAATTTTTTCTCACCTTCAAGCTACAATTTCAAAATAAAAATTTGAAAAAGATTATCTAAATATATTAGTTTTTATTTATTCAGATATTATTCAAAATTACATAATTAACTTGACATGTAAAAAAAAAAAATCTTTCAACATCCCATATGAATTGATTCACTACCAATATTTTATTTGCTTCACATCCACCATATCATTCCGTCTCATCTTTTATTTTGTATGATTGTTGTATCTTACCTTTTTTTTTCTTTTTTCTCTCTCTTGGAATCTATTTAAATTTATTTTGTACACGTGTCAAACAATCCAAAAAAAGTGGAATAATTTAAAGTTTTTTTTTTAATCTGGAACGTTCTTTGCTCTTTTTATCTCTCTTTATATGCAGTTTTTTATTACATCATAACATCAATCCACTTTTACAAAAACTGTCATTATCCTAAACTACCATTACAATTTTATTCTCATTCAATTTTAATTATCCATTTTTTATGCCCAATTGTTCAGCAATACCCAAAAATCAGTTTTCTTCCATAATTTTCTTTCACCCTCAAGTGTTTATTAATACAAAAAATTAGTTTTCTCTATAGATTTTTTCTCACCTTCAAGCTACAATTTCAAAATAAAAATTTGAAAAGGATTATCTAAATATATCAGTTTTTATTTATTTAGATATTATTTAAAATTACATAATTAACTTGACATGTAAAAAAAAAAATCTTTCAACATCCCATATGAATTGATCCACGACCAATATCGTATTTGCTTCACATCCACCATATCATTCCATCTCATCTTTTATTTTGTATGATTGCTGTATCTGTCATAACGTATTAAGTTTCAGAAAACCTAATAGCTAGACACTAAAATCAAAGGAGTCGCCACCAATCATGCTAACCTAGGTGTGATTGGTTACCTATTCAAACTAAAAATAAGGCTTGGTTTACGTTCAAAGACACTAAGGTTCGGGAGTACGGTTACGTGTAGGGAAGGATTAGCACCCCCACAACGCCCATCCTAAAATGGTACCAACTAGTTTTAGGTTATCTTTACAATTTGCCTTGTGTTTATATTAATTTCGATATGCTTAAATATTGGGAATATTTCTAAGATTTTTCCATCTATTTGGCTCAAATCTTAAAAATCTCCCTCACCTCAAGATTTTCAAAGAGTCTTGATTGACTTTTTTGAACTTCATCGTCGGATAAATTTTAACATTTTATGAGATTCCTCTTTTTCCTAATTGTGTCTCTAAGTTTTGAGTCCATATTCATTTTATAAATTTCTTAGATTTTCTAATTTATTTTTATGTTTTTATATCCTTATTTACCTTATTTTTTAAGAAATAAACATGAATTATGATTTATTGAAAATTCACTTTTAAGCGTCCCATCAATTTAGCTCAGCTCAAAAGAAACCTCTTCACCTAGAAATTTCCAAGGAGTCTCAATTGACTTTCTTGAAATTTCATCATCGGCATAAATTTTATATTTACTTCTTTATTTATTTTATTTCTTATAATTTTATCTATTCTTTATATACTTTATTTTATCTTATTTATTTATTCATTTACATAATTTCTTTATATCTTCGTATCTTTATCTAATTTATTTTTATTTTATTTATTAAAAATAAACATGAATTATAATTTATTGAAAATTTTTTCAAAAGTATTTCATCAATTTGGCTCAACTTAAGAAAGATTTTCTTACCTAGAAATTTCCAAGGAGTCTCGATTGACTTTCTTGAAATTTCATCCTCGGTATAATTTATTCTTATCTTTGATAATTACTTAATATTTTATTTACTAAGTCTTATCATTATTTATCCTAACTTGAATTTATGAATTTTTATTATCTATACTTTTATTTATCTTATTATATTTTCCTAAAAGGTTGTATTTTTCTAAAATTAAACTCCTAAAAACTCATCCTGTAAATAATACACAACACATCATTTAATTGAATTCTATTTACACATGCTAATTAAAATATCATAAAATCACCATGCAAATAAATTAAGTTACATAAGTATACAAATTATATACAAAATCAATATTTTATAAAAAAAATTATTAAATTTCATTTAATTATCATCCAAATTTATATGAATTAAAATTCTTGGATTAATCAACATGCAAATTAAGATTAAATTATATATCAATTATTAAATCTAATTTTTACATCTTCTTATTAACCCATACCTTAATTTACAAGTTAATACGGAGTTATCAAATCATCAAATCAATTATTATTATATAAATTATCATTAAAGTTAATTATTAAGCCAATGATTTTAAAGAAACAAACCTGGAAATGGCCAACCAAATCTTTTCTCCCTTGCTGTCTTTATCAAACACTACAACAAGTGTCTTTTCTTCACAATTCTCGGTTTCTACTTCAAAGTTCTTGTTTGGCAACAACTTCTAACAATTATTGCTTCAACTCACAATGCTTCAAACAGCAGCAAAGACGTTGCTTCAACTCACGATTTGCTTCAACAAGGGAAGGTAAGCAGACTTTGAGCAGGGACGGTGGTCGACGCAGCAGGGAGGCAATGAGGGAAACAAAGCAGCGAGGGGTGACTGTGAGCGGTGCAAAATTCGCGAGGTTGCTCAGCCCGATGCTGCTGCAACAGGGACAAGTACACGCTGTAGTCTGGGCACTGTATGGATTGGAAGCAGATAATGATAACAAAATCAGAGGCATCAGTGATCCTGGATGGTGATGGCAAGGCCAATTGGGGACGATGACGTGCGAAAACGATGATGGCCCCTCACGATCAAAGGAATTTTTTTTATAGGCAAACCTAATACAACTATATTTATTCTCATAATTATCTCCTATTTTTAATATTTATTTATTTAATTCTTATGTTAATTCTAATCTAACTCTATTAATATTAATCCAAATAATTATCCTAAAAAATCTAATTATCCTATCCTATAATTAATTTTATTTTTCCTTACTTTTTTCTTTTTTTATTATTATTATTCCTAAATTCTATTTTAATTTTAATTTCCTAATTAATGTTAATTCTAAATCTAAAAATTCTAATTTAATTCTAGCATAATTCTAAATTGTTAAAACACAATGTCACTCAATCCAATTAATTATTTTTTACAAATTAAGACTCCAGATAAAATAAGGTGTCTACAATATCTTATCCTTTTTTTTTCTTTTTCTCTCTCTCTTGGTATCTATTTAAATTTATTTTGTATCCTACCCTTTTTTTCTTCACTCTATCTTGGTATCTATTAAATGTTTTTTAGATAGTTAGATTCATTTTTTGAAGGAATATTTTACCTATTTCTTAAAAATATTTTCCATTTGAAACAATTATCTAATACATTTAATATAGTTAGATTGTTATATAAACAACATTCGTGTATATACATCTTTCGCATATGTTTTTGTAATAATAAATTTATTACATGCATTGATATGTGTATATATATATATATGATACGCTATAATTATATTCTAAAATCAAATAAAAATTTTATTGCAAGCTAGTTGTATTATATTATGAGATATGTTTTACTATATTTAATTTTGTCAAGGTTGTATTAAGTAACAAAGATTATATAAAAAATAATATTACAATATTAATCCCACTTACACAAGTAGCTACATCACTTTCACGGGTAAATGCTTTTGATTATCAAATCCACGTTGTTACATAATTTTTGAGCAATTCTTGACGGTCTCATAGATCAATTACCATGTCTTATTTTTTTATGTTCTAGAATTTTGCTCAAACTGAAAGTTTGGATCATCCAAACAAACAAATGGAACACAGGGAATTCTACAGTAACTTTATAGATTTTGACCTTATTATAAGGTCAGTGAATAATAACTTTTAGATTAGTAACAATTAATCTAGACCATTAATAATATTTTAAAGTAAAAGAAAGTATTAACCTGATAACTTATTCACTTAATCTTAAATAATTATCATTAAATCCATAATTATTCATTAAAAATATAAAAAGTTTATCATTAATTTATACATTGATAATTTAAACTTATTCACATAAATGTTTCTTATATTTGTCTTTTATTGATTTTATTGCTTTTGAAAGTAAAAAATGGCACAATCTTTTTTTTTTTAAATGAAATGGCAAAATCATCTTAAAGTTTGATAAAAAGCATTTAGAAGCTATGATTGGCGTTTTTTAATATTTTTGGTTGGCGTTTTTACTTTTTTATTTTATTGATTTTATTTGCTTGATTACTTTTAGAAATGATGATGATGATTGCGGGGAGGAGAGCCACAAATCATATAATCAAGGCAGTCGACTTCTATGCTTTGGAAGTCGACTTCCTTAGTTACATTCTCATAAAGAAGCAATGAATATATGGATAGTTGACTACTTATATTAAGAAGTCGACTATTTACATTAAGAAGTCGATTGCCCAACATAATCAGATTTTTATGATCATAAGACTTAAAGTTAATAAAAATAAAAGTAAAAACACAAAAATAAGTATCAAATTGTGATAATTAATTATAAAATTTATTTAAATGAATGTAAATATTAAAATAAGTATAAAATTCTGATAATAAAATGTAAAATTTATGAGAATAAGCATAAAGACACTCACATTAATTTTATGATTAATTATTATAGATTTATACTTTTGCTAGTGTTTTTATACATATACTAATCAATTTTACAGTAAATCACAATAATTTTACTGTTAATTATTATATATTTATGCTTTTTAAGTATTTTTACACTTACTTCCATCAATTTTATGATGAATCTAATAAAATTTATGATGAATCTTATAACTTTTACGATGACTATCATAAAATTTACGATGAATCTAATAAATTTTACGATGAATTTCATCAATTTTACGATGAATCTAATAAAATTTACGATGAATTTCATAACTTTTACGATGAATGTAATAAATTTTACAATAAATCTAATAAATTTTACAACAAATTTAATAAATTTTACGATAAATGTCTAAAATTTTACGATTAATCTAACAAATTTTACAACAAATATGATAAAATTAACGATAAATCTAATAAATTTTACAATGAATGTCATAAATTTTACTACAAAAATTTATAAGATTCATTGTAAAATTGATCACATTCATCGTAAAATTTATGACATTCATCGTAAAATTTATGACAATAATCGTAAAATTTATGACATTCATCATAAAATTTATTAGATTTATCGTAAAATTTATTAGATTCATCGCATATAAGCATAAAAATACTAGAAAAGCATAAATATATAATAATTAACCTTAAAATTAATGTGATTCATTGTAAAACTAATGAGTATAAGTATAAAAAAAAGCATAAATCTATAATAATTAATCGTAAAATTAATGTGAGTGTTTTTACTCTTATTCTCATAAATTTTATATTTCATTATCATAATTTTATGTTTATTCTAATATTTTTATGTTTATTTAAATCAATTTTGTGATTAATTATCATAATTTTATATTTATTTTTGTGGTTTTATGTTTATTTTTAAAAATTTTACTCCTTACGATTATAAAAATCTAATTATGTTGGGCAGTCAACTTCTTAATATAAACAGCCGATTGCCAATATATTCATTACTTCTATTTGAGAATATAATTGAAGCAGTTGACTTCTCAAGCATGAAAGTCGACTACCTTGATTATATGATGGTATTAAGTCAGTCGTTCTCCTCCCCTCAATCATCATCATTTTTAAAAGTAATCTAAAAAATAAAATACAAATGCAAAAACGTCAAACATTATTTTTAAATACTTTTTAGGCTTAATAGCCAAATAAGCCCCCAATCTTTAGTTCAAAATGGAATTCAGCCTTCAACGTTTTATCGTGTGACATTCAATCCATAAACTTTTATTTTGATGGAAATAAACCCTCAACCTTTTAAAATTATGCAATTAAGTCCAAATCTGTTAAATAACACTAACTGTCGTTAATATATCTAACGTGGATAGCTTAGTTGGCTGTCACGTGGCATGCTACGTGTGCAATACTAACAGCAGTTAATGTCATTTAACATATTTGTACTTAATTGCATAATTTTAAAAGGTTGAGGGTTTATTTCCACCGAAATAAAAGTTTATGGACTGAATGTCACACGATAAAACGTTAACGGCTGAATTCCATTTTGAACTAAAGGTTAAGCGTTTATTTAACTATTAAGCGTACTTTTTATAAAACGTCAAGATCTATCTGTCATTTTCTTGCTTTTATATGCACTAAAATCAATAAAAGACTAATGCAAGAAACATTTTATGTGAATAAATTAAAAATTATTAATGTATAAATGATGATAAACTTTTTATATTTTTAATTAATAATTATGATTTAATGATAATTATTTAAAATTAATTGAATAAATTATCACGTTAATACTTTTTTTTACTTTACAAATATAATTAATGGTTTAAATTAATTGTTACTAATCTAAAGGTTATTATTCGTTGACCTTATTATAAGGTTAAAATCTATAAACTTACTATAGAATTCTGTTGGGATTTGCTTTGAATCCCACATCGAAAGTATAGAAGAAATTATAAAGGCTCTTCCCTTATAAATAATATGTTATGCTTGGTTTATAAGGTATCCCAAAGAATTGTAAACATCAATAGAATAGTTAGGATTTGGGCTATTATAAATGGTGTAGTTGGGTTCTTTGAGTAGTTGGGTTTAGGCTTTGTAAGGAGTTTGCAATTTTTCTCTTCTAAAAATTGCACAATTGTAATTATTTGATTGGTTATTAGTTTGATTGGGTGGTTATAGACCAATTTTGTTGGGCCAAACTACATTAAAAATTATTGTGTTTAATTTTGTTTTCTACTTTTTATGGGTGTTTGGTTTGAGAGATATTTTTCTCAACAAGTGGTATTATAGCTCAAGGTTTGTGATCTTATGAGAAGAGGAAAGCTATGAAAATGAAGATGAAAGTTATGAAGATGATGAGGATGATGGTGATGTTGATAATGATGATAATGATGATGATGATGATGTTTGAGCAGTTTGAGGACTTTGGGGATTCAAGTCAAGGGAGGATTTGTTGGGGTTTGCCTTGAATCTCACATCGAAAGTATAGAATAAGTTATAAGGGTTCTTCCCTTATAAATAATATGTTAGGCCTGGTTTGTAAGGTATCCGAAAGAGTTGTAAACACCAATAGAATAGTTAGGATTTAGGCTATTATAAAGGGTGTAGTTGGGTTTGGGCTTTGTAAGGAGTTTACAATTTTTCTCTTCTAAAAATTGTACAGTTGTAATTATTTGATTGGTTATTAGTTTGATGGGTAGTTAATTTGGTTGGGCCAAACCACATTACAAATTATTGTGTTTATTTTTGCTTTCTTTGATTTTTGTGGGTGCTTGATTTGAGGGATATTTTTTCCAACAAATTCCACAATGAAACACTGTTGTTTATTCTGCTGTTTTGGAATTCATATTTTCCAAGGCTGATGAAAACAATAAGTTCTCTTTCCAACCGTGGAATATTTTCTAGATTAGAATTCAATAGCAGAATATTCACCTAAATTCAAACTTGAGATTTTTAAAATAAAATTTCAAGTTCTATCGGATGATTGTCTTGTTTAAATAAATAAAAACAATTTGTGATTTCTTTAAGTGTTATACAATAAAAAAATAAGTTCATTTTTACATATTGCCCATAAAATTTTTTAATTCCAAGTAAACCTGGTCACGAGCTAGGCTCGGGCCGAGCCCATGACATATATTAATATATAATCTATATGCTCAAGCCCAGTCCAGTCTGAAAATTTGGGCCTAACATTTTATCCAAGCCCGTTTTCATTTTTATACTACAAATCCGAGCTCGGTCCAACCGTTCCTGAAAATAATTTTTTTATACTTTAATTTTTTATTTATTTGTTTTTTATTATTTTATACCCTTTTAATTTAACTTGTCAAAATTTGTATATTAATTTCCATATTTAATAGTTATAATCATGTTTATTAATCAATAATGTTTTATGTACATATAATTATATTATACTTAGTAAATATATAAAAAATTTAATTAATATTAAAAATATAAAAAAATACAAATTTAGGCCTGGCCCGGGCTTTGAAAGGTCAAGCCCGAGCCCGACTTGATTTTTAAACGGGCTTAAAAATTTTGCCCAAGCTCAATTATTGCATCAGATATTTTTGCCCAAATCCAACCAAATATCAGGTGGGCTTTCAGCCTTTGACAAGTAGCTCGACCTTTGAGTAGGTCTAATTCCAAGAATAAGATTAAGAATTGTCACATGTTTAATTTTTTAATTAATTTTTTCATATAATTTAAGAGTATGTATCATTCTTCAATCTCTTTTTTAAAGTTTAAAAATTTTACTATGTGTGAGATAATTTCTCAAATATAATTTTTTTTTCATATACTTTAGCTTGACAAGCATGGCTCACATGTTCTATTTTTTAAATATTTTTTAAAATTAATAGCTTAATAGCCAAATGTACCATCAACCTTTTGCATAAAATGGAATTAAGAGCTCTATGTTTTATCGCATATAAATCAGTCCCTAAACTTTTATTTTAATGTAAATAAACTTTCAATCTTTCAAAATTATGCAATTAAGTCCAAATCTGTTAAATGACATTAACTACCGTTAGGATATCCTACATGAAATATGATGTGGAGAGCTTACTTGGTTGTCATGTGATATGCTACGTGTGCAATACTAACGGAAGTTAGTGCTATTCAAGAGATTTGAACTTAATTGTATGATTTTGAATAATTGAATGTTTATTTACAGTAAAATAAAAATTTATAGATTGATTTCTATACAATAAATGTTGAGTGTTTATATCTATTTTTTTTTTGTAACAAGTTGCAGTTATATTTGGTCATTAAAGCAAAATTTATTTCTCAGGTGTTTTAATTTTGAATTAATTTTGATTAAAAATAATGTGATTGTAACTGATAAACCCCTAAATATTGTGGTCAAAACCCAGGGAAAACACAGCCAGCCTCTTAGAACATGCAAACCCTTATTTGACTGATTCTTATAAAATCACCATCAGGCGTAAAAGAAATCAAGTCAACCCATCCAATTAAGCAAGATTATCATCAAAGGAACTAACTCCCCCATAACCATGCGCCAAATCAGGCATACGTATCTCATTAAAATAGTCATTATTCTTTTCAAAGCCTCAACTTCTTATCACGTGCTTGTAACCAGAAAAGAAAACTTCTTATCACGTGCCCATGTCACATCCACTTTTGAATCTGATTTGATTAAAAGAAGTCCAGTCACTCTATTGAAGCAAAAACATCTACAAAGCCATGATTTTTATTAATACTTCGACTGTCAAGAATTGTGGAGCATCATTTCACCGAGAAGATTTCATCTTGTCCAACTCCCGTCGCCAACGTTTGCCTTCAATTCAAGTAAACCTCATTGTCCAATTCCAATGCAATACGTAATACTATTAAATTTAAGACTTCAAATTACAACCAAAAATTTACATACGTCAAGCAATTGGCTTTCAAAGTAGAATTAAGACTAAGTTACATAAGTGAAAATCTCAAAATATTTTTATTAATAATACTCTTACATATAAAATTTGATCCCCAAAATCCCCCCCCCCCCCCCCCCCCTTCAACCCAGGAGAGGGATTACCATTTCCTTCCAATCTCATGTCAAATTTTCCATAGATTAATTCCGTAATTTGATTTGAATGAAAACATGTAATAATTAATCTAATATGACCATTTGATACAAAAAATTTTCTACCTTTATTTTCCGCGCTCTATTATGAAATGTTAAAACGTTTATAATAAATTGAAAATATAAATATTATCAACATTTTTCCTGCTAAAAGTCAAAATTGATTCATTTTGTACGTGCTAAAGTCCGAATAAGTATAAAATGATGAAATAACTAAAATTAATAGTTAAGTCGCTATATTATCTTTTAAAATTAATAGCTTAATAGTCTAATATATCTTCAACCTTTTGCATAAAATATAATTAAATGTTCAATATTTTATCGCATGAAAATCAATCAATAAACTTTTATTTTAATGTAAAAAAACTCTTAATCCTTTAAAATTATGTAATTAAATCCAAATATGTTAAATTGCATTAACTACCTGTAAAATATCCTATATGGAATATGACGTTGAGAGCTTAGTTGGTTGCTATGTAGCATGCCACGTATGCAATACTAAAGAAAGTTAATGTCATTCAACAAATTTGAACTTAATTGCATGCTTTTGAATAGCTAAGGGTTTATTTATAATAAAATAAAATTTTATATATTAATTTTCATGCAATAAAATGTTAAATGTTTATATCTATCTTTTGTAAAAAGTTGAAGTTAAATTTGATTATTAAGCCAAAATTAATTTCTCACGTGTTTTATTTTTTAATTAATTTTCATTAAAAATAACGTGATTGTAACTGGTAAACCCGTTAATATCGTGGTCAAAGCGCAGGGAAAACACAGCCAACCTCTTAGAGCAAACAAAACCTTTTTTGACTAATTCTTATAAAATCACCATTCGGCGTAAAAGAAATCAAGTCAAACCATCCCAATTTAGCAAGCTTATCATCAAAAGAATTAACTCTCCTATAGCCATGTGTCACGTTCCGATCACTTTAGCTCAGTACGTGTGACTTTGGGTGAGGTTTTTTCGATCATTCACATCCAAGTCAGTCTTTAACACTCACTTACACAGAAAACAAGAAAGCAACAAAAAACAGGAAGCATAAAGGTGACAAAAAGCTAAAGAAAATTTAGTATATTTTTAGGTGAAAGTATACTATACAACTCTGAAAAGGAAAAAAAGGGACGTTCTTTTATATACTCAAACTCTTTAAAAAATAAACTACTATCATGCAACTAAATATAGGGTTTTTAGACTATCAGACCAGAATATAATTAATACTATTGTAACCTAAAATTACTATTTATAAAAAACAGTATCAAGCGACAGACTACGAAAATCTCTAGCGTGTCCCTTGTAACCACCGATTTTACTTTTACACACTCTTAACCTCAAGATCTGATGTAACGGAATGCAGTGACGGGACACATGCTCCAAATAAGGCATGCATATCTCATTAAAATAGTCCTTATTCTTTACAAAGCCTCACCTTCTTATCACGTGCCCATGTCACATCCACTTTTGAATCTGACTTGGTTAAAAGAAGATGTCCACTCATTCTATTGAGCAAAAACATCAAGAAAGCTATGGACTTTTACAAATACTTTGACTATCAAGAATTGTAGGGCATCCTTTCACCGAGAAGATTCCATCTTGTCCAACTTCCGTCGCCAACGTTTGCCTTCAAGAAAACCTCATTCTCCAATTCCAATGCAATACGTAATTCTATTAAATTTAAGACTTTAAATTACAACGAAAAATTTACACACCTCAAGTTATTGGTTTTCAAAGTAGAATTAAGACTAAGGTGTTATTTGTTAAACCATTAAAAATTTTTAATTCATTAAAAATAAAAACTTTCAATAATTTAATATTTTCAATATGTTTGATAATATATCTTAAAATCAACTTAAAAGAAAATTTTCAATGAAAAAGTATTAAAAAAATAAGTAGATAAACACCTAATTATCACTTAATTTAAAAAATTTTCAGTCACTTTATCCATAAAAATAAAATAAATTTAACTATTTTATTTTAAAAAATTTATATAATTATCTATTTATTGATCAGGTTACGTACAAATTCCAACTTGACTCAACGTTATATTATTTTTTCATCAGGTTTTTGTACATACGTTTCTCTATCACTATTATTTTACTATTAGAGAATAACTTGGTTTGATTCAACTTTAGAGTTGAAGACTTTGAAAATCTAAAGGTCAATATACTATAAGCCCTAGACACCATATAATGACGCATATTACCTTTTTTTTAAAACTTTTTTTTATTTTGGTGTTTAAGTTATCATTGATATCCAAAGTTTTTTGTTTTGTTCTATTTTGGCAAATCATTGCTTGAAGAAGTAATGATCCCACGAATAATTTGTGACTTTTATTTGTAGTGCTTTTTTAATCTAAACATGATTCAAGTTTTTGATTTTTAAAAAATTATTTTATTTTATTTAAATCTTATTTTATTTTTTTAAATTTATGATGTTTTTGAATTTTATAGTTATATTTTTTCTTTTATTTTATACTTGTATTATAAAATAGAAGACATCAATAAAAAAATTTGATTTTATTTGAAATAATATGAAAACAAGGATAAAAATGTAAAATAACAAAATTTCAAAATTCAACCTTTATTGTTATCAAACAATATATTTATATTCAACTCTTAATTTTCAGTTAAATGCCAAACAGTTTTCATAATTCAAATTCAATACTTATTAAATTTAGTACTAAAAATTCAGTATTTAATTTTTTAGCACTTAACTTTCAGTTTATCAAACAGCACCGAAGTTACATAAGTGAAAATCTCAAAATATTTTTATTAATAATACTCTTACATATAAAATTTGATCCCCAAAATTCTGCCCCTTCAACCCAAGAGAGAGATTACCATTTCATTCCGATCTCACGTCAAATTTTACCATAGATTAATTACATAATTTGATTTGAATGAAAAAACATATAATAACCTAATATGACCGTTTTATACAAAATTTTTTCTAACTTTATTTTCCGCTCTCTATTCATCTTTGGCATCCTTTTATAGGAAAAAGAACCAAGACTTTTTCTATTATGAAATGCCAACACGTTTATAATAAATTGAAAATATAAATATTATCAACATTTTTCCTTCAAAAAGTCAAAGTCGATTCATTTTGTACTTGCTAAAGTCCGAATAAGTTAAAAATGATGAAATAACTAAAATTAACGGTTGAGTCGTTATATATCATGCTGCGTCTTCTTTAAAACTATATCGTTTTATAATTGGCTTGGAGACGAAGTCTTTGACTAACAAATGACCAACAATCTAAATGAAGACCGTGCGAAGATACCCAATGACATTTTCAGAACGTATTTACGAATGTAGATTCAACAGTGGAATTCAACATGAAGAAATATTCAACCCTATGCTGCCATCAGTCTGTGTGGAACTATAATATATTCACACAAATTTCAAATTTCAAATTTTTATGGAGAACTTAAGTAATGAAAGTATTGTCTGCAGGAAGGTGGTGGGTAATTTCACGTATGGCTGCTTGAAGACCTATGTTGTTCAAGACCCTTTTTAAATTCTAAAGCAGCCTTTTGATCTTTATGGCTGACAAGGAATGAATCTATTTTCTAGCAGTAAATGGTGCGCGGTTGAAGATCTTAAACAATTTGTTGTTGGGATTTTTAATACGGTGTTAGTTGGTATCCTTATTTGTTGAGTTTGTTTAAGTGGTAGCTTATGGAGATTGCTTAAGTTATGAAGCTTTAAGTTTTAAAGAACGTAGTTTTTTATCGAGTGCTGTTGTTAGAGCTATATGGTGTACCCTGGTGCTCTCTCATTCCACATTGTCCAGGTTTTTGGCTCATCAATCATGATGATGGATTGTTTAAAGCTGTAGTTTATGTTTTCAACGTGTTATCACCTTTAAGCAATGAATTTATTTTGCATAAGAAGAAGGAAAATATAACATATATATATATATATTTGTTGTGAAATTGGATAAGAACGTGGGTACACATAATTTGATGGATTGTTTTTTTTCTTGAAAATTTAAAATTTTATTGGATAAAAGAAAAAACGAGTTACAACCAAGCAATCCAATTAGACTTGCTATGAACAGCCTTTTTTGCATGTGAGTCAGCTCGTGAATTTGCCTCCCTGAAGACATGGACAAAAGAACATCATTGTGGACTAGTTATACAAGTCTGTGAGGTGTCGTAAGGTTTTGGGAGTTTGAATTTTTTGTATGGTTATTCTTTTCAATTGGATTGTCTTGGAGGTGGATTCTTATTAACTCATGCTAATTTTGTAAATTCTTGGTTGATTAATAAAATTTACTTACCTTAGGAAAAAAAATTAAGAAACTGTCGTATGTTTATTTTTTTAATTAGACTTTTTTCGTATATATTAAAGATATATATCATGCATATCTTACTTTTAAAAAAAATTTTAAAAAATAAAGTTGAACATGATAACCGGTCTTTTTTATGCCTGGCATAATGAAGCCTAATCAATAAGGAGAAGCAACTAAAACCATTTCTCTGAGGAAGAAAGGATTTGCTGAATTTTCTCAGAATTCCTCGTAAAAGCATTTGCTTGTGCAGCAAGCATTAATATTCCTATAATCTTCCTCGAGATTGGTCTCAAGACTTATCTTGCAAGCCTTAATTTCAGGATCTGATAGAGATCTCACAGTTTATAAATTAATTCTTCTTCTATTAAATATTTATATCTCTCTCCGTACCAGCATCAAATTGAAATTGATTTGAGCCAACAATCTATCAACCGAGTGACTAAAAAAAATTATACCATATCATAAGATTTGAATTTAAATTCAAGCAACCACTAATTATCAAATATATTTCTTGAAACAAAAAAAAGAAATTTATCTGACTTTCCTATTGTCATTATTTTCTTCTTTTTAATGAGATCAAATGATCATTAATAGACTTGTCTAAGGGCTAGGTAGCTCGTTAAAAACCCGAAATTTTAATAGGTTCGGACAAAAAATAGGCCCGATAAACGAGCTTGGACAAAAAAATTTAGGCTTGATAAATTTTCGAGCCAGGCTTGGACTTTGTCTTTGTAGACTTAGGCCCGGCCTGACTTAAACATTATTAATATTAAAATTTTTTTATATATTTTATTAAATATAATGTAAAAATATGTATTTAAAATATTAATGATTAATAAAAATTATATATTTAATATGAATATTAATATATAAAGTTTGACAAATCAAATTAAAATTTAAATGGAATAAAAAACAAAAAAATAATTAAAATATAAAAAAATAAAATAAAATCAGATCGGGCTGGGGCCTGGCTTGAATAATAAATTATACAGATAATTTTGACCTTAGATTTAAACTCGAACGATCGGGTTGAGCCGGACGTGGACCTAAATATAATCTATTAATATATAGTTGAGGCCTGGCCCAAACATGATAGAGCCCAACCCATGGACACCTCTAAATTCATTCATGAGAATTAGTATTGAAAAATTATTTTTTCTTTGTTAATTAAGTTTCGATCTTTGCTTGAGAGTGTAAAGATCCACAATTTATAATGTATCGCCTGCTTTAATCTGCAAATTTAATAGTTTTATCAAAAAATAAAAACAGCTCAGAAAACGGGTTCAACATGAGATTTAAGTGTTATAAGAGCTCTTTAAATTAAAATCTTAAATATACTAAATCGATGTAGAATGATACATTCTTTAAATCTTTTTGAAAAAGAATTAGACCCAATTAAAATTTGGAGATGAAGAAAGAATTATCTGAGATATTCTTAAGCCCAACAGCCATTTGGGTAATATGCTCAGAATAAGACAAATTATGTCTCCGATGTATAGTTAATCTTTCAAAGGAAATTAGGTAAGTCAAATCATTGCTCTTTATTTTTTTTTTTGTAAATCACATGTATCTTCATCCGTTTTAATGGTCTGAGACTAATTTTGTTTAGAGTTTAATCACAGTTAAGACTCTTCACCCATCTCCAAAAGTGTATTTAGTGGGAGTCTTTATAAATGTCACTTTTGCAGTTTATGCGATTAATCATGTCATTAATTCTAAACAGCTGTTATAGCGGTGTGAGAGGTTGAGCATGGTTAGAATTTTTGCACGTATTTGTTGCAAGTGCTGGCTTAAACTTGATAAATTAAGAGTTTATATATAACTGGATTTGAATGTTTAGTTGATTGTGAAAGGTTTTTAACATTTTATGATTCGGGAAATGAGGGAATGGAACCCAAGTTCTTGAGAAAAAAATACATGTACTGCTACCAAAGGAAAACAGTTGTTCTCTGCAAGATCTTACATATCCTTTCCGAGGGATGGCCAGACAGGTTTATGCTGGATTTGCTTTTTTTTTTTTTATGTGATACAATGGAGGTTTCTTGTTATAATGCGATTATTTAGGGGTGAAACAAATCAAACTACTTATGAGCTAGTTGAGTTCAACTTAATAATTGCTTAAGTTTGATTAATTTATTTTTGAACCGAGTTTGGGTTATTCAAATAACGAGTCAAGTAAAATTCGAATTAATTAAGTTGCCGAGTCGAGTTTGAATTTTAAAAATCGAACTCAATCAAGTTTGAGTCAAATTTCGAATCTCGAATTTTCAAAAGAGGAATTAAGTTGAACTCGAGTCTAATATTAGATTGTTCCTGTAGACACCTAATTTTGTCCGGAATTGTAAATATATTTGGATTGAATCTCTTTTAGTCTTAGTAATTTGAAATTAAAATTTGCTCGATTTAATCGTGTGTTTGAATTAATTTCGAATAATTTGACTTCCGAGTTGAATTTAAAGCTTAAATTAATTCAAGTATCATGAATATCGAATTTTGTCTTTCAAGGTCGATTCTCAAATTTGTCCTAAATAATTGATTGGGCTGAAGCCCAAAATCCAATGGTCTAAATTAATTGAAGTTGGGTTGTTAGATTTAAAGATCTAAGCCCACATGTTTTATTTTATTAATTTGTATTAAAATTAAAATAGAAATAAAAAAGAAAATTAGTATTTCAAATATTTAATTTTTTAGATAATTTGTAACAAAAAATATTAAATGAAAAATGAAAAAAAAAGGGGGGGGCTAGTGCTGGTGTCGGTGCTGACACCAGCAAAGAAGGCTGCCGGCCACCCTAAAAATAACCCTGTCATCCCACCAGCTCCATTGACAAATACCATCTGCATTTAAAGCTCATTTACAGTTGATTATAATCTCTGAATTTCAAGGATTTACTCCGTTTTTATTGACTAAATACACATCGAAAGCTGCTCGAGGAGAGGAAGAACACCGGTTTCAAAAACCATGGCCTCAAGATCCTGCAGATTTTCTTCTCCAACCTTTGCCTACACGAAAAAAGCCACCATTTTCAAGCCAGCATTTAAAGAGTACCTAGAAAAGAGTCAACTTTTTTCTGAAAATCGTCTACAAAAAAGATTATAATCTTGGATCTCAGGGATTTTATCTGACTTTTTGGACAACAAACGCCTATAAAATGGCTGAAGACGAAGACAGAGGGAAATACAGAGAAAAACACAGGGACAGTAAGGAGAGACGGAAATAGAGAGAAAAGAAAAAGCTTGAGAGAAAACCCATGGAGAAATGTTTTCTGCCAACCACTCGAGCTTCACCTCTGTCTTCCATCACCAAAGCCCACACATTCTGTCAAACATCCATTACATTCAACATTGGTTCAAAGTTCCCAAATATCCAAATGCAAATTTGAACCACAAATCATAAAGCCTATTCAAAGAAAAATGGAAAAAAAAAAAAGAAGGGGAAATCAGTAGCTGTAAGTACAACAGAATCGGTGGTGCGTGGCTCCCACAACCGTAGATCTAATGCTGCTTGGAGAAAGGCTACACAGCAAGAAGAGGTGTTGTCTGATCAGTGGCTGCCTGCGAAGAAGAAAGGAGAGATCCGAGCAAAAATAAGAAAAAGCAAAAAAAAAAACGAAAGACAAAGGAGGAAAAATTTTACTCGAGCCAACACTGTGAGCATCCTGCCTTTATCGATTGCCTTCTATTTTTTACGTTGCTTTGACCGTTCCTTAATGGCTTTTTCTGATGAAATATTGCTTTGTTAGATGTATAACGTGGGCTAGGGCTTAATAATAATTTTGGCCAGTTATGTGTTTTAACATAAGGCAATGGATTTAAATACGCTTAGTTTATTTGGAGTAGTATTTTCATTTTGGGCTTGATAAAAATGAGTGGAGTTTGCTGCCCATAATTTTTTAAAAATATATATATATATATAATTGGGCTACAATTATTTGGGCTCTTTACGTACATTTTGGAAATTAGGCTTATCATGGTTGTGACTTTTTTTTTAATTGATGTTTACGGTACATGTGCTTTTTAAATACTAATTTTTAACCAAAAAAAAGAGAAACGATTTTGGCACTCCAAATATAGGTGACTATTTCAAATAAAAAAAATAAAATAAAAATATAGGTGACTATTAATTTAATAAACACTAGCTTACAACTTAATATAGATTTTCTAGCAGGAATAAATTTACAAATAAAAAAATTTTTTTAAAGAAAATTGTAAAAGAAAGTGTCGTAACGGCTTCGCGCTCGACGATTTTCGAAAAATGTTTAAAAAACAAAAATGGGAGTCGCCACCAATCTTTTTTGTCTAGGTGTGATTGGCCACCTGAAAACGTTTATCTTTTCAACAAAATCTCAAAATTAATTAAGTTTTATTAAAAAGATAATCTTTTGGTCTGCGAAACAAAAATTGGGTTCAGGGGTACGGTTACGCATGGGGAAGGATTAGCACCCCCACGACGCCCGTTAAAAAACGGTACCATAATAATCATGTGTTATCCTTTTTGTTTTAATAAAATGTTCTTAATTTAATATTTAAAATTAATTCCTTTTTTATTCCAACCTTTTTATTCAAAATCATTTTTTATTTGCAAATTTATTTTGTTTTACTTTATTTTTCGAAAGTAAATGTGAACCTTTTTGTATTGAATAATTAAATCAAATACTCCAATACTTTTGGCAGCATTTGAAATAATTTTCCTCACCTAGAGATTTCTTAAGAATCACTACTTGTGACTTCTACAGAATCTCATCCTCGGAAGATTCACACTTATTTGGAAATTAAATGGATGCATATGATGCAAACAAATAATATATGATGCAAATGAATTTTTAATTTCAAATTTCCTTATTTATTTGTTGATTTATTTATATTTCTGTGTTTTTAACAAAAACTTATTCATTTTCATTTTTAGTAAAAATTTAAATTATCGAAAAACTGTACTAAATATTCCAATACTTTTGGCAACATTTAGTAGGATTTCTCTCACCTAGGGATCAGCTAGGAATCACTACTTGTGACTTCCGTAGCATCCCATCATCGGATTAATTTAATTAAATTTAAATTTTATTATTAATTTTGAAAATTCAATTTTATTTTCAAAATTTTAAATTATTGAAAAATCATACTAAATACCTCAATACTTTTGACAATATTTAATACGATTCTTCTCACCTAGGGATCAGCTAGGAATCACTACTTGTGACTTCCGTAACATCCCATCATCGGATTTTCATTTTAATTTAAATTTTATTATTTATTTTCTTTTTCTATTTTCTTTTTAGAAAAAATTATTTATTTTTATGTTTATCAAAAAATTAAATTATTGAAAAATCATACTAAATATTCCAATACTTTTGGCAACATTTAGTACGACTCTTCTCACCTAGGGATCAGCTAGGAATCACTACTTGTGACTTCCATAACATCCCATCATCGGACATTTATTTAATTTTAACATTGTTGAATAATATAATAGATGAAAAATATATAGTTTTCATATTTCCTTTATTCATATTTATAAAAATATATATATTTATATAATATATCTACTAACCATGTGTCTTTCAAAATTTATTATTTAACATATATAATTCACACATTTTCCTAAAATAATAATAATAATAATAATAATAATAATAATAATAATAATAATAATAATAATAATAATACAAAAAAAGGCTAGAAAAAATACCAATGTTAATTAGGTTTTAAAACCCAAAGGAGCCCTTTGAATTTGGCCCAAAAGTCAAAGCCCAATAGCACTTGGAATGGGCTGGACTTGCTGGGTCGGACACAAGCCACGGACGGGTCGCGGATTGGGTCACGCGTTGGTCGGGCGTCGGGTCAACGCGCGAGTCTTCCTCTCCTTCCTCGGGTCGGGCGCGCGGATCCCGGGTCGCCGGCTTCTCTCTATAAAATCTTCTCTTTTTTTTTCTTTCACTTTTCCCCTTTTTTACGGAAAAAAATTTCAGAGCTTTCCAAAGCTCTCCCGGCCAGGCGATTCCCGGCCGCCGCCGGGCCGCCGTCCTCCGCCGCCTAGCTCGCCGCCGGCCACCGTCGCCGGTGGCCAAAAACAAAAAGTTTTCCTTTTTTCGATTCCTCTCCACCACCTAAGCCCAAATCTAACCTCCGATTCACTCGAAAAAGGCCCTAACCTCGCAGATCTGAACCCCCGAAAGCCTTTTCCTCTTTTTTTTTGATTTTCTGTGTTTGTTTTTTTCTGTTTTTCTTGTTGTTGATGGTTTTGGCTATTTTTTTGGCTTGCGGATCTGTTGTGTTTTTTGCAGGTGGGGGATTTGGATCTTAGATCTAGGGTTTTTGAAGGGGTCTCGGGTAGTGGTTGGTGTTTGGGGTTTCGGTTTCTGTCGTGGGTTTGGGTTTTGATTTTCGATGGTGTGTGGTGGTTGAGCGATGGCGAGGTGATACGGTGGTGTTGGGGCTGAGCGTGAGTGGTGGCTGAGTTTAGGGGTTCGAGATTCGATGGTAGTGTTTGGATTCTTTGGGTCCTTTTTGGTTCCGGTGAAGGTGATGATGGCGGTGAGGGTGATCTGTGTCAGGGTTTGTGTAGTGGTTTCGGTGGTTGTGTTGGGATGGGTTTCGGGTTTCTGATGGTGGTGTTGGATTTGGTGAGTGAAGGTCAGGGGTTCTGGGTCTTGTTGGTGAGGGTGATGCTCGGGTGAGGGTGAGAGCTAGAAGCTTCCGAGTCCCCCCCCCCCCCCCTCCGTGGTTGCTGGTTGAGGGAGGGATTTTGTAGAAAGGGGACTGGTATAGATGGGATGGAGTAGGCAGGGGCTCACCGGCGGGGATGGGATGGTGATTGATGGATTGGACAAAAAAAACAAAATAAAAATAAAATAATAAAAACAATAATAATAATAATAATAAAAATAAAAGTAATAAAAATAATAAAAATAAAAATAAAAGTAATAAAAATAATAGTAATAATATAATAATAGTAATAACAGATAATAATAAAAATAATATAAATAAGAAAATAAAAATAAATACATATATATGTAATAATAATAACAAAGAAAATGGGACAAAATTAGGTGTCAACAGCTGCCCCTCTTTGCTCATTGCTGAGGATCAGGAATAGAGCAAAGACAATTGACAGTAATTTTGTCCGACTTATGAATCTTTTTCTTCCCTTTCTTTTTTTTGGTTCTTCTTTTTTCTTTTTTTTTTCTTTTTTTTTCGTATGCACTCCTCTTGCAGCAGAGGCCGTGAAACTTTAAAGTTTTTCTCTTTTTCTCTTTTTTTTTTTGAAATGCGCTCATCTTGCAACAGAGGCGATGAAACTTTAAATTTCTTTTTTTTTTTGTTTTTTCGTTTTTTTTTTCTTTTCGAGAAAGCTCCTCTTGCAGCAGAGGCAATGAAACTTTAAATTCTTTTCCTAGAAATGTGCTCCTCTTGCAACAGAGGCAATGAAACTTTAAATTCTTTTCCTAGAAACGTGCTCCTCTTGCAGCAGAGGCGATGAAACTTTAAAATTCTTCTTGAAATGTGCTCCTCTTGCAGCAGAGGCAATGAAACTTTAAATTCTTTTCCTAGAAACGTGCTCCTCTTGCAGCAGAGGCGATGAAACTTTAAAATTCTTCTTGAAATGTGCTCCTCTTGCAGCAGAGGCAATGAAACTTTAAAATTTTTTCTTTCTTTTGAAATGTGCTCCTCTTGCAGCAGAGGCAGTGAAACTTTAAAATTTTTTCTTTCTTTTGAAATGTGCTCCTCTTGCAGCAGAGGCAATGAAACTTTAAAATTTTGCCCGGAGGACTTGAGATTTGTGCCCGGAGGACTTATGATTTGTGCCCGGAGGACTTAAATGCTTTTTCTGAAAAGTGCTCCTCTTGCAGCAGAGGCGATGAAACTTTAAAATTTTGCCCTGAGGACTTGAGATTTGTGCCCGGAGGACTTATGATTTATGTCCGGAGGACTTATGATTTGTGCCCGGAGGACTTAAATGTTTTTTTCTGAAAAGTGCTCCTCTTGCAGCAGAGGCGATGAAACTTTAAAATTTTGCCCGGAGGACTTGAGATTTGTGCCCGGAGGACTTATGATTTGTGTCCGGAGGACTTATGATTTGTGCCCGGAGGACTTATGATTTGTGCCCGGAGGACTTAAATGCTTTTTCTGAAAAGTGCTCCTCTTGCAGCAGAGGCGATGAAACTTTAAAAATTTGCCCGGAGGACTTAGAATTTGTGCCCGGAGGACTTATGATTTGTGCCCGGAGGACTTATGATTTTTCTTTTTCTGGAAAGTGCTCCTCTTACAGCAGAGGCATTGAAACTTTAAAAATTTTGCCCGGAGGACTTAAGATTTGTGCCCGGAAGACTTATGATTTTTTCTGGAAAGTGCTCCTCTTGCAGCAAAGGCAATGAAACTTTAAAAAATTTCTTGCAATGTGCTCCTCTTGCAGCAGAGGCGATGAAACTTTAAATATTTTTTTTGGAAAAGCTCCAAGAGGCAATGAAACTTTAAATTTTTTCTCTTTTTTTTCCTTTCTTTCTTTTCTTTCTCTTTTTTTCTTTTCTTTCTCTTCTTTTCTCTTTTTCTCTTCCTTCTTTCTCTTCTCTTCTCTCTTCTCTTTCTCTTCTTTTCTCTTTTTCTCTTCCTTCTTTCTTTTCTTTTTTTTCTTTTTGAACTTAGACTTAAATCGGGAATTCACTTCCAATAATTTAAGGATTCTCGTTTAGAGACTTTCTATTTCGGGAATTCACATCCGAACATTTTGTTTCGGGGATTCACATCCGAAGATTGGTTTCGGGAATTCACATCCGAATGTTGGTTTCGGAGACTCACATCCGAAAGTCTAGGAATTCTCATCTGGATAATTCATATCGGGAATTTCTCGTCCGATTGTTGGTTTCGGGAATTTACATCCGAAAATTTCATTTCATGGATTCACACCCAAATGTCCAGTAATTCTCATCTAGATAATTTATATCGGGAATTTCTCGTCCGATTGTTGTTTCGGGAATTCACATCCGAAAATCTAAAATTTCATTTCTGGAATTCGCATCCGAAAATTGACTTGGAGATTCACACCCAAACGTCCAGGAATTCTCATCTGGATAATTCATATCGGGAATTTCTCATCCGATTGTTGGTTTCGGGAATTCACATCCGAAAAATTTGACTTAGGGATTCACACCCAAACGTTTAGAAAATTTCTATTTTGAGAATTCACATCCGAAGGTTCTATTTCGGGAATTCACATCCGAAAATCTAGTAAATTTCTCACATTTCAACATTTTCTCTTTTTCTAAAAAATTTTATTTTATCTTAATTTCTTATAGAATTCAAAGTTCATCATCTTAAAATCCAAATTTTTGCTTTAAAATTCTTGAAAATCATGTTTCCCAAAATTCCACTCAACTTAAAATTGAAAATTTTCTTACCCAAGGTTAAAAATTTTTCATTTCTTTCCTAGGTGCATGTGATGAATGCAATGCAAAGGTTGTTAAAAAAAATCATGCAAAAATGATGGTAACAAGGTTCACAAGACCATCCCTTCTATCATCTTACCTTTCCTTCTTAACACTGGTTCCACAATCTCAACTGGTTTTCCTTCATTCTTCACTACCTAATCACTCTGGTATATTCCCATTGGAGACTTCAAGCATTGATATACTTCATTATCGTCTCAATTCTCATTTGCCCCCTATCTTCCCAAAAATTTGGTAATGCATGAATTTTCATGAATAGCACTATTCATTAATTCTTCATCATTTCAGTTTCATAACAAATGCAATGTCATCACATTTTCTTGATTTTTTATTGGTATGAAATGGGATAAAAATTAAAGGAGGGGTATTTATGATAAAGGGAATAGGAATAATTTTGTCAAAGAGCAAGGCAACTTGAAGGAAAGAAAAGGCAACAATTTTCAAACAATAAATATTCAATCAATCTCGATAGAAAATTTGGGATTCTTTCTCTAACAAATCTATTTCCTTGATGTCCTTAATCTTTTCTTTTAATTGTATTGAGATTAACCCTTACTTGGCAAAATGTTTCCACCATGAAAATTTAAGGCAGAAATCTCCTCTACTTGCCAACTTGATCATCCATCCTTATTTGACTCAAACAGCCCTTTTCGGGTTTTCGATTTGAGTCATTATTTTTCTTTTTCTCTTTTTTTCTTTTTTTTTATCATTTTTCCTTTTTCTTTTTTTTTCTTTTTCTTCATTTTTCACCTTTTTTATTTTTGCTCATTCATTTTTTATTCATCCCCAGCATCCTCATTATGGTCCATTATCACAGAATTACAATCTTCCTGCATTTCTTGGCCCAGTGTATGGTCTTCCGACTCAAATCTTCACATTTGATCAAAATGGACTTTTAAGGTACGTAATGTAGGCTAAGGTGAGGGGTTATGAAAGAAAGGACATAACAGGCCCAAAATTTGTGTTTTAAAGGGTTATAAACCAAAGGATCATTTTTTAATACATGACTCATTTAGGCACTTTGCCCCATTCTTCATCCATTCTTTTCATTCTAATTCCATTTTTTATTTTTCTCCCTTTTTCACAAATAACTTTAAAATGTAAAGGGGTTTTCTTTTATTTGCCCCTTAAATTCTTTCATAGATTTCAAGTGAACAAACTTCTTTCTTTTTCTTCCTTCTCTCTTCCCCTTTTTTTTTTAGATTTTGCCCCCCAATGTGGAGGGTGATCCTTGGTGGGTTTCTTAAAAAATAAAACAAACATACTAGGCTCAAAGGGGTTAGCAATGGACAATTTTCTTACAGTGAAATGTAGGTGAAAGATGGCCATTCTTCCTTTCAAATGTGAAAACTTTTATCAAAGAATCATTTACCGAGCAAATACTAACTTGTGGAACCATCTGTTACAAAATTGCCTGTCAGCTCCCACCTTCTCTATGTACAAATCATATTTTCACTGCAATATTCATGCTAAGATTTTGGACAAGATCATCAACACGAATAAAGCTTTGGTAGAGTTCTAATCCCAAATTATTATCAACATCGATATCATATTTATCGTTTAAAGATTTAAAAAATGGAGGAAACATGGTGAGGTATATAAAGAAGACAAAGCCAAATTTGAATCGAGGAAGAAAGAGAAATGTGATGAAAATGCATATGCTACTTCATTAAGATGATAAAAGATAAATGAAAGTCTATACATAAAAAGCCATTAAAGTTGGGCCATAACTTTAACCAAAAAACAATTTCACATCATCATGAATGACCCACCAAAAAGATCCTTTTTGTAGTTATCCCCTGGCATGGTTGGATGATAGGTTGACACTCATGCCTTTATCTCGAGATTCAATAAGCCTTTTCTGATCAAACTTTGCACCTTACGCTTAAAAGCAGGGCAGTTTTCTATTGAGTGACCCAAGTTCCCATTATGATAGTCACATCGAGCATTAGGGTCGTACCATTCTGGATATGGAGGCTCTAAAGGCTTTAGTGGGATTGGGGTAACAAGCTGATTCTCAACAAGGTATTGGAATATTTCAGTGTAGGACCAAGGGACTGGATCAATGTCGGTCCTTCTTCGTTTGTTTCGGGATCCTCTTTGGTTATTTTGGGTAGGCATGGGTGTTTGGAAACCCATTTGCCAACTAGACTGTGGGATCGACTGATGGGTATTCAAGCCTAGAGAGGTATTATTTGTGATGGGGTAGTGGGTTTGGTACGTGGGATAAGGATGATATGGAGCAAAGTCTCCCACATGTTGCCCCTCATAATTCATAGCATGAACATCTCCTCCATTCCCCGATGTATCACCTTTTCTTGCATTCATGGCATCATCTCCTACAAGCTTGCCACTCTTGATTGCATTCTCTATTATTTCACCAGAAATTACCATATCTGCAAAATTCTTGGTGGCATTACCGACCATCATTTCATAAAATGGTGCAGGGAGTGTATTGACAAACAGGATGGCGGTTTCCTTCTCTGTGAGGGGGGGTTGAACTTGGGCAGCTACATCCCTCCACCTTCGAGCATATTCTTTAAAGCTCTCCTCATGCTTCTTCTTCATGCCTTGTAAGGACAGGCGGTCTGGTGCCAAATCTTCAATGTGCTTGTATTGAGCAATGAATGCCCGAGCCAATTCTTTCCATGAGCGGATATGGGCTCGATCTAGTTGGGTGTACCACCTGGCAGCTGATCCGGTAAGACTATCTTGAAAAATATGCACCAATAATTCATCATTTTGAGCATAGGCAGCCATTTTCTGACAGTACATCTTGATATGAGTTATCGGGCATTTGGTCCCATCATACTTTTCAAATTCTGGAACCTTGAACTTTGGTGGGATAACTACACCCGGTACCAAACAGAGCTCACGTGCATCCAAAGAGCCATATAAATTCATCCCTTCAATAGCTCATAACCTCTCTTCAAGGAGATCTAACTTCGTCTGAGGCTTTAAGCTCTCTTTCATTATTGGTACACCCATCTTCAATTTCTCTTGTTCTTTAGGATCCCCTGAATCATGGACAGAGATCGGGTCTGATGGGTTCCTTCTGAAGTTTGGAATGTCGTGCCCCGCAAATAGCATATGCTGTGAAGTATGGACTTGGGGTGGAATAGGACTCTGTGGATATGAACGTTCACCGTCTTGTGCCCACCTTTCTTGAGTAGTTGCTTCCCCTACTGGTTCTTTTCCTCTATTCATTTTAGTCATCATCTCCAGCATTGCAGCCAATTGCCCCTTCATCTCTTCTTGCGCCTTTTCTATCTTCTCCATTCGACTAGCTTGTCCTTCTTCCATGACCTGTACTTGTGAGAGCCCCGATCTGCTTTGTAACCTTTGATGGTCGAGAAGCCTTGGAACCTTATTACCACAATTTTCTAATTAGAAAAACCTTATCTTATTTCTTTCAAAATTTTTTAGAACAAACAAATCTTTTTATGAAAATCATGTTATTTGTATATGTATGCAAATGACATGCATGACAAAAATCTATTCTTTTTATCTTGAAACATGAAATGGAACAATTTTTCTTCTTTTTTTTTTTGTTAATTTGCATAACTTTCTTGATTTTACATGTTAGGTATTTAGGTCTTCACTTTAACCAAATCTTAGGGAGGAATAATTTCAATGAAAATAATCAATCAATAACACATGTACATAAATTTGATAAAAAGGAAAATTAAAAAAATAAACAAATTCAAGATTGTAAAAACTTAGTCTAGTTTCTCAAAGACTTATCTACAAAATATGATGCAACAATGTAAAATGCATACTAAAGTTCAAACTAAAATTTGTCTTTTATTTACCATATTCACTTATTAACTTAAGAGGTCAAGTCCGAAACAAGTGAGAGGATTTGAAGAATAACCTTGAACCATACCAAGCTTGTTTCAAAACTCTTTTTCTTCTTTTTGTTTTTTAATTTTTGGTGAGAAGGAACATTATTAACCATGAAATGCTATGTAAAATGTTCAAGACATGACAGAATAACAAGACATTGTTGAAAGACATGTTCAAGCAAAATGCAATTTATGCAAAATGCAATTACAATGAAGATCAAATTCTATTTTTTTCACCTAACCTTCATGATTCTAAAATGCACATGACATAATTATCAATATATGTATACACAATGATGATGAAATGAATTAAAATGATATATGTCCCTAACATGTTTGAGAAAAACGAATATTTGTATTCACAATACCTAGACACTAATCTTATTATTCCTTAATCCAATCATGCAAGAAAGATGAAATTCCTAACTAAATCTGAGCATTCTTCTTCATTTTTCTAGAAATCATTTTTCTCTGATCACCAAAATCTTTTTTTTTTATTTTCTATTTTTTTCTAAAAAATAAAATTCACATTTCTTTTTTTGATTTTATTTCATTTTTATTCCAAATCAAACTTTTTCTCTTATCACTAAAATTTTTTTTTTATTTTCTATTTTTCCTAAAATTCACATCCCCTATTGATTCTTTTTTCAAAAATTAACTTTATTTTATTTTTATTCCAAATCACACTATTTTTTGAATTCTTTTCCACACAATTCAAGGACAACAATTTTTTGTTAACATCTTTTTGTTCAAAATTTTTTTTAGTCAAAAAAAATTTTGTTTTTATATTTTCATTAAAACTCCTATACAACCCAAAAATAAAATATATTTTTCTTTATTTTTTTTTCAACTTATTCTTTAAATTATTCAGAAAAGGAAAAAAGAAAAAACCAATGAAAGATTTTGTTAACTCTATTTTACCTTTATTTAGAAAAAACGTCAGCTCTCTTCGTATTTTCCATTTATTCTTATTTTTATGTCCGTATTTTTTTTTGGAAGAAATCCCTCTTCTCCCTTTTTTTTTTTTAAAGAAAAATTATTTCCATTATTTTGAAAGAAAAGTTTGTTTTATTGTTTTTCTCACACTCTTTTTTTGTTAAAAAAACCTTAGATTTTTTTTTATTTTACAAAATTTCTTTCCACAATTTTATTATTATTTTAAAAAAAATCCTTTTTTGAAAAACAAGAAAAAGTTCAAAGACTTAAATTATGAACAATTCAAACCAAAATCGATTGTACCTTTATTATTGACATGAGAAAATGGGTCGAATAGTGTTCCCTCTTGTGTCCTAATTTCAAAAATCGGACATGACTCTATCTAAAACTGGCTTCTTAGGTATTTCTATATGCTAGGTTAGGATCTAAAGATCTTAAGGTTCCCAAATTATACCTCACTGACGTCCACACTGGATTAGTAAGATTTAATTTGAGTTGGAGTATTTCGATTGCCATTGCGGAGGTGATTACCTCACGAGAGCAAAGGTACTCTACTCCCTCCTAAGAAGGACAGAACCCGGGTACAGAGCTCATGTCATGCAAATGCAAGTGCAAGTGTGTGTATGAGGGAATACATCAAACATTTATCATACCATAACCCCTATCCTAGATGCCCCATAATTATTAGCAATAATATATACAAGATAAAGAATGCCATAAAATAAACATAATAACTTATTCACACAAATGCAACAAATTATTTAAAATTAAAGAAATTAAATTTAAATATTAATTAAGACCTTTAAATTAAAGCTTAGGATAACACATGATTAATAATGGCTTGACCCTCAAAAAGCGTCCCCAGTGGAGTCGCCAAGCTGTCGTAACGACTTCGCGCTCGACGATTTTTGAAAAACGTTTAAAAAACAAAAATGGGAGTCGCCACCAATCTTTTTTGTCTAGGTGTGATTGGCCACCTGAAAACGTTTATCTTTTCAACAAAATCTCAAAATTAATTAAGTTTTATTAAAAAGATAATCTTTTGGTCTACGAAACAAAAATTGGGTTCGGGGGTACGGTTACGCGTAGGGAAGGATTAGCACCCCCACGACGCCCGTTAAAAAACGGTACCATAATAATCATGTGTTATCCTTTTTGTTTTAATAAAATGTTCTTAATTTAATATTTAAAATTAATTCCTTTTTTATTCCAACCTTTTTATTCAAAATCATTTTTTATTTGCAAATTTATTTTGTTTTACTTTATTTTTTGAAAGTAAATGTGAACCTTTTTGTATTGAATAATTAAATCAAATACTCCAATACTTTAGGCAGCATTTGAAATAATTTTCCTCACCTAGAGATTTCTTAAGAATCACTACTTGTGACTTCTACAGAATCTCATCCTCGGAAGATTCACACTTATTTGGAAATTAAATGGATGCATATGATGCAAACAAATAATATATGATGCAAATGAATTTTTAATTTCAAATTTCCTTATTTATTTGTTGATTTATTTATATTTCTGTGTTTTTAACAAAAACTTATTCATTTTCATTTTTAGTAAAAATTTAAATTATCGAAAAACTGTACTAAATATTCCAATACTTTTGGCAACATTTAGTAGGATTTCTCTCACCTAGGGATCAGCTAGGAATCACTACTTGTGACTTCCGTAGCATCCCATCATCGGATTAATTTAATTAAATTTAAATTTTATTATTAATTTTGAAAATTCAATTTTATTTTCAAAAATTTAAATTATTGAAAAATCATACTAAATACCTCAATACTTTTGACAATATTTAATACGATTCTTCTCACCTAGAGATCAGCTAGGAATCACTACTTGTGACTTCCGTAACATCCCATCATCGGATTTTCATTTTAATTTAAATTTTATTATTTATTTTCTTTTTCTATTTTCTTTTTAGAAAAAATTATTTATTTTTATGTTTATCAAAAAATTAAATTATTGAAAAATCATACTAAATATTCCAATACTTTTGGCAACATTTAGTACGACTCTTCTCACCTAGGGATCAGCTAGGAATCACTACTTGTGACTTCCGTAACATCCCATCATCGGACATTTATTTAATTTTAACATTGTTGAATAATATAATAGATGAAAAATATATAGTTTTCATATTTCCTTTATTCATATTTATAAAAATATATATATTTATATAATATATCTACTAACCATGTGTCTTTCAAAATTTATTATTTAACATATATAATTCACACATTTTCCTAAAATAATAATAATAATAATAATAATAATAATAATAATAATAATAATAATAATAATAATAATAATAATAATACAAAAAAAAGGCTAGAAAAAATACCAATGTTAATTAGGTTTTAAAACCCAAAGGAGCCCTTTGAACTTGGCCCAAAAGTCAAAGCCCAATAGCACTTGGAATGGGCTTGACTTGTTGGGCCGGACACAAGCCACGGACGGGTCGCGGATCGGGTCACGCGCGGGTCGGGCGTCGGGTCAACGCGCGGGTCTTCCTCTCCTTCCTCGGGTCGGGCGCGCGGATCCCGGGTCGCGCGCGGGTCGCCGGCTTCTCTCTATAAAATCTTCTCTTTTTTTTTTCTTTCACTTTTCTCCTTTTTTACGGAAAAAAATTTCAGAGCTTTCCAAAGCTCTCCCGGCCAGGCGATTCCCGGCCGCCGCCGGGCCGCCGTCCTCCGCCGCCTAGCTCGCCGCCGGCCACCGTCGCCGGTGGCCAAAAACAAAAAGTTTTCCTTTTTTCGATTCCTCTCCACCACCTAAGCCCAAATCTAACCTCCGATTCACTCGAAAAAGGCCCTAACCTCGCAGATCTGAACCCCCGAAAGCCTTTTCCTCTTTTTTTTTGATTTTCTGTGTTTGTTTTTTTCTGTTTTTCTTGTTGTTGATGGTTTTGGCTATTTTTTTGGCTTGCGGATCTGTTGTGTTTTTTGCAGGTGGGGGATTTGGATCTTAGATCTAGGGTTTTTGAAGGGGTCTCGGGTAGTGGTTGGTGTTTGGGGTTTCGGTTTCTGTCGTGGGTTTGGGTTTTGATTTTCGATGGTGTGTGGTGGTTGAGCGATGGCGAGGTGATACGGTGGTGTTGGGGCTGAGCGTGAGTGGTGGCTGAGTTTAGGGGTTCGAGATTCGATGGTAGTGTTTGGATTCTTTGGGTCCTTTTTGGTTCCGGTGAAGGTGATGATGGCGGTGAGGGTGATCTGTGTCAGGGTTTGTGTAGTGGTTTCGGTGGTTGTGTTGGGATGGGTTTCGGGTTTCTGATGGTGGTGTTGGATTTGGTGAGTGAAGGTCAGGGGTTCTGGGTCTTGTTGGTGAAGATGATGCTCGGGTGAGGGTGATGCTCGGGTGAGGGTGAGAGCTTGAAGCTTCCGAGTCCCCCCCTCCTCCGTGGTTGCTGGTTGAGGGAGGGATTTTGTAGAAAGGGGACTGGTATAGATGGGATGGAGTAGGCAGGGGCTCACCGGCGGGGATGGGATGGTGATTGATGGATTGGACAAAAAAAACAAAATAAAAATAAAATAATAAAAACAATAATAATAATAATAATAATAATAATAATAATAAAAGTAATAAAAATAATAAAAATAAAAATAAAAGTAATAAAAATAATAGTAATAATATAATAATAGTAATAACAGATAATAATAAAAATACTATAAATAAGAAAATAAAAATAAATACATATATATGTAATAATAATAACAAAGAAAATGGGACAAAATTAGGTGTCAACAGAAAGCTTTTGAATAATAATAATAATAATAATAATAATGATAATAATAATAATTTACTAGTATACAATGTTTTAAAACTTTAAGGTGAAAGATGAGCATGTTTTAAATTTGATCAAAGTGTTGGAAAATTTGGAATAAAAATTAATAACTTTAATCCTCTACATTCAATCAAAGTGTTGAAGGATATAGAGAAATTTTCACGGAAACGAAAATAATTATAATCTTAAAATGTAATAAATAAAAGGTGGAAATGATTTTCCAAATTTCACCAAAGTGTTGGAAAATTTGGAATAAAAATTAACAACTTTAGTCCTCTACATTCAATCAAAGCGTTAAAGGATGTAGAAAAATTTTCGCTAAAACTTATAAAAATTAAATAAAAATATAGCGAATTAGTCCAACTCAAAATTAAAGAAAGTGACAATAATGAATAATCCGTAAATAAAAAAATGTAAATTTTTTTTATAATCACAGTAAATGAAACTCTGACTAGAATAAGATTTCACAAGTGTGCAATATTCAAGAAATTTTTAAGTGAGAAAATGTTTCCTCTAAATTTGACCAAAGTGTTGAAAAATTTGATGGGAATAATTTTAATATTAAAGGTTTTTACTAAAAAATAATTATAAATCAAATTTTAATTAAATCTTTTCATAAAAAATGTAATTAATCCGATGACGAAGCCTCTTTAGGGAAACAAGTGTGTTTCCTTAAATACTATTGAGGTGAGAAAATTCCCTTAGGCACTCAATCAAAGTGTTGGAGGGTACCTTATGAAATTTTCAATATTTAAATGATTAAAAAATACAAAATAAATTAGTTAGAAATTATGAAGATAAATTTTAATAAAATAAAAAAATCCGATGACAGAGCCTCTTCATGAGGACGAGTGTGTCCCGTGAATACTCTTGAGGTAAAAAGATTTTCTTATGTATTCGATCAAAGTGTTGGAGAAACATTAAGAAAATCTTTAATATTAAATAAATTAAGAATCGAATAGCAAATAATGCCAAATTAAATGATAAATTTTAACTACATTTTTACAAAACATTTAATTAATCCGATGACGGAGCCTCTTTAAGAAAACGAGTGTATTTCCTTGAATACTCTTGAGGTTCAAAATTACTTGGGAATTCGATAAAAGTGTTGAAGAATGTCCTAAGAAAAATGTCAATATTTAAATAATTGAATATTAAATAATAAAAAGAAAATTTTAGTTAAGAATAAAAGACCATTTAAATTAAGATTGCAAAAGATAAAACATGATTAATTGGTACCGTCCATTGGACGGGCGTTGTGGGGGTGCTAATACCTTCCTCACACGTAACCGTACTCCCGAACCTAAATTTTGGAACGTAGATCAGTGTACTTATTCTTAATTTTGAATAGGTGGCCAATCACACCTAAGTTAAAATTGATTGGTGGCGACTCCATAACTTTACGTCTAATGATTAGGTCCTCGGACAAAAATCGTTACGACAGTTCCAAATCTGACTCGATTACATCCTTACAGTTACTTATACTTGAATTTTGATTGGCAGAAAAGTTTTCAAAAGTATATGATCCAAAAAAATGAAAATGCAAATACTTGCGCTTGAATCAATACCATAGAGCTCTTGTTTGACACATAGATATCATCAATGTTTAAAAGTACATCTTCTTGTAAACTAAGATCCAGAATTAATTATATTTCCCAATTTCATTTTTAAACTCGTAGTTCAAGATCCAAGTGACATAGTAGAATTGAATGCGACAATTTTTTACCTTTTTTATTCTGTTTAAGGTTTGTTAGTGGAAGTCCATGCGAAAATACAGGAGCATCTTTTTTTTTTTCACTGTATTATAACTAGCAAAATAATCATCTTCAATTCTGCATTATTAGCTTTTTTATTTTACTGAAAAATCGTAAAAAAGTTGCAAATATTAAGAATTGAATTTAATCGTAGAGGGGATTAATTTTAAACTGTAAAATAGATGAAGATATCTGTAGTACACAAAAAGATATTAATATCTCTCTCCATTCCAGCATCAAATTGAAATTGATCTAGCTAACAATCTCTTAACGAAGTGAATAAAAAAACTTATAGTAAATTATAATATTTGAATTCAAATTCAAGCAACATCATCGCTAATTATCAAATATTTTTCTTCCGACAAAAAAAATGAAATTGATCTGACATTCCTATTGTCATTATTCTCTTCTTTTTAATGAGATGAGATGATCACTCATGAGGATTAGTATAAAAAAATTATTTTTTCACTGTTAATTAAAGATTCGATCTTTGCTTGAAAGTGTAAAGATTCATACTGAATTTATAATGTATCCCTTGCTTTAATCTGAAAATTTCTTAATTTTATAAAAAAAAAAAGAAAAAGAAAAAACAGCTCAGAAAATGTGTTCAACGTGAGATTTAATTGTTATAAGAGCACTTTAAATTAAAATCTTAAATACACTAAATCGATAAAGAATGATACATTCTTTAAATCTTTTTGAAAAACAATTAGACCCAATTAGAATTTGGAGACGGTCCAGACGGGAGAAAGAATTATATGAGCTATTCCTGAGCCCAACAACCATTTGAGCAATATGCTCAGAAAAAGACAATTTTTTTTTTGTTACACAGAAAAAGACAAATTAGTCTCCGATGTACAGTCAATCTTTCAAATGAAACTAGAAAAGTCAAATCATTGTTCCTTATAACTGTTGTTTATACAGTTTATGCTATTAGTCAATGTCTTCAACTCTAAACAGCCGTTATAGCTGTGTGAGAGGCTGAACAAGATTAGAATTATTGCACATATTTGTTGCAAGTGCTGGCTTAAACTTGATAAATTAAGAGTGTATATATAACTGGGTTTGAATGTTTAGTTGATTGTGAAGGGTTTTTAACATTTTATGATTCGGGAAAATGAGGGAATGGAATGGAACCCAAGTTCTTGAGAAAAAATGCATGTACTGCAACCAAAGGAAAACAGTTGTTCTATGCAAGATCTTACATATCCTTTCAAGGGATGGCCAGACAGGGCTCTGATGGACTTCTTGCTCTTTTTTTTATACGTGATACAACGGAGGTTTCTGGTTATAAAACAATTATTTATGGTGTAAACGAATCAAGTTACTTGTGAGTTATTTGAACTCAACTTAATTATTACTTAAGTTTGATTAATTTATTTTTAAGTCGAACTCGAACTACTCGAGTAACGTTTCGAACACAATTTGAACTTATTAAATCGAGCTCGAACAACTTGAATATTTTATCGAGTCAAATTTGAATCTTAAAAATCTAACTCAATCAAATTCAAGTCGAATTTTGAATTTTCAAATTGAATTGAGATGAACTTGAGCTTAATAATAATAGTCTTAACTCTATCTCAATTACACCCTTACAGTTATTGATACTTGACTTTTGATTAGCAGACAAGGTTTCAAAAGTTTATGGTCTGAAAAAATGAAAATGCAAATACTTCTACTAGAATCTCAAAATTGAAAAATTTTTGCACTTATAATCAAAATCTTAGAGCTATTATTCCAACACGTAGATGTCGTCACTGGTTAAAAGTACATGTCCTTGTAATCTTAGATCTAGAATTATTTATATTTCTCAATTTTATTTTTAAACTCAAAGTTTAATGTCCATGCAACAAAATTAAGTCGAATTTTAAATTTTGAACTCTCAAATTGAATTAAGCGAAATTTGAATTTAATATTAAAACGTCTTAACTCTATCTCGATTACACCCTTATAAATTATAATTACTTGACTTTTGATTAGCAAACAGAGTTTCAAAAGTTTATGGTCCGAAAAAAAAAAAAGAAAATGCAAATACTTCTTCTAGAATCTCAAAATTGAAAATTTTCTACACTTTTAATCAAGATCATAGAGCTCTTGTTCTGACACGTAAATATCATCACTGTTTAAAAATACATCTCCTTGTAATCCAAGATCCAGAATTATTTATATTTCCCAATTTCATTTTTAAACTCGAAGTTGAACATCCATGTGACATAGTAGAACTGAAGGCGACATTTTTTATATTTTATTCTGTTTAAGTCTTGTAAGTGGAAGACCATCCGGAAATACAAGAGCATCTTTTTTTTTATCACCATATTATAACTAGCCAAATAATCATCTTCGAATGTTATCTCTTAAAAGTGACGGATTATCGAGCTGTAGAACTGAAGAGAGATCATGATTCCAGGAATATTGTTGCAACAACTGTGGCAAGAGTTTAATGCAACTGTTCTGTTTAATCCTGTCATCTTCTTGTCTCTTCTGTTCTTTATTGTGTATTTGCTTAAGCTTTCAGGAAGTAGGAAGCTCAATTTCCCACCATCTCCACTGAAGCTACCGATAATTGGGAACATTCACCAAGTAGGCAAACTGCCCCACCGATCCTTCCGAACCCTCTTGGAGAAATATGGCCCGCTAATGCTCTTGCACTTGGGAAAAACTCCGGCGCTTGTGGTTTCATCTGCTGAAATAGCCAGAGAGATCTTGGTGGCACATGACGCTTTCCTAGGGAGGCCTCAAATAAGGGTTGTCCCTACTCTCTTCTATGGCTGCACGGACATAGCATTTTCTCCTTATGGTGACTACTGGAGACAAGCAAAGAAGATCTGTGTTCTGGAACTCTTGACCCAAAGAAGGGTTCGGACATTTCAGCTTGTGAGGGAACAGGAGGTATCGAGAATGATTGAGGATATACGCCAAGCTTGCCATGGTGGATCTGCAGTTTCTCTTTGTGAAATATTTGAAACCATTGCAAACAACATAATCAGCAGATCTGTTCTTGGTCGAGTGTATGAAAGAGAAGACGAAACTAAAGGGTTTGGAGAATTATCAAGGAAGCAATGGACCTTATAGGAGCCTTTTGCTTTGGAGATTTTTTTCCCTCCTTGGGATGGATGGATGTTCTTACTGGTTTGACTTCTGAACTGGAAAGAGTTTCCAGTGAATTACATACTTTTCTTGACCAAGTGATAGAAGAACACCGGGTTATGATGAATGATAAGGATAAATCAGACAACAAAGACTTTGTTGATATCATTCTTCATCTTCAGCAGGCTGGCATGCTTGACATGGATCTCACTCAAGAAAACCTCAAAGCAATCCTGCTGGTACTACTCTCTCTCCCTCTCCGCATGCATACACAAATGGATGTGACAATTCGTGTATAAAATCCATGTTCGTGTCATGTAAAATCATGTTTATATTGTATAAAACACAAGAAATTGGTGTTAAAATTTGTGTCATTTTTGTGTTGCATCATCATATCGTATTTAAGATTGTCAGGTGACAAACCTCATACTGACTACATTGTCAACCTGATTGCAGGACATGTTTATTGGAGGAACTGATAACACTGCAGCAACAATGGAGTGGGCAATGGCAGAGCTTGTGAAAAATCCCAGTATAATGAAGAAAGCCCAAGAAGAGGTAAGAAGAGTGGTGGGAAGAAAAGCAAGTGTCACTGAGACTGATGTCAATGAAATGGACTACTTGAAATGTGTTGTGAAAGAGACTCTGAGATTACATGCTCCTGTTATGGTCACTCGACAGAACCCCACGGGTACTAAATTGGAAGGTTATGATATTCCTCCCAAAACCATAGTGTTTGTGAATTCATGGGCAATTCAAAGGGATCCCAAGTTATGGGACAAGGCTGATGAATTTATTCCAGAGAGGTTTTTAAACAGTTCAGTTGATTTTAAGGGCCAACACAGTCAGTTCACTCCATTTGGTGCTGGGAAAAGAGGTTGCCCTGGAATTTTATTTGCAGTTGCAGGAGCCGAATATGTCTTGGCCAATCTCTTGTATTGGTTTGATTGGAAGTTGCCCGATTCCAGACGCTGCGAGGATTTAGACATGGATGATTATTATGCTCTTATCATTCGCAAGAAAGTTCCCCTTCAGCTTGTACCAATGCTGCATTCGTTTTCTTAGGCCTGCAATCCATTGTTTGCTCATGAACTTGGGGGTAAATGCTTTTGATTATCAAATCCACCTTGTTGCGTAATTTTTGAGCAATTCTTGACAATCTCAGAGATTTATTTTCATGTCTTATTTTTTTCATGTTCTAGAATTGCTCAAACTGAATGTTGGATCATGTGGCTATCACAATGAGCAGAACAGTCTTGTTTTCTCTCTCTCTCTCTCTCATATCTTGCACAAGAACGTCTTCAGCTGATATTTTGGTTAACCATAGCAAACAATGGAACACTGTTCTGTGTTCTTCTCTTGAACTTCCAAGTGAAGCCTTGGAAACTTAAACGTAGCTTTACAGTAAAGAAAGTTATGCAAATCTTGAGAGAGCCTTATAACATTGTCCATGGTGGGTCTGAGATTTTTGCCTCCCAACACATGGTTATAAGCACATTTCTTCTGTGTATATCATGATGGATAAAACAATCTGAGTTCTTTTTTCCCTGAGCTACCATGCAACATTAGCATTGGACAACCAGGCATGGCGAGCAGCTTCTTCTGTGTTCATCTGTTCATTTGCCACAAATGAATAACCAATTTTCCCTCTATAACACAGCGTTACCGGCCATGGATCCCTTATTGAAATCCTCAGTTGCATTCCAAAGCTCCTCCAAGCTAAATATCGTTAATGACTGCTTTAACTTGGACTTTCTGTCAATAAAATCAAGTGCTACGCTTGACAGTGAACTTCTAGCAGATAAAATCCCACAAGAAAGCAGGGCAATTGATCAGTTTCTGCACAATCGTTTCCCTGATCTAGCCTATATCTTCCCAGCAATCTTATGAGTTATGACGAATCCAATCGCACTGCAGTATCACAAGTTCAGTGTAATTTCTTGTGAAGTGGGGAATTATTCTAGGGGCTTAATAGCCAAATAAGCTCTCAACCTTTAGCCCAAAATGGAATTCAACTCTCAACATTTTATCGCATGAAATTCAGTCCATAAACTTTTATTTTAGTGGAAATAAACCCTCAACCTTTTACAATTATGCAATTAAGTCAAAATCTATTAAATGACACTAACTGCCGTTAGTTTTGCTTACGTGACAGCTGACGTGGATAGCTTAGTTAGCTGTCACGTGGCATGCCACATATGCAAAACTAACGGTAGTTAGTTCATTTAACAGATTTGGTCTATTTCCATCGAAATAAAAGTTTATGGACTGAATTTCATGCAATAAAATGTTAAAGGCTGAATTCCATTTTGAGCTAAAGGTTGAGGGCTTATTTGGCTATTAAGCCTTATTCTAGGACGAATCCAATTGGACTGCAGAAATTTTTTGCAAAGGGTGTCGCCTAACAGCTAGCCTAAAGACTAAACAAGTAAAAGATGAACTTAAATTGACAAATCACCAGCTCATATGGTGAACATTAGGAAGTTAAATTAAGATTTTATTAACGAGTGTTTTTTTTTTTTAAATCACGAGATATTCTCGTATTATTGAGTATGAAATAAGTTCGTGTATTATGATTGATATTAGTATAAGAAAATTTGATGGTGTGAGGATACGAATATAATATTTTTTTAAATTAATTGAAGTTTTATTTTTTTATATTAAAAGTAATAATTTTATGCACTATAAGTTTTTATATTTCAAAGCAACACATATCTCCTAATATACATCATAAATATAAAATATATGAAAGCCTTTTTTATTTCGCTGATAAAATCAAAATATTATAAAAACAAAATCTAATTGATATCAGTATTAGCATCCTAGTCAATCATTGCAAAATATCTTCAAACAATCATACAATAGATCTCTTAAATGATTATGCACAACAGCCCATGGCAGTGGCCCATATGCTACAAAAGGTCCAGTTTTGTTTTGATTAAAATGTGATTAATATTCTGCGTTATATCCCATCAGTTGGGTTAGATTAATTAAAGATCTCGAATTCGATTTTCGAGTATGTAATTGTGTTAAAATTTTTGTGGGGAGAGTTTTGTCTCTTTTTAGATTTTATCCGGCTCGAATCTAAATTAGTCTTATACCAAAATAGTATAGGGATACTTGGTGGTTTTAACCAAAAAAAAAATTGTGCTTCATATTTTAATTGATGTACATATTAAATATTTATATTTGGTATAATACAGCTAATAAATTCTATATATTATTAAATCATAATATGTTATCTTATTAAATCATAAATATCTAAATAAAAATTTTTAAAAATAAATAATTTTAAATTTTTTTTATAATTGCGGGTTAGAGAATAAAATTGTTTAAGTTTGAAATCAAACTTTAAAACATATTAAAAATTGTTTTAACTAATCGATCAGGAAATTATTGATTAAATTAATGAAATATGTAATATAACTTAATCATAATATATAAAAAATTATATACTAAAAGTGGGTCGAATATAAATGATAAAACTAATCATCCCATTGAGAATTTGAGTCAAACTTTTGATTCTCGTACTACTTTTCTATATAAAATGACCACCAATAGCGAAAAAGAAAGTGGAAAAGCAAGTCCTAAAGCATGGCCATCAATGCATGCAACCTTTGAATGAGAAAATTATACCTACTTGAGCATTGACCAGGGAAGTTGGGTAGAAGGAGCAAAGGGAAATCAAGCTTGAACTTCTTATCTGTATTCTTTACGGTGAATTGATGAGACAGGAGGAAGTTAACCACCGCCCAACTTGCAAGTGTTTTAGGGCAAGTTTGGTGCTATGAAATCCAGTATTCAAGGAAAAAAAAAGAGTGGAAGAGAAACTATCTTTTCACCCTTATTTTTAATTTTTTTATTATTCTATTAGAAATTATATATTTTAATAACCATTTTATATTTTTCAATTTTATGATAATTGATCACTCCTCTATTCAAACTAATCTTTAAAAAAGCTTAAGTTGAGATCAAACTTTTTCTAATCCATAAATTGTGGTTCAGTTGACGACATAAGCTGAGTTTATAAGAAGAACTCTCGGATTCGATTTTTATTAAATATATCTTTGAGAAAAGATGAAAAATTTTAATTGTGACTAAATTCTAAATAAAATTAATCTCGTATCATTAAAATAGATAAATATACCTGTTATTTAAAAAAAAAAATCAGACTTTCTCTCTCTCCCATCTCCTGGACGGAAATGGAATACATGCACTGGAAGCTGCCTCGTCAACCGTCAATGTCCCATGCGCCACGTCTCGCTTTGGAGCCGACGCGAAGACTTATTCCCACGACTGTGATGGGATTTCATTCACCTTTTTGGCTTTTCTAAAAGAACGTCTGTGCTTAGTCGATACAACTTTACTTCCATATTTGTTCAAAAAAAAAAAACCTTTAATTTCAAAGACTTTGACTACAAAGGTTTTGCTTGTCGTTAGATGCGTTAATTTTACGGAGATCACGAGAATACGATAAAAAAATATATATAAAAATAATACAATTAAAACTGGATAACAATTATATAAATTTAATAAAAGTTAAAAAATATTTTATATTTGATTACTATATAAATTTTAATATAAAAATTTTATATTTTATTAATATAATATAACATAATACGGACATAAATATATTTTTAAATTATCAAATGTGCTTGTCACACTTGAAAACGGAGCCGGGAATGGACAAACATTCCATAGGGCTGGATGGAGACCTTCAATGTTTTTTTGTTTTTCTTTCTAAATTTAAACTTTTGGGATAATGAGAGTAAATAGGTAGGTTTCATATGGATGGCATTGTTTTTTTGGCATGATCTAATTGCAAGAATTATTCCATATGAAAAGGTGAGAGATCTTGTAATTTTAAATATAATATAATAATAAGATGAAAAATCAATACAAATAAAAAATATAAATATGATACAAATCTAAAATCCAACAAAAATTAAATACTGTATCAACACAAAATTTAATGTAAAAATTTTACATTTTATACCATATAAATTCAATTTAAAATGATACAAACATAAATTATATACACAATTAACAAAACTAAACAAGGGTTGTGTCATCTTATTCTGTTGGATGTCATGAATCCTTTAACTCCACGTATTGGAAGCATATGATGTCCATTGCCAAGAAAAAGAAGCAAAAAACAATTGGAGTTTGGATCTCCCAGAGGGCTGAAAAGTTCTTGTTTCGAACGTTGGCGTAGGCAATTGGGTTGGGTTCGCGCTGACTTGCTAGTTGCTGCTAGGTGGGTTGGTTGGTGGTCTCCGTTGCTCTTGCCTCTTTTCTTACCTTTTATTTAACGGCTCTGCTTTCTCTGCTCTGCGTATCAATCCATTAGCACTCTCTCTCTCTCAGTGTGGCCCGCTCTTCAAGGTCTAAACTTTCCTTCTCATGGATTACTCTGCTACCATCGCCATGAAAGCTTCTTCTTCTTCTTCTTCTGCTTGTTCTTCTTTTTTTTCCATCTCTCGAACCCAAAATTCCAACCCAAGATCACTCCTTTACAACGTCAGTAAAACACCCAGAACCCACAGAAGATCCTTCTTTAAATCTCTGAAATGTATCCAATCTCCGCCTCCCGGTTCTCTTCCTTCAAAGCCCACTTCTTTTTCCCGCTCTGCTGTCACCTTGTCTCCCTCACAGACCGCTCGTCTCCCTCCTCGTAAACTCTCCACCCTTGTATCCGAATTCCAATCCCTTTTAGAGCCTCTCGACCGTGTCAAGCGTCTCCTTCACTATGCTTCTCTCCTCCCTCCTCTCCCCGCTTCCTCCCGGACTGACTCGAACCGGGTCATGGGCTGCACGTCCCGAGTTTGGCTCGATGCGCTGATGGACTCAGAAGGGAAGATGAGATTTTGGGCTGACAGCGATTCCGAGATTACAAAAGGGTTCTGTGCTTGTTTGGTTTCGGTTCTTGATGGGGCGGCGCCAGAGGAAGTGCTGGGACTGAAAACAGAGGATTTGGCGGCGCTTAACGTGGGGCTGCCTGGTGCGGAAAGGTCTCGTGTGAACACTTGGCACAATGTTTTGGTTAGTATGCAGAAGCGAACCAGAGCCTTGGTCCCTCAAAAAGAAGGGAAGGCCCTGTTTGAGCCGTTTCCTTCGTTGGTGGTCACGGCCGAGGGTGTTCAGCCAAAAGGGAGCTATGCCGAGGCTCAGGTTAAGTTTTTTACTGATTTGGAACCTTTTTTTCATGATTTTATTTCCCTCGTGGCATTAAGATCCTAAGTTTCAATTCTAGTTGAATTGCAGGCAAGATATTTGTTCCCTGATGAGTTAAAGGTCAAAGAACTTGTCAATCTGCTGAAGGAGAAGAAAGTTGGTGTAGTTGCTCATTTTTACATGGATCCTGAAGTTCAAGGCATCTTAACTGCTGCCCAGAAGGATTGGCCTCACATTCATATATCTGACTCATTGGTCATGGCAGATACAGCTGTCAAGATGGCAAAAGCCGGATGTAAATTCATAACTGTTCTGGGTGTAGATTTTATGTCTGAAAATGTGCGTGCCATTCTTGATCAAGCTGGCTTTGGAGAGGTATGTTAATTTCTTTACTGTCTCTTTGATTTTTCATTTAAAGCAAAGTAGTACTTATAAGTTATACCTAAGTGAGGATCAGCAACTTGTAAAAGTAGAAGAGCAAGAATAAAACACTAGGATATATTATTAAAGCGAACCAATATCTTATGAGAATCCATTATTATAATTTAATGGCATGCAGTAAAATGCCAGACAATAAACTATTGAATTATGGTATTGTTGTTTTTCTTTGGCACATGGCATTCTTCATCCAGCATTGAGCTGAATGTATTCTGTCGGCAGCTCCAGAGCACTAATGAAATTCATGGATTTGTTTCTTTGTATAATTTAATTGCAGGTTGGTGTGTACAGGATGTCAAGTGAACGCATTGGTTGTTCTTTGGCTGATGCTGCTGCTACTCCTGATTATATGAACTATCTTAAGACAGCTTCTAACTCATTGCCCTCCTTGCATGTTATTTACATTAATACTTCACTAGAAACAAAAGCTTATGCTCATGAGCTTGTACCTACAATCACTTGTACTTCTTCAAACGTTGTGCAAACTATTCTGCAGGTGGATAGTATTTCAAGCATCATTTCCTCTTCTTCTTATACAGTGCTTTTGTTTTTGTTTTAAGGTATCTGTTCTTAACTCACTTTTGGTTTCCTCAGGCTTTTGTTCAAATTCCAGACTTAAACGTATGGTATGGGCCCGATTCCTACATGGGTGCAAACATTAAAGAGTTGTTCCAGCAGATGACTTTGATGTCTGATGAGGAAATTGCTGGAATACACCCAGAACATAATAGAGAGTCGATTAAATCACTGCTACCTTGCCTGCATTATTATGAGGTATATTATTCTTTTAAGTCTTCTGGGAGATAGGATGGATGTGCTGTGTACACTTTGAGTATCAAGTTTGGTGATATCTTTATGCATCTATGGAAACCTGGTTTTGGCATTTAAGTTTTTAGTGTACATCCTTTTGCCTTGTGCGTTTTATCTTGAGCATTGGCCAACAAATATATCTTAATTTGTTGCTTTGGTTGAATCTCTTTCTCTTTTATTTCTCCATATATGCAACATATCTCCATAGATCTTTGTATATCTTCCTATATTTTGTCTTGCATTTCAGATTTTATAGTACAATTACTTTGCCTTTTATTGCTTATCGGGTGACATTTTTCTATCAGGATGGAACATGTATTGTTCATCATCTTTTTGGTCATGAAGTTGTAGAGAAGATAAATGAAATGTACTGTGATGCATTTCTAACAGCACATTTTGAGGTTCCTGGAGAAATGTTCTCTTTGGCAATGGAAGCCAAGAGAAGAGGAATGGGCGTTGTGGGTTCCACTCAAAACATATTGGATTTCATAAAACAAAGGGTTCAAGAAGCATTAGATAGAAATGTTGATGAGCACCTCCAGTTTGTCTTGGGTACAGAATCAGGAATGGTGACTTCAATTGTTGCGGCAGTCCGCAGTTTGTTAGATTCTTTGAAGTCAACTTCTAATGCAAAAATCAACGTTGAAATTGTCTTTCCGGTCTCGTCAGATTCAATGACAAAAACATCTACGAGCTCATCCCCTGTCCTTAAATCAGTTACAATGGGTGAAGTTATACTCCCTGTTGTACCAGGAGTTGCAAGTGGGGAGGGATGTTCTATTCATGGTGGCTGTGCATCTTGTCCATACATGAAGGTAGGCATGTTGTTATATATGTTAGCACAGTACTTGATAAATTTCGTCTGATTATTATCTAATCAATCAATTTAGTTTGCCTGCTGTGTGTCTTGAACCGTATGCACACTTGAATTCAGAAGTTGCATGGTAATTATAGCATGTGCAATTTATTCAGTTATTGGAAAGACCAATACAAAATTGAAATCCAGCAGATCAGAATTCTTATTGTTTAATCATGTCTAACATTTAGATTAAACTCATAAGTTTTGAAATTATGTTTTTGAAGTTAAGATTCAATTAGTCTAATTATGCAGTTTTGCAACCAAAATGCATCATGTACTTCAGCTGCTAGCAGTCCACTATGAGGTTGTAGAATCACTAGAAATCGCTATGTATGCTATGTTTGGGAATAAATGGATTTGGATTTAGTTTGGGAAATAAATTAATGTTCATTTGAAGTTAAGCATCTCATATTTGGTTAACTCTCACCCTCCAGATGAATTCTCTTACCTCTCTCTTAAAAGTTTGCCACAACCTTCCTGATGAAAGAAAGAGCTTAAAAGCATATGAAGCCGAACGGTTCAAGTTGCAAACCCCTCAAGGCAAATCTATTGCAGATGTTGGATGCGAACCTATATTGCATATGAGACACTTTCAGGTTAGTATTACTTTATTTTATACATGAATTTTGTCCAAGAACTGGGAATAACCTGCTCAAGAAAGAACTATACAGAAAAAACAGGACCTCAATATTTTGGTTTATTTTTATTTTTATCTTTCCAAATTCAGTTATTCACATAGCTTGATTCTTATTTTCCAGGCAAAGAAAGAACTGCCAGAGAAACTTGTGTACCAGCTTCTCGGTCCACAAGGTAAGGGAAAGTCAGTGTTGATAAGCTGAGCTTGCCCTGGAATGCAAGCTGGTTTTGATCTAATGCAAGTAGAGTTGGTTTGGATGGTGCTCCAGTCCACCAGAGGTTTACAACAGAATTTTCTTGTAAAATTTCAGTGACAAGGTTCACAACAGAATTTTCTTGTAAAATTTCTAGACAGATTCTTCACGTCACTCTCCAAAAGCTGCCTGAAAAATAATTATAGTGTAGGTCAGTGCTAGCTTTATAGAAAACCAAAGGGATTCAATCCTGATTTTATTCTATAGACGCTGTATAGCTGTTAGCTGCGGTGAAAGAAATCATCTTCAGGACTTCAGTTCTTAATAATAGCATACAACATGGCAATTCAATGTTAGGTAGACAACACTCTATTCTTCTCGCAAATGTGGCAGTGGCGGGGCTGAACAGACTTAAAGCGTATGGGAAGATGCAATTGACGCAAGAGAAATTTTATACACTTAAATTTTTTCTTTTCTCATCCACTTTGCCCTTTATATGAACAGTACTATGTGAGGAAAATAGGACGCATGGAGAAAAAAAAGTGTGTGAATATAGAAAATCTCTTCACGCAAATAGACAACTTTTTGGTTTTTTTAATCTTTGGCTAGTTTTTCCCTTCCATTGTAACGTTTTTCTTTTCTTACAATAGTTTATACCATTTTTTCACTCACAATACGATTTTTTGGGTAAGCCGAGTAGAAGTCAATTTAAATCGATTTAATTGATCTAATTTGATTAATTCGATATTGCTAAAAAAAACGATTTAATTGATATAGTCAATTGACTTTTTATATTTAAAATTATTAATTGCACTAATCAAATTAATAGTTGGAAATTGATCTAATTTGATTAATTCGATTTCAATCGAAAATTAATAAATTAATTGAACCGTCTAAATTGATCGGTTTTCAATATATAAAACTATTATTTGAACTAGATGAATTAATCGATTTTTAATTATATTTTTTTAAATACATTTTATATAATATAAATTATTAAATTTATTTAAAAATTGTTATGAATTTTTGCGAACCAAAAGCACATAAAAATTCAAGAATTAAAAATATATATTTACAACAATAAAGGTAAAACTCTTATTTTTAATCAAAACAATCAAATTGGACCAATTTATTTTGATTTTTTTTTTCTATTAGCAAAGTTAAGTGATTTTATTTCTTATTTTATTTTTACTTGTGGAGCATTTTTGAGTATAAGGTAAAGATGTTCATATGATCTTTATAGACTTAAAGAAAGCATATGATAAAGTCCCTAGAGAGGTATTATGGTGATCTTTAATGAAATAAAGAGTCTCCGTGAAATATATTGAAATAATTAAGGATATGTATAGAGATGAAAAGATTCATGTGAGGATGTCTGAAGGGCAAACAAGTGTATTTTTTATCATAGTAAGACTATATCAAAGGTCAACATTACGCCTATTCCTATTTGCTACAGTAATGGATGAGCTAACAAAATCCATCTAAGATAATGTACCTTGGTGTATGATATTTGTATATAATATTGTCTTGTGTGCATAAACTAGGAAGGAGGTTAATGCGAAGTTTGAGACAGAGGTTGGAATCAAAAGGATTTAAACTAAGCAGAGTAAAAATTGAATACATGGAATATAAATTCAATTTAAACAAAGAGGAAAATAGAAACATAGTGATGCTAGATAGGGTAGTGATCCTTAAGCGGGATCATTTTAGATATTTAGGGTCTATCATATATAGGGATGGAGAGATCGATGCTAATGTGATCCATAGGATACAAGCTGGTTGAAGCAATTGAAGAAGCTACAGGTATGTTGTGTGACAAAGAAATTCTTGTATGGTTGAAAGGTAAGTTTTACAGAACAATTATTAAACTAACATTATTCTATGGCATGAATGTTGGACAACTAAGAGATTGCATACACAGAAAATAAGTGTAGTAGAAATGTGAATGCTATGATGGATACGCAGATACAAGCGAAAAGATAGTATGAGAAATCAAGACATTCGCAAAAAAGTTGGAATGACACCTATCGAAGACAAGAACTATGGACACTCTAGTTAGAAGAGTGGAGATTAATTATAAATGATGTAAAAAGGTTCAAGGCTAGGAGAAGATCGAAGAAAACTTAGAAAGAAATAATTAGAAAAGATATAACGGAACGGAAATTGAAAGAAAACATTGCTTTAGATAGGAATGAATGGTGGAGGAGAGTTGATGTTGACAGCTTAGCGTGAGGTCATTTATTGGTTTAAATAACCTACCCTAATATTGGGATAAAAGCTTTGGGACGATGGTTTTTTATTTTTTTTCAAATCATGATGTAGTTTCATGTAGGCTTAAGGTAATCAAATCTTCTTCCTAGATCTAACAGTCCGTTCGATTGGTGTGAATTACCATTCCATTTGGGGCCTGTTCCAAATACTCAATTTCCAATATTTGGTTTATTTTTTTACTATGAAATTGTCATTCTACAGCGTCACAATTCCTTAAAGACAAGGAAAACATATTCTTTCCTTGAATCCCAAAAAGGCTATTATGAGATTCCACATAATTAAATCAAATATAAATGGACAATTATACCCTTATGAATTTCATATAGAAAAAATGATTGTGAGGATCACATTCTCCTAAAGAATAATGAGAAATTTACTTTTCAAAATGAAAATTCACTTTTCAAGATGAAAATTCAATGAAAATGAATGAATTAATTTATTGAAAGTAATTGGTAAATTTAATTAAGGATTGAAAATTGTGAGGATAAAAATATCATGAGGCTTAATTGACCAATCGATAGTGTTTTGATTATAATTTTTGATCGGAGTATCCAAATGATAAACTGTAAAATTTTTTGGAAAGCTAACTTAATTTTCTTTCCAAACATATAGGCCTCTTATTCTAGTTCCTTATGGATCAATACCAAAAATTTTGTAAAGTTACCCCATGAGCAGTAGATTCTATCGGCCGACCTATCTGTAAAGATTCACCCATAACGGTTGGTAAGAAACTCCAATTAAGGTGATTCAAAATCCATTAGAAAGCTAACTTAAATATCTTTTTATCCATATAAGGCTCATATTTTAATTCATTACAGATTAACAATAATACATTCTTACATTCACTTCACTTGTAGGGAATTTAGAAATGAGCAATCAGTAAAGAGTCGAACATAATTTATGATAGGGAACTCTAATTGAGATGATTCAAATTTGTGTTGGAAAGTTAACTCAAAGATCTTTTCGGTCATATATGGCTCATATTTTTATACATTTTGAATTGATCTCGGTAAATTTTTAAAATTTGTTATAAGTGTAGTAAAACAATTAAAAAAATGAGATTAATGTTTAAAAGATGATATATATATATGTATATAAAATATAGCATATGCCAAGGACATGTTTAAACATATAAAATAGTAAATATATATTTATAAATATTTGTTAATAGAAAATATATATTTATAATAAAAAAAAAAAAGAAGAAAACGCAGCAAGCTTCACGTGGAAGCTTGCTGCAATGAATTGCTGTCTGTATAGCAGACCCAATTAAGAAAAAAAAAAAAAGGGAATTAAATGAGGGACACATGGTATAATTTTATTGGATGAATTTTAATAAAAGAGGACGACAAAGTCAGCCAATTCAGCCATCTTCACCGACTTACAGCCTGATAATTTGGCTGCCAAAACCGACTCCGTCCCCCGTTTGTGTTGCCGTGTTCTGCTGGTATAATTCTCCTCTATCTTCCCACGTCTCACCCCTTCTACCTAGAAAATTGATCAAATTTCTTTAATTAACTCCCTGAGCTTTCTTTACCAATATTAATCCTCACCTTAAAGAATGTATAAACCTAGCAATTTAAAAGTAGAATCAGTGATTAGAGGACTGATTTTGGGTCTTGCTCTGTTCGGCTACATGGGAAGGTAAAGAAAGAAATATTTTCAGTCAATTTTAACTTGTATTTGTGATTTTATGAGGTTGATAAAGTCTATTTACAGCTTGGATTGAATTTAATTCATGAACAGAAAATTTTATTGTATCCGGTCATGAAGTAGAAGCAAGGAAATTGTTATGATTTTGATGTTTGTTGAATGGGAACTTATTGTAAATGATGAATAAAACATGGTTGAAACTTTGATTTAATGGTAATTTGTGGAACTATGGAAGTGGCGTGAAGGGTGTATTGTCGACTATATAGCATGGGTTTCACGATGGTGAGGATGCTTTTATGAATTGTAGATGTTTGATGAAAATACTAAAAGAGTAAGTAATTATAAGACAAGAAGTGAGAGGAATAAGTGAAAAACAAAGGGAAGATTTCTTGACGAGCTGCCGGCGGGGAAAGAGGTGAAGCAGCCGGCAGTGACAAGGAAACCAAGAAAGAAAAGAAAATAAAACAGAGAAGAAAAGAAAAGAGAAATGTTAATATGATTAATTTTAATAATAGGTAAATATAAAATTTATTTAATGATAAATTGAGATTTATTGTACAGTTAAAATTGGGTAAATATGAACTTTGGGGCCAATTAGAATATTTGGCTAATCATATTTTCTATGTATAATATTGAATTTTAAACAAGTAATAAGGCAAAATTAATAAGAGTGTCGGTGGGAAGTAAATTTGGGATTAAAGGAAATAATAGATAAAATTCATAGATGACCATTCGGCCAAGGCTATTTGAAGGTAATATCAAGCTACATTTTATGATTTTAATATGTCAAAATAATGTAAAAATTAAGAGGAGTCCAATGGTGTGATCGGATTTAAAATTCGACGTAAATAAAAAAAGTTATATTTTACTATCGATAGAATTTATACTGCAAAAATATTTGTAGTGTACAATGTGGCTGCATATAAACATGAATAATAGCTCAAAAATAAGTATCTAATGAGTTAATAATTTTTGTGAAATTATTTGCAGCCCGGAAGTAACGGTTTACATGTGGTACGCTCGAAAAAGTCGGATACGACAGATAGGTAAGGAATGTGTATGTGAACTGTAAAGATATTTCGAATGCATGATTTCTCTGCAAATAACTTTATGAGAATGTTTGAAGTGAATTGCCTTGTAAAATGTGAAATATGTGGCTGTTGGCTGAAAATCTACTATGTTTGAATTGCAAGAAAGCTAAGATATAAGCAGTCGTTACGCTGCTGAAATTTTTTAGAAAATTCTGTGAAAATATCATTAAATATTTTAATGCATATTTGAGTGGTTCCCTAGCCTTGAAAATGATGAATTTAATGTTTTTCATAAAACATGAATATTCTGAAAAATATTATTTAAATATTCATGTTACCAAGTTTAATGAAAGTGAGGTTACTGAAAATTCCTCCTATATATTTTACTGTATATGAAGTGGTTTATAAAGTGAAAAATGGAAAAATGAATATTTTATAAATTATTTTCCCTAAATATCCACTATATAATTTAATAAGACTTTTATGGACTGAGTGAAGATTTTACTCACTTTACTGGTTTCCATAAAGGTGATATCATCGTGTGAATATTGTTTTGAGACTAAAATGTTTCTCTATGTGTTCCATAGTGAAAAATGTATTTATGGAATCACTATGAATTTTGGAAAATAAATATTACTATTTTCCATAAAGTATGAAATTACCGGAACATGATTTCCAGTAATCTTGACATTTGAATTTTAAAAGGAAAGCGTGGAAATACGGGTATATGTGTTTACGATGAAATGAAATATTTATGAGATTAATTACTACAGCATAATTATTTTATAACACTGTTTTCACTATACAAGATATTGTAATTTATACATTTATGGATTTTTTGAAAGATGTTATTGATTTTACTAAATTCCATAAAGGTAATGAGATTTCACATATACTGTTTTGAGATTGGCAGGCTCTGTATTATGCTGATATGTGACATGTAATATGTGATACGTGATATGTACATACTGTGTGAAGCTGTTGACACTGATCCTGTCTTCAGTGTCCCGGTTGATGCCTGATCAGTGTTCGATCGAGAACGCCTATAGACTATGGCCAAAGATCTCACATGTTTACTGATACTATTCCCTACAGGGATTATAGCATGATATATTGAGAGTGTTGCCTTCGTCTCCACTATTTTTATGAGATAAAAAGTGATGGTTTTACATGAATGATGATATGAAAAGATAAATGGTTATTTATATGTTTTAAATGAAAAGAGAGATGGTTTTCTAAACAGTTTACTATATTAAATTAAATACAATACTGTTTACAATATTTTCAATGATATACGTAACACGTGTTTAAAAAGGAAATGGAGATTTATATATATAAAATTCCTTTTTATGATTCAAAATTGAATGTTAGACTTTGTGAATAAGTTTTATATGTTGAAAAGATGGTTTTGAGATGAATATGAAAAGTAATGGAAGAGTGAGTTATTTTCAAAAATATCAATTACTCCCTATAGTCGCTTTTAGATTCCGAAACAAGACAAGTATTTCAAAATACCTTCTTTACTCCATCCGGATCCCTAGCCGACTATAGTATCCTTTCTATTTCGATCCCTAGTGAGCCTACAGGAAAATAAAGGATTTTATTACATATAGATTTCGGAATATCAAGATTTGCATACAATTCCTTTAGTGAGCTGTGGTTTTGCTCACTCCTTTAATTTTAACATCCACATATTACCTTCAAAGGATTGAGGGATTACATACAGTGGATTGACTACATATGATTCTTCTTATGCAAATTATAAAGAATCCTAGAGGTATTGTGTTACATTTATATGTTCAGATATTTTTATACAGTACTAGTTGTTGTAAATTTTAATTTCAGGGGATGTAAACTGATTCATACAGCTGTGAATATTATTTATTAATAAATAAATGTTGATTAAATGGTTTTGTTGTTGTAGATGTATAGGCATCACAGACAGTCCAACCATATAAAATGTGTGAAAAAGTATGTAATACTGTATACACAGGATGTGACAATGATTCTTTCATCTCCAATTAGAAGAATGAAAGTTATGAATGATAAAAGACAATTAAAGCTAGAAGAATATTAAATAAAAAAACCTTGAAAGAAAATCATTCTAAAAAATACGGTAGCACGAGAATTTTACAAACAAATTATTTGATATAAATGAATAGAAGAGGAAAATTTATGTTGACGTGAGTTATCAATATTAGGATAAAAACTTTAAAGATAATTTATCATTTAATTATCATAGGTGATACGAAAAAAAATTACTGATATTTTTCATTAATATTTTGTGGCATCATTTAAATGGAAAAAACAAAAAGCATGTGCTTGATTCTTGTAACTAATACTATTCCATTTTGCCTTGTTCTGACATTAACCAACTTGTCTTGTTTTGTAATGTAACTTTTGTCTTGTAACTTTTGCTCGCATATTAACTCTAAACCGGAACAAGTAGTTCTCATCCGCAAGAAAAACTTCCACAATCAAACTCCCATCTCTTTGCCACAATCTTCAGTCACAATCTGCAACAGCTGATATCTGTTGGAGGCTTTGTTTCTAAGCGCAAAAAGAGAGGTACGTCCCTCCTAACTCCTTACACCCCTTCCATTCCTTTTTCTGCATACTGTCGTCTGATTTTCTGTTGAAAGGAAAGATATATCATAGCTTTGTTAGAGGTCTAATTTCCCATTTTGTATCTCATGAAACCGATACTTTCATGGGAAAGAACCCAGAGAGAGACAGAGAAAGAGAAATCTGTTAACTGTTCAAATGATTGCCCTTATCTCTGTCTTGTATGGCGATTTCCTGTTACTTTTGATCTGGGATTTTGCGGTTTGATCTGATTTCAATGGAGTTTTTGCTTGTTTTGATGAATCGTAGTACTATTTTTTAATGTTTACTCGGAGAACGTGCCCTTCGTTAAATTTCCCCACCCACCCTTTTTGTAACCCACCGACACAAAGGTTGAAGGTTCTTACCGCTGTGAATCATAAGCTTCGTGCTTGGTTTATGAAACAACCTAGACACAATGTCGTGAGTGCTCGGTGATAATCCTGGTTGATTTCTCGTTCTAATTTCAAATGGGAAAGCGGTTTGGACTTGGGTAAAATTTTATTGATTGAAAAAAAACACTAGATTACATGGGATAAAGAGTATTTCTCGTGTTTAAGCAACAAGTACTGTTTGTTTTTGAGTATTTTTTCTCTCTTGTTCGTGAATATCAATAATTGAAACCGAATCATATTAAATATTTATCTTTTCCGTGTGCCGTTAATTTCGTGTTGATCTTGTTGTAAAATATGGTTTTGCTTGAAAATCTTGGACAGTTCCCTAAAAAAAAAAAAAAAAAAACACCCTGGTGGACTTCTTGAAGTGTCAATCAATGAATTCCTCTAGGCATAGCCATATGTTCCACACAATAAACCATATGCAAATTAATAATTTAAGATCCTGCATTGCACCATCATTTGACAATTAGCTTCTGACCTTAACCAGCAGTTCATTCACACTCCTTCTGCCTAGTTTTTCTTGCTTTCTATATTGATTTACAGCAAAATTTGGAAGCCATTGGAATTTTTTTTTCTTCTAAAAAGAATGAAGCCTTTTCATAAACAAATGGTGGAACGAGTAGCAAACTATGGAACATGATGCTAATTCTTGTGAAAATGAAGAAGATGATGTAAAGCTGTGTAGGAGCAAATCTTGAGGCAGGAAAATGGTTAAAAGGATTAATTTTCTAGTGACTATGTTTTAGGCTTTAAGCATAGCAACATATATACTTTAGACAAGCATGTTAACATTAAATAAGGGTAACAATGCTGAATAAAAGAAGTTTGTATATAAAAGAAAAATGAGGTAAACCGATTTTGTTTTTATTCATCTTCCAAAAGTTTGGCATCACAATCTTCTAAGGGAAAGTTGTTGGAGTTGAGAATGGATGGAATAAATCTTAAGAAACATTGCAGGCATACTGCTGATTTGTTCAGCCTGTGATCTAAGGAGACTAGGATAGACAAGCTCTCTTTAAATTCTCTTAGGTGCATGCTTTAGAAATTTGCAATTTGCATAATTCAGAATCCTAGACGGTTGGACTTCATAATGATTTAGAAATTTTCTCAACTGTAAAGTTCTTATCAGTTTCTTAAGATTGACATAGTCCATGACACCATGTTCAGTATCTTGATTTGCACTTATCCACCTAAATAAGCCTTGTTTAATTGAATGGTTAGATTAATTACTCTCCAAGACTTCTTCTCCAGTTGTGACCAAAAGCCTTTGTTGTTGGCATTCATCATATTTTCTGAAACAATCAACCGAAAGAACCGTAAAGGCTCATACCCTTGTTAATTAAGTGCTTTGGCTGTAGTAAACCATTGTTCCAGTGCCTGTGTGATAGCTTTTTTATTCTTCTTCTTGACAATAATAGCTTCTTTTTTTCCTAATCGGTGAATATGTGCAATGGGGTTTCTGTTTCTCAAATGGCCAAGCGAGCAAAATTGCTTCATTTAAAAATGGCTGATGGCTGATAGCTGTGATTGGATGATAACTCTATTTCACTTGGTTGCTATCATTCATAAATCTTTTCTTTTAACTCTTCTTTTTAATTTTCCAAATGATCCATTCATTACTAATTTCTTTCTCAATTCAGCCTTGCGTAGTTAGTCATTGATTCAGCAATCTTATAGTAGGAATAAGGAGTGATTTGCACATGGGGTCAGCAAATGGACTAGCAAACAGGCAAGGCAGGCATCCACTGTTTTCCTTTGGCGTTATTTCTGATGTGCAGTATGCTGATATCCCTGACGGTCACTCATTCCTTGGTGTTCCGCGGTATTATCGACATAGTATTCTTGTTTTGCAAAGGGCAGTCAAGAGCTGGAACAACCACAAGAATCTTAGTTTTGCGATTAATTTTGGAGATATTGTTGATGGGCGTTGTCCCAAGGATCAATCTCTAAATGCTGCGAAACAAGTAGTTGGTGAGTTCAAAAACTTTAACAGTCCTGTGCATCACATGATTGGAAATCATTGTCTTTACAATCTTCCACGGGATAAGTTACTTCCTCTATTGAAGATCCCAAATCTTGGTAGCGGTCATGCCTACTACGACTTTTCACCAACACCAGAATACAGATTTGTTGTACTGGATGGCTATGATATCAGTGCAATCGGGTGGCCTGATGACCATCCGAATACATTGGAGGCCTTGAAATTCCTGAGAGAAAAAAATCCGAACTCAGAAAAAAACAGCCCAGAAGGACTGAAAGGTCTAGACAGAAGGTTCCTTATGTTCAATGGAGCTGTTGGAAAACAGCAATTGGAATGGCTAGATGGTGTACTTCAGGATGCAACAAACTTGAAACAGAAAGTGATTGTATGTTGTCATCTGCCTTTAGATCCTGGCGCATCATCCCAAGAAGCGCTTCTATGGAACTACGACAAAGTAATGGATGTGATTCACCGGTACCATTGTGTGAAGGCTTGCCTAGCAGGACATGATCATGAAGGAGGACATTCAATCGATTCCCACGGAATTCATCACAGAGTGCTTGAAGCTGCCTTAGAATGTCCACCTGGTACTGATGCATTTGGGCATATAGATGTTTATGACAACATGCTGTCACTTGTTGGAACTGATCGTATGAAAAGCACCATCATTAGTTTCCATCCTTAGACAAATTTTACAGAATTTCAGTTCTGGGAATATCCTTCAATTCATTCATCAAAGATGCAGAGAGCATATTATTCTAATTTACGTTGACAGAAAATGCATGGACTTTTCCAAGGGTTCAATGTTCTTGAAAATAGCTTGGATGAAGCGTCATTAATTTGGGTGTATTTTCTTTAGCGGATATTTCCTGTTTATGTTTTCTTGCTCCCTGTTTGGTTTGCCTTCTAAATCAAATAAAAAGTGTTTTAATTGCAGCAAAATCAATCTATTTAAGCGATTAGTTCTCAAATAAGAAAGAAAAATATATCACGGAAACGTAAATCTATTTTCTGGAAGTCAAAGAAAGTAGCCAGGTAATTAACACGTGACACGGTTCAAAAAGGAATAGGTATGGTGTATCGAACCTCCTACCGGATATAAAAAGAAGATTAATGTATATATAATTGAGCGCTACTAATTTGGTTTTGTGAGAGCATATAATGATGAGAAATGATACCAGAGTTAATTTTTAATTGTTTGACCTTACACTTATCTCTCTAATGAGATAGGTAAGATTATTGGTTTAATCGAGTTAAATCAAGATTATTCAATATTAAGTTAGAGTTTGGTTCAATTCGAAAATTTGAAGTTCAAAATACTCGAACTTGATCGGCTTTAGTTTTTAAAACTCAAGCTTGATTAGACAAAATGCTCAAGCTTCTTGAGCTTGATTCGATAAACTCAAACTAGACTTAATAAACTAAATTTGTCAATTTTCAACTATATATTATGAGGGTAAAATAGTTAATTAATAATAAAATATTAAAAATATATATTAAAAAAGTTCGATTAAACTCGTAAGTCACTTGAGCCGAATATTAAAGTACTCGACTCAACTCAACATGAAAATAATCAAGTCAAATTCGAGTAATCATCGAATAGTATTCAAATGGCTCGTGAGTAGCTTGACTCATTACACTCCTAGACAGGATAGAGCAGTTTCCAATTGAACATCCTAATGAGACAGGCAAAGTGGGCAACTATAATGGAAGAAAATGCTACAATATATTCCAAAAAATAAATAAATATGGTATACTCAATTTTACATTGAATACGAAAAAAATAATTAAATATATAAACCAGCGCAGCACATCTCAATAAATTGAGTTTATGAGAAGAAAGTGAATCCCATGTAACACAATACATTACTTATAGTTGATGGTTTAATCTAGATTCTTACATCTGTTCTGCAACTCATTTGTTAAATTCGAGACCTATCACTTATGCGCTTAAATATGTTTGAAAAATCACGTGTAATTTATAGTTATCTTACTTTCTATATATATATATATATATATATATATATATATATATATATATATATATATATAAAAGAGTCAACTATGGTTGTCAATTTTCATCTTTTTAATCCAATTAGGTAAAAATCATTCACATCACGAATAAGGTAGACAAATTAAAAGATTGGTCAATAATGCAAGGACATATTCTATATCAATATACATATATATATGTATATATATATATATATAAATATATGTATATATATACATATATTTATATATATATATATATATACATATATATATATATGTATATATATATATATATATATATATATATATATATATATATATCAAGGTCAATGAAGTTGTGACAGCTAATCTTGTCCTATGGTCTTTAAATTAATCTTTCTAGACTTTGGACATACTTACAAATGAAAAAACTTTAGCTTACGTTACTATTGTAATTATATCAAAATTTGATATACGCTCGCATGTTACTGCAAGAACAATTTTATCTAATAAAATAAGTAAATATTTAAAAAATTGTAAAATAAATTTTATTTTGTTTTTGGTATCAAAATATGTTAATATCAATGTGATGAGAGTCATACTAAGAATTATTGGACCTTTTTATGAGTCAAACTGAAGATCATTGGGCCTAAAAATAGATTGAGCCCAAGTGAAAAGAGGACTCAGGAAGATCATGGAAAATCCATTAAGCGTTCTTTTAAGTTGTAGGCCTTAAAGGTAATTACGCGCAAACTGACTCCTATAAATAAGTTACAGGTATTATTTTTAAACCATAATATCTATTTTGCTTATGAGAACTCTCTAAAATCCTGTTTGACTTAAGCATTGGAGTGTACGCGCAGGGGAAAGTGCCTGCGCCCTATGATGATTTTCTTTTTTACAGAGTTCTTGGAGACAGGTTAAGACACAGATCGAGATTCGTATGTCATCAAAAATTATTGTTGTATTTTGGGTAGCAACAATTGGTGCCGTCTGTAGAAACTCGAGATAAGCCAGATGTTCTCACTATTTCAGTCTGATTTCGAAATATTCAACCTGAAATTGGGTTAGCTTTCGATTCCCTACAATTTTTATTGATATATTGAAATGCTATACATGAAATCAATTCTTTGAATATTATTTAGAATTCTTCTTGGTCCAAAATCTAAAAAATATGAAGAAAAGCATGAAATTCATTCTCGGTTTGCAAACAACATCTTATTGCTTGAATTTTCCATTTTATACATTATTTTGCTCCAAAGCAATATTTGGGCTTTGTAGATCAACTCTTAAAAATATGAAATATGATCATTGATCGAAGAAATTTCATTGAAAAATGAGTGATTTTTGAAGAAACTCGTAAGAAACCCAAACGGGTTTGAAGTTTATTTTCTGGGTTGCTCTCAACCTGCGCAAACCAAGAAGATGAGGAATATTTGTGGAATATTCCCTCTCAAATGAAGTCTGCGTGACTGTGTAACACACCAAAGGTCAAGCGAATATTCTTAGAATATTTCTTTTAGTGTAAAATTTTGTGAGTGCTTTGGAAACATAAACTTTGTCCTTTGATGTTGGAACCATGGTTTGGGAAATAAAAAGATGATATGCATGGTTCACGGGCCCACCTTTTTCTTGGGAAGATTTACTTTTGAATATTTATTTCTTTGGGCTATTATGCTCTTTCAACATGTTACAACAGTATAAATTGCAACTCTATCATTTTCTTAGTTTCTCTGGTTCTGAAAACTAGATGCAACATATTATCATCCAAATTAATTAAATATTTACCTTTAGACACATGAAATATGGTTGTTGATTTAAAAAATCTAATTAAAATAAAAAAAATTAAACAACCCCTTATACACCAAATTGATGGAATATTTTGGGGAATATTCCTTCTATTAAAGTTAATTACATTTGAGCTGTAGAAGTCTTCAAAATTTTATATATATATATATATACACACACACACACACACATATATATATATATAGAGAGAGAGAGAGAGAGAGAGAAATGAGTTATTATGTTTAGTTCCTGAATATATGTGAGAACAACAAATGATTGTAAAAAAATTAAATGATGCAACAATATGATTTAAAGATAAAAACCAAGATTGGCTTTCTCATGTGATTCAAGAAAAAAGGGAATATCAAAGCAGAATACAAGTTTCCTTTATAAAAGCAACATATTGAAAATGAAGATATCAAAGACCTCAACAAAGAAAACCCAGTACAATCCAACAAGAAAAGTAGAAGTTTTATAATGTTCCAAACCATTGTTTCTGCAAAAGCTTACTACAGGGGCTATTGCCAAGTGTGAAGTAACCAATGAGAACATATTTTAAATAGTAAACAATGATTTCATTTCTATGTGATTTGATGTCTATACATCCTTAAGCAAAGCTAATATTATGCCATAAAAAAAAAGTAAGTAGCAAATAAGAAGGAAATAATTTTCAATGATACTGTTGTAACGTGGACAGGTAAAAAATGAGTATCATTTGCCTTATGCATCTTTGAAACCTAGATGTAAGTTTAGGGGTTACTTTAAACCTGTGTGGCTGTATCTTGAACATCCATAAACAAAATAATGCATCAAGTTTGTATAAGTAGGCTTTTATAATATTCAATTATATCTTAAACTATAAGAGCCTCGCCCATCTCACCAGGCCGATTCGAACGGGCGAGGCTCTTACATAAAAACGTGCATTTTTTTTATGTAAAAGCCTCGCCCGTCTCACCAGGCCGATTTGTCTCAATGGTAAAATGAGTGTAAGGCTCGGGTATCTAAGGATGCCAGGGTTCGAGCCTCAGCAAATGTGCTCAAGGCATTATCCTGAGTTCTTCAAGAGCCTTGGGACAAAGCCGTAAGGTGGGCGACCTCCAGAGCGGACAATACGTTGTTAGTGATTGTGGGCAACCGCCTACTCTCGCTGTCAAGGCAAACCTGGGGAGTGTGGGACTCCTAGAGGATGCTCGTCGATGGCCGATTCGAATGGGCGAGGCCTTGACGATGTAAGAGTAAACCTGGGGCATGGGAGAATGCCAAGGGGATGCTCGCCGACAGCCTGGTGAGACGGGCGAGGCTCTTACATAAACTTTATGATTACATCAAATTTGGTGATATGTTATTGAAATTGCTGAATTATATGCTTCGGTAATATCATTTCATATATGATAAGGCTGGTTCCAAGAATCATTTATTCTATTTTTGCTCATTTACATTACCAATAATGGTAAAAATATACATGCGTAAAATCATAATTTCGATCATATGGAATTTTCTTATGATGCCAAAACTTATTATGCTAATTCAATTTGTCATTTATTCACGAATTTATCTTGAACATCAATTTTCTTTTATTATCTTGAATGCTTTAAAATTTTATATGATTGCCTTCTTAAATTTGCAATTGCATAAACTAGAATACGAATGTATTCATGAATATTAGTAAGCATGAAATTATGGTAGGCATCTCTCTCTTTTGCTATCTTACGATAAGTTGTGTTCTATGACGAATATAGTTTATAAGAGCAAAATATCTACATTTATTATCTTTGGGTTATTTCTATCCATTCTTATTATCATGATATGATATGTTTATACCTTACATTATTTGCTAGCTTAAACGTCTTATCTTACTGACACTTGTCATGGCTATAATATACAGGTCCTAAGTATATAATCCATTATGTCCTATATGTTAGCTAACATACAGGTTTGTACAAGCCACACACTCAAAGAAAAAGTCCCTAAGCACAAAAGGTGCGAGACGGGCAAATCAAAAGTCCTTAAGCACAAGAGGTGCGTAACAGCCAAATCAAAAGTCCCTAAGCGAAAAATGCGAGAGATGGGCAAATCAAAAGTCTCTAATCGAAAAATGCGCGAGATAGGCAAATCAAAAGTCCTTAAGCACAAGAGGTGCGAGACGGGCAAATCAAAAGTCCTTAAGCATAGGAGGTATGCGACAGGCAGATCAAAAGTCCTTAAGCGAAAAATGGGCAAGATGGGCAAATCAAAAGTCCCTAAGCACTGGAGGTGCGAGACGGGCAAACTAAAAGTCCCTAAGCGAAAAATACGCGAGACAGGCAAATCAAAAGTCTTTAAGCACAGGAGGTGTGAAACAGGCAAATCAAAAGTCCCTAAGCAAAAAATGTGCGAGACGGGCAAATCAAAAGTCCCTAAGCGAAAAATGCGCGAGACGGACAAATCAAAAGTCCTTAAGCACAAGATGTGCGAGACGGGCAAATTAAAAGTCCCTAAGTGAAAAATGCGTGAGTTGGGCAAATCAAAAGTCCCTAAGCGAAAAATGCGCGAGATGGGCAAATCAAAAGTCCCTAAGCATGGAAGGTGCGAGACGGGCAAATCAAAAGTCCCTAAGCGAAATATGCGTGAGATTGGCAACACACGGGCTTGAAGCGAAAAATGCGTGAGGTAAGTCGTGAATGAAATAAAAGTCCTTAAGCGAAAAATGCGCGAGATGGGCAACACACGGGCTTGAAGCAAAAAATGCGCGAGGTAAGCCATGAACAAAGTAAAGAGCTCAAAGCGAAAAATGAACGAGTAAGCCACACATGAGAAATTTAAAAGCTTGAAGTGAAAAGTATGCTATGTAAGCCACGCACATGAAAAACAAGAAAGCGCGCAGGCTTGAAGTGAAAAATATGCTACATAATCCACTCACATGAAATATAAAGACTTGAAGCAAAAAGTGCGCGAGGTAAGTCTAATTATTACATAAGATGAGTTTAAATAAGTGTAAGGTCAATGTGTAGTCACCGAAGGGTTCTTTATAAAAGATTGGGCTCTTTCACAAAGAACTGAGGAGCACTTACTATATACATATATAAATATATAGATTAGAGCATGAAAATAAAGAAAGAAAGTGGAAATTTTCATTCATTCAACTCTAGAGTTGTATTACAATAAGTGTATTCTAGATTGACCTCTACAGCAAGAGAAGTATCAATATTAATAGGCACCTAGGCTTGTGCATCCTAAGGCAATATAATGTCAGGAGCTAGATATTTAGAAAAGTTAGCCTTTGGATTATCCAAATCATCTTAGTCCAAGCCTGTGAGAACCTTAACCACTTTGGGTCGACGAAAAGGCTCCTAAGGGCCAGTGAGATCAGATAAATCTTTATAAGTGCCTCTTCTCAGAAAAAGTTCCAAACCCTCAGCATTTGGATCAAGCTTTGATCAATTAAGGGCATGCCAAGTACAAACTACATTTCATAAAACTAGCTAAGAATATATGCCTCTTTTTGTGGCACTTCTTGATGATGCGCCCTCACGGCCACATCCTAGATTTGGTCTTGTTCCTCTTGGCTAAGAGAAGGCTTTAGTGACTCTCCAATCTTGTAATTTTTCCATATAGCTCTTCGTTTCGATCAACTAGGACCTTGAGTTCGAAGAGAAGAGTGGCACACTCTACTTGAAGAGCATTTAGCTCTGTTGAAGTGGAGGACAATGTATCCCAATAGTGCTCTGAAAAGGCAATCTTGGCTTTTTTTCATCTCAAAATCGTCTCTAAGACGAAGAAGCTCAAACTACTTGAGTTCTCTTACGATTTGCACCTTAAACACTAAGTACTGAGCGTTAATAGTAATTATTTTTCGTGAGGCTTGCAAACAAGTAAAACGAGTTAGGAAACTCATAAGACATTCACGTGAATGTGAAGTAAAGGATTTGAAACTTACTCTCATCACTTTTAAAACAGTCGTGTTCATTAAGAGGAGCAATCTGGGTAGCACAAGCATGTCTCTTATCGACATCTCCATGAATAGCTTCCTCCTATTTTTCATGAGGAGTTGAATATATTGCACTCGGCCCGATTCTGCTCGTGTGACTTCTAGTTCCTCCTGTTCACCGGAACTGATAACTGGTGATTCACTAATGACAGACTTACTCCTCCCATGGTTAAAGGATCGAGAGGAACCGAATCCCTCACAGTGAGCATGAGAAGAGTATGAGCTCGAGTGTTTTCTATAACCACTCCTTTGAAGCGAACTCATTTTCTGAGAATGAGGAATTTCAACTTGAGACGCAAAGAAGTGCTCCATATCCTGGCTCTTGCAAAAAGCACGCCCAACACTTTGGATTAATGGACCCTCGGGCTCTGAAAGAGGACTTATGGATTCGTAAGAGCGTCTACCATGCCTCAACCAGTAGATAGGATGTTCTCTTGGGCAAAGAAAGTAAATAAACCAGTCTCTCTTCCATAACATAACCAATCAATCTACTGACTGTACAATCTCTTTAAGACCGAGAAAATCTTATCCTCAGAGGATCTCCTTTCACAAATAACCCATTAGGTAGAGATTCCTAAACCTTCTGGGATTTCAACGAAGAACTAAATATACTCATATTTGTGAAGTTTACTCAGAAGCTCCCTAAAAAATTTTATTTTGAAATTCTTTTTCAGAGGCCTTATAAATAAAATAGGTTATTGACTCAGAGAATCCATGGGCCTTGAAAAGGCACTTAACAAAAGAAGTCACGATACGACTCCATTCCTATTACAAACTATGATGAAGTCCACTAGTTGAGCCCTCGGATGAAGATGAAAAGTCTCTTGCAATAATCCTAAAAAAGGGGTAGCAAGAGAATCAAAAAAGTCTATGGAACCATAGTGATTTTAATTAAAAACAAAGACCATATATACTCTTCCACAGGATATACCTTGTGAAAGAGTGAGGAGCAATTGATAAGAGTCATACTAAGAATTATTGGGCCTTGTTATGAGTCAAACTGAAGATCATTGGACCTAAAAATAGATTGAGCCCAAGTGAAAAGAGAACTCGGGAAGATCATGAAAAATCCATTAAGTGTTCTTTTAAGTTGTATGCCTTAAAGGTAATTACGCTCAAACTGACTCCTATAAATAAGTCACATGTATTATTTTTAAACCCTAATATCTATTTTGCTTATGAGAACTCTTTAAAATCTTGTTTGACTTAAGCATCGGAGTGCGCGCGCAGGGAAAAGCCTCTGCCCTCTAATGATTTTCTTTTTTGCAGAGTTCTTAGAGACAGGTTAAGACGCAGATCGAGATTCGTATGTCATCAAAAATCATTGTTGTATTTTGGGTAACAACACAATGTAATTAAAATTTTTTAACATTAAGAGATTTTATCAAATACAATTATTAGGACAAAAAAGAACTTCTAAATCTATTCAAACAATTTTATATAGAAAATTCAATAGAATAATAAAAATAATTGAATATCTAATTTTAATTATTTAATTTTTTTAGCTTTTGTTGTTTAGTGTACAAATTTTATTTGTATTTATTATACAATTCATACATTATTTTTTTTTACCAAAATAATGCCACATGTCTAATAATGGTTGAACTAGTTGTCATTTGACAAGTGAATATATATTTTTCACATTGCTAATTCAATTTTCTATTATAGGTGCCAACCAACAAGATCCTCCGTATGTAACCAAAAAAAAAAAAGATCCTCCGTAGTTAACTTATATACTTTATTTATTTTGATTCTTCCACTCTTAACATGATTCTTTATTTTTTATTTTGTGTCAATTTGCAAATCTAAACATTATTTTTTTTAGAATTTGTCATTATTTGTAGATACCCATTAGTATATAAGATCTTGCCTTTGTTTGCAAAGCACCATCGCTTCACCTTTCTTCGGAAAGATCTTCCCTTAGATACATGCTACTAAATAAAATTTGTTTTAGCCATAATGAAAAAATAAAATATTGCTTGTAAATCGATTTAATAGTAAGAGAAGAGAAGTACATTTTTGCTTAAAGATAGAGTTAAAATCCGCGTTTCTTTACAATATTGATTAAACATATGTTCAAGGGTAGGGCTAACCTCTCGAGCTCAAAAGTCAATCCGATATTTGGTCAGGTTTAAATAAAAATATCTAATACAATTATCAAGTTTGGACAAAATTTTTAGACCTGTTTAAAAATCGGATCTGGCTCGAACTTAACCTTTCAAAGCCCAAGCTTGGTCCAGCTCGAATATGAATATTAATTAAATTTTTTATATATTTACTAAGAATAATATAATTATATGTATATAAAATATTATTGATTAATAAACATGATTATAAATATTTAATATGAAAATTGACATACAAATTTTGATAAATTAAATTAAATTTTAAAGGGAATAAAATATTAAAAAACAAATAAATAAAAAATTAAAATATAAAAAATAAATAAAATTATATGTGGGCTAGACCGGGCCTAGTTCAAGCTTGTAATATAAAAATGAAAACGAACCTAGACTAAAAGTCAGACCCAAATTTTCGAACCGAACCAGATTTACATATACACATAAGCCATTATTATATGTTTTGGGTCTGGCCCAACCCGATCCATGATCAAGTTTAAACATACAAATATTAGTAATATTTAAAATTTAATCCAATTAATTCATATAATTCTTTTAAAAGCTAATTTTTAATAAACTTAAAATTTAAATTTTAATATCTACAAATTTTTTATACTCGAACTTCGATTTCTTTGTATACAAAAACCACTAATAATAGATATATGGTCCCAAATCTTTATTATTAATATTAGCCAACAATCTCTTGGCTTAGTGGCTAAAGATGAGTTGTGGTATATTGTAAGTCTTGAGTTCGAACCCAAGCACCTCCATCCCCAGTTATTTAATATTTTTTTTGTAACAAAAAAAAATCTTTACTATTACAACCATATATGATACCCATAAAATTTTTTATTTGCCCATTCCCCCCTCTCCCTCTTAATTTCAAAACAACATAATGCCCCAGTAAATGTAAGTCCTCATCTCCCATCATCCAAAATACATGTCTTTAACCTCTCAGTTTTGTATAAGGTGAGAAGATTTGAGAATAAAAAAATTTATTAATCTAATGATTAAATTTCATAATATTTTTTATTTTATATAATTTAATTATTAGATAAATGAGTTTTCCATCCTTACCCTCTTTTCGTCCCTTTTATTCAGCAAAGTTTTAGTAAAATTTCAATGCTTAATAACACAAACTGTTTGCTACCAAGGACTAATAAATCCAAATTCAAAACAATTGAACATGCAAATTAAAGCAAATTGGTTACAGATCTTTACACATTGCTTCAATTTTGTTAAAAAAATCTCACCTTAGATTCATGCTCCTAAAGAAAATCTGATTTTTAACCATAACAAGCAAGTAAAATATTGATCGAAATTCGTATAATTGTAAGAGAAATACATTTTTTGTTTAGATATCGAGTTGAAATTCACAATTTCTTGCAATATTGGTCAAATATACAAGTAGCAAAATAAAAACTTAGTTCTTACACCAAAAAAACAATTTAAGAAACTAAGTTCAGTTGATTCGTACAATTCCTTTAAACTATGGTTTTTAGTAAGTTTAAAATTTAAATTCTAACATATCCAATTTTTTCTCTATCCTAAGAATAAAGCGCTTTCATGACAAGGATATGATATGGGAAATTCTACAGTAAGTTTATAAATTTTGATCTTACTGTAAGGTTAGTGAATAATAACCTTTAGATTAGAAACAATTAATCTAAACCATTGATTAAATTTTAAAGATAAAAAGAAGTTTTAACCTGGTAACCTATTCAACTGGTTTTTCAAACTACTATTATAATTTGTTATCAATGTAATCTTCATATACAACTTTTATTTATTTTTTTTATAAAATCCTTTTCAATTAAATGAAAATTTTTTATTAATTATAAAAAAAAATAAAGTAAATATGAATTAAAATTCAAGCAAATTTAAGAACATAAAAATTAAACCTGCTAATAAAAAAAATTTAAACCTTGAACTTAATAATCTAATCATGCAAACTAAATATTAATTTCTAACTTAAAAAATTACTTAAATTAATCTAGATATAGAAATTAACTCTACTAACTTGGAATTCAAATTTTAAAATAAATCTTCATTCTTAAACTTAACATTTATCACTTCTGACGGTTTCAACGGTACTTAGAATTATGAAAGATCATTTAGTTGCAGGTATTATTATTGATTCAATGAAACACCTAATGCGAAGATTCAACTATTGCAAGATCCTCCACATCAGACAAGAGTGGAACAAGGTAGCTCTTGGTTTGGCAAAGGCAAAAGATGTGGAGGGTCCCAAAATTTGGATGAAGTTCCTACTTTTCTGTTTACTTTGCGTGAATCTACGAGGCAAAAGCCTCTTCGTAATTGTCTTTAATTTTAAATTTAATAGTAATACAATCCTGCCGCAATACTTTGTTTTAAATTATTATTTAGTAGTAAGTTTTATTTACACCTAAACTTAGCAAAGTAACTGCGGCAACAAGAGCTCAAGACAGCAACAATATAATCCTGCAGCAATACAAGAATAACAAAGCAGCAGTAAAAGTACTTAAATGAAAAAAATATTAAATCAATGACGAGAACGAAAACATAATCTTCATCTAATACAGGGAAGAAAATTGAAAATAAAATAAAATATGCAAAACTGCCATGCTTAGCATAGCAAGATTTAGTAGAGCTATAAACAAAGCATCATCCACAAGCTGCTGTAGGGCAGTCAAATGGCCGTGAAAGGTATTTGACTACCCTAGTTAAAAAATTAAACAAAACTTATGCAGGCATGTCACGACCCGAAGGCCGCGACGGTGCCTCTTACTTGTACGGATGCGTAGAAATTAGGGCTAATTTTTCGATTTCTTATATTTGCTTTGTGTAAGTGCAATGTAGTGAATTTTTGTTTCGGGACGTTAACTCCCTCGCCTATTTTTATGACTTTACCCAGGATATTTTCCTGCATAAAAATTTCAAGTAATAATCCAGCTCATGCTTCCCAGAATGACAGTTAATCATATTCTAGCATTCCTATGACCAAGTTCATTTCCATATCATAGCATTTCATCTTATTGTTCACATTTTTCCTACTTGGTCACTTGTTCATGCTATTCAATCCACAATCCATACTCATGCAAAATCAATATTCCATACTTCATCATTACTAGTCTAGATGCTATTCTCTATATTAGATTACATCCCATCTAAGTACTGAATCAAAAACAGCCTGAATCGATATTAAATGCAAAAGAAGAGTATGTATACCCAAAATATTCACAAAAGTCTTCTTGGAGAGTTGGGACTATATTTTAGGCTTGGGACTAATTCAGAAAGCTCCGAAATACTCCCCCAACTCCGTGCTCAATCTGAAAAATTTAAATAGCATTTAATGAGCAAGGCTCAGTAAGTCATTTATATAAGTGCAGAGTTAGAATTATACTGTTCTATATGCCATGCATGATGTCATGTGAGGAAAATTTACTATCAGTTATTCTCTTATTCATCATGCCATCATATACCTGTCGTATTCTTAGATTCAGTTCATCTTTGCTTCAACATGTCATGAAATGTCTAAGTTATGAAACCATGATATAACCTTTAACATGTAATTATGAACGAAGTAGTTACAGTCATAAAACATGTAATACATATTCTTTTAAACAAGTTCAAGACATGTAGAATATCAATACATTTCATGTATTCTTTTAAGATGTGCTTGAAATATGCAAGCTTTTTCATTTCATGTCAAGTATGCTTTTTGAAACATATTTCATATTACATATACTTTTTTGAAATACATTTCATATCACATATGCTTTTTGAAGCACATTTCATATCACATATACTTTTTTGAAAGTATATTTTATATCACATATAGCATCAAAATGCATTTCATATACTGTAAATCAATATCGAGTTTAGAGTTCATTTTCATTTTAAAGGCATACTCTAAACTTCATTTCATATCATTTGAGACTAGGCTAGATCCCTATCTCTCTATCAATAAAGACTTAGTTCACTGTAGCTGGCAGTGAAGAATCATATCATCGTCCCCTGGAAACCACTAGGGCGCTATCTATGGCCATAGACCTCATATCTCTCAGTCCCACTGATCAGGCAAGACTGAGACCTGTCCACGACTATTGTCGGACAAGCTTCTATGCCTAATGAGTAATCTCCAATTAGGCGGCTTCCACTATGCTTTATTGAATTTAATTCTCTTAGGGTGCCTATAGTCTCATAAAGCAATTCAATCTTTCATATCAAAATAGTTTAATGTACGTAATGCTTTTCTGAAGATCATTTACATGTATATACGTACATATGTGAAAACTATCATTTCATTCTTTTCAAAGCCATTCAAGCATCCAAAATATTCTTGTAAACATGATAAGAATAAACCATTTCAGTTTTTCATGTATGGTAATAAGTCATGCTTGATGGCAATAAAATTCAAGGAAGTGAAATAAGACCATAAAATGACATGCTCATGAATTGCATGAATGTTTATCATTTCATCTCATAATATCTATGAACCTATACCATATCGATTCACTTCCGATCAATGTCTCTCACCTTGGTACTTTATCAAGTCGAATATCATACCTACATTTCATTTCGTTATATTCAATCTCTAGGTATTCAATTCATTCTATTGTAAGATTCAATCCTATACAGGATAATCCTACTTCTACCTTATATAAATGTCTTACCTAGTGCGAGCTTAGCTTGATCTTGTCCCGTGGTTAGCTAGACCGTGTCCGTCGTCCTCTGGGCACACTACACATTCACAAGGAATTTCGACTTAATAAAGTCTAGCTCAAGTTTTCAATACGCTTATATAAATTTACACTCCAACAAAATATCTATATATATATATATGTATATATATATATACTCTTAACACCATATACTTCAAGTCCTTACATCACATTCTCTCATTTTTTTCTACATCTTTATATATATGTATTATACCTACATATATATATATATATATATATATAAATACCTAATTCCATGTTTTTTCAAATGAGAAATGTATGTGTGTGTATATATATATATATGTGTGTGTGTGTGTATATATATATATATATATTCCTTTCTTTGAAATTCCTTTCTTTTCTTCTATTTCCTTTCTCTTCTTGTTTCTTATCTTGTCATCAAGTAGTATACATATATAACACACTAATATAATACATACTTTTTAAAAATCTGATGTATATCTTTATATATGTACTATACATACATATATTTATCTATTTCCTTGTTTTCAAGCAATTAACATATATATGTATATATCTATATATATATATACACATATTTTTTAACACTAACATAATAAATTCTTAAATCTATTTTTTTTTTCATTTCCATATATAAAAAAATATATATTTTTTTATAATATATATTTTCATTTCACTTTACTTTTGTTTTATTATATTATATGATTTATTTATTTATTCATGTGTTTCTTTATTATATATTTACACTTTGTGTTTTATTTATTCATTTCTTTGTATCTTATACACATATTTCATACATGTATATGTATACATGTCTCATATATATATATATATATATATATATATATTTATATACATATATATATATATTCTTGTTCTTATAAATATGTTTAGTACCTATATTCGTATATTCCCGAATATGTATACGCATATGTATATGTATATATATATATTATATATATTTATTTTATTATTCACATTTAATCTCGGATAATTGACTTCTATGAACACGTACTATAATCTTATACTTGAAATCTCATAAGTACATCGTCTCTTTACGTCACTAAATTACATAAGAAGTACGTATTTAGCTAGGAAAATTTCGGTTCTCACATCCTCCCCACCTTAAAAAATTTGGTCTTCCAAATTGCTACAAGTTATCCTAGAATAAGTGGGGGTACTTCTCTTTCATGAGACTTTCCAAATCCCATGTAGCTTCTTCTAAGGAGTGATGTTGCCAAAGCACCTTTACTAAAGGAATTGTCTTGGACCGCAATACTTTTATCCTTTCGATTCAAAATCTGAATCGATCTCTCAACATAACTTAAGCCTTCTCTGATCTCCAAAGGCTTATACTCAATCACATGGGAGGGATCTGGGTGCTATTTCCTGAGCATAGATACGTGGAAGACGTTATACACACCCGATAGCTCTGGTGGTAGCGCTAGTCGATATGCTACATCAACCTCTGTCCAGTATCTCAAACGGACCAATGCACCAAAGACTCAACTTTCCTCTTTTACCGAACCTCATTATACCTTTAGATGGAGAGATCTTTAAAAACACCTTATCTCCAACCTGAAACTCCAAGTGTCTCATGCAATTATCGGCATAACTATTCTGTCTGCTCTGAGCCGTTCGCAACCGATCACATATCAACCTAACATTTTTGGAAGCCTTTTCTATAAGTTCGAGAGCAAATATCTTCCTTTCACCCACTTCTTCCCAGCCTATAGGGGATCTACATCTACGTCCATGCAATGCCTCATACAGTGCCATCCCAATGCTGGAGTGGAAGCTATTGTTATATGCAAATTCAGCCAGTGCCAAATGATCATCCCATGAACCTTGAAAATCCATGACACACACTCTCAACATATCCTCAAGGGTTTGAGTTGTTCTCTCGGATTGTCCATCAGTTTGAGGATGGAAAGCAGTGCTGAAACTCAATTTCGTTCCCAGAGCATCTTGGAAGTGTTCCCAAAAACCAGAAGTAAATCTAGAGTCTCTATCTGATACTATGCTCACTGGGACCCCATGTAATCTTATGATCTCCCTAACATACAAATTTGTAAGGGCACTGAGTGAATCTGTGACTTTCATAGCCAAAAAGTGTGCAAACTTAGTCAATCTGTCAATAATCACCCAAATGGCATCATGGTTCCTTCGGATTCTTTACTATCCCACAATCATCATTTCACAATTTAGCTAAGACAGCACTTTATTTGCAGACTTTAATGTCAATCATCACTTACAGTGAATGAGACATTATGTAATAATTTTTCCTGACATCTCTTTTCATATAATATTACCATTACATCCCTTATTCTTATAGTACGTGTAATATCACTCAATTTTAGGATGTACCTGAGGATGTAATTTTTTTTTCCACAATCAAATTCTGTAATTGAATTTATCAAAATACTAATTCCGTCTCCACATTACTTATGTAATTTCACGGTTCCAATATATATACATATATATATATATCCCTTTACATGACTGACAGTACTTCATTTGTTCACTCCTCCGAGCATAACTAATTTTTATCTGTCAAGTTTGGATCGATCTTATATCTAGCCATAACCATATGATAATCAGAGGAAATCACATACAATCTTAGGTTTGGGAACTACCTCATAATTCGTGTTCCCTTATCATCATATGATTTGTTTTTTTTAAATACATTTTCATCTTTTCACATTTATTACTTCCGTTGCTTTTCCAAATGGTATAGTACTCTTCCGTTAAAAATCTTTTAACAATTTTGAATACTATACTCATACATATTCATTCGCTTCCACTTAATTTTCTTATATGTATGTATCATATCAGTAAGCAACCAATTCCATAACTCCTCAACAAATCATTTCTATTATTCGGGTAAACTTCGAAAATTTTGTACTCCAATAACTATATTTTACTCTTACTCACTTAGCAATAACCTCTTTTTAAACAAACCAATATTCACTTTATCATTCGAGACCACACGTCTCTACAAAGGTACTGTTCAGTTAAAATTCATATTTACTGAGTTTGACAACACAATTCTCAGTTTCCAGAAGTTTGTGGAATTATTCAAGGATGCTGCTTATTTTTTTCAAATAAATATACGTATCAACATCTCGTGGTTTCATGCTTTTATAATTTATCTGTATGTGATTGAAATATTTCATTCATTAAATCCACAAACGTCACAAGATATTTCATAAATCTCTTAAGTATCACCAAGGACTCGTAAGAGTTATACCGAGTTCTGAACATCACCTTATGAACACTTATTTGTAATCTTTTTATCCGATAACATCTTGTTCAAAGATTGATATTGAAACTCTACATACACCATTGAGTGGATCAAGTAAAACATCAATCTTGAACAATAACTTATTCATTCTCAATAATAATACTATTGAGTACTCGAAATTTGGTACACAATCATAAGCTATGCTTATTCTTTCGAACCATATCATATGTGTTTCCACCAATTACACTAATACAGATGGGTTCTTTATTCATTTATCTCTGGAGTAATTTCTTAAGCTCTTTAGACTCTTTTATGTTCCCTGATAAGAGCTTATAAATAGGTTCCATGTTGTGAATCGAGTTAATAATCTCTCGAATCCACATTACTCCGAAAATTATTTAGAAATTCATCCAGTAACTTCTAAATCATAACCTCATATCATCTTGGATGTTTCGTTATTTACATTCTACAATTCTACTATGTATCCTCAAAACACATACATGTAACTTTCAAATCATTTAACATATATTTCACATCGATTCACTTATTTAGTCACACTTAGTAAGTGTATTACTTTTCATAATATCAAATAATCCCTAACCAAATGCCTCGTCTTTTCACATTTAATTCAAGTCCTAAGAATCCATAACAAAGCCAACTATCTCGCGACCTCCCACAGTATACACTCTGGTCGCATTACTCATCAGAGTATAGGTAGGGCTAATAGTAGGAACCATTATACCTGAAATACATTCTTTACACCATTCATTACTTTATTACCATCAATCGGTTCCAAATCAATTTATTCATCTATGATTCGGGAGAATTATTTCAATATAAGGGTATATTCGTCATTTCTCAGTTTATTTCTGTCTCTTCAAGATACCTTTTAAACAGGTGATCTTAAAATCTATTGACTGATGATATCCCCTTTCATTCCAATATCATCATTTCAGGGTCTTAGTTCGATTCAGATAGAGAAGTCCTAGTGGGGCCCTCACCGAGTTCCTCTCAATGCCTTACCGAACAGACCTAACATTAAGATTATAAGATCACCTATTTTAGATAAAATTCTCGGATTACAATCCCTTTTTAATTTCAAAGTTCAATACTCAATAACTTTGCCAGATTTGATGTATCTAGTAAGTTCATATCTTGTGACCATTCATCCTTTTATACTTTAGAAACTATCAAACTAGGTCAAGATCGATAGCAAGACATTATGGTCTTGCGTGTCTTATTTCACGTAATCTTAACTTCCACATCAAGTTGTTATCTTGCACGACATACCTTACAATCTCTAACATTTACAAAAGATTCATAGTATATAGCATGTCGTATTCAATCTTAATTCTACCAATGACAGGTTTGAAGAGTTTCCCCCTTATTTTTTTTTTGTACATCACAATACCTTACAGGTCATTGTGTTACTTATCGAGGTTTCAAATCATCCACCACTTTAGTCTTCTTTACTTTGTTATCATTTAATTTCTATATAAAAACACATGCATTTAGAACAGTATTCTGCACTTACTGAGCACTTAACAATCAGGCAATTACAGTACTATGGGATGTAAATCATTCTAACTCATCTACACTGACATGCACTAGACAATTTCGGCTCTGATACCACTAAATCTGTCACGACCCGAAGGCCGCGATGGTGCCTCTTACTTGTACGGATGCGTAGAAATTAGGGCTAATTTTTTGATTTCTTATATTTGCTTTGTCTAAGTGCAATGTAGTGAATTTTTGTTTCGGGACGTTAACTCCCTCGCCTATTTTTATGACTTTACCCAGGATATTTTCCTGCATAAAAATTACAAGTAATAATCCAGCTCATGCTTCCCAGAATGACAGTTAATCATATTCTAGCATTCCTATGACCAAGTTCATTTCCATATCATAGCATTTCATCTTATTGTTCACATTTTTCCTACTTGGTCACTTGTTCATGCTATTCAATCCACAATCCATACTCATGCAAAATCAATATTCCATACTTCATCATTACTAGTCTAGATGCTATTCTCTATATTAGATTACATCCCATCTAAGTACTGAATCAAAAACAGCCTGAATCGATATTAAATGCAAAAGAAGAGTATGTATACCCAAAATATTCACAAAAGTCTTCTTGGAGAGTTGGGACTATATTTTAGGCTTGGGACTAATTCAGAAAGCTCCGAAATACTCCCCCAACTCCGTGCTCAATCTGAAAAATTTAAATAGCATTTAATGAGCAAGGTTCAGTAAGTCATTTATATAAGTGCAGAGTTAGAATTATACTGTTCTATATGCCATGCATGATGTCATGTGAGGAAAATTTACTATCAGTTATTCTCTTATTCATCATGCCATCATATACCTGTCGTATTCTTAGATTCAGTTCATCTTTGCTTCAACATGTCATGAAATGTCTAAGTTATGAAACCATGATATAACCTTTAACATGTAATTATGAACGAAGTAGTTACAGTCATAAAACATGTAATACATATTCTTTTAAACAAGTTCAAGACATGTAGAATATCAATACATTTCATGTATTCTTTTAAGATGTGCTTGAAATATGCAAGCTTTTTCATTTCATGTCAAGTATGCTTTTTGAAACATATTTCATATTACATATACTTTTTTGAAATACATTTCATATCACATATGCTTTTTGAAGCACATTTCATATCACATATACTTTTTTGAAAGTATATTTTATATCACATATAGCATCAAAATGCATTTCATATACTGTAAATCAATATCGAGTTTAGAGTTCATTTTCATTTTAAAGGCATACTCTAAACTTCATTTCATATCATTTGAGACTAGGCTAGATCCCTATCTCTCTATCAATAAAGACTTAGTTCACTGTAGCTAGCAATGAAGAATCATATCATCGCCCCCTGGAAACCACTAGGGCGCTATCTATGGCCATAGACCTCATATCTCTCAGTCCCACTGATCAGGCAAGACTGAGACCTGTCCACGACTATTGTCGGACAAGCTTCTATGCCTAATGAGTAATCTCCAATTAGGCGGCTTCCACTATGCTTTATTGAATTTAATTCTCTTAGGGTGCCTATAGTCTCATAAAGCAATTCAATCTTTCATATCAAAATAGTTTAATGTACGTAATGCTTTTCTGAAGATCATTTACATGTATATACGTACATATGTGAAAACTATCATTTCATTCTTTTCAAAGCCATTCAAGCATCCAAAATATTCTTGTAAACATGATAAGAATAAATCATTTCAGTTTTTCATGTATGGTAATAAGTCATGCTTGATGGCAATAAAATTCAAGGAAGTGAAATAAGACCATAAAATGACATGCTCATGAATTGCATGAATGTTTATCATTTCATCTCATAATATCTATGAACCTATACCATATCGATTCACTTCCGATCAATGTCTCTCACCTTGGTACTTTATCAAGTCGAATATCATACCTACATTTCATTTCGTTATATTCAATCTCTAGGTATTCAATTCATTCTATTGTAAGATTCAATCCTATACAGGATAATCCTACTTCTACCTTATATAAATGTCTTACCTAGTGCGAGCTTAGCTTGATCTTGTCCCGTGGTTAGCTAGACCGTGTCCGTCGTCCTCTGGGCACACTACACATTCACAAGGAATTTCGACTTAATAAAGTCTAGCTCAAGTTTTCAATACGCTTATATAAATTTACACTCCAACAAAATATCTATATATATTATATATATATATATATGTATATATATATATACTCTTAACACCATATACTTCAAGTCCTTACATCACATTCTCTCATTTTTTTCTACATCTTTATATATATGTATTATACCTACATATATATATATATATATATAAATATCTAATTCCATGTTTTTTCAAATGAGAAATGTATGTGTGTGTATATATATATATATGTGTGTGTGTGTGTATATATATATATATATATATAATATATATATATATTCCTTTCTTTGAAATTCCTTTCTTTTCTTCTATTTCCTTTCTCTTCTTGTTTCTTATCTTGTCATCAAGTAGTATACATATATAACACACTAATATAATACATACTTTTTAAAAATCTGATGTATATCTTTATATATGTACTATACATACATATATTTATCTATTTCCTTGTTTTCAAGCAATTAACATATATATGTATATATCTATATATATATATATATATATACACATATTTTTTAACACTAACATAATAAATTCTTAAATCTATTTTTTTTCATTTCCATATATAAAAAAAATATATATTTATATATATATATATATATTTCTTTTCTTCTAATTCCTTTTCCTTCTTTTATTTCTTTTTCTTTCCTATTTCTTTTACCTTAGTGACTCACGGCAGCTTGGTGTGGAGATGCTCCCCCTACGGCAGCCCTTGTTTGTCAACTACAACCACCACGTGAAGCAGCTCCCTCCTTGTGCTCTCTTTCCACGCCTTCTCCTCCTTCTCTTACTCACCAAGCACGTCCCAAGCAGCCTCCATGATGCTCGGTTTTTTCTGCTTCTCCTCCAGTCACCAAATCACAGCCATCTGAAGCTTTCGTTCAACCCTAAAACAGCCTTGAACCTTCAGGAAATAAACCTTGGTTTTCCAGCCCTCTCTCCTTCCTTATTCTCCTTCTTAAACGTGGCTCCAAAAATCCCAGCTTATACCTCTGTTTTCCTTCTCGTGGCAGCCTATTCCTTCCTTCAAGAACCCATGTTTTCCAGTTCAAACACAGCCCCCATAAGCTGGCCACGTTTCAGCCCTTCTCTTTCTTGTTCGAACCAGTCTCAAATGGAACCCTCGGTTTAGCTCTCAACACCTCTGTTTTCTTGTACCAAAATCATTAGAAATCTCTATTTTTCACTCCTTTAAATCAGTCCCGATTCAGCTTTTGAAACACCAATAACCTAGCTTCAACCTGCCTTTGGTCGAAATCCCAGCTTAGCCCTCGTTAACTATCCAAAGTGTGCTACACGAGGAGGAAAGGAAGGCACGATGGGAGGCAGAGAAGTTTTAGACGATGAGCAGAAACGGGAGAAGGAAAAACGTGAGAAAGAAATGGCTGAGCAATTTTTTTTATTTGGTTTTCTTTCTTTTGCTTTTAGTTTATTTTATTACAAGTTTAGGTATAGTGGCTATTGGATTTGAGTGCTCTGCCAGGCAAAGCACTTTTTGGATTTTGGGTGGGATTTTTCCCACCCAATCCGGCCATTGATTCTTTTTTTTTTTATAAGGTCCAATGGTTAGTCATGACTTGACACTTACAAGTGGTAAGGGGTTCAAGTCATGGCGGACGCGAATTGGGAATTTATTCCCGATAATACCTTGAGTGATGTTGACAAGGACTACGGTCCCTACTCGGTGTGCGCACCGGGGCGTCACAAAGAGGACAGTACGGATGAGTGATGTTGACAAGGACTGCGGTCCCCACTCGGTGTGCGCACAGGGGCGTCACAATAAAACGCGCGTTTTATTGTGATGCACTGGATTTGCCGGTTTCAAGCCAGAGGGGCCCAGCCGCATCACGCACGGATTTATCGGGATAAATCCCAATTCGCGTCCGCCATGACTTGAACCCCTTACCACTTGTAAGTGTCAAGTCATGACTAACCATTAGACCTAGGTCTAATGGTTAGTCATGACTTGACACTTACAAGTGGTAAGGGGTTCAAGTCATGGCGGACGCGAATTGGGATTTATCCCGATAAATCCGTGCGTGATGCGGCTGGGCCCCTCCGGCTTGAAACCGGCAAATCCAGTGCATCACAAGGCAAGGGGCAATTAACTGCCTATGACTACCCTAGTTAAAAAATTAAACAGAACTTATGCAGGTAAGTGGCAATTAACTGCCTAAAATAGGCAGTTAATTGCCACTTACCTGCATAAGTTCTGTTTAATTTTTTAACTAGGTCAATCAAATACCATTCACTAGCATTCGACTGCCCTTCCTTAAACTATGATATTTAGTATAAATAAAGCTTTAAATCTTAGTAAAATTATGATAATTAATCATAAAATTGATTATAATAATTGTAAAATGAACAAGAATAAGCGTAAAAATATGATAATTAACCATAAATTTTTATAACATTCATTAATCATAAATTTATGACATTCGTCATAAAATTTATGATATTCGTCGTAAATTTATCAGATTATTCATAAAATTTATGTCATTCACCATAAATTTTATGATATTCGTCGTAAAATTTATGTCATTCATGGTAAATTATATGAGATTCATCATAAAATTTATGACATCCATCGTAAAATTTATGAGATTCTTCGTAAAATTTATGTCATTCACCATAAATTTTATGATATTCATCATAAAATTTATGTCATTCATTGTAAATTATATGACATTTATCGTAAAATTTATGACATCTATCATAAATTTTATAAGATTAATCGTAAAATTTATAACATTCATCATAAAATTTATGACATTTATTGTAAATTTTATGAGATTCATCGTAAAATTTATGACATTAATCGTAAAATTTATTAGATTCATCGTAAAATTTATAAATTAATCGTAAAATTTATAACATTCATAATAAAATTTATGAGATTTATCATAAAATTTATGAGATTCCTCGTAAATTTTGTGACATTCGTTGTAAAATTTATGATATTCGTAGGAAAATTTATGATATTCGTTGTAAAATTTATGATCTTCGTAAAATTTATAACATTCATCATAAATTTTGTAACAGTCATCATAAAATTTGAGATTCCTCATAAATTTTATGACATTCGTTGTAAAATTGATTAGATTCGTCGTAAAATTTATATTATTCATTGTAAAAAAAACTTAAATTTAATAACCCATTAATTTAGTTTTTTAAATTATCATTATATATTAAATATTACTAAAAAATATAATAAAGTATTACTAATTTAACAATTGAACTTTTGAACAACTTCTATAAAAAAAAATTGAATGACTAAGCTGCAATTATGGAGCCAATTTTTCATTTGGTCCTGGTAATCTGTGTTAAACTAATTTGACAGTGCTATTATTTTTATTAGCTTTATTTTGCTCTTTAGGCATCTTTTCAACCTTTATTTTACCCATCCTTTGTACAATTACCCCAGGTAGACGTCCACACGTCTTTGTCCGTTCCTCCATTGCATCTTTGAAGCTGGTGCATATTCACCATACTGTCTTAGTCATGATTGTTGCCTACAGCATTCACATTCTTCGGCACCATATCACCTCTGTACATCAACAGGCCATGTATTTACTGTAGCCTAGTTCTCATTTAATCGTGAAGATGGTTCAAAAGTATTACCAAGTTAAAATTTTAAACAAATTTTTTTTTGAATAGGGCAGTCGACTGCCTGTATGGCAGTCGATTGCTTTTACCTTCAAGTAATCTATTAAAAAAAATAAATAAGGCAGTTGAATGCTCGAAATGAGCATTTGATTGTCTAAGTTAAAATTTAAAATAGAAAATATTCTGGAATAAAATAGTACCAGAATTAATGCTAACAAAGTTATCGTAAAATTGATAATAATTATCGTAAAATGAACTAAAATAAGCAAAAAAAGCACTAGAATAAGCATAAAAATGTGATAACTAATTGTAAAATTTATGAGATTCATCGTAAAATAAATGAGAATAAGTGTAAAAACACTATAATAAGCATAAAAAATATTAACTAATCAAAAAATTTATGACATTTATCGTAAATAAAATGAGAAAAACATAAAAATACTAGAATTAATATAAAAATATGATAAATAACCGTAAATTTTATGAAATTCATTGTAAAATGAATGAAAATAAGTGTAAAACACTAGAATAAGCAAAAAAAAGAATTAACCATAAAATTTATTAAATTCATTATAAAATAAATGAGAATAAGTAAAAAAAACACTAGAATAAGTATAAAAATAAATAACCATAAAATTTTTAAGAACTAATGTGTTTGTGTATCTTTTAATAGTTCTGAAGTTTCAGTTTATGAATCTCATATAATTATGTTAGCTTTAAATTGACAAGTATTTTGAAAATGACAAAACTCAAGCAAGCTTAGAAATGATCTTTATACTAGTAAATTTGCTTTGAATGAACTCAATAATTGAAACTATTTTAACAAAGTCTTGGATTGAGATTTCAAATGAAAAAGTCAGTAAATACTCTTAGAAAAGTGTTAGAAGATTGTTGAACTGACTTAAAATCACAAAAGCTATAAACTTTGCAGCATGTTAAAGTGCAGGAGGGCTACTGGACAAAAGGGATCGATCCCTACTGTAGAGGGATCGATCCCCAAATGGCAGAATGAAGTGGAAACACCCGGGAAAATGCTTGGATAGCATTCTGGAGAAAAGGGATCGATCCCTACTGTTGGGGGATCGATCCCTTTGCCCCAGACCTGACAGTAACGGCTAGTTTCTGAGTTTTTCAACGGGAAGAATTACATTAAATGCTTCACCAACTGTTCTATCCGTTTGGTGGGTTATAAATAGTGACATTTATGAAGTTTGGAGGCAGAACAAGCATTCAAAAGTAATCAAGCTTCAAGAGAGAATCTGAAATCTGAAAATCTCATTGTGACTCCATTTTGTGAGAGTATTTTCTGTATCCTTCACCCATCCACAGAAAAAATCAGATATTCAAAGGGGTGAGCTATCCTTGTAAGGTCTGATATTGTAGAGTGTGGGAATACTACAAGGGTAGAGGATTAGAAGGAGACTTCTAAAGTCCCAAGAGAAATTGTAAGAGGTCTTGCCACACCTTCAAGTGGTTTGTAAGCTTTCTCAAGGAAGAGGTGAATCAAAACCTTGACAAGAAGTTCAAGGAGAGAGGACGTAGGCAAGAGATTGGCCGAACCTCTATAAACCTTGTGTTTGCTTCTCTTTCCCTTACTCTTATTTACTGCATTTGTTTCATTATTGCTTATTTAACCTTGATTGTGCATTAAGAGTTAGGAAAAGTAGAAATAACTAGAAAAACCGATTCACCCCCCTCTCGGTAGAGCCAACAATTGGTATCAGAGCTTGGGCTCGAGAGTGACTTAGATTAACATCTATCGAGTATAAACGATCACTAATGGCTCAAACTAGTTTGTCTACACCCTTGGTAGGAGAGGGACACTCTACGGTTAGACCTCCACTCTTTAATGGTGAAAACTATGCCTATTGGAAGACTAGAATGATGCTATTTATTCAAGCCAACGATTATGAAGTATGGAGAATTATTGTTAAAGGTCCTCTTATTCCTATTAAGAAAGTAGATGGGTCGGATGTGCCTAAGAAAGAAGATGAATGGGATACTAATGATATTAGGATGGCACAACTTAATGCTAAAGCAATGCACACACTCTTTTGTGCATTAGGACCAAATGAGTATAATCGAGTGTCACAATGTGAGAATGCTAAACAAATTTGGGACAAACTAGCTATCACACATGAGGGAACCACACAAGTCAAAGAAACCAAAGTAGGCATGCTCACACAAGACTATGAATTATTTAGAATGAAGAATGATGAATCAATTAGTGACATGTTTACTAGATTTACTGACATCATAAATGGTCTTAAAGCATTAGGCAAGACATATTCTAATGTAGAAATGGTGAAAAAGATACTCAATAGCTTACCTAAAACATGGGAGGCTAAAGTCACTGCTATTGAGGAATCTAAGGATCCTCACACACTCTCACTAGATGAACTTATGGGATCTCTACTCACCTATGAGATGAAAATCAAGAGAAATCAAGATCCTCCTAAGAAAGTTGGAGTAGCTTTAAAATCCACCACTATTGAGGAATCAAAAGATCATGATGAGAGTGGTGATGATGAGGACCTAGAAATGGCCATGTTTGCTAAGAGGTTTAATAAATTTATGAGGATGAGAACTAGTGGTAACTCTAGGAGACCCCCTAGGAGAGACTTTAATAGAGGAGAAACTAGTAGGAAAGAAAAGGACCAAATTATTTGTTATGAATGCAAAAAACCTGGTCATATTAAATTTGATTGTCCTTTGTATAGAAAGCAAAATGAGAAGAAACAAAAGAAGACGGCAATGGTGGCTACTTGGAGTGATAGTGATTGCTCCGATGAAGAGAATGTAGAAGATGAAGTAGCCAACCTTTGTTTCATGGCTTTTGAAGATGAAAAGGTAACTTCTAACTTGTTGGATACTAATGAATATACTTTTGATGAATTGCAAGATGCATTTGATGAGTTAGCTAATGAATTTGAATGCATGAATTTGAAATATAAGAAAATGATTTCTAAGTTGAAAAAGGAGAATGAAATGCTTGTGAATGTTAAATTAGAATGTGAAAAGAAATTAGAGAATGCAAATCTAGAAATAGAAGAATTAAATAGAAAGAACATTAATTTGCAAAACTCCTTTTCTAGATTTTACATGGGCCAACAAAAACTTGATCAAATGCTAGAGACTCAAAGAGCATTCTTTGATAGAGAAGGGTTAGGTTATAATGCATCTAACAAAGAGACTCATCTTAAAAACTTCCTAGTTAAAGATAGAAAATTTGTTTTGTGCACATTGTGTAATAAACTAGGACACTCCTCACAAGCATGCACCTCTAGGAAGACCATGATAAGAGGAAAAATGGCTGTCAAAATTTGGGTACCTAAACATGTTTTAAATTCAAGTGATGAGTCATTAAAGATGAAATGGATCCCTAAAGGATCTAAAATTATAAGTACTAACTCTCAAGGACCCAAGAAAATTTGGGTACCTAAAATGAAAGCTTGATGTGTTTGTAGGAGGAAGAGTATTGCTACAAGGCTAAGTCCAAGGAGCATTGGTACCTTGATAGTGGATGCTCAAGACACATGACGGGTGACAAGAGTCAATTCAAGTTCCTAAAGCATAAAAGTGGTGGAGAAGTCACATTTGGAGACAACTCCAAAGGACAAATTGAAGGAATTGGCTCCATTGGTAACTCTTCCTCAACTATTGAGAATGTTTTGTATGTTAGAGGCTTGAAACATAACTTGCTTAGTATTAGTCAATTGTGTGATAAGGGATTTAAAGTCATGTTTGATGATTTGTGTTGCAATGTTGTTAATGCCAAATCTAATCAAATTATGTTTATTGGACATAGACAAGGAAATATTTATATCGTGAATTTAAATGAACTTAATAGCAAAAATGTATGCTTTATGGCTACTAGAGAAGATGAACCTTGGTTGTGGCATAGAAGACTAGGCCATGCTAGCATGCATATTCTGTCTAAGTTAACCAAAAGAGACCTAGTTGTAGGATTACCTAAGCTTCAATTTGAAAATGATAAAGTTTGTGAAGCATGTGTAAGAGGAAAACACAAAAGAAATTCATTTAAATCTAAGAAGAGTGTCACTACCTCTAGATCACTTCAACTTCTTCACTTAGATCTCTTTGGACCAACTAGGACAACTAGTTTAGGAGGTAAACACTATGGATTTGTGATAGTTGATGATTACACTAGATTTACTTGGGTGTTCTTTTTAAGTGTTAAAAATGAGGCCTTAGATAAATTCATTGTTTTCTCAAAACTTGTTCAAAATGAAAAGGGTTATTCTATTTCAAGTATTAGGAGTGACCATGGAAAAGAATTTGAAAATATTGGTTTTGATATATTTTGCAATGAAAATGGCATTAGCCATAATTTTTCGGCTCCTAGAACTCCTCAACAAAATGGGGTAGTTGAAAGGAGAAATAGAACCTTAGAAGAAATGGCTAGAACCATGCTTTGTGAAAACAACTTACCTAAATATTTTTGGGCTGAAGCAATAAACACCTCTTGCTATGTTATAAATAGAGCTATGGTGAGGCCTATTTTAAAGAAAACTCCCTATGAGATTTATAAAGGAAAAAGGCCTAACATAAGTTATTTTCACCCATTTGGATGTAAATGTTTTGTTTTGAACAATGGTAAAGATAACCTAGGAAAATTTGATGCTAAAAGTGATGAAGGTATTTTTCTTGGTTACTCTTTAAATTCTAAGGCCTATAGAGTTTTTAATAAAAGAACACTTGTTGTAGAAGAGTCAATACATGTAATCTTTGATGAATCAAATATCACTAGTAGAACCAATCTTGATGATGAAGTAGAGATCTTTGATGAACCTATAGTTGATCCATCTCAAGATAAGGATGTTAGGGAACACTTAGAAGATCTTACTATTAACAAAGATGAGGAGTCCATGGAACAAGAAGTGATTGAGAAGGAATCTAGGTGTCCTAGAGAACTTGGATATGTGAAAGATAATGATATTGTTGGAGATCCTACCATTGGAGTTAGGACTAGGTCAACCTATAGAAACATATGTCAACATGTTGCCTTTGTGTCACAATTTGAGCCAAAGAAAGTGGATGAGGCCTTGAATGATGAAAATTGGATTATGGCCATGCAAGAAGAATTAAATCAATTTGAAAGAAGCAAAGTGTGGACATTAGTAGAAAGACCTAAAGATTATCCCATCATTGGAACCAAATGGATATTCAAGAATAAGATGGATGAAAATAGCATTATTGTTAGAAATAAGGCTAGGTTAGTAGCTCAAGGTTATAGACAAGAAGAAGGGATTGACTATGATGAAACCTATGCTCCAGTAGCTAGATTAGAAGCCATTAGGATGCTACTTGCATTTGCATGTTACAAGGACTTTAAGTTATATCAAATGGATGTAAAAAGTGCTTTTCTAAATGGTTATATAAATGAAGAGGTTTATGTTGAGCAACCTCCCGGTTTCGAAAATCCAAAACTTCCTAACCATGTTTTCAAACTTTCAAAAGCCTTATATGGATTAAAACAAGCTCCTAGAGCTTGGTATGAAAGACTTTCAAAGTTTTTAATCGAAAAAGGTTTTACAAGAGGAAAGGTAGACACAACATTGTTTATTCAATCTAAGGGTCATGACTTATTGGTAGTTCAAATTTATGTAGATGATATCATTTTTGGTTCTACAAATGAGTCATTGTGCAAAAATTTTTCAAAGCTAATGCAAGGTGAATTTGAAATGAGTATGATGGGAGAATTGACCTTCTTTCTAGGACTTCAAGTGAAACAGTGTAAAGAAGGTATTTTCATAAATCAAGCTAAGTACACTAAAGATTTGCTCAAAAGATTTGGAATGGATGAATCTAAACCTTTTTCTACACCTATGAGCACAAACATTAAGCTTGATAAGGATGAAGGAGGAAAATGTGTAGACACTAAACTATATAGGTCTATGATTGGCTCATTGCTATATTTAACTGCTAGTAGACCCGATATAATGTTTAGTGTATGCTTGTGTGCTAGATTTCAGTCATCTCCTAGAGAATCACACCTACAAGCAGTAAAAAGAATCCTTAGATACCTCAAAGACACTTCTTCCTTAGGACTTTGGTATCCTAAAGATTCTACACTTGACCTCCATGCCTATTCCGATGCGGATTTTGGTGGATGTAAAGTGGATAGGAAAAGCACATCGGGAACATGCCAATTCCTAGGAAGTAGACTCATCTCATGGTTTTCTAAGAAACAAAATAGTGTAGCTCAATCCACAACCGAGGCTGAATATATAGCTTCCGGAAGTTGCTGTGCTCAAGTATTATGGATTAAGCAACAAATGAGAGACTATGGAATAGAAATAAACCAAGTTCCCATTAGGTGTGACAACACTAGTGCCATCAATCTAACAAAAAATCCCATCCAACACTCTAGAACCAAGCACATTGAGATTAGACATCATTTTATACGAGATCATGTGCAAAAAGGAGACATAACTCTAGAGTATGTGGACACCTTGCACCAATTAGCTGATATCTTCACAAAGCCCTTGGACAAGGAGAGATTTTGCACTCTTAGAGGTGAATTAGGCATTATGAATGCTCCTTGAAGTAATTTGATGTTGCATGAATGTCTTATGGTTGGCTTGTGCTTACTAAGTTACTGTTCATGTTCATAGCCCCTTAAGATTGAAATGTTGAATTTTTGTGTGTTCTTCTCATGTTAAACCTCTTGCATTAGCCAAAACCCGTTTCTCATGATTAAGACACTCTCACATCCATGTTCACATATTGTGTCTGCATACTTAAGCCATTTCTGCATTTTTCTGCAGTTTTTCTGAATTTTTTTTTCAAACTCATTTCATGAATCTCAAATGCAAAAATCAACTTTTGATCTTCAGATGCTCAAACTGCATAAGTTTCAATGCTTTCAAATCATTTTTGTACATCATAAATGAGCCACATGACTGCGGAGACAATTCCTCTCACATAGGATTGGATTCCAAGTCTGTCTGGCCAACATTCTGGGTGATGGGAAGCTTCCTGCTTAAAAGGGATCGATCCCTATACAGTGGGGATCGATCCCCTAGTGCCAGAATAGCCTCCTGGACGTTGGAAAGCAATCTGCCAAAAAGGGATCGATCCCTCTACAGTGGGGATCGATCCCCTCGTGGCATAATTGCCTCCAAGGTGCTTTTTAACCGTCGGCCTCTTCTTCTACCTCAACTATTCCCTTTCTTCCTCACCTCTCCACGCCGTTCCTCATCTTTTCTCAACCCAAACTACCGGTTCTCACTCTTTTCTCCACCAAATCACTCCATTCTTTCACCAATCTTTCTCATTTTCTTCTCTTTTTCATTTCCCCTCTTCATTTCCTGACAAAAACTCTTCATTTCTTCATTCCTTTTGTTCTTCCACACCATGGTTACTATTCACCCAACATTTAAATTGTAAGTTTTTCTAACATTTTTCATTAAATTTCTCTTGCATTTCTAGTTTCTTTTATCATGTCTTGCCTACCCATGTGCATATCTTGCATCAATTTCTTCTCCATCTAGGTGTTCAACTCCTTTGGCACTTGCATTTTTCTCTAGTTAATACTTAGACTCTTTGTTATTTTTCATCCGAATTTCCTTGTTATACTTGTTAAATGCATCTTGGGTTGTGGCTCTCTGCTGTTGGTTAGATTCCATCTCTCCCACACACTCATCCATAGTTCCTCAAACTTGTGCACACCACCTGTTTGATAAAAATCCTTAACAAAATTTCGTATCTTTTTCCTTCTCCATATGGCTCCTAAGCTTAAGCACGCTGCTTCAAAGCGCAAAACCCCTGCTTCCTCTTCCTCATCCTCCATACCAACCACCTTTAACCGCTGTTTTCGCCATGCTAATGAGAAAACCAAGTTTCTAGCCGAATATGCCAATATGCCCATTAAGCATTGGCGTCCTATTGATTTCGACTTTCTCGAGTCAATTCATTTTCCTTACCTCGCCAAGTTCAATGAATGGGGTTGGACCAAATTTCTCAAAATCAATACTCCGGTTCCAGCAAACATCATTCGAGCCTTCTTCTCCAACGCCGAAATCATCTATTCTCCAAATGATGCATGTAAAGTTGTCGGGATTAAGTCTTATGTCATGGGCAAGCATATTGAACTGACCACGGAATCCCTCTCCCTTGCCTTTAGACTTCCTGAGGGCGGTACCATCACTGACCATGTCAATGTCCCCTTAGCATTTCCCGTTACCGATAATCGTGCCAGTGACCTTCCTGTCTTTGCACGCCTCCTCCATATCATCATCTCATGGAATCTCCGCCCTCTTGGCACCCGTTACTCTCATCTTCGCAAACTTGATCGCTTTTGGCTTCATCATATTCATGAACCTAACGGCTACCCACCAGACCTACTACACTTTATCCTTCATGATTGGGTGAAGATTGTTCGTAACAAGGTCCACACTATTGTTTTCCCTCAGCCTCTCGCCTACTACTTAATCTCTGAAGGTGTTGACTGTTCATGTGAGGTTGGCATACTTCCCGACGCCAACACCACAATCAATCTAACCACCCTCCATAACTTGGGATGGTATCTCCATCAAGTGGGCGACACTGTCGAATGGGTCAAGGGTCATGGTCAGCCTGCGTCTCCCGAATATGCTCCGGCACCAGACGACGAAGAAGGAGCGGATGCAGCCGACGCACCTGCAGCAGCCACATCTTCTGCCCCTTCCGGCTCCACATCAGTTTCTCTCGACCAGCTCATGCTAATGCTTCAGCAAATGCACACCTCTCAGCAAGATTTCCAGCAGGCCGTCACTCAACGATTTGATCAGATCGAGGACACTCAAGCTACCATGTATGATGAAATCCAAGATGTTCGTATGCAGCACGAGGATTTCATGGACCAGTACTACAAGACGTTTCCTCGGCGCTGATTGTGCTATGCTTATGGCCTTGGTGTTTTATTCTTTGCTGTGTTCTCTCGGCCTTAGTGTTTTGTCGTCTGAACTTTCTTAGATCTCGGCACTGATATGATATGTTTTTGAACCTCCTCTGACTATGTTAATGACATTGCTAGTTATGCTTTCTAGTGGTTCTATGTTGATAACGATATCTTGTTCTGAAGTTACTTGTGCGTTCATGCCATTGGATTGATCCTTGTGTCTCTTTATTTCATTGCCAATGTTATTACTTCCTCTGCTTCTTATTGGTATATCCTTATTTCTTTAAATTTCCTTATACTACTAACCATTTCTGATTAATCATTTGCTATGACAAAAAGGGGGAGAATTAATGTGGTAAACTTGTATTAAATTGAGGGGGAGCAAATATTGAGGGGGAGTAATGTTTTTCAAAAATCAACTTGTATTAAATTGAGGGGGAGCAAATATTGAGGGGGAGTAATGTTTTTCAAAAATCAAGTAACCTAAATTTTCAAACATATAAGCAAAATTACCTTAAGTTTTGTCATATCAAAAAGGGGGAGATTGTTAGCTTTAAATTGACAAGTATTTTGAAAATGACAAAACTCAAGCAAGCTTAGAAATGATCTTTATACTAGTAAATTTGCTTTGAATGAACTCAATAATTGAAACTATTTTAACAAAGTCTTGGATTGAGATTTCAAATGAAAAAGTCAGTAAATACTCTTAGAAAAGTGTTAGAAGATTGTTGAACTGACTTAAAATCACAAAAGCTATAAACTTTGCAGCATGTTAAAGTGCAGGAGGGCTACTGGACAAAAGGGATCGATCCCTACTGTAGAGGGATCGATCCCCAAATGGCAGAATGAAGTGGAAACACCCGGGAAAATGCTTGGATAGCATTCTGGAGAAAAGGGATCGATCCCTACTGTTGGGGGATCGATCCCTTTGCCCCAGACCTGACAGTAACGGCTAGTTTCTGAGTTTTTCAACGGGAAGAATTACATTAAATGCTTCACCAACTGTTCTATCCGTTTGGTGGGTTATAAATAGTGACATTTATGAAGTTTGGAGGCAGAACAAGCATTCAAAAGTAATCAAGCTTCAAGAGAGAATCTGAAATCTGAAAATCTCATTGTGACTCCATTTTGTGAGAGTATTTTCTGTATCCTTCACCCATCCACAGAAAAAATCAGATATTCAAAGGGGTGAGCTATCCTTGTAAGGTCTGATATTGTAGAGTGTGGGAATACTACAAGGGTAGAGGATTAGAAGGAGACTTCTAAAGTCCCAAGAGAAATTGTAAGAGGTCTTGCCACACCTTCAAGTGGTTTGTAAGCTTTCTCAAGGAAGAGGTGAATCAAAACCTTGACAAGAAGTTCAAGGAGAGAGGACGTAGGCAAGAGATTGGCCGAACCTCTATAAACCTTGTGTTTGCTTCTCTTTCCCTTACTCTTATTTACTGCATTTGTTTCATTATTGCTTATTTAACCTTTATTGTGCATTAAGAGTTAGGAAAAGTAGAAATAACTAGAAAAACCGATTCACCCCCCTCTCGGTAGAGCCAACAAATTAGAATCGAGCCTACAAACCGAAGATTTGTCAAAACTCGTGTTTAAGAACCGAAGCAAAATTGCTCAAAAAAAAAAAGAACCTGTTAGCTTTAAATTGCAATATGTATTTTGAAATGACAAAAAACTTAAGTAAGCTTTAATGTTTTAATTCATATTGTAAATTTGCCTTATCACACATGATTTTCTCAATACATTTCAAGTGTTCATATCAAACATTAAGACCATGATTTAATGATGCATATTCTTATTAGTCTTAATTCTTTATAAACGTTTTGAATATTTTAGAAAATCACTTGATGATTTCTTGGACAATATTTTCATTTGAGAAAGTCAAGAAAAACTCCCTTAAAGCTTATAAATGTTTTGGGTTGAATTAGGATCAAAGGTCATATCATTTCTAACCCAAAAGTGCAGGAAAAATGCCCTCTGGAAGAGAAGGATCGATCCCCACTGTAGCAGGATCGATCCCTTTTTTGGTAGAAAGTCTTCCCAAGGTCCCTGAAGCCCAGAATCAAGATTCTGGACAAAAGGGATCGATCCCCACTGTAGCAGGATCGATCCCTTTGCCCGAAAATAGCATATAACGGCTAGTTTTGTGAGATACAACGGTCAATCTTGGCTCCACCCAACGGCTTGTCACGACCCGTGACCACATTTTTACCCTTCTTACACACAACTTAACCGGTTGGGCTGTCTGCGATACTTCACTTGTACTGACTGTTAATAAATTTTACATAATATTGTTTATATTATACACATCCCCTATCGTAATTTGTCAGATAAGTAGTACTGTTGACATGTCTAAATACAGAGAATAAATAATCATACCTCAAATAATCAGTCGGTCTGACACATTGTTCTTCGTGTACAGCCAGGATCCACAATCCACTGAACTCACCAGCATCAAAACCTGAGATGTTGAAAATTAAGGGGTGAGCAAAACCACGGCTCAGTAAGAGAATTATATGCCTCACTTGATACTCAGCTTCCTATATGCTGAAAATCTTTTTCATTTTTCCTATGGGCTCTAGGCTCGCATGTAGGAAAGATACTACAGTCGGCTAGGGATCCGAATGGAGTAAGGTAGGTATTTTAGAATACCATACTTGTTACGGAACCTAGAAGCAACTGTAGAGAAAAATTTTTCTTTTTGTTTTGAATTAATAAATCCTTTTCCTTTTTAATCTTTCATAACCTTTTTCATATTCTTTTCAAAATAATGCTTCTACGAAATAAAGCCTTTAAATAGAATAATTAATATCCGTATATTCCTTGAAAAGAATATTAGTTAAATCATCATCTTATTTCTTTAAAACTTATTTCATGTTTTAATGTACTCTCTTAATTAGTTCTGTCCGTTAAAAAGCAGAATAAGCTATTAAAATCTATTTCATTCTTTGACATTTGTCGAATTCACGAATCACACTCACTTACTTATCGTCACAATATCCTACGATTTCTCATACTAACATCGGAACACGTGTAGCACTTAGTTCCCGAAGGACTCTAGAGGTGGCTCCCACGGTTCAATCATCGAGTCTCTGCTCGGTATGGCCTGTACTGAAACATCGGAACACGTGTAGCACTTAGTTCCCGAAGGACTCTAGAGGTGGCTCCCACGGTTCAATCATCGAGTCTCTGCTCGGTATGGCCTGTACTGAAACATCGGAACACGTGTAGCACTTAGTTCCCGAAGGACTCTAGAGGTGGCTCCCACGGTTCAATCATCGAGTCTCTGCTCGGTATGGCCTGTACTGAAACATCGGAACACGTGTAGCACTTAGTTCCCGAAGGACTCTAGAGGTGGCTCCCACGGTTCAATCATCGAGTCTCTGCTCGGTATGGCCTTTTCCGTTTGACATATTCCATGTCATGTAAAATATTTCCCTTTTTAACATGTCACCTATCATTTATGGATTTTAATATAGACGTTAATCTTGTCGTACTATAAACCCTGGAGGGTAAAGGACTAAACCGGTCAAATCTATGACCATAATCTATATTGTCCTCGGTGGATCACGGATCAGGTGTCGACCGGGACTAAACATGTCACATATCATGTATCAGCATGATAAGAATACCAACCAGTCTCAAAACCGTATTTTTCATCGGAAAATACACCTTATGGAATTTATACAATTATATAATTCCATGATTTAAAACCATAAGGGTTATAATCCTTTAGTGAATATTGATAAAAATATCCATAAAATATTTACTATATTTCACTTCATATTTCGTCTCGTAATTCGTGTAATTTATCTATTTCGAGAATTTTCGGTGATTTCATTATCACCATTCTCGAATACATGAATATTCTAAAGTTCCATCTCATTATATTCATATTTTATGAAATTTAGAAATTTCTTCATGTCTCGTGATTTACTATCGAAATTCGGAAATAAATCATTTAATATGATTTTATAAAGTTTTTCTAAAATTTTCGGCAGCATAACGGCTGCCGATTCACTAACCTCCTGCACGGAAAATACAGTTTGAAATCTTTCAGCCAGTACTTCTTCCCAAATTATTTTCAGCAATTCATGCATCATAATAATTTTCATAAAATAATTGCATAAAATATTTTAAATTAAATTATGCAGACTGAGTATCCTTACAGTGCTGCACATGCATCCCTTACCTTTTTCCGGGTCGGCGACTTCCGCTTATCGATCGCGCCCGCGCTCCATTTCTCCCGATTCCTTATCTCGATTGCTGAAAATAATTTCTGGAATTAAAATTCTAATTTTTAGAATTTTTCATAATTTATTTAATTTTTTCTGAAATTAAATTCTCGAGAAATTTCTTACCGAATTTGTAAAATCCCGGGTTGTCGAATTTCCGGGAATTTTCCGAATTCCCAAAATTCTCCTTTTTCCTCTTTTTCTTCCTTTTTCTTTCTTTTTCCTCTTTTTCTTTTCTTTCTTTCTTTTCTTTTTCTTTTTCTTTTTCTTTTTCTTTTCTTTTTTTTTTCTTTTCTTTTTCTTCTTCCTTTCCCGGTCAGACCGGTTCAGACCGGTCCAGCTTCTTTCCTCGCCGGTTCTTCGCCGGCGGCCGGTTCTCCGGCGGCTCGTTGGTCCCTCAGCTGGCCGGCGTCGAGGCGAAGCTGCCGGTGGTCTCAGCTTGGCCTGGATCGGCGGCACGGCGGCGGATCCACTCGATTTTGCCTCGGCTTCTTCTCCTCTTCGCCGGCGTTCCTCCGCCGTCCATTGCGCGTCGGGTGACCTCCATCGTGTTCCTCTCCCTCCGGCGGTGCTTCGGTGGCAGTGGCGGCCACCGATTTGGTCGACATCGCCGTCGGCCATTTTCTTTTCTCTTCCGGCGTTTGCTTCTGTTTCCCGTTCGATTTTCCTCCGTTTCTTCACGCCGGCGTTGGCGTCGGCTTCCTCTTCCCTTGCCGGCGTCGACGCTTCTTTTCCTTCTCCTCCTTTCCTTCTCCGGCGGCAGTGGCCGGTGCCACTTCGGGAAGACAGAATCGGGAAACCGATTCTGTTGTGTTTTAGGTTAATTTTCTATTTTTGTTTGTTTTCTATTTCCCTTTTTAGTATATTTAGTATACTATATTTTATACACTTAATATAATAATACTTATATGTCATGTATTTATATTATATATTTAATACACATAATATTATTATTATCATATATGTATATAATATAGTATTATATATATTGCATATAAAATATATATTTTGCGTATTAAAATTATAGATCTAGCATAGATATATAAGTATATATTTATATACTTAAAATAATTAATCTTTACATATATATCTATATATATATATGTTATGATATAATATGTTTTGTATTTACATATATATTTTTCAAACTTTAATGTAAATCAAATATAAACATTTCTCAAATATATGTATATATATATACCTATATATACATAAAAGATTATACTTAAATACATATGTATTATGTAACTTCATGAACTAGTATATATATATAATTCATATATACAAACATGTAATTTATTAATATACTATATAGTATTTACATACATATGTTGTATAAAAAACCTGTGTAAATATATTTATATAATTTAATTATATAAATATATAATATACGCATTTTTATTTTATTAATTTTGGATTTCCGTTAATCCAATTTAAATTCCTCCTTTCCTTATTTTCCATAACTCCGATTTTATTTTTTATTTCCATTTAATTTCCTTCACACGAATTTCCTTATTCATCACTTCCTCATTTCTCAGGATTTTCACCAATATCCGTTTCTTGCAAATTTTATTTATTTCCCCTTATTTAATTTCTCTAATATTTATTTTCAATATTTCTAATTTCCAATAAATGGAAAATTTACGGTTATCACATCCTCCCCACCTTAAGAAATTCGGTCCTCCGAATTTAACTTAAGTCCAAAGGGGGTATACGCCGTATACTTATGACTTCTGACCTTTAGTTCATCCTCCAAGTAATACTGCCAACACACTTTCAACATCAACAATACTTTAGACCACTACATGCTGTTTTTCATCATATATGTCTATACTCCCGTAAGTTCATTTCTCAAATCGGAAGTTATTCACTTTTACTCTTTTCATATAAGAGCCATACATAATATTTTAATATTACAGCTGATTTATGCTGTTCATCATCCATGCTTCTCACTTAGTGCCGAGTCGACATAATTTGGTACTATCATGTACATCGTGTCAATCAATTATATGTAAGTGTCCCAGTAGCTTTCACATCTCGTGCACACGCTCTCTCATATCATGGAGCGGTTACATCTCACGCTCATATATATAAATATATATCAGTATGGAGCGGTGTTATCAATACACTTGGGATCTCAAAGCCTTTTGCTATCTCTCATTCGCATATGGCAACACAGAGACTCCATCACATGTAAGGCTCACTGGAATTGTACATACACATTCACACCGTTTAACACTTATACTTCGACTAAGGCACTAGAGAATCTAGATGTCTGATAATGGAAAGTGATTCTATTTAGATCATCAGTCTTTAATCACTTCCATATCATTATTTCTCTTTTGGGACTCTTTATTGTCCACAATATTCATTTTCACACTATTCCATCAAGGCTACATATCATTGCAAATTTTACTGTTAATCACTCTTACAGAAATAAATCATGAGACAATCATTTTCTCTCCATGTCTCTTTTCATAGTATGGTATTACATCTCTTACTCTTATGGTATATTCAATATCATTTAAATTTTTGAATATACCTGAGAATATACTCTTTTCATAATTTAGATTCTGTGATTGAATCTTCGAATTATCCATTTAAGCACCCACATAATCTATACAATTCCACCATCTCTATCATTTCGAGGTGGTTATATGTACAACATTTACTGGCAGTAAACATATCAATTATCTTACTCCTTGGAGTATCATTACTTTCACTATCAATTCTGGCTTTGATTTTACATCTTGCCACAGTTATGTGATAACCAACACCCTTCGCTTTCAGTCTTAACTGCGGGAACTGTTTTTATATTAATGTTCCCTTCTCGTCATGCAATTTATTTCCTTATCTCACTTTCATTTTCGTTTTCATATTTTTATCTCATTCCTTTTTGTCGGTTTTCTCGATTGGTATGGTACTATACAGCTAAGATCTTTTAGAATCTTGCGTACCATCTTTTCTTTACACTAGCCATCTACCGACTTTAATTTCTTTAATTAGATCTCGTCTTTAGAGCAGCCAGTCTCATCACTCTTTTATAGGCTGACAATAGTATTTAGCTAGACTCATTACTTTCGTATCTCAATCATTATCTTTATATCATAGACAGGTTCACTGTCATCCTGTCGTCTCAAAATCATATATTTCAAGAGGAGATACTGTCTAGCCAAATTTCTTAGTTGTTAATCTTAGCACAATTCCACATCCTTTAAGAGTTTAAGGATTATATCACAATGCTGCTCATGTTCCATTTAACTTTAGACTCTATCAGTATTTCATCAATTTTACTCATGTAAGGATGCCTCATTCTTTAGGCTTATCTACTTTACAAGGCACTCATTACCCTTACAACTTCAATCGGAACTCGTAAAAATTCACTTCGAGTTCAAATCATCTTGTGGACACCAACCTTCAATCTTTTATCTAGGACTCTTTATACAGCAGCTAGTCTTATTTACTCCTCACGTATCTCTAATCAGATCAATAAAGCGTCTATTTACACGTAGATTAATACTTGTTCTTCACCAGAACTTCATCTATGATAGAAATTTAATATATCCTTTTTTGATTTGTCTACAACTCAACACTTTGCATTTCTCTCATTTACACCTATACAGATAACTCCTTTATCTCAAATTATTTTTTTTTATTAGTATTTTCGTCATCTAAACCTCTACACGTGAATTTCATTATTCACACATTTTCCAGAGTTATTTTCTTAAGCTTTTCAGATTCTTTCTATATCTTCCGATATAAGCTTAGAATTTAACTTCATATTTAAAATCAAATCAGTGTTATCTCGATTCTCTAATTTATATAACTTTGGAAGTTTTATCGGAAATCAAATCTGATACTTTCTTTAATCGTACCCTTCTTATCATCTTGTGACCATCGTTCTTTAACTTTTTATCTGATTATGCCTTTTACAAAGATTGCTCTTATAAGCTCCTTATACACTCCGATTAAATCATATTTAAGGCATCACTTCCATTATAATATTTTTTTGTTCTTCATAAGAATTTTTGTGTATAACCAAAAATTTTAATACATCATTTAATTCATCCTCAAATCATATCATTTGTATTTCCTTCCTTTACATCGATACTAGTGAATTTCATCATCCGTAATATTTTCAAAAATTATTTTCTTAAGCTTGTCGGATTTCTTCTATATCTTCGATACAAGCTTAAGAATAAATTTCATATCCACGATCGAATCAACATTTACCTGATTTTCTCAATCTATGTTACTTTGGAATTTATTGGAATTCTGATCCGATAGTTTCTTTAACCACACTTCTTTTATCATTTTGGACCTTCTTCATTGTTTCCCATCATTTCACAGTGTAGTTTCAAGGCAGAGACATTCCATATTCAAATCATTTTGATACATACTCTACCTTGATTTCATTACATAGTCATACTTCACAGCGTTACGAATCTCATTCTGGTAAGCTGTATCAAGTACAATGGTTATCAACACACTTTACAGCTACTTGTTTCAATTCAGTTATTCACTTTAAAACCATTTCCATTTACTGAATTCAGGCTTAGTTCCCTTGAGTATATTCTCCACGAGGTTTGAACCTTGGCACCCCTTCGTACCTAGTTCCTTACACTCGTGTTACCGTTGGGATACTTATAAGGGCCTCGCCCGTTCATATCGACCATCGACAAGCATCCCCTAGGCGATCCTTTCGCCTCAGGTTTATCCTTACTAGTGAGTCGGCAATGAGATAGTTCGCCTATATCTCACGACACATGATCCACTACGGGTCGCCATCATTGGGTCGCCCATCATTGGGTTCGCCCATCACAGTTTCTGTCTCAAGGGTCCTGAAGAACTTAGGTTAGCGGTCATCTTCTTTTTTATCACTTGACTGTTCTTATAATTATCCTCTAATTCACAGTACTCCAAACAGTACCTCATTCTGTAGCACATATTCCAAGATACGTCGGTCTATGTACGATTATCTGTTTGATACCTCAAAGAAATGAAAACGTACAGAACCATAAGTAATCATACAGTATGTATTTCATTATCTGTACTTTTCACCTCATCAGTCAATTCTTGTAATCATTTCACTTTTCATAGTATTTAACGATCCCGTTCAATACACTCTTAATTTTCGACCCTTTCAGTCAATAACGGGCCAAACATTTGATGACATTCCACTACACTCTTTGGATCGCATCATATAAGGCCCCGGCTCGTTCGCCGTCCGCCTGTACACGTTTTATTGTGATGCCTCGGATTTGCCGGTCTCAAGCCGGAGGGGCCCGAGCCGCACCACTCATCCGTGCTGTCCGCTCTGGTTCTAGAGGTGGCCCCCGTCACACAGACGTGGCACTTAGTCCCTCACGGATTGTTTTATTGTGAAGCCCAGGATTTACCACTATGGCCCAAAGTCCACTTGTGGGGGGAGCCCTGGCCGCCTCACTCAACCATACTGTTATCCCCTATGGCCCACAGTCCACTCGGGGTTTTTCTTTCGCGTCCGTAATCTAAGTGTTAGTGGAATCAGTAATAGGGATCGTTAGATTCATATGACATCTTCTATGCCATTAATAATTCCATTACTATCAATGGATTCCAATTCAGCTCGGTTTTATCACTATTCCGACATCGCCCATATAGGGGCATTTTCGTCATTTCGCATTTATTTCTATCTCCTCAATATACATTCAAATCAATGAACTGATCATCTATGTGTTGATAGTATCCTTTCTGATACTTATAACAGCAAGTTAGATCTCATTCGATTTTCGACAGAGAAGTTCACTAAAATCCACAATGGGATTAATTTACTTGTAATTCAGTTTTATATCATTAATTTCTCTGTCAAATCAATCAATTCCAACTTCTGGTAATCTATTTGACTCCCAGTAAAATTTTGGGGGTAGGGGTATTTTGGTCATTTTGGCTAAAATTTCTCTCTCTTCAAATTACCCTCAATCGTGATCTTAAAGTCTATTTAATGATGATATTTTATTCCCCTATTTATACCATCACTTTCAGGTCTCAGTTCGGTTCGGAGAGAAAAGTACTGGTGGGGCCCTCACCGAGTCCATTTCTGTTCCTTACCGAACAGGCCTTCATATAGATTAGAAGGATCACAAATTTTCGGTAATTTCTGAGCCTATTTTCTTCTTTAACATCTCAGTTTATACTTTCTCACTCCCTTTAAATCATTTTACCCCATTTACAATCATTTATTTTCTCTATGTATTCAGACGACACAGTACTACAGGGGATGTTTAACTCTTTTTTCCAAAGTATCCACAGACATCAGGCCAACCAATGCTCTGATACTATTAAATCTGTCACGACCCGTGACCACATTTTTACCCTTCTTATACACAACTTAACCGGTTGGGCTGTCTGCGATACTTCACTTGTACTGACTGTTAATAAATTTTACATAATTTGTTTATATTATACACATCCCCTATCGTAATTTGTCAGATAAGTAGTACTGTTGACATGTCTAAATACAGAGAATAAATAATCATACCTCAAATAATCAGTCGGTCTGACACATTGTTCTTCGTGTACAGCCAGGATCCACAATCCACTGAACTCACCAGCATCAAAACCTGAGATGTTGAAAATTAAGGGGTGAGCAAAACCACGGCTCAGTAAGAGAATTATATGCCTCACTTGATACTCAGCTTCCTATATGCTGAAAATCTTTTTCATTTTTCCTATGGGCTCTAGGCTCGCATGTAGAAAGATACTACAGTCGGCTAGGGATCCGAATGGAGTAAGGTAGGTATTTTAGAATACCATACTTTTACGGAACCTAGAAGCAACTGTAGAGAAAAATTTTTCTTTTGTTTTGAATTAATAAATCCTTTTCCTTTTTAATCTTTCATAACCTTTTTCATATTCTTTTCAAAATAATGCTTCTACGAAATAAAGCCTTTAAATAGAATAATTAATATCCGTATATTCCTTGAAAAGAATATTAGTTAAATCATCATCTTATTTCTTTAAAACTTATTTCATGTTTTAATGTACTCTCTTAATTAGTTCTGTCCGTTAAAAAGCAGAATAAGCTATTAAAATCTATTTCATTCTTTGACATTTGTCGAATTCACGAATCACACTCACTTACTTATCGTCACAATATCCTACGATTTCTCATACTAACATCGGAACACGTGTAGCACTTAGTTCCCGAAGGACTCTAGAGGTGGCTCCCACGGTTCAATCATCGAGTCTCTGCTCGGTATGGCCTGTACTGAAACATCGGAACACGTGTAGCACTTAGTTCCCGAAGGACTCTAGAGGTGGCTCCCACGGTTCAATCATCGAGTCTCTGCTCGGTATGGCCTGTACTGAAATATCGGAACACGTGTAGCACTTAGTTCCCGAAGGACTCTAGAGGTGGCTCCCACGGTTCAATCATCGAGTCTCTGCTCGGTATGGCCTGTATTGAAATATCGGAACACGTGTAGCACTTAGTTCCCGAAGGACTCTAGAGGTGGCTCCCACGGTTCAATCATCGAGTCTCTGCTCGGTATGGCCTGTACTGAAATATCGGAACACGTGTAGCACTTAGTTCCCGAAGGACTAGAGGTGGCTCCCACGGTTCAATCATCGAGTCTCTGCTCGGTATGGCCTGTACTGAAACATCGGAACACGTGTAGCACTTAGTTCCCGAAGGACTCTAGAGGTGGCTCCCACGGTTCAATCATCGAGTCTCTGCTCGGTATGGCCTGTACTGAAACATCGGAACACGTGTAGCACTTAGTTCCCGAAGGACTCTAGAGGTGGCTCCCACGGTTCAATCATCGAGTCTCTGCTCGGTATGGCCTGTACTGAAACATCGGAACACGTGTAGCACTTAGTTCCCGAAGGACTCTAGAGGTGGCTCCCACGGTTCAATCATCGAGTCTCTGCTCGGTATGGCCTTTTCCGTTTGACATATTCCATGTCATGTAAAATATTTCCCTTTTTAACATGTCACCTATCATTTATGGATTTTAATATAGACGTTAATCTTGTCGTACTATAAACCCTGGAGGGTAAAGGACTAAACCGGTCAAATCTATGACCATAATCTATATTGTCCTCGGTGGATCACGGATCAGGTGTCGACCGGGACTAAACATGTCACATATCATGTATCAGCATGATAAGAATACCAACCAGTCTCAAAACCGTATTTTTCATCGGAAAATACACCTTATGGAATTTATACAATTATATAATTCCATGATTTAAAACCATAAGGGTTATAATCCTTTAGTGAATATTGATAAAAATATCCATAAAATATTTACTATATTTCACTTCATATTTCGTCTCGTAATTCGTGTAATTTATCTATTTCGAGAATTTTCGGTGATTTCATTATCACCATTCTCGAATACATGAATATTCTAAAGTTCCATCTCATTATATTCATATTTTATGAAATTTAGAAATTTCTTCATGTCTCGTGATTTACTATCGAAATTCGGAAATAAATCATTTAATATGATTTTATAAAGTTTTTCTAAAATTTTCGGCAGCATAACGGCTGCCGATTCACTAACCTCCTGCACGGAAAATACAGTTTGAAATCTTTCAGCCAGTACTTCTTCCCAAATTATTTTCAGCAATTCATGCATCATAATAATTTTCATAAAATAATTGCATAAAATATTTTAAATTAAATTATGCAGACTGAGTATCCTTACAGTGCTGCACATGCATCCCTTACCTTTTTCCGGGTCGGCGACTTCCGCTTATCGATCGCGCCCGCGCTCCATTTCTCCGATTCCTTATCTCGATTGCTGAAAATAATTTCTGGAATTAAAATTCTAATTTTTAGAATTTTTCATAATTTATTTAATTTTTTCTGAAATTAAATTCTCGAGAAATTTCTTACCGAATTTGTAAAATCCCGGGTTGTCGAATTTCCGGGAATTTTCCGAATTCCCAAAATTCTCCTTTTTCCTCTTTTTCTTCCTTTTTCTTTCTTTTTCCTCTTTTTCTTTTCTTTCTTTCTTTTCTTTTTCTTTTTCTTTTTCTTTTTCTTTTCTTTTTTTTTTCTTTTCTTTTTCTTCTTCCTTTCCCGGTCAGACCGGTTCAGACCGGTCCAGCTTCTTTCCTCGCCGGTTCTTCGCCGGCGGCCGGTTCTCCGGCGGCTCGTTGGTCCCTCAGCTGGCGGCGTCGAGGCGAAGCTGCCGGTGGTCTCAGCTTGGCCTGGATCGGCGGCACGGCGGCGGATCCACTCGATTTTGCCTCGGCTTCTTCTCCTCTTCGCCGGCGTTCCTCCGCCGTCCATTGCGCGTCGGGTGACCTCCATCGTGTTCCTCTCCCTCCGGCGGTGCTTCGGTGGCAGTGGCGGCCACCGATTTGGTCGACATCGCCGTCGGCCATTTTCTTTTCTCTTCCGGCGTTTGCTTCTGTTTCCCGTTCGATTTTCCTCCGTTTCTTCACGCCGGCGTTGGCGTCGGCTTCCTCTTCCCTTGCCGGCGTCGACGCTTCTTTTCCTTCTCCTCCTTTCCTTCTCCGGCGGCAGTGGCCGGTGCCACTTCGGGAAGACAGAATCGGGAAACCGATTCTGTTGTGTTTTAGGTTAATTTTCTATTTTTGTTTGTTTTCTATTTCCCTTTTTAGTATATTTAGTATACTATATTTTATACACTTAATATAATAATACTTATATGTCATGTATTTATATTATATATTTAATACACATAATATTATTATTATCATATATGTATATAATATAGTATTATATATATTGCATATAAAATATATATTTTGCGTATTAAAATTATAGATCTAGCATAGATATATAAGTATATATTTATATACTTAAAATAATTAATCTTTACATATATATCTATATATATATATATGTTATGATATAATATGTTTTGTATTTACAATATATATTTTTCAAACTTTAATGTAAATCAAATATAAACATTTCTCAAATATATATGTATATATATATACCTATATATACATAAAAGATTATACTTAAATACATATGTATTATGTAACTTCATGAACTAGTATATATATATATTCATATATACAAACATGTAATTATTAATATACTATATAGTATTTACATACATATGTATTTGTATAAAAACATGTGTAAATATATTTATATAATTTAATTATATAAATATATAATATACGCATTTTTATTTTATTAATTTTGGATTTCCGTTAATCCAATTTAAATTCCTCCTTTCCTTATTTTCCATAACTCCGATTTTATTTTTTATTTCCATTTAATTTCCTTCACACGAATTTCCTTATTCATCACTTCCTCATTTCTCAGGATTTTCACCAATATCCGTTTCTTGCAAATTTTATTTATTTCCCCTTATTTAATTTCTCTAATATTTATTTTCAATATTTCTAATTTCCAATAAATGGAAAATTTACGGTTATCACATCCTCCCCACCTTAAGAAATTCGGTCCTCCGAATTTAACTTAAGTCCAAAGGGGGTATACGCCGTATACTTATGACTTCTGACCTTTAGTTCATCCTCCAAGTAATACTGCCAACACACTTTCAACATCAACAATACTTTAGACCACTACATGCTGTTTTTCATCATATATGTCTATACTCCCGTAAGTTCATTTCTCAAATCGGAAGTTATTCACTTTTACTCTTTTCATATAAGAGCCATACATAATATTTTAATATTACAGCTGATTTATGCTGTTCATCATCCATGCTTCTCACTTAGTGCCGAGTCGACATAATTTGGTACTATCATGTACATCGTGTCAATCAATTATATGTAAGTGTCCCAGTAGCTTTCACATCTCGTGCACACGCTCTCTCAATATCATGGAGCGGTTACATCTCACGCTCATATATATAAATATATATCAGTATGGAGCGGTGTTATCAATACACTTGGGATCTCAAAGCCTTTTGCTATCTCTCATTCGCATATGGCAACACAGAGACTCCCATCACATGTAAGGCTCACTGGAATTGTACATACACATTCACACCGTTTAACACTTATACTTCGACTAAGGCACTAGAGAATCTAGATGTCTGATAATGGAAAGTGATTCTATTTAGATCATCAGTCTTTAATCACTTCCATATCATTATTTCTCTTTTGGGACTCTTTATTGTCCACAATATTCATTTTCACACTTATTCCATCAAGGCTACATATCATTGCAAATTTTACTGTTAATCATCTCTTACAGAAATAAATCATGAGACAATCATTTTCTCTCCATGTCTCTTTTCATGTAGTATGGTCATTACATCTCTTACTCTTATGGTATATTCAATATCATTTAAATTTTTGAATATACCTGAGAATATACTCTTTTCATAATTTAGATTCTGTGATTGAATCTTCGAATTATCCATTTAAGCACCACATTATCTATACAATTCCACCATCTCTATCATTTCGAGGTGGTTATATGTACAACATTTTACTGGCAGTAAACATATCAATTATCTTACTCCTTGGAGTATCATTACTTTCACTTATCAATTCTGGCTTTGATTTTACATCTTGCCACAGTTATGTGATAACCAACACCCTTCGCTTTCAGTCTTAACTGCGGGAACTGTTTTATATTAATGTTCCCTTCTCGTCATGCAATTTATTTCCTTATCTCACTTTCATTTTCGTTTTCATATTTTTACTCTCATTCCTTTTTGTCGGTTTTCTCGATTGGTATGGTACTATACAGCTAAGATCTTTTAGAATCTTGCGTACCATCTTTTTCTTTACACTAGCCATCTACCGACTTTAATTTCTTTAATTAGATCTCGTCTTTAGAGCAGCCAGTCTCATCACTCTTTTATAGGCTGACAATAGTATTTAGCTAGACTCATTACTTTCGTATCTCAATCATTATCTTTATATCATAGACAGGTTCACTGTCATCCTGTCGTCTCAAAATCATATATTTCAAGAGGAGATACTGTCTAGCCAAATTTCTTAGTTGTTAATCTTAGCACAATTCCACATCCTTTAAGAGTTTAAGGATTATATCACAATGCTGCTCATGTTCCATTTATACTTTAGACTCTATCAGTATTTCATCAATTTTACTCATGTAAGGATGCCTCATTCTTTAGGCTTATCTACTTTACAAGGCAACTCATTACCCTTACAACTTCAATCGGAACTCGTAAAATTCACTTCGAGTTCAAATCATCATCTTGTGGACACCAACCTTCAATCTTTTATCTAAGGACTCTTTATACAGCAGCTAGTCTTATTTACTCCTCACGTATCTCTAATCAGATCAATAAAGCGTCTATTTACACGTAGATTAATACTTGTTCTTCACCAGAACTTCATCTATGATAGAAATTTAATATATCCTTTTTGATTTGTCTACAACTCAACATCATTTGCATTTCTCTCATTTACACCTATACAGATAACTCCTTTATTCTCAAATTATTTTTTTTTTATTAGTATTTTCGTCATCTAAACCTCTACACGTGAATTTCATTATTCACACATTTTCCAGAGTTATTTTCTTAAGCTTTTCAGATTCTTTCTATATCTTCCGATATAAGCTTAGAATTTAACTTCATATTTAAAATCAAATCAGTGTTATCTCGATTCCTCTAATTTATATAACTTTGGAAGTTTTATCGGAAATCAAATCTGATACTTTCTTTAATCGTACCCTTCTTATCATCTTGTGACCATCGTTCTTTAACTTTTTATCTGATTATGCCTTTTACAAAGATTGCTCTTATAAGCTCCTTATACATCTCCGATTAAATCATATTTAAGGCATCACTTCCATATAATATTTTTTTGTTCTTCATAAGAATTTTAGTGTATAACCAAAAATTTTAATACATCATTTAATTCATCCTCAAATCATATCATTTGTATTTCCTTCCTTTACATCGATACTAGTGAATTTCATCATCCGTAATATTTTCAAAAAATTATTTTCTTAAGCTTGTCGGATTTCTTCTATATTCTTCGATACAAGCTTAAGAATAAATTTCATATCCACGATCGAATCAACATTACCCTGATTTTCTCAATCTATGTTACTTTGGAATTTATTGGAATTCTGATCCGATAGTTTCTTTAACCACACTTCTTTTATCATTTTGGACCTTCTTCATTGTTTCCCATCATTTCACAGTGTAGTTTCAAGGCAGAGACATTCCATATTCAAATCATTTTGATACATACTCTACCTTGATTTCATTACATAGTCATACTTCACAGCGTTACGAATCTCATTCTGGTAAGCTGTATCAAGTACAATGGTTATCAACACACTTTACAGCTACTTGTTTCAATTCAGTTATTCACTTTAAAACCATTTCCATTTACTGAATTCAGGCTTAGTTCCCTTGAGTATATTCTCCACGAGGTTTGAACCTTGGCACCCCTTACGTACCTAGTTCCTTACACTCGTGTTACCGTTGGGATACTTATAAGGGCCTCGCCCGTTCATATCGACCATCGACAAGCATCCCCTAGGCGATCCTTTCGCCTCAGGTTTATCCTTACTAGTGAGTCGGCAATGAGATAGTTCGCCTATATCTCACGACACATGATCCACTACGGGTCGCCCATCATTGGGTCGCCCATCATTGGGTCGCCCATCACAGTTCTGTCTCAAGGGTCCTGAAGAACTTAGGTTAGCGGTCATCTTCTTTTTTATCACTTGACTGTTCTTATAATTATCCTCTAATTCACAGTACTCCAAACAGTACCTCATTCTGTAGCACATATTCCAAGATACGTCGGTTCTATGTACGATTATCTGTTTGATACCTCAAAGAAATGAAAACGTACAGAACCATAAGTAATCATACCAGTATGTATTTCATTATCTGTACTTTTCACCTCATCAGTCAATTCTTGTAATCATTTCACTTTTCATAGTATTTAACGATCCCGTTCAATACACTCTTAATTTTCGACCCTTTCAGTCAATAACCGGGCCAAACATTTGATGACATTCCACTACACTCTTTGGATCGCATCATATAAGGCCCCGGCTCGTTCGCCGTCCGCCTGTACACGTTTTATTGTGATGCCTCGGATTTGCCGGTCTCAAGCCGGAGGGGCCCGAGCCGCACCACTCATCCGTGCTGTCCGCTCTGGGTTCTAGAGGTGGCCCCCGTCACACAGACGTGGCACTTAGTCCCTCACGGATTGTTTTATTGTGAAGCCCAGGATTTACCACTATGGCCCAAAGTCCACTTGTGGGGGGAGCCCTGGCCGCCTCACTCAACCATACTGTTATCCCCTATGGCCCACAGTCCACTCGGGGTTTTTCTTTCGCGTCCGTAATCTAAGTGTTAGTGGAATCAGTAATAGGGATCGTTAGATTCATATGACATCTTCTATGCCATTAATAATTCCATTACTATCAATGGATTCCAATTCAGCTCGGTTTTATCACTATTCCGACATCGCCCAATATAGGGGCATTTTCGTCATTTCGACATTTATTTCTATCTCCTCAATATACATTCAAATCAATGAACTGATCATCTATGTGTTGATAGTATCCTTTCTGATACTTATAACAGCAAGTTAGATCTCATTCGATTTTCGACAGAGAAGTTCACTAAAATCCACAATGGGATTAATTTACTTGTAATTCAGTTTTATATCATTAATTTCTCTGTCAAATCAATCAATTCCAACTTCTGGTAATCTATTTTGACTCCCAGTAAAATTTTGGGGGTAGGGGTATTTTGGTCATTTTGGCTAAAAATTTCTCTCTCTTCAAATTACCCTCAATCGGTGATCTTAAAGTCTATTTAATGATGATATTTTATTCCCCTATTTTATACCATCACTTTCAGGTCTCAGTTCGGTTCGGAGAGAAAAGTACTGGTGGGGCCCTCACCGAGTCCATTTCTGTTCCTTACCGAACAGGCCTTCATATAGATTAGAAGGATCACAAATTTTTCGGTAATTTCTGAGCCTATTTTCTTCTTTAACATTCTCAGTTTATACTTTCTCACTCCCTTTAAATCATTTTACCCCATTTACAATCATTTATTTTCTCTATGTATTCAGACGACACAGTACTACAGGGGATGTTTAACTCTTTTCTTTCCAAAGTATCCACAGACATCAGGCCAACCAATGCTCTGATACTATTAAATCTGTCACGACCCGTGACCACATTTTTACCCTTCTTATACACAACTTAACCGGTTGGGCTGTCTGCGATACTTCACTTGTACTGACTGTTAATAAATTTTACATAATATTGTTTATATTATACACATCCCCTATCGTAATTTGTCAGATAAGTAGTACTGTTGACATGTCTAAATACAGAGAATAAATAATCATACCTCAAATAATCAGTCGGTCTGACACATTGTTCTTCGTGTACAGCCAGGATCCACAATCCACTGAACTCACCAGCATCAAAACCTGAGATGTTGAAAATTAAGGGGTGAGCAAAACCACGGCTCAGTAAGAGAATTATATGCCTCACTTGATACTCAGCTTCCTATATGCTGAAAATCTTTTTCATTTTTCCTATGGGCTCTAGGCTCGCATGTAGGAAAGATACTACAGTCGGCTAGGGATCCGAATGGAGTAAGGTAGGTATTTTAGAATACCATACTTGTTACGGAACCTAGAAGCAACTGTAGAGAAAAATTTTTCTTTTTGTTTTGAATTAATAAATCCTTTTCCTTTTTAATCTTTCATAACCTTTTTCATATTCTTTTCAAAATAATGCTTCTACGAAATAAAGCCTTTAAATAGAATAATTAATATCCGTATATTCCTTGAAAAGAATATTAGTTAAATCATCATCTTATTTCTTTAAAACTTATTTCATGTTTTAATGTACTCTCTTAATTAGTTCTGTCCGTTAAAAAGCAGAATAAGCTATTAAAATCTATTTCATTCTTTGACATTTGTCGAATTCACGAATCACACTCACTTACTTATCGTCACAATATCCTACGATTTCTCATACTAACATCGGAACACGTGTAGCACTTAGTTCCCGAAGGACTCTAGAGGTGGCTCCCACGGTTCAATCACCGAGTCTCTGCTCGGTATGGCCTGTACTGAAACATCGGAACACGTGTAGCACTTAGTTCCCGAAGGACTCTAGAGGTGGCTCCCACGGTTCAATCATCGAGTCTCTGCTCGGTATGGCCTGTACTGAAATATCGGAACACGTGTAGCACTTAGTTCCCGAAGGACTCTAGAGGTGGCTCCCACGGTTCAATCATCGAGTCTCTGCTCGGTATGGCCTGTACTGAAATATCGGAACACGTGTAGCACTTAGTTCCCGAAGGACTCTAGAGGTGGCTCCCACGGTTCAATCATCGAGTCTCTGCTCGGTATGGCCTGTACTGAAACATCGGAACACGTGTAGCACTTAGTTCCCGAAGGACTCTAGAGGTGGCTCCCACGGTTCAATCATCGAGTCTCTGCTCGGTATGGCCTGTACTGAAACATCGGAACACGTGTAGCACTTAGTTCCCGAAGGACTCTAGAGGTGGCTCCCACGGTTCAATCATCGAGTCTCTGCTCGGTATGGCCTATACTGAAACATCGGAACACGTGTAGCACTTAGTTCTCGAAGGACTCTAGAGGTGGCTCCCACGGTTCAATCATCGAGTCTCTGCTCGGTATGGCCTGTACTGAAACATCGGAACACGTGTAGCACTTAGTTCCCGAAGGACTCTAGAGGTGGCTCCCACGGTTCAATCATCGAGTCTCTGCTCGGTATGGCCTTTTCCGTTTGACATATTCCATGTCATGTAAAATATTTCCCTTTTTAACATGTCACCTATCATTTATGGATTTTAATATAGACGTTAATCTTGTCGTACTATAAACCCTGGAGGGTAAAGGACTAAACCGGTCAAATCTATGACCATAATCTATATTGTCCTCGGTGGATCACGGATCAGGTGTCGACCGGGACTAAACATGTCACATATCATGTATCAGCATGATAAGAATACCAACCAGTCTCAAAACCGTATTTTTCATCGGAAAATACACCTTATGGAATTTATACAATTATATAATTCCATGATTTAAAACCATAAGGGTTATAATCCTTTAGTGAATATTGATAAAAATATCCATAAAATATTTACTATATTTCACTTCATCTTTCGTCTCGTAATTCGTGTAATTTATCTATTTCGAGAATTTTCGGTGATTTCATTATCACCATTCTCGAATACATGAATATTCTAAAGTTCCATCTCATTATATTCATATTTTATGAAATTTAGAAATTTCTTCATGTCTCGTGATTTACTATCGAAATTCGGAAATAAATCATTTAATATGATTTTATAAAGTTTTTCTAAAATTTTCGGCAGCATAACGGCTGCCGATTCACTAACCTCCTGCACGGAAAATACAGTTTGAAATCTTTCAGCCAGTACTTCTTCCCAAATTATTTTCAGCAATTCATGCATCATAATAATTTTCATAAAATAATTGCATAAAATATTTTAAATTAAATTATGCAGACTGAGTATCCTTACAGTGCTGCACATGCATCCCTTACCTTTTTCCGGGTAGGCGACTTCCGCTTATCGATCGCGCCCGCGCTCCATTTCTCCCGATTCCTTATCTCGATTGCTGAAAATAATTTCTGGAATTAAAATTCTAATTTTTAGAATTTTTCATAATTTATTTAATTTTTTCTGAAATTAAATTCTCGGGAAATTTCTTACCGAATTTGTAAAATCCCGGGTTGTCGAATTTCCGGGAATTTTCCGAATTCCCAAAATTCTCCTTTTTCCTCTTTTTCTTCCTTTTTCTTTCTTTTTCCTCTTTTTCTTTTCTTTCTTTCTTTTCTTTTTCTTTTTCTTTTTCTTTTCTTTTTTTTTTCTTTTCTTTTTCTTCTTCCTTTCCCGGTCAGACCGGTTCAGACCGGTCCAGCTTCTTTCCTCGCCGGTTCTTCGCCGGCGGCCAGTTCTCCGGCGGCTCGTTGGTCCCTCAGCTGGCCGGCGTCGAGGCGAAGCTGCCGGTGGTCTCAGCTTGGCCTGGATCGGCGGCACGGCGGCGGATCCACTCGATTTTTCCTCGGCTTCTTCTCCTCTTCGCCGGCGTTCCTCCGCCGTCCATTGCGCGTCGGGTGACCTCCATCGTGTTCCTCTCCCTCCGGCGGTGCTTCGGTGGCAGTGGCGGCCACCGATTTGGTCGACATCGCCGTCGGCCATTTTCTTTTCTCTTCCGGCGTTTGCTTCTATTTCCCGTTCGATTTTCCTCCGTTTCTTCACGCCGGCGTTGGCGTCGGCTTCCTCTTCCCTTGCCGGCGTCGACGCTTCTTTTCCTTCTCCTCCTTTCCTTCTCCGGCGGCAGTGGCCGGTGCCACTTCGGGAAGACAGAATCGGGAAACCGATTCTGTTGTGTTTTAGGTTAATTTTCTATTTTTGTTTGTTTTCTATTTCCCTTTTTAGTATATTTAGTATACTATATTTTATACACTTAATATAATAATACTTATATGTCATGTATTTATATTATATATTTAATACACATAATATTATTATTATCATATATGTATATAATATAGTATTATATATATTGCATATAAAATATATATTTTGCGTATTAAAATTATAGATCTAGCATAGATATATAAGTATATATTTATATACTTAAAATAATTAATCTTTACATATATATCTATATATATATATATGTTATGATATAATATGTTTTGTATTTACAATATATATTTTTCAAACTTTAATGTAAATCAAATATAAACATTTCTCAAATATATATGTATATATATATACCTATATATACATAAAAGATTATACTTAAATACATATGTATTATGTAACTTCATGAACTAGTATATATATATATATTCATATATACAAACATGTAATTATTAATATACTATATAGTATTTACATACATATGTATTTGTATAAAAACATGTGTAAATATATTTATATAATTTAATTATATAAATATATAATATACGCATTTTTATTTTATTAATTTTGGATTTCCGTTAATCCAATTTAAATTCCTCCTTTCCTTATTTTCCATAACTCCGATTTTATTTTTTATTTCCATTTAATTTCCTTCACACGAATTTCCTTATTCATCACTTCCTCATTTCTCAGGATTTTCACCAATATCCGTTTCTTGCAAATTTTATTTATTTCCCCTTATTTAATTTCTCTAATATTTATTTTCAATATTTCTAATTTCCAATAAATGGAAAATTTACGGTTATCACACGGCTAGAATACATCCAAGGGACTATAAATAGAGGCTTAGAAGCTAAAGGAAGGAAGAGGAACCACTCAGCAACTCAAAATCTCATATTCCTCAAATCTACAAGCCTCAAACAACAAATCAAGAGCTACATAGTTCCCATCATCTATCATTCTCTTATTCCTTGTAGTGCTTAGCACAAAATATTGTATAGGCTTTTCATTGTGCTTAATTTCTGTAATCATTTGCCTACCTAGAGGCTTCTCTTGATTACATTATTTGTAACTCACCATTCCTTGTAAAAGGGGAGGTTTCTCTTAAGCCTTGAAAAAGAGAGAGGTTACTCTTTAGCCTAAGAAAAAGAGAGGTTTCTCTTGAGCCTAGAAAAAGAGGGAGGTTACTCTTGAGCCTTGAAAAGAGGGATTGTAATCACAAATTCAAGATAGTGGATTTGGAGAAAATCCTTGGGAGCGTCTCAAGGTAGAGGAAGTAGGCAAGGTTGCCGAACCTCTATAAATCGATTGTGTAAATCTCTCTTTCCTTACTCTCTTTAATTACTTGCAATTATATTGTGTTTATTGCATTAAACTTGGATTGCATGCTTGCCTAGCCTAGAGAACTTAGAAATTATTAATATAGGCTAGAGAATTTAGAAGAATCGCAAAACGAGCTTATAGTTAGTTAAAAACCGATTCACCCCCCCTCTCGGTATTGCCTATAAGAGCCAACAATTGGTATCAGAGCTTGGGCTCGAGATTGATTTAGACTAACCTCTATCGAGCAAAACTATCATAAATGGATCACTTGAATGTAGGCACACCCCTAGGAGAAGAGGGACAATCATTAGTTAGACCTCCACTCTTCAATGGTGAAAATTATTCATATTGGAAAACTAGAATGATGTTATTTGTACAATCAAATGATTATGAAGTGTGGAGAATTATAGTAAATGGTCCTAGAATTCCCATGAAGAAAGTAGATGGAAAAGATGTCCCTAAGGATGAGGATGAGTGGGACACAAATGACATGAGATTGGCACAAATGAATGCCAAGGCTATGCACACCCTCTTTTGTGCTTTAGGTCCCAATGAATATAATAGAGTATCATTATGTGAGAATGCCAAGCAAATATGGGACAAATTAGCCATCACACATGAGGGGACCAATCAAGTTAGAGAAACCAAAGTAGGAATGCTCACACATGATTATGAGCTATTTAGGATGAAAGAAAATGAGTCCATTAGCGAAATGTTCACTAGATTTAATGATATAATTAATGGACTTAAGGCATTAGGCAAGAGCTATTCCAATGTAGAAATGGTCAAGAAAATCTTGAATAGCTTGCCAAAATCTTGGGAGGCAAAGGTGACTGCTATAGAAGAATCTAAGGATCCTAACACCTTGTCTCTAGATGAACTTATGGGCTCCCTACTTACATATGAGATGAAATTGAAAAGAAATGAAGTGCCTTCAAAGAAAATAGGGGTAGCACTTAAGTCTTCCACTCATGAGGTCATTGAAGATGATAGTGATGAGAATGGAAATGAGGAAGAAAAAGAAATGGCAATGTTTGCCAAAAGATTTAATAGATTTATGAGAATTAAAGAGAGAGAGAATGATAGGAGGCACCAAAGTAGAGGGGTAATAAGAGGAGAATCTAGTAGGAGAGAAAAAGACCCCTTAGTGTGTTATGAATGTAATGAACCGGGTCACACTAAGCTAGATTGCCCCTTACTTAGGAAAGAAAAGGATAGGAAACCTAGGAAGAAAGCGTTTGTGGCTGCATGGAGCGATAGTGATAGCTCCGATGAGGAAAACGTAGATGATGAAGTAGCCTACTCATGCTTTATGGCTATTAGTGATGATGAGTCTAGTAGTAGTTCTAGTGAAGATAATGATTATACATTTGATGAACTACAAAATGCTTTTAATGAATTAGTAAATGATTTTCAATGCATGAACTCCAAATATAAGAAAATCATTGCTAAATTGAAAATAGAAAATGAAATGCTATTAAATGCCAAACTTGAATTTGAGAAGAAGTTAGAAGAAGCAAATCTAGAAATAAATGAGTTGAATAAAAAGAACTTAAATTTGCATAACTCATTTTCTAGGTTTTATATGGGTCAACAAAAATTAGATCACATGCTTGAGACCCAAAGAGCTTTCTTTGACAAAGATGGGTTAGGATATAATGCAATACAAAAAGAAACTCATCTTAGGAATTTCCTAGTGAGCAAAAACTCTATGTATAATACATCTCTTACATGCTCACTATGCAATAGGATAGGACACTCTTCACAAGCATGCACTTATAGAAAAACTATATTTAGAGGAAGAGTAGTTAAGAAAATGTGGGTGCCAAAGCATGCAATAAATAATGATGATTTGAGCTTGAAATGGATCCCAAAAGGATTAAAAATCGTGAGCACTAACTCTCAAGGACCCAAGAAAATTTGGGTACCAAAGCATGCTTGAAAATGTGTTTGTTGTAGGAGTGTTAGAGCATAGAGTTACAAAGAAACAATGAGGTTTGAATGCTCTACACACCTCTATCGAGTTTGCTTGTGCCAATGAGATAAAGAAAAAGCTTGAGGATTCATCACAACAATTCTTCAAAGGATGGCACAAGGTGGACTTAACTATTCAAGGCAAAGCATACTCAAGCAAAGGAGTTTTGTAAGCTTAATTCCTTACTCCTTAAACATTTTATTTGATTAGTTGTGCTTTGATGAGAAATATGGTTAATGATTCATGATAAATTGTGATTGAGCAAAAAGGCATGATAATTGATTGTTGAGTGGTTGATGGATAGTTCTTGAGGTATTGGATGATTGGATAAAAAGCATGATTTTTGATTTTGAAATGATCTCTGGAATTTGAGCATGTTTTCTATGTGTTGATAATGTATTTACTTGCCTCAAATTGCCAAATATGTCATACATGCAAAATACCATATTATTAGCTTTAATGAATAATATGTATGTTGGAAATCATGGCATGTTGTTCACAAGATGTATGTTTTAATGATATATATGCTTAAAATCTATGTGAACAAGTTTGTTTTGACATATTTATGAAATTCAATGCATTGGTTTTGCCAAAACAAGCATAACTCTCAAAATGACCTCCTTTGAGGCCAAAAATGCATTTTATTGTGAAAATTCTTCAAAAATTGCAAAATCTTTTGTTAAATGGTTTTTCATTCTTGTTTTTCATTCATACAAGTCCAAAATCATGTTTTACAAATGTTTAAACCTTTACTTGAACTTAAATTAGTCAAAAACGAAGTTTTGGTACCTCACAAGTCCAATTTTCTGTCAAAACAACTGCAGAATCTACAGGAACATATGAGGGATCGATCCCCCCAGGCCAGAAAAGGCACTCCTGCATGTTTTCAACCGAAATTGAGAAGAACTTTTCATTGTTTTGATATTTTCTCTCTTCTCAACTAAAAATTCATTGCTTTAACTTATTTTTGATGATATTTAATATATGAAAATTCATTTTTCATTGATATCATGCCTCAACTCCATCAATTAATATCATTTCTAACAAATGGTATCACTTTCAACAATCAATACCATTTTTCTTGAGCTCACAAGTGCAAAATCATTTTTCTTGTCGAAAACATTCATGATTTGCATAACTCTTGAAATAATCTTGAAACATACTTTCAATGAATGCTTAAACATAATTTTGAGATTTATTTCAATGATTTATGGATATATTTGAGAATTTGATGAACTAGTGCATAATGAGTGTTTTTCATATCTTTTGTTCATCTTAGTCAAGCATGCTTATAGGATTATGTTTATTAGCTTGACTCAACTACTCCACACTAGGTTTCATGATAATTATACATCTAGTGAAAGAATAATTAAAACTTGACCTTAAGGATTGATTTCAAATGTAAATTCAACAATTGGTAAAAGGTCATACTTTTCCTTGGCTTATAATTAGTGATGATAAATGAATCATAAATGTTGAGTTACATGAAAATTTATCATCCATGAAATTAATTCTTTATAGCCAAATTATTATGGAACTTGAGCATTAATGACAACACAAACAATTGATACACATGCATAGACTCTTGATTGTTTTGATGTTGAACATGCATGTTTGCTTAAGTTGAATCAATAATCATGCCTATGAGATGAGATTAGTTGCTTTCATGATATTTTGTACTTAACCTCACTCATAGATTATGAATTTTATTGTTAAAATATACTTAAGCATGATATTGATTTCATTAGACAAATCTATTTTAGCTAAAATAGCATATACCCTTTGGAACCTTAAACGTTAAAATTAACTAGGGATATGGCTATTAAATGATTAAAATGGTAATCTTTCCTTGCTCATAATTGGTTAAGGACTTGAATTGGAAAATGAGCATAGAATTTTTGTGCTTAAAAACATGGAAGAAAATGTGTTTGCTTGAATACTTTGATTGTTTCTTCCATACGGTATAACTTTGTGAATATGAATATGGATATGGATTAATACTTTATGATAGTGTGCTAATGTTTAATTAATCCATATGCATATTTGATGATGTGTGATTGTGTTCTTACATATTTAGAATGATTATTTTCTTGACATGAACACTACACATAAATATTGGAATCATGCAAAATGTGTAAGTCAACCATTAGTAACAATTGGTATTTAGATTGAAATAACATTTAGTATCATTGGCAACCATATTTTCACTAATTGGTAAGCCAAATCTAAATTGCCAATTGGTATGCGCTTTAAATTGACAATTCTTCTTGTGCTCTTTAGGTTGAAATGACAAATAGAGAAGAATTCATTTGGGATATTTTTGCATGAAACTCTTGTGTGCTAGAATTTGAAACTAATTGATATATGTCTTTATTTTATGCACACTCTTGCTTGAACATGATTTATGAGCTCATGCATATGATATGTCATCTAATTTTAGCTCATAATCATGATGTATTACCATGCACCTTAGTTGGACCTTAGAGAACAATTGATATACTTAGGTGCGTGATAGGATTAAAATGAGCAAGTCATAGACCTTAGTAGATATTTATACACAATTTGCTTCATTACTTACCAATTGGAACCTTCTTGCAAAATTACTTATCAACAATTGGTATCAAAATTATTTATAAACAATTGGTATAGGATCATAAGTCATATTCATTGCATGAATATTTCATACTCTTTGTGAATATTGACTTATTAATTTGTGCTATGAGTCCCATGTACTAACATGTTTCTTGTTGGATGGAGCATTTTTATTTGTTCTCACATAGCCATGATTTTAGGGGGAGCATATTTTTTTTTTATTATTTTCCTTCTTTTTGCTATGACAAAAAGGGGGAGAGATAGATAAAGGGAGAGATAGATATAGGGAGAGATATTAAGGGGGAGAGATAGATAAAGGGAGAGATAGATATAGGGAGAGATATTAAGCTGGAGAGATAATGAGGGAAAATTCATTTTCATATTAAGGGGGAGAGATAATGAGGGAAAATTCATTTTCAAAACCCATGCTTATATTAAGGGGGAGCTTTATAAAATCCTACTTTATTTGAGGGGGAGTATTTTTTCAAAGAATTTTCAAAGCAAATTTACATTAAGTTTTGTCATATCAAAAAGGGGGAGATTGTTAGCTTTAAATTGCAATATGTATTTTGAAATGACAAAAAACTTAAGTAAGCTTTAATGTTTTAATTCATATTGTAAATTTGCCTTATCACACATGATTTTCTCAATACATTTCAAGTGTTCATATCAAACATTAAGACCATGATTTAATGATGCATATTCTTATTAGTCTTAATTCTTTATAAACGTTTTGAATATTTTAGAAAATCACTTGATGATTTCTTGGACAATATTTTCATTTGAGAAAGTCAAGAAAAACTCCCTTAAAGCTTATAAATGTTTTGGGTTGAATTAGGATCAAAGGTCATATCATTTCTAACCCAAAAGTGCAGGAAAAATGCCCTCTGGAAGAGAAGGATCGATCCCCACTGTAGCAGGATCGATCCCTTTTTTGGCAGAAAGTCTTCCCAAGGTCCCTGAAGCCCAGAATCAAGATTCTGGACAAAAGGGATCGATCCCCACTGTAGCAAGATCGATCCCTTTGCCCGAAAATAGCCTATAACGGCTAGTTTTGTGAGATACAACGGTCATATCCAATCTTGGCTCCACCCAACGGCTAGAATACATCCAAGGGACTATAAATAGAGGCTTAGAAGCTAAAGGAAGGAAGAGGAACCACTCAGCAACTCAAAATCTCATATTCCTCAAATCTACAAGCCTCAAACAACAAATCAAGAGCTACATAGTTCCCATCATCTATCATTCTCTTATTCCTTGTAGTGCTTAGCACAAAATATTGTATAGGCTTTTCATTGTGCTTAATTTCTGTAATCATTTGCCTACCTAGAGGCTTCTCTTGATTACATTATTTGTAACTCACCATTCCTTGTAAAAGGGGAGGTTTCTCTTAAGCCTTGAAAAAGAGAGAGGTTACTCTTTAGCCTAAGAAAAAGAGAGAGGTTTCTCTTGAGCCTAGAAAAAGAGGGAGGTTACTCTTGAGCCTTGAAAAGAGGGATTGTAATCACAAATTCAAGATAGTGGATTTGGAGAAAATCCTTGGGAGCGTCTCAAGGTAGAGGACGTAGGCAAGGTTGCCGAACCTCTATAAATCGATTGTGTAAATCTCTCTTTCCTTACTCTCTTTAATTACTTGCAATTATATTGTGTTTATTGCATTAAACTTGGATTGCATGCTTGCCTAGCCTAGAGAACTTAGAAATTATTAATATAGGCTAGAGAATTTAGAAGAATCGCAAAACGAGCTTATAGTTAGTTAAAAACCGATTCACCCCCCCTCTCGGTATTGCCTATAAGAGCCAACAGAACCGAAGCAAACTTTGGAGGTTTAAGCACCAAGAAAAAACCAATGTGAACTGCCATGATTAAACAAACCTTATATACATATACATATAGGTCATGTTTGGTGCATAGGATGAGGATAGGATAAGATAATATAAGATTATGGATAGGATAAGATTAGATTATATCATCCTATCTTATGTTTGATGTGTACAAGGATTAAGAATATGATAGGATGATTTTTTATGTCTTTCACAATATTTGTTATGTGTAAAATTAAAAATAGTATAAATGATTTTTTTAAGTACTCTTTTTTAAAGTAACATAATTTAAATTTATAATTTTTTGTTATAAATATAAATGAAAATTTTAAATTTAAATATTATTTATAATACTATAATTAATAGTCAATTTATTAGCTGATTTTTTAATAAAAAATTACTTCTAAAAAATTTATATTGCTTTCTCAAAAAAATTTTGTTAAGAAATGAATTTTTATAAAAAGCATTTTCTGTATTGTTTCATTTTTTTCTTTTTTTTCCTTTTTATTTTTATTTCTTTTATATGATTTAAATTTAAAATAATTTTTTATTGTAAATGAAATATATTTTTTTAGAAAATTGAGTTTTTCTTGGAAATAAGTTTATTTTTTAATTACATTAAATTTTCAAAAATACTGTTCTTAAATTTTTTTTATTTTTATGGTTTCTTCATCTTCTTTTTTTTGTCAATCATAAGGAAATATAGAAAACAAAAAAAATAAAAATACAAGTTAAATTTAATAATTCAATTTTGATGAATTAAAAAATATATAATTTCTAATAATTTATGGTTAATAGTCTTTTTTTTTTCATTTTTTTAGGCAAAAAGAAAAAAAATATGAAAGAAAAAATAAAAATTTAAATGTAAGAAAAAACTAGTTAAAAATATATTATATAATAATTTTATGTTTGAAAATTTATTTTCTAAAAAATAAATTTAAAAAATGTGTACAAGAAAATATTATTTTATCAAAATTATAGTTTTTCTTTAATCAAAAACAAGAAAAAGAAAGAAAGAAAAAGAAGGAAAAATAAAAAAGAAGGAAAAAAACTTTATTAACTAATTAAAGATCCTTACTATTTTATTAAATGTTTAAGTTAATTTTTAAATATAAATGTTAAGAATAAAATATGAGTATTTATTTCTAATCCTATGAGATTAGGAATAATCATCACCTTTTGGAGAAGATTGAGTTATCCTATATCAAGAGGATGACTAATCCTTCTTGTAATCCAATCCTTTCCTTAATGTGTGTACCAAACATAGGATAGGATAATTATTATTCTATCCTATCCATCATCTTTTGTATCAAACATGACCATAGAGTATTGAATAAACATGCATGGCAGCCATTAGAGATGGGAAGTTGCGTTGGGAATTACATTTTCATTGATTATCCAAGCCTTATACACAATTACACACCATTCGTTCAGGTTCACTGTTTTACTCTCCAACAACACACTCCCAACTCGTTTAAGATTTTTGAGAGAAATGACAAAAAATTCACTAGTTGAAGATTAGTCATGTCACGACCCGAAGACCGCGACTTTCACTTGATTCTTATACTTTTCTTAGTCTACAAATTTATGGACTAAATTTTTCTTTTTCATTTTAAGGTTTGTATTCGGTGTCAGTGTAGTTACTATACTATCTAGGTGACCTATAGTCATTCCATTTAAATATTAAACAAACATGGAAACGGTTCTTAGTTACATCCCGACTTGTTAAACAGAATATATACTGTGCATCAATTTAAGTCTTACATGTAAACAAGTATTTTATAAGGAACATATACCTCAGAAGACTAGTACCAAGTCCATACACCGTCTCCGATGCCACTGAGCAGCTCACATGGCAGATGTTAACTTCAATAATCTGAAAGAGATGTAATTTAGTGGGGTGAGCAAAACCACGGCTCAGTAAGATACTAATATAAATACAAGAGTAGGATTATACTGCCTTAAACTTGAATGCTTAAAACTTGCAAGGATGCAATTACAGTTAATCCTTTCTCATCGATACATCTCATTATCACTTCTCATTTTCACTTTTCATTTCATAATCATACTTTGGTATGCTATCATCTCATATCAATTCTCATATTTACTTTTCATTTCATAATCATATTTCTATATTATATCTCTTATCAATTCTCATATCATCTCTTATCAATTCTCATATTGTGGATCATGATCACGGTGGTACGAAGTCATAATTCTATTCATGTATTTTTATATTCCTGTTTCATATCATATCATGACATCATATCGATGAAATATCGCTACCACCGAGTCATGACACACTTCATATATTCTTCATGTTTAATGTAGATATCCTATCGAATTCACTTTACATTTAACAATCATATTCCCGTATTAAATCAATTTATATCACTTATCGTCTGGGAATTTATGATCACGATAGAGTGAGATCAGAATTCTCTTCATATCAATCTCATGTTCATATATCATATCATCTCATGTCATCGTATAGATGAAACATCATTAACGTCGAGTCACGACATTCCTCATGGAATTCTCATGTGCTAAGCATATTATCATGTCAGGATTTAATATGCAATTCATGTAATTTTTCTGTATAAACCGCTATCATCTCAAATCATATCATATATACTTTAGGACATGCTCAACATATAGATTTTCAGTTCATTTCAAATTTGCCTTTAAGGCATGATAGAAACATGTTCAATTTCAGTTCATGTATTCGTTTTCAGAGCATGTCTAAAACATGTGCGGTTTTAAAACATTTTCATTTACTATAAGTTATATCGGGTCTAGAGCTCATATCAAATCAATCTATACTCTAGACCGCATATCATTTTAAATTCGACACAAAATCGTATGTAAATCATGTAAGTGTCGAAATCATTATCATATACTTTTAAAACATATTCTGTAAATCATATCAGGTCTAGAGTTCATATCAAATCAAACTATACTCTAGACCGCATATCATGCCATGTTCGACACAAAATCACATATAAATCATATAAGTGTCGAAATCATATCTCATGGATGTAGACACCTAATTTTGTCCGGATTTTACAAATTATTTTGACAAATTATTATTATTATATTATTATTATTATTATTATTATTATTATTATTATTATTATTATTATTATTATCGTTGTTGTTGTTGTTGTTGTTGTTGTTGTTGTTGTTGTTGTTGTTATTATTATTATTATTATTATTATTATTATTATTATTATTATTAGTGTGCTTTTATTATTGTTTTCATTATTGTTTTTATTAGTGCATGTTATAAAATAAGAAATTGAAAAATTTTCTTTTACTCGTATTTTCATTAATTATTATTAATTAGAAAATGTATAAAAAATATTTTTTTAAAAAAAAAAAGAGGAAAAATAATTTAAATGAATCTCCGATGATGGGATGTTATGAAACTCACAAGTAGTGATTTCTTAACTGATCCCTAGGTGAGAAGAGTCATACTAAATGTTACCAGAGTATTGGGATACTTAGTATGATTTTTCAATAATTTATTTTTTATTAAAAATAAAAATAATTTTTTTTAAAAAAGAAAATTGAAAAAGGAAATTAATAATAAAAATTAAATTTAAATGAAATATTCTTCCGATGATGGGATGTTATGAAACTCACAAGTAGTGATTTCTTAACTGATCCCTAGGTGAGAAGAGTCATACTAAATGTTACCAGAGTATTGGGATATTTAGTATGATTTTTCAATAATTTTAATTTTTATTAAAAATAAAATTAAATAAGTTTTTAATAAAATAACAAAGAAAAATAATAATAAAATTTAAATTTAATTAAAAGAAATCTGTCCGATTATGGGATGTCATGAAACTCACAAGTAGTGATTTCTTGACTGATCCCTAGGTGAGAAGAGTTCACTAAGTGTTACCAGAGTATTGGGATACTTAGTGCAATTTTTCAATAATAAGAATTTTTATTTAAAATAAATAAAGAAATATTTACACAAAAAAATTAAAAAAATTCATTTGCATCATTTTTTATCTGTTTGCATCATATGCATTCACGATAATAATTTTTGAAGCAAATGTGAATCTTCCGAGGATGAGATTCTATAGAACTCACAAGTAGTGATTCTTAAGAAATCTCTAGGTGAGGAAAATTATTTCAAATGTTACCAAAGTATTGAGATATTTGATTTAATTTTTTCAATATAAATAGGTTCACATTCACTTTTGAAAAATAAAATTTAACTTTTTTAAAAAAAAAAACAAAATGATTTTTACAAATAAAAAAATAACATTGAATAAAAAGAATAAAATTGATTGTAATGAAATAAGAATTATTTTTAAATATTAATTCAAGACCATTTTATTAAAATTAAAGGATAACACATAATTATTATGGTACCGTTTTTAACGGGCGTCGTGGGGGTGCTAATCCTTCCCCACACGTAACCGTACCCCCGAACTCAAATTTGTTTTCGCAGACCAAAATTGTCTTTTTAATAAAACTTAATTAATTTTGAGACTTTGTTAAAAAGATAAATATTTTCAGGTGACCAATCACACCTAGACAAAAAAGATTGGTGGCGACTCCATTTTTGTTTTTAAACGTTTTTTTTCGAAAATCGTCGAGCGCGAAGCCGTTACGACAGCTTGGCGACTCCGCTGGGGACGCTTTTTGAGGGTCAAGCCATTCATTAATCATGTGTTATCCAAAGTTTTTTAATTTAACAGTCTTGATTGATATTTAAACTTAGTTCACTTGGATTTTGAAAATAATTTTGTTTGCATTTGCATTTTATGTTATTTATTTTATGTTTTATATTTGTATATATTGTTATTAATAAATTGTTTGGACATATAACATTAGAGTCGTAGTGTGATGAATGATTGGCGTGTTCCCTCATGCACACACTTGCACTTGCATCTGCATAACATGAGCTCTATACCCGGGTTCAGTCCTTCTTAGGAGGGAGTAGAGTACCTTTGCTCTCGTGAGGTAATCACCTCCGCAATGGCAATCGAAATACTCCCACTCAAATTAAATCGTACTAGTCCAGTGTGGACGACAGTGAGGTATAATTTGGGAACCTTTAGATTTGAAAACCAAGCTCAGCATATAAAGGAGCCTAATAGGCCAGCCTTAGGTAGAGCCATGCCCAATTTTAGTAGAAATTATCCAAAATTAGGACACGAGGGAACATATTCGACCCTTTTCTCATATCTATAATAAAGGCGCTATTGATTTTGGGTTGAATTGTATATAATTTAAGTCTTTTATTTTTCTTAAAAACAATTTTTTGAAAAATAAAAATGAAAAAATATATTTTCTTTGGAAAAGATTTTGTCTGAAAAAGAAATCCATTTATTTTTTAAAAGAATAAAGATGTGTGATAAAAATAATAGAACAAATATGTAACCTTTTTTTAAAAGATGCAAATAATTCTTTATTCCTTTTTTAAAGGGGAATTTTGTTTTGAAAATAGGTTCATTAAAATAGGAACTAATAAAAGTACATTCTCCAAAACAAGAGGAAGAAAAAGAAGTTTTATGTATATTTAGTCATAAGATGTTTATATACAAAAAAAAGGGTTTTAATTTCTTTTATTTTTCTTTCTTTAAAATAAAAATATGAAATGATAAAATGTGGATAAACTTTTCTTTTTACAACAAAAAAATGGAAAATTTGTTAAACAAAAAAAAATGTCTCTTTTCACTAAAAATAATGAGAAGAAATTCAATTAAGTTTTTTTAAAATTTTTTTTTTAAAAAAAAACAAATTCTTTATTCTTTATTATTCTTGGAAGAATTTCTTAAGATAAAGGTATAAAAAAGAAAAGTGAAAGGGATTTTGAGTAGGAAATGAATTAATATCTCTTCAAAAATGAGTTAGAATAAAATGAAAGAATGAATGAAAATTTTTTTCTTTTTGAAGTCAAAAAAAAAGAGATGAATAATTGACTTTCATGTATAGAATTTTCAAAGAATAAGTTGACAAGAAAAAAATAAAAAAAATTCATCTTTCTCAAGCATGTTAGGGACATATATGATTTTAATTCATTTCATCATCATTGTGTATATATATGTTGATAGTCATGTCATTTGCATTTTAGAATCATGAAAGTTAGGTGAAATAAAACAAAATTTGATCTTCATTATCACTGCATTGTGTATAAATTACATTTTGTATAAACATATCCTTCATCATGCCTTGTTATTGTGTCATGTCTTAAACATTTTACATAGCATAAAACAAAAAGGAGAAGAAAAGAAAAGAATATGTTCTTTCTCATAGAAAATTGAAAAAACAAAGGGAAAAAGAGAGAGAGTTTTGAAACAAGTTTGGTGGTTCAAGGTCATTCTTCAATTCCTCTTACTTGTTTCGGACTTGACCTCTTAAGTTAATAAGTAAATGTGTTAAGTAAGGGGCAAATTTCAGTTCGAACTTTGGTATGCATTTTGCATTGTTGCATCACATTTCGTAGATAAGTCTTTGAGAAACTAAACTAAGTCTTTTACAATTTTGAATTTGTTTATTCTTTCAATTTTATTTTTATCAAATTTGTGTACATGTGCTATTGATTGATTATTTTCATTGAAATTATTCCTCCCTAAGATTTGGTTAAAGTGAAGACCTAAACACCTAACATGCAAAATCAAGAAAGTTATACAAACTAACAAAAAAAAAGAGAAAAAGAAGAAGAAAAATTGTTCCATTTCATGGATTCTGTCATACATATAATTTACATACACATACAAATAACATGATTTTCATAAAATTCACATTGTATGCTTGTTATACTTTAGTAAACATGCCAATACCCTTCATTTTTCAAAAAAAAAATTTTGGTTGTTTAAAACATTCTTGAAAAAAATATATAAGAGTTTTTTAGACAAAGATAGATAATGATATGGATTTCTAATTAAAAATTGTGGTAATAAGGTTCAAGGCCTCTCGACCATCAAAGATTACAAAGCAGTTCAGGACTCTCACAAGCTTAGACCATGGAAGAAGGACAAGCTAGCCGAATGGAGAAAATAGAAAAGGCGCAAGAAGAGATGAAGGGGCAATTGGCTGCAATGATGGAGATGATGACCAAAATGAGTAAAGGAAAGGAACTAGCACAGGGAGTAACTACTCAAGTCCATACTTCACAGCATATGCCATTTTCGAGGCACGACATTCCAAACCCCAGGAGGAACCCATCAGACCCAATCTATGTCCATGATTCGGATAATTCTAGAGAACAGGAGAAATTGAAGATGGGTGTATCAACAATGAAAGAGAATTTAGAGCCTCAAACAAAGTTAGATCTCCTTGAAGAAAGGTTACGAGCTATCGAAGGGATGGATTCATATGGTTCTCTGGAGGCGAGCGAGCTCTGTTTGGCACCGGGTGTAGTTATCCCACCAAAGTTCAAAGTTCCAGATTTTGAAAAGTATGATGGGACCAAATGCCCGGCAACTCATATCAAGATGTACTGTCAGAAAATGGCTGCTTATGCTAAGAATGATGAATTATTGGTGCATATTTTTCAAGACAGTCTAACCGGATCAGCTGCCAGGTGGTACACCCAACTAGATCGAGCCCATATCCGCTCATGGAAAGAATTCGCTCGGGCATTCATTGCTCAATACAAGCACATTGAAGATTTGGCACCAGATCGCTTATCCTTACAGGGCATGATGAAGAAACATGAAGAGAGCTTTAGAGAATATGCTCAAAGGTGGAGGGATGTAGCTGCCCAAGTTCAACCACCCCTCACAGAGAAAGAAACCGCCATCTTGTTTGTCAACACACTCCCAGCACCATTTTATGAAATTTTGCGGATATGGTGATCTCTGGTGAAATAATAGATAATGCAATCAAGAGTGGCAAGCTTGTAGGAGATGATGCCATGAATGCAAGAAAAGGTGATACATCGGGGAATGGAGGAGATGTTCATGCTATGAATTATGAGGGGCAACATGTGGGAGACTTTGCTCCATGTTATCCTTATCCAATGTACCAAACCCATTACCCCACCATAAATCATATCTCTCCAAGCCTGAATACCCGTTAGCCAATCCCCTAATCTAGTTGGCAAATAGGTCTCCAAACACCTATGCCTACCCAAAGTAACCATAGAGGATCTCGAAACAAACGGAGGAGGATCGACATCGATCCGATTCCATGGTCCTACACTGAAGTATTTCATTACCTTGTCGAGAACCAACTTGTTACCCCAGTCCAACTAGAACCTTTGGAACCTCCATATCTAGAGTGGTATGACCTAAATGCTCGGTGTGACTATCATAGTGGAAATATGGGTCATTCGATAGAAAGTTGCCCTGCTTTCAAGCATAAGGTGCAAAGTTTGATTAGATCTGGTTTGTTGGATTTTGGGACAAAAGAAGGAACGGATTAACCATGCTACAATATGAGGGCAAAAGAAGACTTTTTGATTGGTCACTCATGGTGGTATAAAGTTGTTTCTTTTTGTAATGCCCATGAACTAAAAAGTGCTTTTTGTGTATTGACTTTCATTTATCTTTTGTCATTTCAACGGAGTAATCGATGCATTTTCATTACATTTTTCTCTCTCTTTTGAAATCTTATATTCTTTGTGCATTCGCCTATATTTTACCTCTTTCTCCTCCTTGTGGCTTCTAAATGATTAATTTCCATTATTTGCCCAATTTTGTTGATAAATGATGAATATGATGTCGATTTTGATAATAATCTGGGATAAAACTTTAAAATTCTATTTGTATTGACAATTTTGTCCCCATGACCAATGGGAATGTTGAATCAATAGATGGAATGTACACAACGAAAGTCGAAATTGATGTGCAATTTAATAGTAGATTTTCCACAAGGTTGTGTTGGCTCAATAAATAATTTTTTGATGAGAGTATTTACGTTTGAAATGAGAAATGGCCATCTTTGGTTTACCCTTCACATATGAGAAAAATTATCCATTGTTACCCCTTTTGAGCCTCATAATTATATATGTTTTTAAAGAAACATGCCAAGGATCACCCTCCACATTGGGGGGCAAAATTGAGAAAAATAAAGTGAGATTTGCCCACAAAGAAATTTCAAGTCATTAGAAACCTTAGGGGCAAAATAAAGAAAAAGATATCTTTACACTTGAATTCCTAAAAAAAAATGAAATTGAAAAAATGAAATGAATGAGGATAAAAATGAGGAAAAGAGAGAATCAAAAGAAAAAAGGTAGTGCATGAAAAGAATGGGAAGAAAAACGAGAAACCAAAGAAGAATAAACAAGGAATGGGGTAGAATGCTAAAATTCTTAATATGATGAGAAATGATCCTATGGCTTGAAACCCTTGAAACACGTATTTTGGGCCTGTTTATCCATTCTTTCAAAGCCCTGAACCATGGCCTACATTACGTACCTTAAAAAGTCCATTTTGATCGAATTTGAATGCTTAAGTTAAGGAATCATATATTGAGCCTAGACCTGTTACAAGTTCATGATTTGGAGCTTGATAAGTGTGTTGATTATGGATAAGTATGGTCCTTGAAAAAGAATGAAAATGTAAAAAGAAAAGTGATGAAAAAATGAAAAAAAAGAAAAAAAAAAGAGGAAAGAAAAAAGAGAAAGGAAGGAGAATAAGAAAGGGCTTAAGTTGAAAACCCAAAAGGGCGATTTGAGTCCAAAGAAGAACGGAAGATTGGTTGAAATCTCGGGAAGATAGCCTTTTACAAGAAACCAGCACTGTTAGAAGATTCCATGAAGTGGGGGGGGGGGGGGAGGGCAAAGCATTGATGGAACCAAAATGATTAGAATGTCAGTCAAATAGAATTTTGGAAAAATCTTAGATTAGTTTATCAAGATTGATTAAATATTCATCGTTTAGTATTGTTACCTTCCTTGGCCTCTGGAAATTGCCTATTTTTCTTAGTTAAATTTGTTCTTGTTTATTTCTTCATAAATGTCCATCCTTCAACTTTTGGCCAATCTGCATACTCATGATTATTGAAAGAAATGTGATGGCATTGCATTCATTATAAAATTGAAATGATGATAAATAAGTGATTGACAATGTTTGTGAAAGCCCGATGCATTACAAAAGAGGAAAGTTAAAAATGATACGGGGCAAAGAAGGAAAAGATGAGAACCATGGGAAGGTTTGTAAATGTGCCGAAGCAATATGAATGTGTGATCAAATGGTGAAAAATGAACAAGAATTAATGGTGTTTCGTGAAATTAGTGGATGTACGGGATGTGCGGAAGCTTATGATTTGAAAAGATTCAAAAATGGTGAGAATGATGGTCTTGTGAACCCTATTACTGCAACTTTTGATTTCTTTTATTCTTTCCTTTTCTTTCTCTTTCCCTTTTTCTTATTTCTCGACATTTGCATTGCATTCATCACATGCATTAAAAAAAAAACAAATGAAAATTCCACCTTTAAGTAACAAAGTTGGTACAATCTTGGTCGAAAAAAGAGAGGCAAAACACAAGAAAAAGGAAGCGGGATTTTGAAATTTCAGGAGAAGATGGTAAGATTTTCAAAGTGAAGAGTTTTAAAAGGATGATGTATCAAGAAGCTAAGTATTTGGATGTGAATCTCCAATTCAGAAAATTTCAGGTGTGTATCTCTGAATTTCTAAGTAAATTTTGGATGTGAATCTCCAAAACAAAATTAAAATTTCGGGTGCGAATCTCCGAATCAAATTTTGGATGTGAATCTCCAAGTTAAAATTTTGGGTGTGAATCCCTAAGTCAAATTTTTGGGTGTGAATCTCCGAATCAAAATTTTGGATGTGAATCTCCAAAACAAAATTAAAATTTCGGGTGTGAATCTCCGAATCAAATATCTGGATGTGAATCTCCAAATTAAAATTTTGGGTGTGAATCCCTAAGTCAAATTCTTGGATGTGAATCTCCAAGTTAAAATTTCGGATGTGAATCTCTAAATTCAAATTTTCGGATGTGAATCTCCGAATCTCATATTTGGATGTGAAACTCCAACTCAAAATTTCAGGTGAGAATTTCTGAAATTTTGGATGTGAAACTCCAACTCAAAATTTTATATTAGAATTTCTGGATTTAAGATGCGAATCTCTATATTAAAGTTTACGTTTGGAATTTTCAATCCAAATCCTCAAATTGAGTTCCTGAATGTGTCCTTGTCAAGAAATGTAAGATTAAAATATGAGGTTGGAAGAATAAGATCTTGAAGTTAAAAAAAAAAAAGAGGAAGAAGAAGGTTAAAAAAAAGGGGGGAAAAGAAAAAGGTTCAGGGCTATATTTTAAAAGAGGAGGTTCGAGATTAAATTTGAAATGAGATTAAACACAAGATTTAAAGATGAAATTTAAGAATATTCAAGATAGGGAATGTTAAGATAGGAAAATTCGATTTGGATGTGAATCTCCGAATCAAACGTTTGGATGTGAATCCCTAAATCAAATTTTCGGATGTGAATCTTCGAGTTAAAATTTCGGATGTGAATCTCCGAATCAAATATCTGGATGTGAATCTCCAAGGATGTGAATCTCCAAGTCAAATTTTCGGATGTGAATCTCCGAGTTAAAATTTTGGATGTGAATCTCCAAATCAAAAATTTCAGGTGTGAATCTCTGAATTCCAAGTTAAAATATTGGATGTGAATCTCCAAGTCAAATTTTCGGATGTGAATCTCCGAGTTAAAATTTTGGATGTGAATCTCCAAATCAAAAATTTCAGGTGTGAATCTCTGAATTCCAAGTTAAAATATTGGATGTGAATCTCCAAATCAAAATTTTGGATGTGAATCTCCAAATCAAAATTTCGGATGTGAATCTCCGAATCTTAGATTTTTGAATGTGAAATCTTTCAATTTTAAGTTTCATTGCCTCTGCTGCAAGAGGAGCACTTTTCAGGAAAAAAATTTAAAGTCTTAGATTTTTGAATGTGAAATCTTTCAATTTTAAGTTTCATTGCCTCTACTGCAAGAGGAGCACTTTTCAGGAAAAAAATTTAAAGTTTCATCGCCTCTGTTGCAAGAAGAGCACATTTAAAAAAAAAAGAGAAAAGAAGAATTTTAAAGTTTCATTGCCTCTGCTGCAAGAGGAGTTTTCTCGAAAAAAAATGAAAAAAAAAACAACAACAAACAAAACAAAAAGAAATTTAAAGTTTCATCACCTCTGCTGCAAGAGGAGCACATTTAAAAAAAAAGGAATTTAAAGTTTCATTGCCTCTACTGCAAGAGGTGTCACGACCCGGACACCGCGACTTTCACTCGATTCTTATACTTTTCTTAGTCTACAAATTTATGGACTAAATTTTTTTCTTTTTCCTTTTAAGGTTTGTATTCGGTGTCAGTGTAGTTACTATACTATCTAGGTGACTTATAGTCATTCCATTTAAATATTAAACAAACACGGAAACGATTCTTAGTTACATCCCGACTTGTTAAACAAAATATGTATTGTGCAACAATTAAAGTCATACATGTAAACAAGTATTTTATAAGTCCCATATACCTCAGAAAACTAGTACCAAGTCCATATACCGTCTCTGATGCCCACTTAGCAGCTCACACGGCAGATGTTAACTTCAATAATCTGAAAGAGATGAAATTTAGTGGGGTGAGTAAAACCACGGCTCAGTAAGATACTAATATAAATACAGGAGTAGGATTACACTGTCTTAAACTGCAATACTTAAACTTGCAATGATGCAATTACAGTTAATCCTTTCTCATCGATACATCTCATTATTACTTCTCATTTTCACTTTTCATTTCATAATCATACTCTGGTATGCTATCATCTCATATCAGTTCTCATATTTACCTTTCATTTCATAATCATATTTCTGTATTCTATCATCTCTTATCAATTCTCATATCATCTCTTATCAATTCTCATATTGTGGATCATGATCACGGTGGTACGAAGTCAGAATTCTCTTCGTGTATTTCTATATTCATGTTTCATATCATATCATGACATCATATCGATGAAATATCGCTACCACCGAGTCATGATGCTCCTCATATATTCTTCATGTTTAATTGAGATATCCTATCGACTCACTTTACATTTAACAATCATATTCCCCTCTTCTATCAATTCATATCACTTATCGTATGAGAATTTATGATCACCATAGAGTGAGATCAGAATTCTCTTCATATCAATCTCATGTTCGTATATCATATCATGTCATGTCATCGTATAGGTGAAATATCATTTACGTCAAGTCACGACATTCCTCATGGAATTCTCATATACTAAGCATATTATCATATCAGGGTTTAATATGCAAATTCATGTAATTTTTCTGTCTAAACCGCTATCATTTCAAATCATATCATATATACTTTAGGACATGCTCGACATATAAATTTTCAATTCATTTCAAATTTGCCTTTAAGGCATGATAGAAACATGTTCAATTTCAGTTCATGTATTCGTTTTCGGAGCATGTCTAAAACATGTGCGGTTTTAAAACATTTTTCATATACTATAAATCATATCAGGTTTAGAGTTCATATCAAATTAGTCTATACTCTAAACCGCATGTCATTTCAAATTCGACACAAAATCTTATATAAATCATGTAAGTGTCGAAATCATTTATCATATACTTTTAAAACATATTCTGTAAATCATATCAGGTCTAGAGTTCATATCAAATCAAACTATACTCTAGACCACATATCATGCCATGTTCGACACAAAATCACATATAAATCATATAAGTGTCGAAATCATATCTCATGGACTTTTAAAACATGTTTAAAACATGTACTGTTTCAAAACATATTTCATTTCAAATCTGTTTCATGTGCAGTATAAATCATGTCAAGTCTAGAGTTCATATCAATAAAATCATACTCTAGACTTCATATCGTATCGGTTAGAGACTAGGCTAGATCCCTATCATCTCTATCAATAAAGACTTAAATCACTGTAGCTAGCAGTGAAAATCATGTCATCGTCCCCTGGAAACCAACTAGGGCGCTATCTATGGCCATAGACCTCATCTCTCTCAGCCCCACTGATCAGGCGTGACTGAGACCTGTCCACGACTATTGTCGGACAAGCATATCTGCCTAATGAGCTAAGCTCCAATTAGGCGGTTTCCACTATGCTTTATTGAATTTTATTCTTTTAGGGTGCCTACAGTCTCATAAAACATTTAAATCTATAGCTTTCTTTTCAATATCATGTAAAGCATATGGTAAAATTCTGTATGATATTTCATATATCAAAATATATATCTACCATATACTTTCATTTCAAAACAAATCAATACTTTTCAGTGTTCATATAAATATTATTAAAATGTTTCAAGTTGCAAGAAAGCATGCTTAAATGCGATGCTGTAAAACATTTCAGTATGCAACTTCGGTAATATTTTCATCAAATACAGAGAAGCGATTCATTCAACTTTATCACCATCAACTATTCGATTTCAAGACTTTCTTTCTGTCAAATCAGTAAATCACTATTTAATTCATTCACTTTTCATTTAATTTATTATTCAATTTGCTCAGTACTCAATTCATTCGGAAGTCGAATCACTTGGTCTTCAGACCATTCGGTATTCAATATCCTTTCTCAATCGTCATCGACTATTATAATAATCATTTATACATCTCATCATCAATATTAGGATCGCTTCATTGGTATGAATCCTCCAAGTTTCTATAAACATTTAAACATCAATTTCTAAATAGTCATCAAGTTACCGAAATTATGCAAATAATAATATCATCATTCAATATCTGTTCCAGAATCGACATCGCGGATAACAGAATCACAAAATCGATAATCACTTATCAAATCCATTTATGATTTGATCTATTGATACATGTTCATCATTTCCGATTTGAGGTTCAATTTCATTTACTATCACAAAATCGTATCTAAATCCTCAAATCAATTTTCATGTGGCCTTTATGGTTTTATCCAAACTTATGCAATTGTCGATCTTATTATTCAAGATCTATTCTAAGGTTATAAGCACAATCATCTTTTCACATATTTATCACTCATTTCTTTGAATCCATAATTGATCGGATTGTATCGTAATTCAATCTCCATTTCGATCTCTCGAATTTGTCCATATTATCACGTTCGGAATTATTTCAAAAATCAAGAAACCGAACTCGGTAAATTCTGGAAATCACTACTCCGTTAAGAGCTTCACAATCCAATCATTTAACCATCAATTTTCAACTATGATCTTCTCTTCAAGGTAATATCGTATAATCATCGTTACTTCCATCAATACTCCAATTATCGATATTCCACCTCAATTTCTGCTCGATAGTCAACTTATAATATTAAAATAACTCGAATCATCAACTCTATAAGATTCACAACAAAATTTCTCACATTATTGTGCTCATCCATTAACCTTCTCAACTATTTAAAAAATCCATTTTTTTTGGACACAGTAATATCCTTTCAAGCTTATCTTCGATAATTCTTTCAAAATTCCATTTAGATGAGAAATTTATATTTTTCCTTAAACATTTTCGTGGAAATTTCGGCAGCATAACGGCTTAATTTCCTCTAAACCTCCTGCAAGGAAATACAATTTATACTTGCAGCCGTTGATTCTCACCAATTTTTACCTCTTACTAAGACCCCCACCATCAGTTCTGGGTCCTCTTAGCATTTTTAGCAAATCAATTTAATTGAATGCATCATATATAAAAATCAAAATTCCCACATACAATATAAAGCTACTAATGCTTTATAAAAGTATCTTACTTGGTGTTGAAGCTTAGCGCCTTGACGAGCTCCTAGCGTCGTCGGACACCAAATCACATCTTTGTCACCTCCGCTACAATTTCAACAACACCAATTGCACTTGCATAAATACATATAAATAACTTATTCAATAAATATAAATCAATTTATTGTTTCTTCCTTACCAATTTCTTTTCCTTTTCTTCTCTTTCTTTTTCCTTTCCTTCTTCTTCTTCTTCCTTCTTTTCTTTCTCCTTTTCTTTTCTTTTCTTCTTTCTTTTCTTTTCCTTTTTCTTTTCTTTTCTGTTTCTGTTTTTTTTTTTCCTGGCCTGAACCGGTTCGGACCGGTTCAGGCCGGTTCTGCCGGTTCAGCCCCTCGCCGGCCGGTTCTCCGCCGGTTCGGCCTTCCCACAGCTAGCCGAGGTGGTGCTGAAGCCAAATCTGGTCTCATTTCCTCTCCACCGACGGTGACGGCACCGGATCTGGAGGTGGCAGCGGCGGCCTCTTTCCTCTCCGTTTCTTCCTTCCCCTCCTTTCTCTTCCACCGCCGGTGGTCTACTTCCCTTCGGTTCACCTTCGTCTACGCCGGGGTGGTGGTGGCGATGCCCAGATCGGCGGCATCGCCGGTTTCCTTTCTTCCTTTTTCCTCTCGGGTTTTTCCGTTTTGTTACGCGCCGTTTCCCTTCTTTCCTTTTTCCGCTCGTCGCCGGCTGGCTTTTCTCTTCTTCCTCCTCTGTTCACCGGCGACGTCACTCTCTCTCTCCCTTCTCCTTCCTCTCGGTCGACCGGCGCCGACCTCCCTTTGCATTTTCTCCTCTGTTTTAACAGAGGAGAAAGGAACAAGGGAATCAGGTATATCCCGGTTCCCATTTCCTAAATTTTTTTTTATTAATTTTAATTTTTTTTATATATATTTATTATTATATATATAATTATATTCATATAATTATATATATAATTACTATATTTATATATATATATATATATTATTTGTATAAACCATATATATATATACTTTAATTTAAAACACTATACATATATTTCATATATATACTTTTACACTTTTAACACAAAATAATATTTATATAATATCATTATATAAATATACCAAAATATTTTTATTTCTTATTAAGTTTTGGATTTCCAAATATCCAAAATTATTTTCTCCATTTTCTTATTTAATTTGGATTTCCATTTATCCAAATTAAATTTCCTCCTTCATTTCTTATTTCCAATTTAATTTCCCTTTTAGTTTCTTATTTAAATTTGGATTTCAACTTGTCCAAATTAAATTTTTCGGATACCTTATATTTATTTAGAAATTCTCGGTCTTCACATTCTCCCCACCTTAAGAAATTCGGTCCTCCGAATTTAACTTAGATTTAGAAAGTGGTACTATCCTGTACTCTTATCTTTCTTGTCCTTTCAATCATCCTTTAATCATGCTACCAGCATACTTTCAAATTCAGATTCGCTTTTTATACTGTTATATATCATTTTTCTCCATATTTTTTATACTCCTTAAAACTTCTTATAAATTTGGGAGTTAACACTTTCATCTCTCTTCACATAATAGCTGTTTCACACCATCTATCATTCGTTTCTCTCATTTGGTGCCAAGTCGATACAATTTGGTAACTATCGTTTACCGATTTAATCGGTAGTATGTAATTGTCCCAGTAGCTTTTAAATTCGGTGCACCCGCTCTCAATATACTGTAAGCGTTCACATATTACGCTCAAATATTCATATCAATACGAAGCAGTGCTATCAATAAATTTGGAAATCCTAAAGCCTTTTACTATTTTTCATAAACATTTGGCAATTCAAGATTTCATCACATGTAATACTCACTGGAACTTCACATACATTCTCTCCGTTTCATATTTATATTTCGACTAAGGCATTAGAGAAATCTAGAAGTCTGAAAATGGAAAAGTGATTCAATTTGATCAACCAGTCTATAATCACTTTCATAATATCATATTTCTTTTGGGTTTCGCATTATCCCATAACACTCATTGTCACATTGATAAATCAAAGTCGCACCTCATTGCAAACTTTACTGTTAATCATCTCTTGCCATAAATGCAACATTTATCAATCATTTTCCCTCTATATCTCTTTTCATACAGTATTCTTATTACATCTCAATGTGATAACCAAAGTGAAATCACCTTCAGTCTTAAATTTGAAAACTGTTTCATATTCGTGTTCCCTTATAACTCGAAATCATAGTTTCAATTTCCAATGGTCCTCGTAATTAAGGTGGGATTATACTTTCAATTAAACCATATACTTTTGTTCGATCATTTTCAATGGCGATTCCTTTACCTCTTTCAATCCTTTTTCAGTCCACATATCGATCATATTCTATACAATCATTCCATTATCTTCCATATAATTTGCCACAATCAATCATTCTCGATCATTTGTATCCTATTCCTTTAAGGTGATACACCATTCTTCTATACCATATCAATACCATTCATTAACAGTTTCCAATCCGTTTCAACAGGACATCGATTGGCATCTTTATGTCAAAGCCCAGCCTGTTTTAAATAGGTCGTCGACTGGTATCACCTATACCAATAGCCGACAATTCTTGGTACAGATTGAAAATCAACAAGTTTACATGTAGACACTACACAGTACATGGGATGTAACACTATCACTGTCTCAACTACACCGACACGTACTAGACAAACCGTGCTCTGATACCATTAAATCTGTCACGACCCGGATACCGCGACTTTCACTCGATTCTTATACTTTTCTTAGTCTACAAATTTATGGACTAAATTTTTTTCTTTTTCCTTTTAAGGTTTGTATTCGGTGTCAGTGTAGTTACCATACTATCTAGGTGACTTATAGTCATTCCATTTAAATATTAAACAAACACGGAAACGATTCTTAGTTACATCCCGACTTGTTAAACAAAATATGTACTGTGCATCAATTAAAGTCATACATGTAAACAAGTATTTTATAAGTCCCATATACCTCAGAAAACTAGTACCAAGTCCATATACCGTCTCCGATGCCCACTTAGCAGCTCACACGGCAGATGTTAATTTCAATAATCTGAAAGAGATGAAATTTAGTGGGTTGAGTAAAACCACGGCTCAGTAAGATACTAATATAAATACAGGAGTAGGATTACACTGTCTTAAACTGCAATACTTAAACTTGCAATGATGCAATTACAGTTAATCCTTTCTCATCGATACATCTCATTATTACTTCTCATTTTCACTTTTCATTTCATAATCATACTCTGGTATGCTATCATCTCATATCAGTTCTCATATTTACCTTTCATTTCATAATCATATTTCTGTATTCTATCATCTCTTATCAATTCTCATATCATCTCTTATCAATTCTCATATTATGGATCATGATCACGGTGGTACGAAGTCAGAATTCTCTTCGTGTATTTCTATATTCATGTTTCATATCATATCATGACATCATATCGATGAAATATCGCTACCACCGAGTGATGATGCTCCTCATATATTCTTCATGTTTAATTGAGATATCCTATCGAGTCACTTTACATTTAACAATCATATTCCCGTCTTATATCAATTCATATCACTTATCGTATGGGAATTTATGATCACCATAGAGTGAGATCAGAATTCTCTTCATATCAATCTCATGTTCATATATCATATCATGTCATGTCATCGTATAGGTGAAACATCATTTACGTCAAGTCACGACATTCCTCATGGAATTCTCATATACTAAGCATATTATCATATCAGGGTTTAATATGCAAATTCATGTAATTTTTCTGTCTAAACCGCTATCATTTCAAATCATATCATATATACTTTAGGACATGCTCGACATATAAATTTTCAATTCATTTCAAATTTGCCTTTAAGGCATGATAGAAACATGTTCAATTTCAGTTCATGTATTCGTTTTCGGAGCATGTCTAAAACATGTGCGGTTTTAAAACATTTTTCATATACTATAAATCATATCAGGTTTAGAGTTCATATCAAATCAGTCTATACTCTAAACCGCATGTCATTTCAAATTCGACACAAAATCTTATATAAATCATGTAAGTGTCGAAATCATTTATCATATACTTTTAAAACATATTCTGTAAATCATATCAGGTCTAGAGTTCATATCAAATCAAACTATACTCTAGACCACATATCATGCCATGTTCGACACAAAATCACATATAAATCATATAAGTGTCAAAATCATATCTCATGGACTTTTAAAACATGTTTAAAACATGTACTGTTTCAAAACATATTTCATTTCAAATCTGTTTCATGTGCAGTATAAATCATGTCAAGTCTAGAGTTCATATCAATAAAATCATACTCTAGACTTCATATCGTATCGGTTAGAGACTAGGCTAGATCCCTATCATCTCTATCAATAAAGACTTAAATCACTGTAGCTAGCAGTGAAAATCATGTCATCGTCCCCTGGAAACCAACTAGGGCGCTATCTATGGCCATAGACCTCATCTCTCTCAACCCCACTGATCAGGCGTGACTGAGACCTGTCCACGACTATTGTCGGACAAGCATATCTGCCTAATGAGCTAAGCTCCAATTAGGCGGCTTCTACTATGCTTTATTGAATTTTATTCTTTTAGGGTGCCTACAGTCTCATAAAACATTTAAATCTATAGCTTTCTTTTCAATATCATGTAAAGCATATGGTAAAATTCTGTATGATATTTCATATATCAAAATATATATCTACCATATACATTCATTTCAAAACAAATCAATACTTTTCAGTGTTCATATAAACATTATTAAAATGTTTCAAGTTGCAAGAAAGCATGCTTAAATGCGATGCTGTAAAACATTTCAGTATGCAACTTCGGTAATATTTTCATCAAATACAGAGAAGCGATTCATTCAACTTTATCACCATCAACTATTCGATTTCAAGACTTTCTTTCTGTCAAATCAGTAAATCACTATTTAATTCATTCACTTTTCATTTAATTTATTATTCAATTTGCTCAGTACTCAATTCATTCGGAAGTCGAATCACTTGGTCTTCAGACCATTCGGTATTCAATATCCTTTCTCAATCGTCATCGACTATTATAATAATCATTTATACATCTCATCATCAATATTAGGATCGCTTCATTGGTATGAATCCTCCAAGTTTCTATAAACATTTAAACATCAATTTCTAAATAGTCATCAAGTTACCGAAATTATGCAAATAATAATATCATCATTCAATATCTGTTCCAGAATCGACATCGCGGATAACAGAATCACAAAATCGATAATCACTTATCAAATCCATTTATGATTTGATCTATTGATACATGTTCATCATTTCCGATTTGAGGTTCAATTTCATTTACTATCACAAAATCGTATCTAAATCCTCAAATCAATTTTCATGTGGCCTTTATGGTTTTATCCAAACTTATGCAATTGTCGATCTTATTATTCAAGATCTATTCTAAGGTTATAAGCACAATCATCTTTTCACATATTTATCACTCATTTCTTTGAATCCATAATTGATCGGATTGTATCGTAATTCAATCTCCATTTCGATCTCTCGAATTTGTCCATATTATCACGTTCGGAATTATTTCAAAAATCAAGAAACCGAACTCGGTAAATTCTGGAAATCACTACTCTGTTAAGAGCTTCACAATCCAATCATTTAACCATCAATTTTCAACTATGATCTTCTCTTCAAGGTAATATCGTATAATCATCGTTACTTCCATTAATACTCCAATTATCGATATTCCACCTCAATTTCTGCTCGATAGTCAACTTATAATATTAAAATAACTCGAATCATCAACTCTATAAGATTCACAACAAAATTTCTCACATTATTGTGCTCATCCATTAACCTTCTCAACTATTTAAAAATCCATTTTTTTTGACACAGTAATATCCTTTCAAGCTTATCTTCGATAATTCTTTCAAAATTCCATTTAGATGAGAAATTTATATTTTTCCTTAAACATTTTCGTGGAAATTTCGGCAGCATAACGGCTTAATTTCCTCTAAACCTCCTGCAAGGAAATACAATTTATACTTGCAGCCGTTGATTCTCACCAATTTTTACCTCTTACTAAGACCCCCACCATCAGTTCTGGGTCCTCTTAGCATTTTTAGCAAATCAATTTAATTGAATGCATCATATATAAAAATCAAAATTCCCACATACAATATAAAGCTACTAATGCTTTATAAAAGTATCTTACTTGGTGTTGAAGCTTAGCGCCTTGACGAGCTCCTAGCGTCGTCGGACACCAAATCACATCTTTGTCACCTCCGCTACAATTTCAACAACACCAATTGCACTTACATAAATACATATAAATAACTTATTCAATAAATATAAATCAATTTATTGTTTCTTCCTTACCAATTTCTTTTCCTTTTCTTCTCTTTCTTTTTCCTTTCCTTCTTCTTCTTCTTCCTTCTTTTCTTTCTCCTTTTCTTTTCTTTTCTTCTTTCTTTTCTTTTCCTTTTCTTTTCTTTTCTGTTTCTGTTTTTTTTTTCCTGGCCTGAACCGGTTCGGACCGGTTCAGGCCGGTTCTGCCGGTTCTCCGCCGGTTCGGCCTTCCCACAGCTAGCCGAGGTGGTGCTGAAGCCAAATCTGGTCTCATTTCCTCTCCACCGACGGTGACGGCACCGGATCTGGAGGTGGCAGCGACGGCCTCTTTCCTCTCCGTTTCTTCCTTCCCCTCCTTTCTCTTCCACCGCCGGTGGTCTACTTCCCTTCGGTTCACCTTCGTCTACGCCGGGGTGGTGGTGGCGATGCCCAGATCGGCGGCATCGCCGGTTTCCTTTCTTCCTTTTTCCTCTCGGGTTTTTCCGTTTTGTTACGCGCCGTTTTCCTTCTTTCCTTTTTCCGCTCGTCGCCGACTGGCTTTTCTCTTCTTCCTCCTCTGTTCACCGGCGACGTCACTCTCTCTCTCCCTTCTCCTTCCTCTCGGTCGACCGGCGCCGACCTCCCTTTGCATTTTCTCCTCTGTTTTAACAGAGGAGAAAGGAACAAGGGAATCGGGTATATCCCGATTCCCATTTCCTAAATTTTTTTTTATTAATTTTAATTTTTTTTTTATATATTTATTATTATATATATAATTATATTCATATAATTATATATATATAATTACTATATTTATATATATATATATTATTTGTATAAACCATATATATATATACTTTAATTTAAAACACTATACATATATTTCATATATATACTTTTACACTTTTAACACAAAATAATATTTATATAATATCATTATATAAATATACCAAAATATTTTTATTTCTTATTAAGTTTTGGATTTCTAAATATCCAAAATTATTTTCTCCATTTTCTTATTTAATTTGGATTTCCATTTATCCAAATTAAATTTCCTCCTTCATTTCTTATTTCCAATTTAATTTCCCTTTTAGTTTCTTATTTAAATTTGGATTTCAACTTGTCCAAATTAAATTTTTCGGATACCTTATATTTATTTAGAAATTCTCGGTCTTCACAAGAGGAGCTTTCTCGGAAAAAAAAAAGGAATTTAAAGTTTTATCGCCTCTGCTGCAAGAGGAGCTTTCTTGAAAAAAAGAAAAAAAACGAAACAGAAAGAAATTTAAAGTTTCATCGCCTTTGTTGCAAGAGGAGCTTTCTTGAAAAAAAAAATAAAAAACAAAACAAATAGGAATTTAAAGTTTTATTGTCTCTGCTACAAGAGGAGCCCATTTCAAAAAAAATAAATAAATAAAGTTTCAAGGCCTTTGCTGCAAGAGGAGCACATTCCAAAAAAAAAGAAAAGGAAAAAAAGAAAAATTTTAAAGTTTCATCGCCTCTGCTGCAAGAGGAGCACATTCCAAAAAAAATGAAAATAAAAAAAAAGAAACAAGAAAAGAAGGAAAGAAAAAAAGAGAAGTGGGTCATAAGCCGGACAAAATTGTTGTCTATTGTCTTTGCCCTATTCCTGATTCTCAGCAATGTGCAAAGAGGGGCAACTGTAGACACCTAATTTTGTCCGGATTTTACAAATTATTTTGACAAATTATTATTATTATTATTATTATTATTATTATTATTATTATTATTATTATTATTATTATTATTATTATTATTATTATTATTATTATCGTTGTTGTTGTTGTTGTTGTTATTATTATTATTATTATTATTATTATTATTATTATTATTATTATTATTATTATTATTATTATTATTAGTGTGCTTTTATTATTGTTTTCATTATTGTTTTTATTAGTGCATGTTATAAAATAAGAAATTGAAAATTTTTCTTTTACTCGTATTTTCATTAATTATTATTAATTAGAAAATGTATAAAAAATATTTTTTTTAAAAAAAAAAGAGGAAAAATAATTTAAATGAATCTCCGATGATGGGATGTTATGAAACTCACAAGTAGTGATTTCTTAACTGATCCCTAGGTGAGAAGAGTCATACTAAATGTTACCAGAGTATTGGGATACTTAGTATGATTTTTCAATAATTTATTTTTTATTAAAAATAAAAATAAGTTTTTTTAAAAAAGAAAATTGAAAAAGGAAATTAATAATAAAAATTAAATTTAAATGAAATATTCTTCCGATGATGGGATGTTATGAAACTCACAAGTAGTGATTTCTTAACTGATCCCTAGGTGAGAAGAGTTATACTAAATGTTACCAGAGTATTGGGATATTTAGTATGATTTTTCAATAATTTTAATTTTTATTAAAAATAAAATTAAATAAGTTTTTAATAAAATAACAAAGAAAAATAATAATAAAATTTAAATTTAATTAAAAGAAATCTGTCCGATGATGGGATGTCATGAAACTCACAAGTAGTGATTTCTTGACTGATCCCTAGGTGAGAAGAGTTCACTAAGTGTTACCAGAGTATTGGGATACTTAGTGCAATTTTTCAATAATAAGAATTTTTATTTAAAATAAATAAAGAAATATTTACACAAAAAAAATTAAAAAAATTCATTTGCATCATTTTTTATCTGTTTGCATCATATGCATTCACGATAATAATTTTTGAAGCAAATGTGAATCTTCCGAGGATGAGATTCTATAGAACTCACAAGTAGTGATTCTTAAGAAATCTCTAGGTGAGGAAAATTATTTCAAATGTTACCAGAGTATTGGGATATTTGATTTAATTTTTTCAATATAAATAGGTTCACATTCACTTTTGAAAAATAAAATTTAACTTTTTTTTTAAAAAAAAAACAAAATGATTTTTACAAATAAAAAAATAACATTGAATAAAAAGAATAAAACTGATTGTAATGAAATAAGAATTATTTTTAAATATTAATTCAAGACCATTTTATTAAAATTAAAGGATAACACATGATTATTATGGTACCATTTTTAACGGGCGTCGTGGGGGTGCTAATCCTTCCCCACACGTAACCGTACCCCCGAACCCAAATTTGTTTTCGCAGACCAAAATTGTCTTTTTAATAAAACTTAATTAATTTTGAGACTTTGTTAAAAAGATAAATATTTTCAGGTGACCAATCACACCTAGACAAAAAAGATTGGTGGGGACTCCATTTTTGTTTTTAAACGTTTTTTTTTCGAAAATCGTCGAGCGCGAAGCCGTTACGACAATGGACTTTTAAAACATGTTTAAAACATGTACTGTTTCAAGACATATTTCATTTCAAATCTGTTTCATGTACAGTATAAATCATGTCAAGTCTAGAGTTCATATCAATAAAATCATACTCTAGACTTCATATCATATCGGTTAGAGACTAGGCTAGATCCCTATCATCTCTCTATCAATAAAGACTTAAATCACTGTAGCTAGCAGTGAAAATCATGTCATCGTCCCCTGGTAACCAACTAGGGCGCTATCTATGGCCATAGACCTCATCTCTCTCAGCCCCACTGATCAGGCGTGACTGAGACCTGTCCACGACTATTGTCGGACAAGCATATCTGCCTAATGAGCAAAGCTCCAATTAGGCGGTTTCCACTATGCTTTATTGAATTTAATTCTTTTAGGGTGCCTACAGTCTCATAAAACATTTAAATCTATAGCTTTATTTTCAATATCATGTAAAGCATATGGTAAAATTCTGTATGATATTTCATATATCAAAATATATATATATCTACCATATACTTTCATTTCAAAACAAATCAATACTTTTCAGTATTCATATAAACATTATTAAAATGTTTCAAGTTGCAAGAAAGCATGCTTAAATGCAATGCTATAAAACATTTCAGTATGCAACTTCGGTATTATTTCCATCAAATATGCTGAAGCGATTCATTTAACTTTATCACCATCAATTATTCGATTTCAAGTCTTTCTTTATGTCAAATCAGTAAATCACTATTCAAATCATTCAAGATTCATTTCATTCAGTATTCAGATTGCTCAATACTCTAATTATTTAATAACCAAATCACTTGGTATTCAACCATTCGGTATTCAATATCCTTTTTCGATAATTATCGACTATAATAATCAATTGTACTTTTATTACCGATACTAGAACCACATCATCAGTGTGAATCCTCTTAGTATCTATGAGCATCTAAATATTATGTTTCCATATAGCCATCAGGATACTGAAATTATGAAATACTAATATCCTCATTCGATATCTATTCCAGAGTCGACATCGAGGATCGTAGAACCACAAGATCGATAATCGCTTATCAATTCCATTTATGGTTTGACCTATTGGTACATATTCAGAATTTTCGACTTGTGGTTCAATTTCATTCACTATCATAAAATCATATCACAATCCTCAATTCACTTTTCATATGGCCTGTAGAATGTAATATCATGCTAAAATTATCTATAAGACGTCCTCAATTCGATTTTTGATTGGCAATTTACCACTTAAAAGAATTTGCCAATTTCCACTATCAAAAGTGTTTCAATCATTTGAGTCGCCTTGCGACTATCCATATTATTGCAAAAATATCAGTTTACATCTATTTAACATCGATATCACAATCATACCACTAAGACGGTCCATTTATTTGAATCTATCAATTCTATAATCGTCACTCGATTGAAAATTCCGCCATTCTATCATTTGACCATCTAAATCACAACTTCGATTTTTCTCTTTTAAGTTGTATCATATAATTATCATCACTTTTATCTGTGATCCGTCTAATAATTAATTTTACCTCAATCTCAACTTGATACCATTTGTGATATTAAAATCATTTGATTTATCAATTCTATAAGGTTTAGACCATATAATTCATCACATTATCGTTTTCAATGATCTATCTTCCCATCGATTTCAATATCAAAATCTTTCAGAAATACCATAAAATCCTTTTAATATTTATTTCCAATAATTATCTCCAAGATTCCATTTATGTGAGAAATTTAATCTTTTTCCTCAGATATTTTCCTAAAAATTTTGGCAACATAACGGCTTAATTTTTACTAAGCCTCCTGCACGGAAAACAGTTTATAATTGCAGCCGTTGATTCTCACATTTTCTTTATCTCTTACTAAGACCCCCACCATCAGTTGTGGGTCCTCTTAGCATTTTTAACATCAATTCAATCTATAAATCATATAAAAATTTTCATAATTCCATTTAAATTCATTCCATCTATGCATCATATAAAAATCATAAAATCCCACATACAATATGATGCTACTAATGCTTTATAAAAGTATCTTACCTGACGCTGAAACTTAGCGCCGTGACGAGCTCCAAGCTTCGTCGAACGCCTATCACGTCTTTGTCACTTCCGCTACAATTTCAACACCAATTGCACTTACATAAATATATATATAAATAAACTTATTCAATAAATATCAATCAATTTATTTTTTCCTTACCAATCCTTTTCTTTTCTTTCCTTCGTTTTTCTTTCTTTTTCTTCTTTCTTCTCCTTCCCTTTTTCCTTTCTTTCTTTTTCTTCTTCCTTCTTTTCTTTCTCCTTTTCTTTTCTTTTCTTCTTTCTTTTCTTTTTCTCTCCTTTTCTTTTCTGTTCTGTTTTTTTTTTTCTGAACCGGTTCGGATCGGGTCGGGTCGAACCGGTTCAGTCGGTTCAACCTTTGGCCGGCCGGTTCGGCCACCGGCGGCCACACATTCCGGCGGTTCGGCCACTCCTCAGCACCCTGGGATCACCACGAAGCCGGATCTGGTCTTCTCTTTCCCCCACCGCCGACGACGGCGCCGGATCTGGGATGGTGGGTTTCGACCTCTTCTCCTCTCTTTTCTCCCTCCTCTTTCCTTTCTCCCTTCCACCGTCGGCTTCCTTCTCGTTCTCCTTACCTTCGCCGACGTCATGGTGGGTACGGCGGTGCCCGGATCGGTCGGCACCGCCGTTTTCTTCTTTCCTTTCTTCCTTCTCTTTTCTTCTCTGTTGCGCTTCGTTTCTTATTCCTTTCCCTTTTCTTTTCCACCGGTCGCCGGTCGCTTTTGCCTTCCCCTCCCTCGGCTTGCCGGCCTCTCCTCTCTCTTTCTCTTTCTCTCCACCGTCAGGGAATCTGCAGCTTTATTCCCTCCTCTGTTTGTAACATAGGGGGAGAAAGTTTGGGAGGGAATCGGGTATCCCGATTCCCGCCCCCCTTCTTTTCTTTTCTTTTTTTCAATTTCTTTTTTTTTCTTTTTATATATAAAATTAGATTTATATATATTTCATTTACTATTAAAATTAAATATATATACATATATACATACTTTATCTTAGAATATATGTATATATATATACACTTTGATCTAAATAATATATATTTCATATATATATTTATTTATTTATTTAAAAACGTGTAAAAATATATTATATAATCTATTTATATAATTATATTTTATTCACATTTTTATTTCTTTAACATTTAAAATATATTTATATAATATAATTTTATAATTATATAAATATAAACCTTTTTATTTCTTTAATTTTTTGGATTTCCTAATGTCAAAATTAATTTCTCCATTTTCATCTCTTATTTAACTTGGATTTCAATTTATCCAAATTAAACTTTCCGGATATTTAATATTTATTTAGAAAATTTACGGTCTTCACAAGTCATTCGTTTTTATTTTTTCTATATTATAAAGTAACTATAATGAAAAACAATCAACTGCTTTAAAATAACAATGGAGTGATTTTTATTATATCCTATAATCTAATGAAACAAATTATAAAATTTAATATGTCAAGTAATTTATTCTCATACTTTAAAGGGATAAAATTGTAATTTTAGTTGCATTATAAATAAATAAATAAATAAATAATATAAATATTTTATTACTCTTTGAATTGATAAAAATGCAAATTATATTATATTTTATTAAAGTAAAATTTACCTATTGACCTGTTAAATCATTATTTATATATTTTTTTAACTTTTATTATAAATTCAATTTCTCATGAGATATTGAATATCTCATAAGATCTCGTGACCTTACATTAAAGTCGATATTTTGCGATTTTAAACCCATATGATATATATATATATATATATAGTCTTAAAAGTGTACTAATAAAACCATGTATAATAGTAATAATATTTTTTACTTTATAAACCATCTCTTTATTTTAAAAGATGGTCTCGATAAATTTAAAATTCAAACTTTAATATTTGTAATTTGTTTATTCTCCGAATTTTGATTTTTCTGTTTCTTATAGACCACTAACAAAAGTAACAAAATTTGGTAAAAAAATAAAAAGTAACAAAATATATTTTTCCACTTCAATGACAACATGACAAGGATGATAGAATATATACATATAATCCCAAATCTTCACTATTACAACTATATAAGATATTCGTAATATTTTTTATTTGTCTAATCCCCATCTCCATTAACAAAATTTTTATTTTCAACCTTTTCTTTTTTCTTACCAAGAAAAGTCCCAGTAAAATTTCAAAGCTTACTAACGCAAACGGCTAGCTATGAAGGAGACTAATAATTTTGAACCATGAAACATGCAAATTAAGCCTACTACTCTTATGATTGGAAGATGGGTTCATTTCGTTTGCTTCTTGATCTGGCTACTGTTGAGACTTCCTCCCCTTTCTCTTCTCAGCAAAGAAGAACCCAAACAAGGCCACGACGGAAAAAGCACTGAAGCAAACGGCGGCAATATCGAGCGAGGCAGGGCGTCCAGAGATGGCCTGGATATCAAAGAGATTGGTAGTTTTCTTGGCGTCAGTGGTCTGGCCGTAAGCCACTTGATTGTCATTGCCGTCCAAAGCATAGGCGCGCACGAAGTATGTGGCGGGAGGCACGTCGCGCTCGATGGTCCATTCGAAGCTCTGGTTGCCGCTGCTGTAAGGCCTTTTCACGATCTTGAACTGGCAAGTCTTGTCCTTGGAGAGATTGTCCTCCGTTTTCCGCCATGGGCGGTCGACCTGGCTGACCGGAGCGTAGCACAGCTGGACTTTGATTGTCTTGTATGCAGAGTCAGTCCCAGCTGGGAAGCTCTGGTTCAGCCCCCAGGTCGCTGTGATTTTGTCTTCACCGGCTTTCAGAACTGCAGAATTTGTTCAATAACGCCATAATTTTTAAGCAAATATCAAAAGAAAACAACCCAGAAAAACCAAATCAAATTCGAGAGGGATTAGATCACTTACGTCCTTGTCTATGAGAGGCAGTGACAACAAGGGTTCTTTGCAGAGAAGAGAAAGAAATCATCCCATAGCAAATCTCTGCAAAGCTTGACAAAAGAAGAATTGAAGCCAAAAGAACACCTCGGGCCGCCATTGATTCTCCTTGAACAAACAGTCACTCTAAATAGAGGTAGTGATTCCCAATAAATCGCCTTGATGAATGGAAATTCTGAATTCAGGGCCCTTAAATATAGAATTAAGCACTCTGAAATAAAATATTGAGTGGGGATTCTTCTCTGATAAACCCTGGCAGAAAAGTCAAGATGGCCCAAAGGACCTGATGGGTAACTTCTGAAGAATTCGAAGAGAGATTCTTATTCTTTTCGGATAATTTAATGAAGATAATGCCCCTTTAACATGACAAAGAGGTGGGGTTACAGGGGATTTGTTTTGTAAGAAATTAAAGACAGGCTTTCTGGACTTTGGTGGGTGTTGATGTGGTTGGCGTTTACTTTATTCATTGACTTTTATTCAAGCACTTGGCTTGTGGAAATAGCTGATGAACTGAAAATTTATTAGGTAGCCACACCGCCGTACACTTCCTATAGCATAATAATTCACATTATCATCTTCACATTTGATTTTGAGATAATATGTCATCTGTGAAAGTTATCACGTCAACAGCAATGAATATGTTTAGGGATATAATTAAATTGAATTGAAACAATTTAATATTAAATTTTAATTAAATTTGATTCAAAAATTAAAAAAAAAATTCGATTCGAATTTAATTTTTAAAGCTTAGATTTGATTCGGTGAATATTCGAACCATCTTGAATTATCAATTTTCAACAATATATTATAAAAATAAAATGATAAATTAATAATAAAATATTAAAATGTATATTAAAAAAATTCGATTAGGCTTATGCCTGTTTGAGCTAAGTATTAAAATACTCGATTCTACTCAACTCATTATTTGAGTAACTTGAGTTCGAACTCGATTCAAAGATAAACAAATCAAACTTAAATAATCATTAAATCGAGTTCAAATAGTTCACAAATAATTTGACTCATTTATGCCTCTAAACACGATTTTATAAAATTATAATGTATTTTAATTACTTTCTTCAATATTTTTTCTAATTTTTTTATTGATTTGAGCGATGTCAATACGCATTTTGAAGTTTTACTTTTGATTTTTTACCATTTTTAGCCACTCCAAGTCTCCAACTAGATAATTTGTCCACATTGATTTTCGCCAACTCAAAATTTAGTCAACAAATACTATAATTTCTAATGTTTTTGTTTTGTCCCCAAACGTGTAGGAAAGTGCAAAAGAACAAGAAAATCAGGGCTCTAATTACCTTATACAAAAAAGCAAAAGCCAAAACACTGTAGACAATATTCACAAGTTGGCCTAATTGTTACAACGTGATCGAATTTTATATTGAAATACATTGAAGATTCTAATTTTATGCTTGGCATGATTTGTTTTCTTTTCCCAATAAAAAATGTTTTGTCCTTTAAGCTTGTTATTGTTAGTACTTCCGTACGCTGCACATAAAAAATCCTAGACCTGAATTATTGGAATTGAAAAAATTTAATCAATTTAAGTATCATTATATAAAAGCTATGATTATGATGATGATGTACTATTATACAAATGTTTACGTATATTTTTTTATTTTAAAATAAGGGTTGAATTTAATAATTACATCTTTTTTTCAAATTTAATCAATGTATGTGAGTACCATTGTATGGTACCTAACTTAGACATGTATCTATAGTCAACGATCCAACTCATGTACAATTCATTCTATTTTTCTTTCCTTATATCGCCTTCCAAATAATGTTTTAAATTTCATGCTTACGTTTTAAATTTGTGATACGTTACTGACTCCAATAAATGTGTTCTCACACTAATCATATATATATATATATATATATATATATATGAGTAGAGATCCACTTATACATGTGTAAAATAAATTTGTTTTACACAGTTTTATATTTTCATATAGGATTAATTTTTTTGCAAACCAACCATTGATTTAACAACCTACTCATATTTATTATGTATGTAAATTTTTGAATCAATCTGCTATTTTTATCATTTTAATAGAGAATAATATTTTTTTTCAATATATATCAACGGTCAAAATTTTTTTTTACGAAATAAATAGTTAGACATATTCGATTAATTTGAAATTTGGCATGCATAATCTATGTGAATAAAACATAAAATTCAACAGTCGGATTAAAAAATTATGAATCATATAAAAAGATATGAAAGTGTGTAAAATTAAATTTGTTTTACACATGCGTAAGTGAATCCCTACTATATATATTACAATGTACATAGTAAATATGATAAGATATCTATATGGATGTTTATTTGGATATTTTTTTTTGAATGACAAGCAAGCATCCATAAATTTACATGTAAGTCAAGGCAAACAATAAATGCTAATCTTTCCCTCCTTTTCCCTTTCCTAAAATTTCTTTTATTTTTATAAGTTCTCAATCTTTTTAATAAAATTATCTTAAAGTAATTTTAAAAAATATCTAATCCAAAAATTTAAAATATATATAATTTTAATATTATCTTTTTGAAAAATTAAATAAAATATTAATAGATATTTATTTATATTATAAAATAAATAATTTTAATTTTTTTTAAAAATATTTTATTAACTAAATTGAAAAGTATAAAAGTAAGCTATCAATATCATGTATATTATTTAAATATTTAAAATTATTATTTTTAAATAAATAAAATTCATGTATAAAAACATAGAAATTTACAAATATATATGTTAACATGCATATTTAATAGATAAAATTAATTCATTCATTGCACGAATTATTATGCTTTCAGATATAAATATGTTATAATCATTCTTTTATATATATATATATATAAAAGAATGCATATTTATAATTAAAAATATTAAATTATTTAGGTCAATAATAAAAATCAATCTCAAATGTTGCACTAACACTTGAAAATTTTAAAAAATATTTTCAATTTTTAAAAAATTTTAAAATATACTTTTAATTTTTATTTTAATATTTTTTGATATGCTTAATAATATTATTTATAACGTTTTCATTTTCCCAATATTTATTTATCTTATATTGAATTTTTATAATTTTTAAATTAAATAATTAATTCTTTTATGATTGGATATTTTTATTATATTATATGTATTTTATATAAGATATTTATCTAACACACTATTAGTCGAGCTTTTAGACTCCACAGACGACTCTAAAATGACTATACATACTCTTTATGAATATTTAAAAAAATAAAGTAAATGTATGTATTATCATTTTAACATCGTTTGTAAAGTTTAAAAATTTTACTGACAGTGTATTAAATAATAATTATTTTATATATGCTTTAAACATATAAATTAAATAATTTGATTCTATATATTTACAAATTTAAATAATTAAAATTAATTCGTGCATTGCATTAGTAAAAGCTAATTATATTATATTACAAGGTACATGCTTACATATCAAATATTTATGATGTGGACTCCTATGTGGACAAGTTACATTTTTGACACATAAGCTATATAATAATCAAATATTTATGATGTTGACTCCTATGTGGACAAGTTACATTTTTGACACATAAGCTATATAATAATTACCTAATATATATTAAAATGAAACCTACAATTCACTCGATTTATTGTTATAAAGTTGCGCCTTCATTAGAGGCAATATATATGGATTTCATAATTAGATTGCCAATCAAATATTTTTGAAAATATGTATTAATTATTATCAATTTTACTGCATTTATTTATTTAAATATATACACCTATCAATTAGTTGCAAAATTTAACATAAACTATTCAAAATTTACTGCATTAATGCTTTTGTGTAAATGTTTTATTTTTTAGTAGTACATTTTCATTAGAAATTCAATCACAATCAGCATATTACATTTCATGAACAGGTAACTATGAAAATCACATTACTCAAACTAGGTAAACTAGTAAATAGCTATAACGAACTAAACAAATTAATAAAACTAGACTAACTCAAGCTCACACTTGGTGAGACTCGAACCTGAGACTTCAAAGTCTCAAGACCTCCTCCTTACCACTAAGCCAAAGCCTCACTGGCACTTTTGTGTAAATGTTGACTATTTAATTAGACGGACAATTAAGAATTCTTACTTCCAATTGAAAATATGTATTAAGTATTATAATTTTACTGCATTTATTTGCTATTTTTAACATAAATTATTCAATTTATTTGGTACAACATAAACTATTTAAATCTTACTGCATTGATTTATGATTCTACTTAAATACTTTTGCGTAAATGTTGACTATTTAATTAGGCTACCAATTAGAAATCCTAACAAATATGTATTAATTATTACAAATTTTATTGCATTTATTAATATAAATATTAAACACGTAATATTCAAATTTTATTGCATTTATTGATACAAATATTACACAATGATTCAAATTTTATTACATTTATTGATATAAATATTACACACCGATTCATTAGTAGCACAACATAACATAAACTATTAAATAGTTACCAAATATATCTTAAACCAGATTTTCCTACAGTTGACTCAATTTATTGTTATAAAAAAAATATCCACCTCCAAAAATGGCAAATTCATAATAAAACTAAGAAATTGGAAATAGATTGACAATAATTGGACAGCCAATTGAAATTTGCTTTAAAGTGTGTATATATATATATATATATATATATATATATATATATATATATGATTAATGTTAAAAAGTTGAAAAAACAATGCCAAATTTTTATAATCAAAGTTGAGGTAGAAAATTGAAAACAGATTAATAAAAATTGGACTGTCAATTAAAAATTTAGACAAATATTTCTGATATAGTCAAACATTTATATATATGATTATTATTAAGAAGTTGACAAAATAATCCTAAAATTATATATTCAAGGTTAAGGTAGGAAATTGGAAATAAATTAACATAAATTGAACTGCCAATTAAAAATTTTACTGTATTTATTTATTTAAATATATAGATACAAATATTTATTGGAAATATCTTATATAATCAAAGTTAATGTAGGGAATTAGCAATAAATTGATAGAAATTGAACTGCCAATTAAAAATTTTATTGCATTTATTTATATAAATATATATATATATATATATATATATATATATATATATATATATACACACACACACACACGTACAATTATTTATGGATAAACATATTGAACATCTAAAATGGAGGTTTTCAATAACCTCAAAATTATAGTCACATTTAATACAAAATATATTTATTTCCATTTATAATATACAAAAACCATTCTTATCTTAAATCATTTATCAATTTTAAAATTTACGACTCTTAATTATGTTTTCAACAAATAGCAAAGCAATACAGAAACGCATCACACACAACTTTTGTTCAGTCAACAAAGAGCACAATATCACAAAAAAGCATCACAGTAGGCATCAACATAAAGTTCAAAATTTTTTCATTTTCTTAAACTACAATTTAGCAATAGTAATTTTCTATTTGATGTAAATAATTAACACAAAAAAATTAATTTACAGATACAGAAAAGCCTCACAATAGATATCAATGCAGTGCACAAGTTTTGTTTATTCAACAAAGCTGAACAACATCACAAAAAATTATCACAGTAGGCATCAACACAGAGCTGAAGGGTTGTTCATCTTCTTAAACTACAATTTAACAATAATAATTGTAACAAAAGAAATTAACAATAGTAATTTCCTATTGAGGTAAATAATTAACACAAAAAAACATTTACACATATAGAAAATAATCATAGTAAGCATTGTAGACACCAAATTTTGTCCGATCAGGTAAAAAATGGATATGATCCAAATTCAAAGCCCAAAGAAGAATAGCTAGATTTATTTAATTTATTTAGTTATTATTATTATTATTATTAGTTTGTTTTATTTTTTTTTTTACTATTATTTTCTTCTTTCTCTTTTTCGTTCTTTCCTTTTCTCCTTTTTCAACCTCATTTAATGAAATGTAGACCAAATTGGCTGAAACAACCTATCAACCCACTGACCGGCAACTGGTTTAAGCTAAAACCACCATTGCCAGCCACCGAATTTCACGGAAGATCCACCCAAATCCACCGCCACCTACCCATTCCTGACACCCCTACTGCTAACCGAGAGACAAAAACTCAAAAATGTTAGACTCTAATGCACTGGACTAGATTAAAAAGGGTGTTCTTGAATCTGTTTGAGGACCGAACCCGAAGGATTGATGCAAAAAAAAAAAACTTTTTAAACTCAAGCAGAAATCACCACCATCTATACCAGCCCCCTAATCGAGACACCACCACCGTGAACCCACCAATCACCGTGAAGCCACCAACCCCAAACACAATCATCATCATCACCTTATACTTCTGTCAACAGCCAAACACCACCACCATAAGCATCCATCGCCATCACCACTACCAACACCACACAACCCCAAAGCCTCCAACCACCAACACCGAAGGAAACCAAACCCCGATCCAGATCCAGAAACCCCTAACCCAAGAACCCCGAGCCTAATCTCAGACCTAAATCTCCATCAACCTGCAAAAAAGAAAAAGCAAACCTAACAACGGCAACCACAAAGAGAATCACAACCAGATCTAACCAGATTTAAAAAACAAAACAAAAAAAAGGGGGAAAAGCTTTCGAAGATAGTCAAATCTGTGAAGTTGGGAGTGTTTTTGGGCTAAACGGGGCTCAGATCGGAGTAAAGGAGGGGGAGTAGACTGTTTTAAGGCTGTCGGGAAGATCACTGGCGACCGGCATATGGCAGCACAAGGCGGTCGGCAGTCGTCTGGGGAAGGAGACGCTAAGAGGATTTTGGGGTTTATGAGTTTTTTGGGAGAAATCGGATGAAAATGAGTTTTAAAAAAAAAAAGGGTTGCCTTTTATAGCCGAGGGAAAAAAGAAGAATAAAGGAGGCGACCCACGTGTGGACTCGACCCAACAAGATCCGCAAGCTTGCCCGCCCGAGGAGAGGGAAGCTCTCGCATGCTTGCCAGAGTGCTCGCTCGAGAGGGAAGATCTAGGAGCTCGCCCGCCCAAGGTGAAGCAGAATCCGCGTGTTGCTCCCACTCGACGCGACCGAAATCCGCACGCTCGCCCACTCAAGGAGATCGCCCGCCCGAAAGGGAAGATTTGCGAGCTCGCCCGACCGAGAAGAGGGAAGATCCCGCGTGCTCGTCCGATTGCTCGCTCGAGAGGGAATAGGGATCGCCCGCCCGAGGAGAAGCAAGATCCGCGTGTTGCTCCCACTCAACGCGATCGAGATCCGCGCGCTCGCCGGCTCAAGGAGATCCCCCCCCCCCCCCCCCGAGAGATCGAAGATCCACTCGCTCGCCAGTTCGAGGAGCTCGCCCTCCCGCCTGAGGAGGGTATATTTCTTTTTTCGTTTTATTTATTCATTCATTTGTTTTATAGAGATATTTGTTTAAGTATTTTTAACGTATCATCATGGCAAAAATAATAAATAGAATAATATAATAAACAAAAATATAAATAAAAGAAAATAAAATGAAATTCTTCCGATGATGGGATGTCATGAAACTCACAAGTAGTGATTTCTTGACTGATCCCTAGGTGAGAAGAGTCTACTAAATGTTACCAGAGTATTGAGATATTTAGTATGATTTTTCAATAATTTAAATTTTTATTAAAAATGAAAATAAATAATTTATTTTTTTATAAAAAACAAAGAAAAATAAATAATGAAATTTAATAATTAAACAATGTTTCGATGATGAGATGTCATGAAACTCACAAGTAGTGATTTCTTGACTGATCCCTAGGTGAGAGGAATTAACTAAATGTTACCAGAGTATTGAGATATTTAGTTAAATTTTTCAATATTAAGAGTTTCATTAATAAAAATTAAAATATAAAGTTCTTTTTATAAGTTCCATATGCATAAATATTAAAAATGAAAATAAAATGAAATTCTTCCGATGATGGGATGTCATGAAACTCACAAATAGTGATTTCTTGACTGATCTCTAGGTGAGAGAAATTAACTAAATGTTACAAAAGTATTAGGATATTTAGTTAAATTTTTCAATATCGAGAGTTTTATATAAAAATCAAAATAAAAGTCTTTTTATAAATCCATACGCATCATGTTTCCTTTATCAATGTCACATATATCCTTAATCAATTATACAAATAACATGAGCTCCACCGAAGATGAGATTCTATAGAACTCACAAGTAGTGATTCTTAAGAAATCTCTAGGTGATGAAAATTATTTCAAATGTCACCAGAATATTAGGATATTTGATTTAATTTTTCAATAAATTGTGTTCATGTTGATTTTCATAATGAAATCTTTTAAAACATTTATAACAGTAATTTTTCAAGCAAATGCACGAATTTTTTATATAATAAATGAATTAAACTTAAGCCAAGACTATGTTGTTAAAATTAAAGGATACTATGTGGTTAGGATGGTACCGTTTTTTAACGGGCGTCGCGGGGGTTCTAATCTTTCTCCACGATTAACTGTACCCCCGAACCCAAATTTTGTTTTCGCAGACCAAAAATTATCTTTTTAATAAAACTTAATTAATTTTGAGATTTTGTTAAAAAGATAAATATTTTAGGTGACCAATCACACTTAGTCAAAAAAAGATTGGAGGCGACTCCCTGTTTTTAAATGTTTTTAAAATCATTGAGCGAGAAACCGTTACGACAAGCATCAACGCAATGCACAAATTTTGTCTTCAAACACGTTTAAATAAAAAAATTAGTGCATCAATATATATTTTAATATTTTATTATTAATTTATCATTTTGATAAATTAATAAAATTATAATGTATTTTAATTACTTTCTTCAATATTTTTTTTTAATATTTTATTGATTTAAGCGATGTCAAAACGCATTTTGAACTTTTACTTTTGATTTTTAACAATTTTTAGCCACTCCAAGTCTCCAACTAGATAATTTGTTCACATTGGCTTTCACGAACTCAAAAGTTAGTCAACAATACTATAATTTCTAATGTTTTTGTTTTGTCCCCAAATGTATAGGAAAGTGCAAAAGAACAAGAAAATCAGTGCTTTAATTACCTTATACAAATAAGCAAAAGCCAAAACAGTGTAGACAACATTCACAAGTTGGCCTAATTGTTGCAACATGATCGAATTTTATATTGAAATACATTGAAGATACTAATTTTATGCTTGGCATGATTTGTTTTTCTTTTCCCAATAAAAGTATTGTTCTGTCCTTTAAGCTTGTTGTTGTTAGTACTTCCGTACGCTGCACATAAACAATACAAGACTTGAATTATTGGAATTGAAAAAATTTAATCAATTTAAGTTTCATTATATAAAAGCTATGATGATGATGATGATGATGTACTATGACATAAAAGTTTACGTTTATCTTTTAATTTTAAAATAAGTGTTGAATTTAATAATTACATTTTTTTATTCAAATTCAATCAATGTATGTGTATCTAACTTAGATGTGTATATATAGTCAACAATCCAACTCATGTACACTTCATTCTATTTTTCTTTCCTTGCATCGCCTTCCAAATAATGTTTTAAATTTCCTGCTTACTCTTTAAATTTGTTATAGGCTATTGACTCCAATAAATGTGTTCTCACACTAATTAGAAAATAATTCAAACTTCATCCATTCTTTCATGTATAATTTTTCTTTTTTTTTTTATTCTAATCATAACGAGAAAAAATTATGGGTACAAGAATTTGAACTTTAAATTTACCTAAAGGCTAAAGTCAATTTTTAAAGAGTTTGTATAAATTAAATGAATTAAATTTTGGATTCAAATAATCCTTTTAACATTCAAGTTCTTCTGTTTCATAGTAATTGTTAGATGGTAACTCTTTCATTTGAATTCCTAGGATCAATGCCAAGTACCTAGTTAGTCATGGTTAAGTTGATGAATTAGATATCCAGAGTTTTTTTTTTTTGGTAATGTAATAACTTAACAAGGGATAGCCCCTTAGCTAGAGCAAGAGTCAAGATCTGAATCTAATCCTGCAGATTAACTTCCACAAAGGAGACTTGATTGAGTTATTAGTAGAATTACGGCACGTTGTAAGATCTACGTTCAAGTTCAAACTTTAAAAGAAGTAACATGAGCCGCAAGACCAAAGCCCCGGGCCTTGCATATACTAGATATGAGGAATATTGAAAAAGAACTTTGTGCTTTGATCTTGGAGCTTTCACTCTGCTTAGCTATGAGTAGCACTATCCTTCGGCTTTTTGCCTATTCTTTCTAGTAATTATAAATTATAAGAAAGGAGTTTGTGATAATATTTTTCACTCGACTCATGGGTAGAGACGCACATGTTTTTTCAACAATCATTTAGTTGAGTGGTGAAAAGAATTGTAATATGCTGTAAAATTTAAATTTGAGTTCAAACAATTTAATTTCAATCGTCAATTATAAAAATGACAATTTAGTATACAAAACTTTCACTTTGTTAGTCTGATTATATATACACAATTTTTCTTCTAATATTAACAGAAATTGTTTCTACTTAAATGGGTAACCTTCTATCGGGACTATATGAATAAGGAAGCGACACATGTTTTTGCCTCTGCAAAGGCCCAAGGCAGTTTTTGGAGCTTTAAGCCTTCAAAGTCCAATAGCTTGGACGAAGGGAGGAAATGTCAAGAACCCTATGATGGCTTACAAATTTGCAATCGCCATCAAACTCGATACACATGGAGAGCACAAAAGAAAAGACACACAGAGACAATACCAAGAGAAAAGACACCAACCGCAATGCCGGCCAACATTCCTTCATCTTCTCGTTTGTCTCCTCCCTCCTCCCTCCGTCCTGCGTTATGATATTACCAAGTACTAACCCTTTCCAACATACCCTTGGACAGTTGCGCCCTCTTGTTCTCTTTGATTCGTTGTTGTACTCTGGCATTGCGCCATGGATAGGAGACTCAGCAGAGAGTCCTCGCTGCAGAAGAAAGCACTGGAGAATCGACGCAGAGCCGAACAACATGCCTCCGACCTCACTGATTTCATCAGCGACATGTTCTTTGGGACCGTGGACAATGACAAGAAAGATTATTCTAACTTAACTGGTACTGGTAAGTTAATGGATGATGATGATGAAGATTTTGATTCTAGCACAAGGAGTAGCAGCAGCAAGTTAACTCAGGAATGGCTAGAAGAAGCTAGACGCATGGTGGCCTCGTCTCCTTCTTGGTGTGACTCTCATTCCCGCCTCGCTGGTTCTCCAAGGTTTGCTGCGCAACCAGGGAAGCTTTCGCTGTCATCGTCACTTGAACGCAGAAACCCTCTCTCCAGGTCTGCTAGAAGGTATTCGATCACGTCTCCTTCGCATCTAACATTCAATTAGTTTGATGAAATTATATAGGAAGCGTATGTCTCAACAGGCACAGGCCCGTTGAAGGATTCAGTGAAGAGATTCTTTCAAAGTCAGCAAAACACTGCCGCAACAAATCAGAAACTCCAGGCACAGTTAACTCTACTGATATGTCCCCCGCCGATAAATGGTTCTCCAACATCCTTCAACCGACCAATCAAACACCATCATCTAGTGGACCGCCTTCCCCGACACATGATCAAACTGAATCCCCTACTTTGCCACCTAGGCAGTCAACCCTCCGCAAATCGCGCTTCCAAGTAGACCCGGCTGCACATCATGCACAAGGAATCCCAGTCCCCTCCCGCCGGACTTTCATAAGTCAAGCTCCACTGCAAGACACACGGCTGCTTTCTCCACCCAAAAACCTCATTGAGTCGGCTGAGAGGAGGTCAGTATCGTCTTCCACCTGTTTTTTTCCAGACAATAAGCCTCTTTCACCCCCCGGGGACTCGGCATGTTCTTTAGAGAAAATTGCACCAAGGAGCATTCCAAGTGGTTGGTCCAGGGAAGATGATGGAACTCGAGAGATTAGCCTTAATGAATTTCTGAAGCAGCAGAGAACAAAGATTGATATGATTTTGAATGGAAAGTTAGAATCCAAGGCCAAGTTTGTCCTCTCCGGACCTTCAAACAGTTGAGTATTGGTGCCATTTTTTAGTTATATATGGGGGGTTTGTTAATTAATCCAAGAATCATAAAAGCTTTAAAGAATCGATTTAATTGTAGATTATTCAATTTTGAGAGCTGTGAGGTTTTTGGTTATAGGTACAAGTTCCATGGTAGCAGCTATATGCTATGCATGGCTGCTAGAGAAGAGGGCATGGAAGAGCAAAGGAGAAGGTGATGAAGAAGTGTGTATTGTTGTGCCAGTGATGAATGTCAGAAGGGAAAGAATGTGGAAGCAAAGGCAGGCGGCTTGGCTCTTTCACCATGCTGGCCTGGATTCTACCTCACTGCTCTTTGCCGATGAGGTGCTTTAAATTTTTCTGTTTGAATGATAGTTCTAATTTGAAACCAAAAGTTTCATCTTGATTAATTATCAAAAATAGTTACATTATTGCATATGTTAATTACTGTACATGTTAAATATTTCATCATAGAGTGAAAATTGAGCTAAGCGAGCAGCGTTATGACAGCATAAGAGTGTCATATTTTCCTTTTTCTTTCATGTTTCTTCCCACATTTCTTCTTGCTGAACAATCAGTTACAATAGTTTCTGCCTTTTCTGCTAATGTTTGGGGATCAGGTGGATCTGGAGAGTCTAATGATGGCTGGCCAGTTAAGCATCATTGTCATTGGGCAAGATATTCTCAGAACAGATGGAGAGGTTAGTAATGTTATGGATAGTTTTGATTCATGAAAGCTTAGGAGCAAGAGAGGTTACTCCATCTCAAAGGTTAGGGTAAATCGTCAATCTATTACTGAGATTTATGAATTCATTGAACTTTCACCTGCACATTTTTCAAAATTTACTCTGCCTACCAATAAGTGACCGTGGGGATTCAAACATTAGTGCTTTGCACTAAAGATTCAAACCTTAACCACTTCTGCCAACCCCCATTGGCATAGTCATGGATGGTTAAAAACCTTATTTCTGTGCAACTACACTGAAACAAAGATAAATTAGTCCTATAATTAACAAATCCCTTTTGGTTTTGCATAGGCTGGATCTCAGTGTACAATCCTAGCAGATAATTATTGTGAAGATGCATATGATCTGCTACAGACACCAGTGCTGAAAAAGCTTTTGGTAATTACATTCACTATTCTCCAGAACAAATTTTTTAAACTGGCAATTCTGGTCTGGGATTCTAAACTGGTTTTCCATGTTATAGCTTGCTGGCATTCTTTTAGACACACAAAATCTGAATGCATATGCTGAACTCTCCATGGTTAGAGATGCAGAGGCAGTTCAGCTACTGCTTGTTGGCTCAGCCCCTAATTACAGAAATGCACTTTTCTGTCAATGTAAGAACCTTCATTACTATTTATATAACATCATCAGTGACAGAATTTAGTTCATATTTGTATCATGAGATTAATTATCCAAATTCTGGGCCCTTTTCTTAGTAACGCAAGATCAAAGAGACAATTCCTTCTTTGAAGCATTGCAACACAACTATGGCAAGCCCCCTAATGATGGTAAGCAATCTATATTATATATCACCTGCTTTTCTACAAACACATTTAGTTTTCTGAGATTCCACATTCTATACATTGTAAATCCTGACAGACCATTCTGGGGACTGTAGGTGGTTTTGATAATGAAGTGCAGATGGAGCACACGATCTCCCAGAGGAAATCAACCTCCATTACTCTTCATGAAGGTACTGCAGAAAATTCGGATAAGAATAATAATGATGCAAGGAATGCAGCAATTAAAATGACCCCAGCAAAATCAGGTTATGCAATTTACTTGTTTGAGCTTGAATACGACAAGCACATGCTAATCTCTTTAGACAGAAAAGTTTGCATTGGCAAACTTACAAACTTGTTTAAACATGTTTATCTGTTTGCATCTTTCAAAGCTGAAGCTGTTAGCACCATTTTAACCTTGCAGCAAAACTTAATCCATTACCGGTGAAAGCTTCTCCTCCAGCTGCTGTACCTGAAGCTTCTCGTGGGAAAAATAAGATCTTCCTGGCAAAATGGTTTGGTTTTGGATCAAAATGACTTGAAAATGAACATGTCTTCACCTATCTGCATGCCTGCTGTAAATTTGGTCTAGTGTATGGTGTGCAACTGAAATTCCAGTGTAAAATATCAAAGCTGCCGGGGGTTTCGCTCGGTATTCTTTGGCTGGCTGTGCCACATTTTTGAGTCGTAGAAGAACAGAAATTGGGGAAGTAATCAAGGAGAAATGTCGAAGCATTCAAAGCTTCTATAGTGCTACCTAATAAGTAGCAGACCTACCTTGAATACTCAAATATAGTTTCGAATTTTAGGAAAAATACAATTAAGTTTACTGTATTTTATTGCGTGTAAATAAAATTATAAGTTTTTATTTGTGTATAATTGTAATCATAATTTTTTAAAATCAATGAAAAAGATTTTTTTTATTTTATAATTGGGGGTGGGGATGATATTGAAATTGTTTAGATTCGAATCAAGCCATATAATATATTATAACTCTTATTTAACCACCTAACTAATATCACAACTCTTCTTTAATCACATAATCAAAAAATTGTTGATGAGAAAAAGGTCTACTTGAAATTAAAACTAACATTTGTTATATAGTATTACTAATAACATAATTAGTTATAAATCAAGGTTCAGCCTAATAGTTGTTACCTTTCTTTAAGAAGGATTAGGGTTAAAGTTCGATTTCTCACTTTCCCTTTATACCTCCTATAATAAAAAAACATAATTAGTTGTAAAACATGACCAATCATAATTAGTCTTTTCTTATTTTAAATAGATTTTTCTATAATTTAACTTAAATTGTAAAACAAATTTAATTGTCTTAAATGGACTTTTTCAATTTATTTAAAAAAATTATAGTCTTGTTTACATACGGTAAAAAAAGTTCAAAAACTTAATTTTATTTCTTATTAAAATTAGAAAATATATTTAAATAAACTTTTACTAAATGCATTATTGCATTTATTTATTGCATTTTGTAGGCTTCTATGATTATTGATGTTGCCCTTGCCTGTACTAGAATCAAGAATTGTTTCTTCTTGATTATCTTGTTAAAAAAATGCTTTATCTTTGCCTGCTCGTCAACTGCCAGGCTTTTCTCTACCGCCTTAAAATCCAGTAACCACCGGATTAATTACATAGTTTTTTTATAATAAATTACAAGTATTTTCATTCGTTTTAACTGTTTAAAATTAATTTTATTCGAAATTTCGTCACAGTTAAAATTCTTAATCTCTTTCTAAAGATGTGTTTAATGAGAATTGAACCCAAAAACTTTTTCCACATAATTATTTATTGGTATTTGCTACTTTGTCACCATGGATTTGATCTAGAATAAGAACTTCAGATATCCCATGAAACAAATAAAGTAAAACAAGGTGATTCAGCATAATCATTTGGAGATTGATTATTCTAATCCTGTAAAAGGTAAGGATCAATCAGTTGACTAATATTTCTCCACTATTGTCCCACTGCGACCATTTTGCAGCCTTTTTCATGTAGTTGCATGAGTTTATTTTTCTAACAACTTATCTTTCAATCATTTTTGAATATGACTAGAATCTTGTGTATTTAATCAACTTCATTTCTGTCTATACCACTTTTTTATTTTTCTGAAAATATAAAAAAAATCATTTATGATACAACACATGAATTTGAGAATTAAATGATTAATATTTATTTCAAATAAATTCATTAATAACTATGACAATACCATTAAATTTTCTAATAATATGATAAAATACCATGATTTGTTTGAAAAAGATATATACTATAACATGAAATAATTGATTCATTCAATTTTTTTCGAACCGAATATTTTTTATTTTAATCAAAATAACAAGAAAATTATTAAGTAATACCATTGATGACACATGCACGTGACTCTTGATGTATCTAGTATAGCATTATTCCAATTAATTCTAAAGATGGCTAAATCATATCTTTTTGCCTTTCAATCATTTTTTAGATCTTATCAAATATTGCAAATTTGTAATATCTTCCCTGCTTTGCACAATCCAGCTATAGAAGGATGGAAAATCTACACCATGTGCAGTGCACAAACACACAAAATCCTTGCAGTTTGTGATTTTATTACCATCATCAGCAATGTTCTGTTATATACAGACATTCACTATCCCATTAAAAGTGTTGTCGACGTTCTGTTCTTGTATGTATATAAAATTCAGACAATGATATATATTATTGAAAGGAGCTTGCTCACTTATCTAGACCAGATCAAGAAAGAAACAAGAAAGAAAAGGTTTCTTACAACAGCTGGACATTATGGCAGATGCCTCTAGATGTGGAATTTATCCATTTCTGACCACTTGTTTCAATCCCAGCTGCAACTAACTCTGGGCCGCCCCCACAACTTTTCTGCTCAATCATCCTGGACCATTTTGCTTCACAGCCTTGTTCTTATGCCATTGGTGATGGTGGAAGTGCAGCCTTTGGGGCTGGCTGGTCAATCTGCTGTTCTCATTCAACCTTCCAGGCATAAAGAAACAAGCAAAACTCGGATGATGAACCATTGCTTCCTGTCTGAGATGACAATGGCGATGAGGAAGATGTTGAGAGAGATGAAACTGATGGGGATGGTAAAACAGGCTTGAATATAAACAAGGCATGCCTTAAACCAGGACTGAAGAGCCAGTCATGAACATCCCAGTAAACCTCCACTCTTGTTTTGTTGACATGAATGGATTCATTACCTCTGAATTTCCATTGAAGATGCTTGACATGAAGCACCGAATGCCCATCAATTCTTATCTCCATTTCAGGCTCAATCCCACCTAAGCAATCGACATTACTCATGTTTCCACTGGTTGTAGTTGTACTGTTCTTGCACTCAATCGAGATCTCATGAAACCTACCTTTCTCATGAAATTTAACTCTTGAAGAGAATTTTTTCTTGCCAAATATGTGCTCCTTTCTCGAAACCAAAATGGGATCATTAAGAGCAGGCCTGCAGCCAGTTTTCCTGTATGCATCTTTCTTTAGATCCCCAAGGAGAAGAACAACCTCTTCATCACAAACGACAGCAACATAGTACTCCGAACCAGGCTCGGTTTCGCCATTAAACTTAGCAGCCTTCAGGTCCCAGAAGATATCCACAGCTTTACCATCCACTATAAAGCGCTTGGAGCCTTGTTTCCTCCAAAAATACCAAGGTTTCAGCTCAACTTTACAGGTATACTGACTCTCTCCCTCGGGGCCTTCGACTGAAACTGAGAGGCCATGGAGTAACAGATTCTTGCACCAAGTAACAGTGATCAAACGGCACTGATCAGCAATCTTTGTACGGAAAACAGACATGAAAACAGTCTGGCCTGACCTGGTCACTGCTGCTGCTGCTGGATCATCACTCGGCTTCTCACCTGATGAAAAGCAAGCAGGAACCCCAGTAGGATCTTGCATGGTTACTTGCAAATTTGATCAGAGCCCAAATTAGATAAGCAAGAAAAAGTAGCCTGCAAGATGATGAAGAATGAGTTGGAGAAAACAGAAGGAGAGTGTGAGACAGTGAGAGTGATCTTGGTCACAAGATGTAGGAGTCATACGGAAGCTGCCAGAGGTGTCCTTGGCAGCATTAATGGATATTAATAAAATAATTCCAAACTGGCAAATTGATGGCAGTGAGTGAGAGTGAGTGAAGAAGAAACCTTTTTATATTGCACTGCACAACTTTCTCTTACTTGGATCTTTATTTTTAATGTTTTGTTGTGTTTCCTTTGTTTTTTACTACTTTATTCTGTTACTCAGTTTTTCCTCCTAACAGGACAACTGTATTGAATCCCCGGTGACCTGTTTATGGGCGGGCTCGGGCCGGGTTCGGGAAGGTAATAAGAATAATAAATGATATCTCAAGTCCAGCCCGGCCGTAATTTGGACAGATTTTTTTGCCCAAGCTCAAGCTCGTTTTTGTGCCATAAATCCGAGTCCGCTCAAATATAATTTTTTATTTTTTTTAAATTTTTAATTATTTAATTATTTATTTTTTATTATTTATTTCCTTTAAATTTTAATTTAATTTGTTAAAATTTATGTCAATTTTCATATTAAATATTTATAATCATGTTTTATTAATCAATAATGTTTTTTTAATATATAAAAAATTATATTATGCTAAATAAATATATAAAAACAATATAATATACTTAATTCGGGCCGAGCTCGAGCTTTGGAAGTCAAGCCCGAGACCTGACCCGATTTTTAAACGGGCTTAAAAATTTTGCCCAAGCCCGTTTTTTCATCAAATATTTTTGTCCAAACCCGATCAAATTTCAAACGAACTTTCGAGTTTTGACGGATAGCCTGACCCTTGAGCCGGTCTACCCGATGTGCTTTGCTATACTTAAAGTACTTTCTCCCAAGCATGGTTAAAAGTGGAGAATCCCATTTTCTTTTCACCAGGTTTGGTGTATAGATTTCTACTTACCCAGATAGTTCTCCAGGCCATTGACAGCGCATGAAATGGGGTTAATTGAAAAGGAACATGTGAAAATTAAAATAATTTCAAAGCTTAAAAGATCCAAAGTGGATCTTTCATGATCTTTTATCACTTATTTAGGGCATGTTTCGTCTAGCTTATGGAAGAGTTTATTTACTTTATAAGCAGAAGTCAGATGTTTGGCTTTTAAAATTTTAAAAATTTTATTTTATGTGAGAAGCAAATTTGAGCTTTCTGATAAAGCTATAAATTGAAACTTTTTCAAGAAGTGCTAATATTAATAATATATATTTAGTAAAATTTTTACATTTTCACTTTGTTTTTTAATAATTTACAAAATTATAGAAGAGGATTCATATTATTTTACAATGTGTGCCATTTTTATATTTATTTCATTTGTTTAATTTTAATTAACAAAATTTTTTGTTTAGTTTTATTTTTTTCACTTAAAAACTTGTGATTTAATTTAATAAAGTTTATTATTTTATTTTTTTTCATTTTTCAAAAATATACAAAAATTATAGTAAATAGTTTTCAACATTCTACAGTACTATTATATTAAGTTTGCTAAACACTAATTTAATTTCTTTTAACGGCACTTTTAAAAAAAGCTCTACTCAAACAACATTTTTTACAACAGCTTCAGCTAGGCCAAACAGACTCTAAAGGATTTCAACATTGATTTAAATGTGTATTTACTTTTAAGCATAAGAATTTTATATGTTTATAAATTCAATCAATTTGAACACAATACGGTAATATGACATAAAAATTATAAATATATAAGATAATTACCTCATTCACAGTCAATAGAGTTTTTTGATTCCATAAGCGGGATTAGGATCATAATATATGCCTTATTTTATTTATTTTTTAGTTGTTTAATATTTTCCTAGAACTTGTGTCATGATTTTACTCTCACTTATGAAGTTAAAAAATTCAACTGACTGTATATAGGATATTAATCAAAAAATATATATAAATTGATGCGAGTTAAAATTTTGATAAAATTGTATATAAATTTGTTAAAAAGTTGAAAAATAGTTTTGATATTTGACACGTTGATACGCTGGTGATATAATAATTTTTGTATTTTTTACATAATTTGACAGGAAAAAAAATTCAATACAAATACATTATCGGATCTAATTTCAGGCAACAATCTGAGTGTTTGCTGCCCTAGCAAAATTAGACATTTCTGCAGGAGGAGAAAGAACAGGCGGCTATCAGTCCATTTGTGTTGAGATTTCAATATCCCACCATACTGAAATCTATGGGGTGTAATGGTAAGGCCTAAACTGGGCCTTGCATTTTAGAAAAACTAGTTGGATAAACATCAGGTCCAATCCAGCAAATCTAAAACCCAAAGGAGAGCATTTCTTTTTTGTCGTAAGAGAGTACGATCATTAAACCCCAGTTCGCTCAGGGAAGAAGGGTTTTCAGCAGGTTTATTGATTTGCAGAAATTCCTTCTCATTTTCTCTCGTTTTCTCAGCAACGACACGAGGGTATAGGAGCTAACCCTTTTTTTCTTTAAACCCAGACAATGCAGTCGTTTATTGGTGGCAGCATCCGATTGGGTCAGAGACATGGTTCTTACAGCTGGAGCGGTGCTCATTTCAAAGCCACCGTTGGAGCTTTTCTGGCTACTTATAATAGAAGCAGCATAACTCATGGATCCAGCAATTCAATCAACTCTTCCAAGAATCACCTCCTGCAATCTCTAGGAGTATGGGTTTTTTTTTTGCCTTAATTTTTTTGGTTTTATTTGAAGTATTGTTTAATCTGTTTTGTGTTAGTGATTGCCTTGCCTCAAGTTTTTTCCTTTCCTGAGTTTTAGTTAAGTACAATTTGACTGTTAAAAATATCTCTTGTTCAAGTTTTTTGAAGTCATGTTGCATCTCATGTTTTTGCAAGTCAAATTTTGAGGTAGTTTGTTTATAAAGCTTGTTAATTATTTTAGCAGACAGGATTTGGATCCCAAACAAAAGAATTGATGTTTCCCGGTAGCTCTGGTGGATTTTTGATTCCGGGTTTGCCTCCATTGGCTGCAATGATGTTTACTTCCTCTAGCAGGTGTATGACAACAGCTGCCTCGTCTACTCTGGATTCTTCTGAATCTGTCACTGATGTTCCTCCTCGAATTAAATTTAAGAGGCTTGATAAAACTGCCAGGCACATAATGCAGGAATGTGTCTTTCTTCTTTGTCACTACCGTAATGGTTGATGGCTTTCTTATTCCCATTTTGAATCAAATGGATTACGCACTTGCAGATTCTGGATAAGGAAGCAGTGGAGGAAGTGAAGGGGCAGAGGGAGATACCTGACATAAAGCCTGGCAACATCGTGCAACTCAAAGTGGTATGACATGTTTCTGCAGAGGTGTAATTTGCATGTGATTGTTATATGATTTTTGAGCAGATTAATTAATTGCTGTACTGTTGGTGAGAGCAGGAAGTACCTGAAAACAAGCGACGTGTTTCGACCATAAAAGGCATTGTTATAGCTAGACGTAATGCTGGCTTGAATACTACATTCCGAATAAGGAGAATGGTGGCAGGAGTTGGGGTTGAATCTCTCTTCCCACTGTAAGTAACATTCAAGTTTATATTCCTCCCAACTAAATTCAGGCCTCAAAAGCATGTTGTTTAAGACATGATTTATCAACCTAGAAAGAAAGCATTTTACTCTGTTGTTAGATGACCTGTTGGCAAGGTGCAGTAAAGTTGCATCACCAATCGCCAAGCAATAGTGATTTTGATCATTATTGATGAAATACATATCATTAGAAAAATGGTTACTCATATTGGGACATAGAAATTACTAGAAAATGTGTTGATTGAATTACGTTTTATGCTCTCCAAGATGAAAAAGAAAAGTTTCCACTAGACTATTAACATTTCTTTAGGACTAATGAGATAGGACTTTAGAATATTTGTTATTAAAAATATGAAAAAGAAAAAAAAATGTCTGTCACTTAACTCACTGTAAAAGAGTTTACTTCATTGTGTTTCCAACAGCAACACTCTTGTATTATTTCTCTGCTATTAAAGGTGCAGCACAATGTGTTTATTGTGAAGGATTCACAACTGGCATTCAATTTGCTCAAGTTTCATAATGTTTTGTTCAGTTTTATTAGTTCTACAAGATTCTGTACTGAATAAGGACATGAACAAAAGTATCTGATCCAAACCAGAAACCAGCAGCCTAGCACCCCTTATTACTTGTATAAGTTGAAGTGCATCCTTGCATCCTCCAATTCAGAGATAAAAAGCCAGTGAGTTTGCATTAGTTTCAGATTTATAAAATTTCATTCTTCCATAGTCAAGAGTCAACAATGATAGAAGCTGTCTTTGCTCCGTGGATTTGTGTGATTCTTAAGCCTGCACAGTAGCTTCTAGTTCAAGATAACATTGGAATGAGTTAGAAGAACAGTCCATTAGAGCACCTCTGGATGAAGGGCAATATCACTGGGAGGAAAAGGAAGATAATGATGGTATTCATATTGATAGTTAAAAAGGTTTCTGATATGAAAATGTGTACTCTTCATGTGTCAGACAGAGCTATCTGTTAATATTGAGATAGTGTTATCTGAACAGTCAATGATTGTTGTTGATTTCCTAGGTTATAGGTGTGCGACAAGAATGGGATCTCATAAATAAAATTCTCGTAAAGGATTTCTTAGGGTGGCAGCTGAACTTAGGTGTGCATCATCATGTCATCTCATTTCCTTTGTCTGCCATCCAATATCTATCATCCAGTTTAGGCTCATCTTTTTCTCTGTTAATCAAGGGTTGCCATCTGCTTTAGCTCCCTGGCCACATTCCATATAGGCCCAAGCACGAAAATGTTAAAGGTGATTCCTTGAATGCAGTGTTTACATATAATCATACTGTTTGACTCACTCCTAATCCTAGTCATAATGGATGAGAACTAGGCACCTGTTCCTAGCTTGCCACATGGATTAATCGAGCTCTGCTGTGGATCTGTTCACAAGGGGTTGAAAATTTTCATTCTACTAGTATTTTGTTCCTAGAACTACGACTAGTCTAATGGATTCATTACACATTAAACTTTAAAATTGCCTAATTAGCTTGTCTGTTCATCTTCTTTGACTCTTCTTTTTCTATTTATCATTCATTTGACGACTAATGTTTAACTTACAAAGGCTTTATTCCACTAATTTTGGTTCAACTATGAGAATCATTTCTGTTTTATGGCCAAAAAAGTGGCCACAATCTCTTTTTAGCTTTCATCTTGTATGTCGTGGCAAGTGGCAACTTCAGTCTTAATCTTGTTATCTTCTCCTTAGCGTGCTTGTTTATCACAACTGATAACCAATAATTTTAGATGATTTTTATGGTTTCTCATGAGATCCTAAATCTTAATACCTTTTTCTTTCTTTATTTTAAATGGTTGACCTGTAATTTGCTATGCAAAAAAGTTGAAAATATCTTTTAGTTGTTCTCATTGTCTGTTCAGTTGGCTCTTACTTATCTTTTACATATTGACCAAATAAAAGTGGATTATGGGTGACAGGTATTCCCCTAATATAAAGGAGATAAAGGTGCTGGACAAGAAGAAAGTGCGAAGAGCCAAGCTTTACTATCTCAGGAACAAGATGAATGCTCTTAGATAATCTTAAATAAGAAAAGCACGCTTTAAGGTAAGACAAACATGTTATCATCGTGAAAAATGGTGGGCTCAAATAGTTTTGGCAGAGAATTTCCTCTAATTATCTTGTTTTCTCTTAATCTTTTGTGCTGAATCCGTCCTTGTTTTGGAGGAAAACATAGCAAGCTCAAGCTGGTAGAAGTATACATTTATGCTTACAACTATGCACTCTTGTTGCATTGCTTGTATTGTTTTTTTCCTAAATTTTCTTTTTATTCTTTCGATGGTAAGGGTGTTAAAAAATGATATGACCATTAATGTTGTGGTTGCTTGTTGAGTCAAAAACTTACCTGTAGAAAAAATTTCTTCTACATAGAACATGCATCTGAATAACATGTGAATCTGCTTGGAAGAAGCCATTATTACATTCCATGTTCCGATCATGTGCCCATTTTGGATCATTTGCAAGCTCCCATGGTTCTTTTATGGTTATGCTGTTATGATGACATGGAAGGATAGTAATAAGAATAATTATTAAAACTTCAAATTCATATGCTAGCACTCCTTGAATGCATGGTTCATTTCATTGACTGCCATTTCTAAGTGTATTTAATACGTTGCTTCTTGTTTCGTAACTTCATTGGATCAATTAGTTATTTAATTAGTTAATTATAATACTCTACATATCCTTAAACCCAAAGTCAATTACCAATTTTAAAAGTTAAACCAAATGAAGATCTATACTATGCATAAAAACAGCTAAGAAAGTATTTATAGATCATCATTCTAATAATCTCCTCAGTCAACCCTTTCTTTTCATATATATATATATATTCCCATGTGATCTAAGAAGTAATTGCAAGTGTTAAGATTCAAATTCTTGATTTATCAAAAGTTGCCCAACTTCTAGACTCTAGTTTTATGGTTGGTTGGTGATTAGCTTAGCTGGAAGCATGGAAGCTTACCCATTTCTCATAATTGCAACTCCATGAACGTAAACTACTCTCAAGTCACTGTACCTTTATTTTTCCACTAGGTTTTGTTCCATCTATGTTTTAATGGTTGCCAAATCCAATATCCAGAATTTCCAGATTTCTTTTTCCTTTTCTTCCATCTTTAAATCATTGCATTTGGCCAGTGAGTAATGACATCAACCGATGGATTAATTTGTAGTTATATCTTTGTTAATAAAAGCACAATAGCATTTATTTTAAAGAGATTGAACTAGATTTGATAATATTAGATATGACAGGACGGCCTGAAAGATTACATGAGAATGATATGGTGGGTTAAAATTTTTTGACAAAAGTTAAAAATTATTCTTCAGTTTATATGTTTGACATGAATTTTAGTGCCTTTTTTACACTAAATATGAACATTTATCACGCTTAAGTTTTAAGTATTCTTTATTTTTATTTTAATCAGCGAAAGGCATGCCAACAAGGCTGAAAAAGAGAAAAATATTAATGCATGTTAGTGTAGCAAAGAACTACGAACGTGCAAGAAAAACATAGCGTTAGAGACTTTAATTAAAAAAATTGAAGACTTAATTGTGAATATTGGAACCAATATCATAATTTTAACTTTCTTTTATTAATTTGATAATTCTGAACACAACGTAATACATGATATAAAATGATATGAAAAAATAAGGTGCTAAATTAAAATTTAACAAAATTATAAAAAAAATATTATATTAAATGTGTTTATGCAAATTTTGATACAATAATTTATATATTGAATTTATTGTTAATGTATAAATTTCACAGACTGTAACATTGATTGTCAATCATAACATAACATTTCATTAGTTTATAAATTTTAGAATAAAACTTCTTTAAAAATAAATAATATAAAATTCATTTATTCGATAACAATATGAGAAATTTGTAGCCTAACTTGTATCGAACGTATGTTATTTGTTACTGGTTTTAATTGCATTAAACAAGTAAGGCGTTGGCGCCTAAAAGGAAAAATGCTAAAAAGACAAAACTGATCAAGAGGTGCCACGTGGCTTCTCGAACATTAACCAGTGAGACCTACCGTGACATGGCAAAATCTCAGTGGAAATTGAAATTAAATACGTGGGACCAGCATTATTCGCACGTGCGCCCAAATTCGATCTTTTACAAATCACATTTAAAAAAAAGTTTGTATGTGATGTATAGATAGTATATAGTTTTTATACATTTTTAATATATTAAAAGTTGATATTTTATTAATTGATAAATAAAAAAATATGTCAAGTCCTTACAAGTAAATATAAATAAATTTTTTTAATTTACTTATAAAAATTTATTGATAAAATATCAACTTCTGATACATTAATAATATATAAATATTATACATTATTAATGCATTATATATATAATCTTTTTCTATAAAAAATATATATCTATAACTATATATATTTTTATCTCTTGTTCATATTTAGGTGACACGTGTTCTGTTTTTGGTTTTTTTTTGTTTTTCTGCTTTTGGTTCTTCTCCTGTTCGTATTACTGACACGTGTTTTTTTTCAGTTTTTGGTTTTTCAATTTTTTTATTTGTTTTTTTATCGTATTTTTATTTATAATATTTGTTAAGAAAAAAAGTACCCTTTCGTAGCAGGGACATTATTCTAGTATATAATATATATAAATCCCTAAGGTTGTGTTTGGATGAGGAATTTCAAGGAGGGAATTCATTTCAATCAAGATATTTAAAAGTTCAAAATGTAAATTTCTTGTTTGGCAAAAATTTTTGAAGAATTTGAAAATTTATGAGGGATTTAAAAAGGGAATTTGAAATGCTCAAATTCCCTTTTGAAAATCCACCTAAATAGGTGGTTTTTCAAAATTCCTTATACTCTTTCCTACTTTATTAGACATGGCCCACTATTAAATATAGAGTTAAAAACAAAAAACATATTGTTTTATTTAAATTTAATATATATATATTTATTTTTTATATTATTAACAATATCTATAAATTTTTAAAAATCTAATGATACCCATATTGCATATTTTATTTGATATTTTTCTTTTTGTAATATATAATATTATTAATTTTCTTTTATAATTATTTTTATTTAATCAAATTTTAGTATCCAAAAATTCTTTCTAAAATTTTTTTATCCAAACAAGTCAATTATAAATGAAATTCCTCGTCCAAACACAACCTAAGGATCTCTAAAATGATATTTTCTTTCCTTTGGCAATTTTCCAAAACTTTTTTCATACTAAAACAATAAATAAATAAATAAATAATAAAAGGGAAAACGGAAATGATTACTACATTTGTTTTGGCGAGTCAGTCATTCACAGTCGGTTTGCTGATGCCCTGAGCCATTAAACGCTTCCCTTTGACGAAACATCTCCCTCTCCAATCTCCATCCATCATCACCCTTTGTTTCAATATTCCTTTTTTCTTTGAATCTACGACTTGAGATTTTGTTTTTCTTTATTTTCCAATTAACAGTTTGGATTTTAATTATATAAACTTCGATCTTTCTCCTTTTTTGTCGGGGTGGCGTTTGAAAGGACAAGAATGCCGCAGGATACAACGTCCGAACCAGAACAGGATGATTCCGAAGCTGAGTTCGTGGAGATTGATCCTACGGGTCGTTACGGTCGGGTTAGTTCTGTCACTGTTTCACTCCTGGTTTTTTATTCTTTCTATTTTTGGTTTGAATTTTGATTTAAATAAAGTATCCCATTTTAGAATAAAGCTTGTTTATTTAATATTTGTTGTTGATTGGCATTTGGGTTAATCTTAATTGATGTTACCTTTAATGGGTTATTTTTGTTTTTGTCTCTTGCATTGCTTGTTGCAGTACAAGGAGGTTTTGGGAAGAGGGGCTTTCAAAAAAGTGTATCCTTTTTTTTTTCTCTTTTCTTTCTTGTTTTAGTTTATATTTTAATTCATTTGAGGCTTTGGCTGAATCCTTGATCGAGTTGTGGGAACTTAGGTACAGAGCATTTGATGAACTGGAAGGCATAGAAGTAGCATGGAATCAGGTTAAGGTCACAGATCTATTGCGTAATTCTGAAGATTTGGAGCGTCTTTATTCTGAAGTCCATTTGCTTAAAACTTTGAAGCACAAGAATATAATTAAATTTTACAGCTCATGGGTTGATACCAAAACTGAAAATATCAACTTTATCACTGAGATTTTCACTTCAGGAACATTGCGACAGTAAGTTTTTGATATTTGAATGTGTTTTTGTGTAATTGATTTTTTATGTTTCTGTTTGATGTTATTGAGAATTTTATGTTTGATTGTATAGGTATCGAAAGAAGCATAAGCATGTTGATTTAAGGGCACTGAAGAAATGGTCTAGGCAGATCTTGGAGGGTCTTCTGTATCTTCATAGTCATGACCCTCCAGTGATTCATAGGGATCTGAAATGTGATAATATATTTGTCAATGGCAACCAAGGTGAGGTGAAGATTGGGGATCTAGGGTTGGCTGCTATTCTTCGCCAGGCTCGTTCAGCGCATAGTGTTATTGGTAGGGATCATTTCCTGAATAACTGTCAATACTACAAGATTTGGAACCTTCACAGATTTAAATACAAATAATAGAGCAATTTTTAATGCTATATAGGTACACCAGAGTTTATGGCACCAGAACTCTATGAGGAGGAGTACAATGAGCTTATAGATATTTATGCTTTCGGCATGTGTTTGCTGGAGATGGTGACCTTTGAGTATCCATATGTTGAATGTGCTAATGCAGCTCAAATATTCAAAAAAGTGACATCAGTAAGGCATTCATGATCTTTCCCATTCTTAAATGTTTATGGATTGGCTACTTCCTTATTCTATGCCTTTCTTATCACTTTATGCTGTCTGGTTGTAATCCATGAATACATTGGTTGTTGGAGAAGTTTAGGCATAATGCAATCACAGCTACCTGGAAATTGTTGATTCCCTCAGAATAGTTTGTCAAGTTCTGAATAGAAGTTCAGTCTATATGTTGCTCAGCAGAAGAATTAAAACCTAGACCTTGCTTGTTCTTTTTCACTAAATGAGGCGTGCCTTGAGATGGCCTAGCTTGTTAACATTGTAACTTTCAGGTCTAGATTGAAAGCCTAAATGTTTTTTGTGTATCCTTTATATTCTTTATGAATTTCCTGTTACTAAGAATGTATAGATGTTATAAAGCGACAAAACTTTTGGCTACATTAAAAAGAAGAATTTGTCCACATTTCTTGAACCAATGCATGAGGTTGATTTGAATCATCATGTAGAATGGAAATCATATTATTTTCTGAAGCAATTTGAATTTTCTTCCCTTATTAAGGTGAGAGGTTGTTGTCCTGCTTAGTTGCAGTAATTATTTCTCACTTAAATTTTGACTGGTCAAGTCAACCTTGGTTTATTCAGAATGCAACGTATCTGAACTAAGTTTTAGGAACTTATAGTTGAGGCATTGTGTTGTGTTGCCGTTGATAATGTTTAGAGGATAGTCCGCATCTATAAAATTTGGAATTGGTTCACTTAAAATTAATCACTGCCATTGATTTCACTGACCTGAACCAGCTGAACTGTCTTTCTGAATTTTATCTCCTTCTACTCTTCAATCCCTTGATCTACTTAGTGTATGTTTTCCTTCTTTATTGTTGAGCCACCATAGCCTTTGACACCTATTTAATGGACTGTATAGCCCGCAGAAGTTAAATATTTCAACACTTTGGGTTTGCTACAGTATCCGAGTATTATAATCCTGTTTGGTTAGCAAAAACCCATGAAGTCAGGTAATAGAGATTTCACTGAATTTGGATGGGCTTAAGTTTCAGTTATGTATGTGCTTTATCTCAAAATTATGCATAGTGTCTACGCTAGATAAACATGTGCTTTGGAGCCTTATGCGAGTTTTTGCTATTTTTCCATTCGATTAAGTTTATTGAAAGGATGATGAGTGCTGATGAGCCTGGTTAAATAGGAAAGATGCAGATCTGGGGCATCCTTGGACTAAAATATGCACCATGTTTCACTGTGGGCAATAATTAAATTGATAATAAACAATCAAATAAATTGTAGACATGTCTGTCTGTCATTATCAACTTTTCTAGCTTAGTTTCTGAGTTTTGAATCAAACCAAATTCAGTTATCAAACTTTGTGGTAGAATCAATGTCTTGAAATGGGAATAGTTTCTTGGCGCTTGAAATATTAGGTAATGTAGTTGTTTCCATGTATTTAAATACATTTATGGATAATGCAACACGGTACATCTTGATTCTCATGGTTCTTTCCTTCCTTGGGCAGGGAATAAAGCCAGCGTCATTGGCAAAAGTGACTGATCCTGGAGTAAAGTTATTTATTGAAAAATGTATTGCTAAAGTCTCTGAACGGTTATCTGCTAAGGAACTTTTAGGGGATCCATTTCTCCAACCTGATGAGGAATATGATAGTGTAGGTCATTTTTTACGACCTAAGGCCCACACTTCAGGTAGAATTGAGGAGTTTTTTGGGGGCTTGAAGGCTTTTGAGTATTTTTGTGCTCACATTTTCATATGATACATGCAGATAGCAGTTCTGATCAGATTAATACCAGGGGTGGTACCAAGGATCTTCAATCTGAGACGAGTGTAGATGTCATAGTGCAAGGTCAGAGGAAAGACCTGAACACAATATTTCTGAAACTAAGGATAGCAGATTCCACAGGTCTCTCTCTCTCTCTCTCTCTCTCTCTCTCTCTCTCTCATATGTTCATACCTTTGTCTTCTTTTTCTTCACAGTTCTTTTTCCTTTCGTCCCAGGAGAATATTTCATTCATTGGCATTCATAAATCATAATTGTTTTTCTTATTGAATTCTGAAAGGCTTCCACCTTGTCCTAGGTCATATTCGCAACATCCACTTCCCATTTGATATTGAAGCAGATACCGCAACTGCTGTTGCTAGTGAAATGGTCGAGGAGTTGGACTTAACAGATCAAGATGTTCCAACAATTGCTGAAATGATTGAATCTGAAATTCGGTCCCATATTCCTGATTGGATTCCAATAGGAACTCCTACAGATAGTTTTGGAGAAATTGCAAATTCTGGTAGTAACTTTATCTCTGAAAATAAGGGTGATGGATCTCTGCTGGCTTATGAACCAATCTCATCTTCAGGTAGTCTTTCACTGGAGACTTTGCCATCAGGTCGAAGATACTGGTCTGACTCACCCAAGGCAGCTGGTGGAAACTTTCCAGCCGGGGCTGGCATTTCAAACTTGGCTTCTCAGGTGGATTCTGTAAGGTCTGCAGATAGCTTAGCTGAACATGATGAACAATCTCATGATAGTGAAGAAAGTGAAGGTAAAATAAACAGTGGCACTTCACTTGAACGACTGGAGAATGAGTTCACACATCAAAATGGCAGAGATGATGATGGCCAGGAGAAAGATGAAAGTGGTAGCAGACCTGGTGACGTGCAGGTGCAATTGAGTGCATCTGGGAAAAATCTGCATGACAGTAATGGAACAAGTCTATCAATAGAAAACCGTAAGCTATCAGAGGATGCTGAATTAGGAGTGAAGTTAATAACGGAGAGACTTGAGTCTCTGTTGGTAAAGCAGCAAATGGAGCTAGATGAATTAAAGAAGAAGCACAGATTAGTCATATCAGACCTTCTGAATGAACTTTCTCCTGAAATCCGTGAAAAGGTTTTGGATTCGTGTAAGATGAACATTCCAGAGTATGATATTCAGAATGAGACAAACCTCTAAATTTGCGTCTGACATACCTAGGCTTCTACATGGAATTTGAGTTCACTTCTGGTCTCTGCAACGAGCAATTTGATGATTGTCCAGCTATGTTCATACTTAAATATCTTATATCACTGAAAAGATAACCGTATACAGCTTACAAGGGATGGTGACACTAATAGATATTCCAGCACTGGTTAAAAGAGCCTTCATTTTGTTGGTAAAATTGGACAGTCTGTGTTGGTAGCTGATAAATCTGCAGGAATGTCGGATGTGACTATCCAGCTGCGAAACAAGAGACTCAATGCTTTCTAATGACAGCCCAAGGCATGTGTGCTAAGCAGATTAATTCAGGTGAATGCCAACCCATGTTGGGCTAAAGGGAAAAGATTCAAAAGATGCCCTCGTTTTCACAAATTGCGTGGTACTTTTGAGGTGAGGCATTGTTCCTGCAAGTCATGTACCTAAGTAATATACTTTTACATATGCCTGAAGATATCTGCACGTCATCGATACACGAGTTTTGCTTCTTAAATCTGTTTTTGTCTGATATTTCTTTCAAAAACTTCCAATTTCAAGGGAGCATATACCTGTACACATGATTCTATCTTTTTCTTTAAATCTGGCTGTTTCAGCTTACCGTCTGTCAAGGCTAGCCTTTCATTGGTTCATTTTGGAAATGTGGCTTGTGTAACCTCAGAAGTTTTCTGGAAATGAGGTTCTGTAGAAACATAGGCAGTTTTGACTTATTTGGTGTTACGAGAGGATATGATATGTGGGAATAATGATTAGAGTCGTTAATAATTGAATAATAGCAAGATGCACACTCGTACGCATGCATACACATTTTTGTTAAAGAAATAAAATACTACTTTCACATTGAATTGTAGTATAATATTTCAATAATTAGTGAATTTAATAATATATGTTTTTAAGAATTTTTTATTTTAAAATTTATGAATTTATGAATTTTAAGAGCACAAGTTAAGTTGTTAGTGTAGTAGAAATTATTTTTATGTTCAATTGTGATGTTGACTCCATTGTGACTAAATATATAAAAATATTAACTGATAAATAAATATATTTCATCTTCCTTTTATATATATTATACAAACGAAACTCAATATTATTTCAAAAAGAAAAAGAATGTCTTATAAAATTAACTAATATGGCTATGGGTTTTAAGCATTCTTGAATGCTTAGATGGTTTTGGGTGCTGCTTATCCTTGGCAAGAGGGCCTAGGATTCACCAAGGATGACTTCACTGTTTCAATGTATGTGTGTGTGTGGAGAATTTTTTTTAATTAAATGAAATAATTATTTTAACTTCAATAGTATAAAATGTAACTGATGTCAAATTCAAATAAAAAAAGGTTGACGGTAGGTTCGAACAGTTAGTTTCTTAAAACTCATTTAATTTTTATGAAATGAATCAATATGAGAATTTCATTGAGATATTTTTCGTGTTAATGATTTATCGTGAATTTTTATATTAGTTTATGTAATCTACTTCAATACTGAGATAAAGGTTTTGATGATTATGATGATGATGTGAAATAATTATTTTACATTAATGTATATATTAAACGCTTGAAAATAAACATAAATTTAGTATCGATAGACGTAAACGTATGATAATAAGTATAACATATAAAGATAAGGTTGAACATATGAAAATAAACATAAACTTAATGTCAATATGCATAAAATAGATTATCTTATAATAAGTTATATATATTTTAAATCATGTCACATAATCAAAATAATAAAAGAAGTCAATTATTTTTATTACACATGTTACACCGCATGTGATAATTAAATTGTAATATGTCTTTGGTGATATAATTACATGATTATATTAATAAGAACACACGAAAGAGCAGTAGTCCTAGTTTTAGACCTAATCCTAGACATATACTTTTGTGGAGGCAGGCAGGCAATCATGAACGCATGCATGCATGCTAGATTGGTCCCTCTAACCACTGCAAATTATACAAACTGAACTGTGTACATGGTTTATCTAAACTGCAAAGACCTTATCAAATAATTCTAAATCTATTGAAAATTTAATGTTGTAATTAATCTTTTTATACAATAGTAGTAATTCTACACCAATAATGTGAAGCTTCCAATGAATAAATATGAAATCTTATTAAAGTGCATGCATTTAATTTTTCTTTAATACAAAGCTCCATTAGTCACGAAAGCAGAGAGCTAGCCTAGAGGCAGATTTGAGAAAAAGCCTGCCTAACTACATAGCTGCATGCCTTTCTAGATTTCTCCTTCTCCTACATAACTACAAGTGGTCCCTCCCGTTAGGCGAGAGAGTGCCTCTCACGTGGTGGGAGGGTATCTCTCACTCTCTCGCAGGTGGGAGGAAGCCTCCAGTCAGGTGGGAGAGTGTTTCCCGCCAGGCTAGATCGTCTAGCCACGTGGCCTAATATCTGAGTGTAATGTGGCGCACCTCGGGTATCGTTTTGGCCGTAGTGCCATACTGAGCCTGTTTCATGGATTGGACTCGTCCCATGTCACTCAGGAAAAACCTGATAATATAACACATTTCTTCTTGTTTTAATTATTCTTGGTTTGTAAATCCTTTTTCATATTATTAATCTTTCTTCTGAATTCTCTAGTTCTTTGCCTTTTCTTATATAGCAACAGAAGGCCATGAAGATTAATCCCATTGTCAGAAATAAGAATTTTCTTCTTCCCTTTTTCCTTGTCGGGTTGTTTGTTCTTTGCAAATCTCAAGATGAACAGGATCAGTTCTCATCTGCAGCACCAATGGTTAAGAAAGAGCAAGAGGCCCTATATTCTGCCATTGAAGGATTTGCGGGGAAGTGGCGGAATGGCTCGGATCTCTACCCAGACCCTTGCGGATGGACACCTATACAGGTTCAATAAGTCACTATATACGTATATTTCACTCATCATTTAACATATAAAGGTCATGAACATCCATCTTGATAAGTATTTAGCTACTTTTTCGTCCAATTTGAGCAAGAAAAACTAGCAGAAATCAATTGATTCAAAGGAACTGTGTGGTATTCAAGTTTTTTTCTTGGTAATCAAGTCTTGCATGCAAGCAAACAACAAGCCATGCAACCATGATATTAACATCTTTTTGAGAAGTACTTAGTAACTGTTTAGTAGACTTGATTATCCTGTGTGTTCGTATTATGTAAAATCGTGTTTGTGTTATATAAAACATTATATATTTTATTCATGTTATTTTTCTGTCGTGTCACTTGTTTTATGTAAAATTATTATGTCTACTATTTAGCTCAACTTTGGATTCCTATCTGTGTTTATTTCAAGTATCTTTATTAATTTGAAACCCATTTTTCCTCAATATTGTTATTTTAATATATATGATTTTTATTTCAATTATCAAGTGCAGGGAGTTTATTGTGATCTCATTGATGGCTTTTGGCATGTCACTGTTTTAACATTGGTCCAGTTTTTGACAACTCTCTCCACTGTAGCCAGGGTGCAAAGTTCACACATTACCTCTTTGAGCTTACTCACCTAAGATCACTCTCGTTCTTCAATTGCTTTTTCTCACCTAGACACAACCCCATCAGAATTCCCTCCTCAAGCTGGGAGACACTCTCAAACAGCTTAGAATCCTTGGAGTTTCGATCAAACCGGGTCTCATTGGTACAATTCCAACCTCCATTGGCTGCCTCAAAGAGCTCCAATCACTATTGCTACTGGAAAACGGATTAAGAGGAGCATTGCCTGTAGAACTGGGCAGCCTGATGAATTTGAGGCAATTTGTGCTTGCTGGAAACCAGTTCACTGGTCAGATTCCACCAACTTTCGGAGGGTTAACTGAGTTACTAATACTAGACTTAAGCAGGAATAATCCTTCAGGGTCATTGCAATTGACTTTTGGGGGTAATTTTAATTTCACTTCACTCCTAAAACTGGACTTAAGCAGCAACAAGTTAGAGGGAAAGCTACCTATGGAAATTGGAAGCCTGAAAAATGTTAGCCTATTGGACCTTGGCAGAAACAATTTCTCAGGTGGGCTGGTTCAGCCATTGCAAGAAATGGTTTCCTTGAAAGAAATGGTGCTTTCAAACAACCCTCTTGGAGGTGACCTCATGGGAGTTCAATGGGGAAAGTTGCAGAATCTGGAAACTTTGGATCTTTCCAATCTGGGTTTGACAGCAAGAATACCAGGATCGATGACAGAAATGAAAAGGTTGAGATATTTGGGACTTAATGATAACGATCTGTCAGGAAATCTGTGTCCAAAGCTTGCAACTCTACCAAGCCTTGGTGCTCTTTACATTAATGGAAACAATCTGACAGGGAAGCTTGAGTTCTCAAAAGGGTTTTATAAGAAAATGGAGAGGCGGTTCAGAGCTTGCAACAATTCAAAGCTTTGCTATCAGGCAGAAATGATCTCATCTCCAAGCCATGTTCCTAATGGGTTAAAGCTTGTTAACAAGGAAAACGTACTACATTGAAAGAGAGCAATTCAAGCAGCCAATTCCCTGCTCATCAAGCTTACGTTAATTTTTTTCCATGAAATATGAATTTTAGCAACCCTAGCTCTTTCTCAGCTTGTTCCAATTGATATTGATCAAATCCTGCTAACTTTTTTCCATAGATATTCTAACAAACATTTTCAACCTTTTTCCGATGATGAATTTGGAGACATTTTGGAAGGTTTTTTTAATTTTTGGGATTGGTTCAAATATATTTAATAGAAGATGGTCTTGATGCAACAATAAATGTTACTCTTTTATGATTTATAAGTTACGAGTTCAAATTATAAAAACAATTTTTTCGAAATACAAAAAAAAAGCGTACATACCCCATAATTTTGTGCGTTAAATTTGTCTATTGGTTCAAATATATTTATCAACACTGACTTTAATAAATTCATTAAAAAAATTTTACACAACAGCTTCAAAATCATAACAACATATTCATTTACATCAGACCTAATGAATTCATACAAAATCATTAAAGTACAAGCAAAAAGAAATAATTCTCTTGCTACTTATTCCACCTTTTTTCTTTCTTCTTTTTAAGGTTTTCAATGCTAAAGTAGATTATTTTACCTGATTATTGAAAAATGGTTAATTATAATTAACAAGTCGGAGATTTTGCTGACCCTCAACTGCACGGTTACCGCCCACAATCCACTATCTCCACTTCTCTGTCCCCATTTTTTCTGATTCACAGTCACAGATAACTAACTTCAAGTTCTTCATTTCCATTTAAGCTTACCCCAGTTACTCTCCCTCATAAGTCATAAATTGTGATACTACCCACACTGGCTTAAACAACAATGGCTACTCCTGTCAGCGGGGTTTTCCTTTTCTCTTTCCTGATCCACTTTTACCTTGCAGTTTGTACTGAATATGAAGTTAATGGAGATAATGGCTGGATTGTACCAAAGCATGACAATCAAATCTATAAAAACTGGGCTTCCAGTAACAGGTTCAAAGTTAATGATACAATCCGCAAGTATTAACTAATACTACTATAAGATTTCTTGTGTTTCTGTCTTTTCCAACTTATTTTGTTGTTTAATGATGTTTTCCATTTCTGTTTCAGATTTCTAGTACAAGGAAGACTCGGTGTTGGTGGTGACACAAGCGGAGTACGAAATGTGCCAGCCCTCTCACCCTCAGTTCTTCTCCAACAATGGTGACACAGTCTACAAGCTGGACCGACCCGGTTTGTTCTATTTCATCAGTGGGGTAACTGGGCACTGCCAGAAGGGGCAGAAGATGATCATCAAGGTATTGGGCCCAGCAGGTCCGCCGCAATCCCAGAACATGAACAACAGGACCATGACACCGGAGAATAAGAAGAATGGGGCAGTTGAGGTTGCTGCTGTTAGTTCTTCAACTCTTATGCTGATTAGCATATCAGCCTTTGGCTAGCCTTTTAATGTAATTCTCTTTTGCATTTGCCAGCTCTTGATGATTCTACAGTTCTTTTGTTCTCATTTTGATTTTGTGATTGCTAGGATTCTTGATTTATCAGACTTCTCTTATTTGTTGCTAGGACATTACTTTTGTTTGTGTTTGAATCCTTGAGTTCGTCTAAGATATCAATTTTTTTATTGTAAACCACAAATCTCCTAATCATTTTAACGGTCTGAAATTAATCATGCTCAAAATTTCGGATTTAAGATATCAATTGAATGTAAATAAATTAAACTATTCTAATTATGAATTTACACTGTTTATTTCGAACTGAACTTGAATTCAAGCTACTCGAATTTAAGTAAACAGTGATTCATTTTTATACTGAGAATCTATGTTCATGTTCAACTTACAAGACTTTTCAGAATGTTCCCACGTTGTGAAGAATAAATGGTACAGATGCAAAATTGTTGCAGAACCATGCAGCGGCTTCACCAACACAGCTTCTGCTAATTCCTTAAAAATGGTTTTCTGAATGATACTTTAGCTAGTACCTTACAAATTGCCGTTTATCATCTTCACTTCGCTGCCTCCCATAAGGGTTGCTTTCACTAAAACTGTTTCCTTCGACTTTACGCATTTTCTTTCTAAATTTCGATGCATTGCTGTCTATGTTCAAATTAACCTTTGGAGGGCATGAAAAGCAGAAGGAAGCAGCAACGGCCTGCTCACAGACAACAAATCCCATTTCTTGGTCAGCTTAATACACCTTGTTATTTACAAAATTTCATCACTAGCAATAATTTCACGGTCAAGATATTCCAAATGATTGATTTAGATTCTAACATATTGCACAAACAGATGCAGAGAATAGAGATCTGCAATTTAGTATGCCAGAAGAAAGATTGTACCTGCATATCAAGGCGATGCACATTGAAGATATCTTTCATCGAGTGTGAATTGTATGCTAAAATGTAGGATCGATATGCATCTTTAGCAGACTTGTTTAGATAATAGTTGTTTGCCACCAACTTCTCCTGCATCATTCCAAGTAGACAGTCTAAGCTCCTCCAAACTTTGTTATTTCAAGAAACTCTATTAAACAAAGAAGTAAAAGGTTACCAGATGAGGCTGCACATTAGCTAGCTTTTTCTGATCAAACTCGTATTCCTTAACTGGAACTTTTGCAGCCTGTCATAAGAAACATTGCGAAGAAAGAAACAAATTAGAATCAGTTCTTTGACTAGCCACCAATTTCAAGCAATCTTGCTTTTCATAGTCCAACATCTAGCAAAAGCATTTAAGTCCTAATAACATCCGTTCAACCATGCACCAGAAGTACAGGTTATTTCTCCCCTTTTCAGAAGCTAAACATTTGATTGCTTAAAGTTTCTTAATGACAATTGCCTTTACTCCCTATCCCCAGCCCCACTTTCTTTCTTTTCAAGAAAAAGAAAAAGTCATTTAGCAGAACTAATGTACCTTTAGATAGCGAAGAAATTGCAGTTCCTCTGGGATCAGGAAAAGCAGAGCATTTCCTTTTGCACCTTCCCCACGGGCAGTTCGACCAACCCTATGAATATATTCCTGAAGCAACATTACAAGCCATTGTTTACTCAACATGGATGGAAAAATAGCAGGATACAAGAATATACACACACACACACACACACACATACACACACACACACACACACACACACACACACACACATATATATATATATAAAGAGCACGCACCTTGGGTTCGTCAGGAGGATCATACTGCACGATCCAATCCTACACAGAGAATAGAAAACAAAATACTTCAGTCTAAATGATTCCATGCCAAGCCATCATTGCAGATACTATTCCAACTATTTCCGCTCTTTTCTCTTCAATAGTTCTTAATGTATACAGACTTCAAAGCTAAAGCCAAGTTTTCCCTTTTCTCTCCTATTTCCTTTTTGGTGCTACTAACTGCCATTTCAAAAACTCCCAAAGTTTAAACTGACTGAGCTAATCACAAACACTGACTGGCAATTATGAACAGAAGTTTTATTACAAAAAATAAAAAGGTCGGACAGGTGGGTTGGCTAAAAAAAAGTTAAGCTTCTATAGGGAGCAGCTGAGCTGGCCAAGTCATGTTAAAAATAAAATTATTGAAAAGATTAATACAAAAATGGTATTATTCATAACATATCAGAGTCTAACAAACCACGCAGATGTTCATTGTGTCTCTACATGCATTTCTACAACATAAACAGTTATAAGAACAATAAAAAACAGTTATAACTGGTATTAAACATAGCCAATAGCAAACTTGGAATGATGTGTGCAAAAATGTCAAGTGAACTTAACCAGATAACCCAGAAACTTATATACTTCACGGGAGACTATCATTGTCTTTTTAAAGTAGAATGAATTTCCTGACTTTTCACAAGATGCGAATGCATTATGCGTTTTTATATATAATTGATCATACCTATAACAGATATGGAAAATGTATATTAAGAATGTTTGCACTTGGACCACATATATACACATTAAAGTACCACTATCACTGTTCCGACAATGAGCAGAAACATCAATAGAATATCATAAGTAGATAACTGCCACCACAGGCAACCCAATTAAACAAAGTAACATACCACAGCAGGAATATCAAGTCCACGAGCAGCAACATCAGTGCAGAGCAAAATACCCTTTTCTGCTTTGCAGAAGTCAAAGAAGGTAGTGGTCCGCTTTTGTTGCTTTTGTTTTCCATGGATATCAAAGCAATCGACATGAATATATCTAAGAAGTTCTGCATGAAACTTGACTGAGTTGCATGAGGAGAAAAAGACCATCACTTTCTTGGACAAGTTCCTCTTCAAAAATGAATACAAAAGGATAAATCTCTTGGAACTATGCACAACACAATAGCCTTGCTGCAGCCCTTCATTGGTGACCTACAATTACAGTGTCTTGTTAAATCAAAATATAAGCGAATAGTGCACTTGACAGACTATTCATAGATTAAATTCCTATTATGCACCTACCTTCTTTCTCCCATCATCTACATCAATATAAATAGGAGTTGTGTGCACTTGACAGACCATTCATAGATTAAATTCCTATTATGCACTTACCTTCTTTCTCCCATCATCTACATCAATATAAATAGGAGTTGTCTGAAATGACAAACGGGCAAGGTCCTCGACCTGCAGATGTAGGGGAGAGTCAAAATAAAAGGTCACATTAACAAAATAAGAATTTCACTCCAAAAAGAGAAGGAAGAAAAAAGTTCTTAATTTTCCATGTACAAGAAAATAATTTTACCAAACAATTTTTCTGAAGAAAGTTGGCATACATATGATATCAATTAACCTTAAGTGAGAAAAATAGTCAATAATCGAGAGAGTGAAGGACAAACCTTCTTAGTTTGGGTAGCTGAAAATAGAGCAGTTTGCCTGTTTTCCTGCACATCAAGTAGTAGGAATTTAGAAAGCTCTAAACACCTTACAAGTTGCCTCATCTGAGAGTTGTGTATAACTGCAAAAGGTAACATAGGCATTGCTTGTATTGGAGAAGCAAGAAGTATTGATCTTGGCTTAAAGTTATGTCATAACCCGCAATCTCCTAGTATCTTCTGTGGAGTGGTGGAATATGCCATTGAACTTACTAGTATTTCCAAAATGACCTGGGTTGGCAATTACAACCAAAAATATGTATGCAATACAGAGCTTACAAACATTTTTTATAAAGCAAAGTCCGCTAATCTCAAATAGAAACTACTCTTCCAAAATATATTCTAAATTCGATTTAAAGATTACTAGTATACCCCTTTCTAGTTAATAAAGAACATTACACTAATTATTTTGGATCCTCCACATAATTTCAAGAAAAGCCATTAGGATGATATCATAAAAATTATAACAAACACAAGTAACTTCATGATCAACAACATAAATTGCCAACATGGATTAGCCCTTTTTAAAAACTTCATTCATTGCTTAATTATTCCTGCAAAGTAACTATTGGAAAAAAAGTCGATTTCTCTTTGCATCACAAGTTGACAAACCTAGAAATTTCAACACAGTTTATGCCTGTTCATAAGTTAGTTGACCAACTGAAACATAGCCTTCTATTCCCAGTCACATACTACTTCAGAAAATACACTCTAACATCCAATCTAAAGACCTAGCATACCACTACAACATCAATAAAGAAATGTTATAGCCACTACTTTGGTGACCACCCATTTCATTTCAGAAGTACTAGAGATAGATTAATAATATAACCCAAAATCGTAATTTCCTGACATCATTCTAATCAACAATATCAATGGCTGAAGCTTCACCTTAGGCAGATACTTGATAATTTGCTTCATTTCTTCCTCAAAATTTGCTTCCAATATCCTGTCAGCTTCATCAATCATGAGACACTGCAAATTTACAGAATTTTAAAAAAAAATTCACACATAATACACAGCCATAAGTCCGAATAATTAAATGACTGATTTAAATTTAAATTGTCATAGAGCAGAGGCTTTCAAATCATCTGCATGAAGCAGCTATAAACTTGTGCCATTGAAAAACTGATTTATGAGTGAATAGAAGTAGTAATTCACTAGAAGCACTTCAATTTATAGTATACAGCAGTGTTTAAAATATAGCATACATAACATTTTAAAGCTAGAATTGAATCAGAATAAGTAAATCAACTACCGAAATTTGTTCTGCCAACAACATGCTTTGTTAAATTGATTATTAAAATAAAGATCAGCACTTGCTCATCCAGTTATCTTTCAAAAAAAATAAAGAAATAATGCAAATTATAGTCGGTCTATCATCAAAGTTGATCATTATACATAAAAAAAAAAAAATTAATACGAGGTCAATCTGTCATCAGTGAAGTACATTTCAATCATGGAAATCTCCGGTAGGTTTATAAAGTATGCCACAATCCAGTTAAAGGGGACATGTAAAAAACGTATTTCATTTCGTGAGCTAACGATGAACAAACAATTAGTATGGTGATGTCCTGTCACATCACATATCTGTTGAATCTAACTACATTAGTATCTTTAAGAGAAAACATAATTTTAAGTACTAAAAGTGACTTCATCAAAATACCAAGCACTCAATGTAATTACTTCTGGTTAACAGTACAGTCTAAGAACAATCGATCACACAAGAAAAGCTTAAATTCAGGAAATTGAGTTTAAGTAAAATACATTCTAAACAAAATGACCAACAGACCACCTAGTAGCCCAAGAAAAAGTGAATCATATTACAGATGAGGTTCGGAAATCTTAATGTTACCTTCAAATTTTTATAAATAAATCCCTTTGTATGTTGAAGATGGTCAAGTAGCCGACCAGGTGTAGCCACTAATAAATTTACTCCCTTCACAATCCGCTCTGCTTCTCCTCTTCTGGCTGAACCACCGATAACCAATCCAAGGGTCTGAGAGTGGTATTTGAGAAGATCCTTTGCTACCGCATGAGTCTGAAAAGTTTGCAGGTTACTTGGACTAGTAATGAATGAAATCATAGAAATATTAAGGTGAAATATATAGCCAAAATTAAAAGCAAAGCAATTGATTCTGTTGACTTTAAAAGAAAGAAAAAGAGAAACTAAAACAACTCCTTTGTTTTAACATTTTTATTCCTATTCAAGTAGTTAGGTGGAGATGTATCATGCTATTAAGAAAAGAAGAAGAACAATCAAAACCATAAGAAATTACAAATATTTATACCATAAAAATAGCCATTATGAATCCCTAATCATTTAACTGTAAGCATCTGCCAAATAAGTGATTTATCAACTTATTCTCCATAATTGCGTATAGCACACCTAAATGTCAGCCACATCCTTTTTCTTGAGAACTTATTTTCATCTTTGCTTTTTTTCCTTTTGTTCTCATAGTGATAAATAATTCACATCTTAATTAGTATCACAATATCAACCTAGACTGTTGTAAATAAAGGATAATTTCAAATTGAAATATAATATGTTCACAGACAAAAACTACTTTAGATTTTCAAAGAGCGAACTTCTCACTCAAGACACTTGGTATTTGCAACAGGCAGCATAATATTGAAGCAAGCTTTTATCTAAGTTATATTTCAGAATTGGACAGATTTCATTATGGCACAAATTTAGATCTCCATTGAACTTACAAGAAAATAAGTTTTAACTCAGAGAAAAATGTTGACAGTAACGCTTGTGGAAAGGGGCTTAAAAATCTTTACCTGAATAGCAAGCTCCCTTGTGGGACAAATGATGATAACACCTGTTCCATTTCGAGGAGTGAAGTGAACATTATATAACAACTCAACAGCAGGTACCAAGAAAGCTAGGGTTTTCCCAGAACCCGTCCTTGCAGCCCCAAGAACATCTTTGCCAAGCATAAGTGGTGGAATTGCTCCGGCTTGAATCTGCATTTTTTAGTTTGAAAGGTCATTGTAAGAAACTTATAAGTGTCACTTAATTAACCACATGAAATTAAAAATATCACTATATACTTCTAAAACCAGCTTAATGCATAGCAAAAAAACCATCAAACTTACAACAAAAAGAATATTCATTCCCTGTACAAAACTATAAAACGAGAGGTAGAATTTTACTTTCAGGGTTAAGTTGTATTTGAACAAATTTACAAGGCAAACAGAGATTAGAAAATTTTAGCATTGCATCCAATGTACAAAAACATTATTAATGGATGCTTATTTGTTTTTTCTTTATCAACTCATTGGCCAAAGGTTAAATGCTACACAGAACAATAACAGACATTCAACTGCCCTCTTTAGAAAACTTTCCACTATTTCCGTGGCTTGTTTCGCATATGCAATCCTGTGCCATTGAACCCTCATGTGAACTAAACCAACTATAACGTACGCATACATAAAACTAAACAAGCGAATTCAATACAAAGTTTCACAAATAATTGAACAAAGAAATAAGTGAAGAAAAAAAGATACCTGAGTCATATACTGAAAACCCATTTCTTTAATAGCCTTAAAAGTAGGCTCAGACAGTCCCAAAGTCTCAAACGACTCAGTGCTCATAATCCCACTTCCACCGCTCTTCACTTTCTCTTTTATCTCTTCCTCGTCTACTTCTTTTTCTTCTTCTTGTTCTTCATTATTTTCCTCTTGCTTTTGTTTCACACCATTTTCACCCTTCACCTTCTGATTTTTCTGCTTCTTCTTCTTCTTGTTCTCATCAACTTCAACTTCTCTCTCTTCTGCTTCAACTTCCTTGTGTTTCTCTTCTTCAAATTCTTCTTCTCCTCCTCCTCCTCTATCACTGTTGTTATCAAGGTTTTGGTGCTCTGACTTCTTAGCTCTGTTTCGCTTTCGCTTCCTTTTCTTCTTACTCTCTTCTAAAGAGGAAGACTTAGGGTTGTTCCCTTCCTCTACCACCATTTCTGATGAATCCAAGCTAACACCGGCCAATTTTTTTTCCCGGTTCTTGCTTTCAGGTTTGGTCTGCTTGCTGCGATTTTAATCCTTAAACCCTAATCTATTCAGCTTATAGACTGAATCTTCCGGGTTGATGGAAAAGGTTTTCTACCCTATGAATTGGGTGAGCCTGGAGTGGAATTGGGCTTTTAAAGGGCCTTCTTTCCCTCATACAACCAAAAAATTACTTATATTTGGCGACTTAGTCTATAAATCTTGTACACTTCATATCTCATCTTATTAATCCATAAATTTTAGAAAGAAGAGTTTTTTATAATTAAATGTTCCTTAATTTACTAATTAATAAGGCATCATGATATGATTGATTCAACGATATCAGATTTGTACACTCAGTAGACCTGATCATCTTAGATAAGATATAATAACATGATATGAAAACGACAATGAAAAACAAAAAAAAAGACACGAGTTAAATTTTGATAAAAATTATATATGAATATGACAAAAATTTTAACAAATTATTTTTGACATATTGACACAAATTTTAATATGAAATGTTTGTATTTTACACAACTTTAATACCGTTTTACATATTATGAATACAAATTATATACATAATTCATTAAAAGTATTAATTTCCTTTATGAAATTAAAAAATTCCAATGATTGAAACCTTCAAAAGCACGAGATATTTAGGACTAGTGGTTATAGAATGTAGAAGCTACAATTCTACAATTCATGTTTTTACATTAGCCTTCTGTGATTGAAACCTTTTGTCAATGCAAGGACTATCACTGTGAAGTTTTGCTATGTATCTATTGCACTGATGACCATTAAGAGCAATTTTCAATTGTTCTCCCTCTTACTAAGGATATGTGACATTTGACCAAAAAAAAAAAAAGAGGATATGTGACATTGCCACTGCTAGTGAGTGAAGGAACATGGTGGATACTTTCTTTGAGCAATTTTCTGTCTTTAAACTACCAACTATGATAATGCTAGGTAAAGATAAACGGTAGATTTGGCCGTTCAGGTATATAACTTTTGTTTATGTCATATAAAATATAAAAATTTTATATCAAAATTCATTTCGACATTCCAAAGACAAAATTTTTTATTTAATTTGTTTATCAAATTTATATAAATTTTTTATCAAACTTTAACCCATGCTACTTTTGGGTTTTTTTATTCATGTCGTGTCTAGAATTTATAAATTATAAGACTTTAATAATTAGCACAAATAATTATGTCATTGCCCAGTTATGAGATTCAAATCTCGGCTCTTGCATTCTTTTTTTCTCATATTAAAAGCTTATATCGTGTATAAAAAAAAAAAAAACTAAAAAGTCAAAAGAATAATCCTCATCTTTTTCACTGTGGCATGAAAGCAAATAGTGAATTTTATTTATTCATTTTATTTTGTGACATATAAACTTGCGGACTTGATCATTGAACCTCCTCTCGAGCACGATTCTGTTTGCCAAGTTCAAAGAGACTGGTGCTCTTGATGGAAGGACCTGTTTCCAGGACGGAATAAAGAGAATGTGACCAAAGTTTCTATAACAGAAGATGATCTCAAGCAGGATGTGGCTAAGAGCAGCCCGAAAGCAATTGATGGCCGGAGTTATATTTGAAAAAAAATGAATAATATTGTTAACGAGAATGGAGGATTCAAATTTAGCTATTTGATTAATAAATGATACATACACTTAAACCGAATGCTTAGATATAGTTTACTGTCCAAAGCTTACATCAGAATAGCATGAAATGGCCTGAAAAACAAGAAAACATCATGAGAAATAGAACATGGATGTCACATCTTAAGACTTTTGCTCCTTATTGTAGACCTTGATAAAATTAAAAACCCAAGAATTAACCATGTATAAATCTCACATAGGAATTCAATGAGTTCATCATTTTGATGATCTTTCCCAACACTTAATCTTGCTATTGCAGCAACCATTGTTTTTCCAAGTAAGCAGCTTGGCGTTGGGGGAAGAAGGCAGCTAGGAAATGGCGTTGGGACGTTATTGTCGTGCTTTCCCCATAAACATGGACAAATTATCTGCATTTTTTCCTGCAGAAAGTGACAAATTGTCTGCTCTTCATTGCAGACAAGACTTTGTGAAATCTTTGTCTTGGCACTTGAAAGATCATGCTTGATAGTTGCCACTCTTCCAGCATAACCCACTTTCCTGTCATCTGATGCAACTTACCATCAGTCATTTACTGGTTTTCTTCACTAAAATTGGTAAAGTCTGAGTGTATCAGTTCAACAAGTCTGACAGCCTGAAAATGCTTTCCGGATTCTTTTTTCATATGCTTCAATCTATCATTTTCTTCCCTTATTAAAACTCAACCGGCTTTGGCAAATAGCCTATGATTATGGAAAAGTAGACATTTAGAGATAGCAGAACAAAAACAATGGAAAGCTAGAGACAAGTTGGGCTTATTATATAGCTTGAAGTACCGCAGAAATGTGCAATGGGAGCAACCTTTTAAGCCAGAAGTCTGCCTTCAATTGATTATGTAATAATGGTGTAAAGCAAAGCAAAGCAGAGTCGCCTAACTATTAAAAGGCAGCAAAGCAGCAAGCAGCATTTGAATCTTTTGAAGAATGATGAGTAGATGATAAAAAAATCAAAGCAAAACAGCGCACCTCGATTTCTGTGCAGATTAAGCTTAACGGATTTGTCTTCTGTCCTAGCTGTAACCCATACACTGCTTTTCTTTCTCCTCCTTTCTGTGGTGTGAGACTGAGAGAGGACATGAAAGCCATGGAACTAGGAGAAGGGTGGACATGCCTTGTCCCTTTAGATTCCAAACTGTTTATTACCACCTGGGAAAACTACCCACGTCTTAAAAACACCATTTGAGATGATTCATGTAAGCTCAACTGTGTTGGGAATGTACTTTGAGTGGTGAACTACAAAAAGTGAGAAAACAGTGAAACGTGTTGCATGTAACAGTGAAGATGGTAAAAAGAGGCAGGAAATCAAAAGCGAAAAGCAGTCAACATATGGGAAATTTTTATTTTTGTAAAATATTTTGCTTTTGATGACTTCTATGATTAGGGCTGTAAATATTTCTAGGGATCAATCCGCACAAATTTGTGCACCAAAATCAATGATTGGGAGTATGGAACATCTTGCACCTTTAGACCAAATGCTGGAATTTTCAAAGAATTTATCAATGGACGTATGGCTACATTTATACATGTAAAAACTTCTGCAATTGTCAAAGTATCCTGACAAAACAGGGAAAGGAAGGAGGTGAAAGACATTCAACTTATCATTGATGAACCTTTGCATAGTCATGAACAGAGATAAAACTGTGTTGCCACTTACCAATCATATGATTCTGCATTGATGGTTATTAGCTATTCCACTGATTAAATACCTGAGGAAACTAATGAGATAACCTATTCTGACTTTCAGCTCTGTGACCATATGAATTAAGCCATGATTGTTTGCACTTTCCGTTTGTTTTAAGTTAAGAATTCCTTGGTGGAGCTTCATCATGAAATTGCATTAGCAGCCAGTAATGGACTCATACCAAGTTATATTTCTTAAGAGGAAGCTTTGTTTTTTCTTTCACTGTTGTGTTTTTCTAAAAATTAAAGGTGGGAACATAGGAATAAAGCAGTACTACTCTAAAAAGTTATGGTCCATTCTCTTAAAGGTAAAAATAAAAGTTTCACTCAAATATATGATTTGGAATTCAAGTATTTAAAAACACAAGATTCAAAATTTATCACATACACATATATATATATATATATATATATATATATATATTTGAAAAAAGTAACACTAATGTAAAGAAATTCGAGATCCATCTGGGGGGTGAGGTCTAGAATGTTTGCATCAAGAAATTGATAGCTCAAATTGGGATTTGTATATTCTAAAGTTAGTAAGTCCAATTTTGAGTATTGAATCTAATGATTATGTATTTACTTTTAAAGTGAAAATTTTACAAGTTTATGTTTTAAGCATCAACTTTTGCATTCTCCTTTCTCTTCTACCTTTGTTATACCAAAAAAAAAAACTCTCAAATAGTTATGTCTTCATCTCTAAAGTGTAAAAGTTCTACAAATTTAAGACTCAAGTCTTGACAATTGCATTATACTTCCTCTTCTTTGGACCAAAAGCCTTCATATATCAAGAAACAGTTGGCAATTGCCTTTAGGAGAAAGAAAATAATTGAAGTTAACAATGTCTCCCTCAGGCAGGGTCATATACTTTATTGTAAAAAAGTTTTACAGTGAGTTGTGCAGTTTTAACACATAAAAGAAAATGACAGTACCAAAGATGCAAAGATAATCTTTGATTGCACCAGGCTTAATTTCTCATTGCTTGATAAGGATTGAAGAAGAAAACTATGCATATATACCTTCAAGACCCCACCTACCATCTCCATGTCACAAGTGTATTGCCCCACCACCTAAACTAACAGAAAATAAAATACAAGTAAAACCCACTTTCAATGGCTGTAAAAGAGGTAAAAAAAAAAAACTCTGGAGAGATACTACTACTAGAGCTCCATTTCCATGGCTGTAAAAGAGTAAGACAAATTATCACCGGTATACCCCTTAAAAGTCAAAACGCACAGTGAAGGAAGAAAGTCAGCTCAGACCTTCCATGGCAACTTCAAACTCTAAGCAAATAGATACTAAGCTCAGGAGCTCCATTGCTGTCAGGATTCATCATATAGAAAGCTTCAGAATCTCTAGACCCAACAATTCTCTCAAACTTAGCCCTCATATACATAAGTTCACCATCAGCACCAGCTTCAGCATCACTCCCTGGCAGAACTCCAGCTCCCATGGAAATTGGCTCCACAGCTTTCAGAATCTTCCATTCTTTAGCACCACATTCTCTCCTTGTTGCAAACCCACATTTCTTCCCATTGCAGTAAGTTCTCCACACAGGCTCTTCTAGTAATCTCACATCCTTCTTCTCTTCTTCTTTCTCCTTCTCACACTCCAGAGCAATCCTGACCAACCCAGACGCCATTTCTCGAACCAATCCACTGATTGGAGTAGCAAGTTCAACAAGGAAAGCCGGTGGGGAATTGGGATCTTTCTGAAAAGCAAAGTGAACATGGCCACGCCTGTAACCAAAAAGAGTGCCGACCACTCGAGGTCCAAGACTGAAGGGCAGGTTTGAACGGTTCTTTCCGAAAGCTGTAAGAACAGATCGAAGCCTGGCAACAGCAACAGCAGGAAGCTTCTTCCTTGGCGTTGGCATGGCAACATGGGGCTTGAGACTTTCCTTCTTGTTTTCTTCACTTGGGTTTGCAGAGGACTTGAAGGTTGGAGCTTCGTCATTTTCAGTTCCAACCATTTTAGTCCATTGGAAGTTTCTTTTGGAGGAGTCTTGACAGGTTTTTGCCATAACTGGCTCGTTGTGAAGGAGAAACAAAACCAAGGGTGGGAAGATGGTGTTAAGAGGAGAGATTCTGGTTTCTTATCTTTTACTCAGCTGTGGGGCTTCCTATTTAATTCTTTGTTTCTAGTTCTTCGGTGTAGTTGAAGATGAAAATCGTGACAAAAGAAACATCAGCTGCCCCACCAGCTGATTGAGGAAGTGGAGGGAGAAAGAGTCTGTCTAGTGTATGAAATAGCAGTCCATGTGGTATGAAAAACTAGTTTATCAGGATTAGTATAAGTGGTTAAAATTTAAGTTTACATTTAAAATATTAAGATTTGAATCTTTACTATCGTTTATGATAAATTATTTGTAAATTTTACAAATTTAGTAAATAAAAATTAAATAAATCACTAAATCTCAATAATAAATCGATAACATACTCTGCTTTGAAGATGGAATAATTTTTTTTTTTATATTTTCATTCACAGAGATAAAAAAAAAATCTTAGCTTAGCGGACAATGTGTATGTAATTTCACTTTCTTGTGGGGTCGAGGGAGAAAGGATTTTGCTTGACTGAGACTGACTCTTTTGACTTGAATCCAAAAGCAGTAAAGGGGATGGCATTGGCAGCAAAAGCCACAGAGAGCAGAAGCGAAGGCTTAAAGAATTCAGGCAGGATAACTGTTGCAAGCCACACCACATCGTTCATTTGTTGATCTAAAGCCCACTCACTGTCTTGTTGCGTGCAACAGGCACCTGTCTGGCCTCCTGGGTTGTGTTGGCCTCAGCGCTGGAAAGGATTTGCTGCTGCCTGAGTAGTGAATTCACAATCATCCCCTAGTGTTGGTGAATAGTCAACAACAGTCTCCCACCTACGAATAGACACCTCATTGTCTGTGGGGTCTCACAAAAACACATTACCAGTTTTGAATGTCTCAATGAGAATTGACACGTCACTAGCTTGGTGGGTCCACTCCACCCAAGTATCTATCCTACATGGCTTCAATTTGCAGTTGCGATTTTGGAATTCGAGACATTTTAAGTTTCGATGCTCTCTCTGGTGCCGCACCGGGACATATCGGAAGGGTATTTCAACCCTGTACGATATATGAAAGGAAATATCGATGAATATAAAAGCGTTGCATAGTCTATTAAATCGATTTTATGATAAAAATGTAATAATTACGTGATAAATAATATCTTGAGCGCGCATGCTTTAATAAGTCGATTATACAGCGTTGTATACTTCAACAAATCAATTTTGCGGGGAAAATGTAATTACCACATGACAAATACTATCAAAATATCACTAAACATAAATGTCAACATTGCAAACTCCGATAACTAATTTTGTGAAAAGAAAAAAAAAAGATTACGTGACGCTAGCACTTGTTATGTCACCATGTTACTTCAGTACCCATTTTGTTAACTAAATACTACTACTACTATTTGATTGATAAAATAAGTACATATCAAGGTTTGGACATAGATGGAATTGAACAAACTCACTAATTACATTTACAGACAGCATCCATTGATAAAAGGTACAAATATCCACATAGGCCAGTGCACTAACCAATGGCTTTTTGTACATAGTATACGAGATTAGAACTTAGAAGCACGAATGGAAGAGTCAAGGATGCCTAATAAGTCCTAAATGGTTAGCTCTCTAAACCTGCATCAGGATCTGGTTGCTTCGGGGCAACAGCCCCGCCGTTCATTCTCGCTCGTGCCTCAGCAAACATTCTCTGCTGCTCAGCTACCGCTTCTTCCTCAGTCATTTCTGCTCCATTGCTCCATTTGCCGCCTCTCAAAGAGTCCTGCTGCAATGCATTCCAGGAACACCATCAGTGAATCTTGTGGGGATGCTAAGGTGATTTTGTGGAAAAAAGGTCAATGAAAAAGACAGTGAAGGTGGGAGAGAGATAAAATGAGCAGGTAAATCTTGTTTTTAAGAAACTGGAATTCATTTTCTGGAAGATTGACAATGCAGAATGCTAAATGCAAACAAGGAGCAAAAGGACAAACAATTACCATGGTCTCAATCTTGTGTTGCTCATATGCAGCATATACCTCTTCAATGTACTCTCCAAACCCAAGAACCTGACAAATCACATGCATATATAGTTTCACTGCCAAGTATATCACATGTAAATCTTTTCAGCATCCTAGAACTAAAACATCGTATGATCAGAAGAAACGCAATGCAGTAAAATGTACACTGGTAACCAATGTAAAATTTGGATCACTGTCATTAACAGCAGAAATCTCCAGTGTGAACCAATTCAATCATCAAAGGAAAGTTACAAAACTTATGCTTAAAGCTACCTTTACTACTTCACAAAGTGCCGAGGAAGAAGAGCTATGTAGAATAACATATTTGAGACCCTATCTTTAAAATGGTGAGAGGACTAGTAATATCTTGATGTGACAACAAAAAATCCTTCTTACAGACATGATAGCTGGAGTATACAAAGATAATATATTCACATGGTGCTTGAGTTCTTACTTTAAAAGCAGTTTTTTAAAATTCTATCTGTATTTACTTAATATTTTGGAAGCAGGCGCTAAATGCCTATGAGCATAAAGACACTGCTGTGAACCATAACAGCATATGCAAAGTTCCGATTCAAGGCATTACTTTTTGAATGGTAATATTACAAAGAGAAGTAGAGGAATAAAATAAAAACACATATATAACCCAGTTAAAACATGAAAGTACGTTGATGATGGACAAACCTGTAAAGCCTTGAGTACATGCTCAGGTGCTATTGTTCGTTTCTCCTCTCTGTTACAAACTTCATTTGACTCCGATGAAATAAGATTAATAAACTCTGGAAGAGGACCAAAGTTTTTATCAATTATAAGAAACATGAAGTTAAGACTATCAATTACAATCTAGTTGGAGAAAGTAAAAATCCAATGGCGTAAAAATTTCAAGGGAATATAGACGGTTGATAAACTTGCCTAACAACATCCTAACAAACAACAATTTTCCACCCAAATCTTCAATGACACAACAAATACCAGTAGTATAACCATATGAGATTAATTACCAATTATATGAATCTCAACTCAAATTTAAACATCACTTAAATCTAAAATAATAGGATACCATATCCTTGCTTCGTACATTTTTTAAAAGCAAATGTTTTGAAATAAAAATCAAAACCTTCCATCTTCTTTTCATTCTAACATAATTAGAATAGAGAGTCATTTGCAGCTCATCCACGGAGAGTATTAAAACCAAACTGCAAGGTGGACAACAATCTTTCTTCTAGCAAACAGATAAAGCAAATTACAAGGTGTACCAAGGTAACAAAGGCATTCTAGGGAAGCCTCTCCTCACCTAAACTTTTATGAACCAAAAAAGAAAGGGTAACAAAGGCATTCATGGTCAAAGAAAGGGAGCTTTAAAGACTCTTGGCAGTGACAGAAAGAAGTCAGGAATCAAGCATTTTAGTCAAATATGAGGCATCCTGCAAATGCAACAATACAGGATTTCTAGCACTGAAAGCTGAGAAATTTCATTAAGCATTTCTCAAATGAATAGTGAGGCACATATCAGAGAAAACTTTTTAAAGGGCTTGTCAAGTAACCAAGAAACATTTCTCAGGATACAGCAGTAACAATTTATTAATTTTTCTCAACATGAAATTCAAGGGAGGTAGCATCCTTAGTAGGTTAGCTCAAATACTTCTGCAGATACACTCTTCATGTGATTACAAGAGAGCAATATTGAAAAATAGCCATTTATAGGCAGCTAATTAGTTCAACTTTCAAAATTATTAGTGTACAATGTCTAGTTAATCAAAGGTTTCCCACCTACTTTGATCGCCACTAGCACAACAGGCACTGAAAAATTAAAAATATCAGGCCGAAGCACTTTCCTTTTTCCATAATGTGTTTGGGGCAAAGTAAATATGCATCATAACATGCAAAGAAAAGCTTTGTAATATCGAAAGAAGAAAACAAATAGTGCAAAAGTGATTACTAACACAAAAGTCATCAAATCATTGTCTTGATCATAGAAAGAAATTTGACGCATCAACAATATATGGAGGACATAGGACCTAGTGGAAGTGTTTGATATTAAATTCATAATTACAAAAATGAGAAGACTGAAATTATTGTCTCACCTACACAACACTCAATCAAAAGATCTTGAGCATCTCTTGCAACACGTACATCTGGGGGTAACATCTCCTTTATAATTTTGGTCATAGTTGCTGCAAAAGGGGAAAAAAAATTGCATCACAAAGCAATGAAACAAATTGAAATTAAACCAGTGCCAGATTATTCATTGCAAACCTATTAGCACACAAAAATATGAAAAGCAAAAGAAAAAGAGTGTGTAAAGTGTAAAATATTACAGCCTGATTATTAGCTCATAAACTCCATTCACCATGTTAAACAAGTATATGACAAAGCAAAGACATCAACCACTCTCATTACAATTGTCCAAACACTTCAACCCTTTCTCGACTGAATGATACCCTGTGAGGCACTGAAATCAATAGCTTTCTTAAACAAACTTAATAATACATCCTCGAAGCCATCAGAGTCCTCAACCAGCACTATGCAATCCCTCACATAGAAGCCCTTGACCAGAACCTCTTTTGAAGTTCAAAAACAAAACATATAACAATCAACAAACTATTTTTTTAGAACTATAGTCAGACATAGCATTCAGACAGACAACTCCACCCGAAAAGCCCAAAATTCTCACAATAGAAAGTTAGTCACACATAAAACTAGGTTTGAACACAAATTTATCCTTCACAAATTGAAGGATGCCCCATGCAAGTGACATTTTCTTAAATTCATCTCATCATACTCGCCTAACCTCACCAAATTAAAGTTTCTGCACACTTTCACCCTTTGGTAGGTTACTTCTGGAAAAAAACTAATAAACTTTAAATGGCAACTTATCAACTTATTTACTTATTCAAAGAATGAGCTGAAAAGAAAATCCAAAACCCTAAATTAAGTAACAAAAGTGCTAAGATTTATCATTATTAGCTAATTCTGATAGCAGCTAAAAGAACCAGCAAATTCAAGTCTTAAAATTCACAAATTTGGAACACAAGAAAATCAAATAAACGAAAATGAAAAGAAGTTTTAGGTAAAATCAATTGAACGAATAATTTAAACAAAAATAAAACGAAAATTTGGCCCAAAAAAGTGAGGAAATAAAAATTACCTTTGGGAAGCGAAGCGTCCTCCTTCGACTTCCCTACGATATCCATCGGCTCCATCTTTTAATTCTGAAAAATAAATAAATAAATCAAAATTCAAAAGAGAATAAACAGATCTAAAACGAGAGAGGGAGGATATTGGGGGGATGGACTCACCAAGTTACTGAGTGAAGACGTTGAAGGCGGGGGGTATTTCTACGGACAAAAAAACGCTAAACGAGTCAAGCGATTCGTTATCTGAGTCGAGGTGGAGATCAAGAGGAAGGACATGGTTGATTTATGGAGTTATCAGCCAAGGTCATGACGCTTACGATTAGGGAGGGAGCTCTTACCGCAGCCGATTAGGGCAAGGAAAAAACCAACCTTCAGGGGGCGCGTGGGTTTGCAAGCGCTTAGTCTAGGCACCCTACAAGATTCGCTCAATAAGTGGATCAAGTGGTTGGTGCGTGCTTGCGACTCCGTTTTTTCAGAGCGTGATTAACTCTCGCTTTAATTTTTTTTGATCGATTGGCAAACAAACTTTGTTTTTAAAAGTGTTTGACGAAATGCCAATTAGAGAGGACTGATGACTGGAGTGCTGAGTCATCGCGGATAAAGATGACGAAAGCCCTTCAATCAAAGACAAGGGCCTTGGGCTTTGAGGAAGGAAATCTTTCAGGCTGAGTCGAAGCTTGGCCCTGATGGACTTGGACTTGGGTTTGATAAGGTCTAACCGAACCCAACCTCATGAACCTATTTAGCTTAAGCTTTCCTCCCCCTTTCTCTCTATTCTCCCGATCCTACCAGGAGGAGAGCATTCAATCAACCTCCATTATCTCGATAGATTTTATTTTATTTTTTAAATTTTTTAGATCGATTTCAATATCTCTCATTACGAACTAAATCAGTCATATAGGAAAAGAAACTTATGGATTCGGAGGAGGAGGATTACGTGTTCTTCGGTACACCAATAGAGCGTGAGGAAGAGATTACCAACCGTCGGAAAAAAGCCGCCGCCGAAGCTTCTGGCAACCTCCGGTCACTCCCTCCCTGGAAGCAAGAGGCATAAGCTTTCATCTTCTCTCTGTCTCTCTCTCTCTCTCTCTTTTTCCTTGTGATTATGAGTGGGAAATTTGAACTTTCCAAGGAGCTATACCTGGTTGAGTTCTGTGTTCTTTTTAAGCTAGAAACTGTCGCTTTAAGACACCGTCTGGTTGCCGTGAAAGTCTAGGGGAAAGAAAATGAAAGAAAACAGGGAATGAAAGCGGATGGAACTTGCATACTGTTATTAGCGAGTTTGGCTTATGATTTCTTTTGTTAGTTGGCGGTTTCTTTGTATAATTTGGATCCTTGCGATTGTCAAAGCCAATTGTTTGCTTTTAGGTAGTGTTTGAAGCTAAATCTGTTACTTAAAAAGGAATGAAATCATCTAAATGAGCTTCACTTAACTTGCAGTTGATTCTAAATGACTTGTCCTGTGATTGCTTTAAAAGGAATAGAAAATTTCTTTGTCTGTACTGACATTATATAATAGTATAGATAATGTATATAATGTAATCATGTTAGTCTTTATTTATAATGCATAGTCAAAAGACTTTGTTTTTATCATATTTTAATTAAATTTCTTCAGGTTAGAGATGAAGAAGGACGAAGAAGATTCCATGGTGCATTTACTGGTGGATTTTCTGCTGGTTACTATAATACAGTGGGCACTAAGGAGGGTATATCTCTATATACATTTTAACTAGATTGCTGCCATTCACTTGCTAAGAGTCATCTAGCATGCCTTATGTTTTATGACTTGTGAAACCTTTTTTTTAGGTTGGGCCCCACAGTCATTTACATCATCACGGAAGAACAAAGCTGAAGTCAAGCAGCAGAGCATTTTCAACTTTTTAGACGAAGATGAGAAAGCTGTATGGTCTAATTCATTTTCCCATCTTTTATGATTTTCTTTTGCTGCATATTGGGAATATGCTTTGTCTGTTAGGTTTTGAGTCTTTTTTACAAGGATTTTGGTTGATAGAAAACTGCGGTTGGTCATACTCATACTTGTTTGTTTCCTTAATAGTCTGCGATTCAGTTGCTTGCACTTCTAGGATTCTGGTTTAGAAATGTATTGAAAATTTCTTGTCAACTTTGACAGAATCTGAAAATTCCAATTCTATCATGCTGCATCTAATTAAAATTTGGACCTTCTGGGTCTTGAAGTATAGCTATGAAAGTATGTTGTCCAATTATTTTGTAGCGCTTTATGTGTTGAATCATTACTTGTGATTATCTTTTACTTTTCCATGAAGAATTTTATATGCCTACATTGGTATTATATTTGCATGTCCGGAGTTGCACAATTTCCTTTTCATTCATACGTGCCCGAGATTTGATGCAGATTTTGCCATATAGTAGGCCCACTTCTAATAGATCTTTCTTTCTTTAAAGTTTAGTCTCCTAATATATTTTCACAGCTCTGACATGGTTTCATGGTTATTAATATTCTATAATATCTATTAAAATACTGGTTGAATCTTTCATTTGTTGCAATATGTAAAGGAGTGATGATTATTATACAGGAATTGCATTATTTAATTGTTAAATGCTGAGGCATCTTTCCAGGCGAATTATGTTTCGAGCTGTTCTTTGAATTCATTAGCAAAAAGTTCCCCAACAGGGATCGTTTCTTGTAGCTCATATTTCATTATAAGATAGTTCATAGGAATCATAATAGAGTTTGAATTATGACGCGTAATTTCCTATATAGAAATATTTGAAAGTAGTTTCACAATTAGATTACCTAGTCGATGGGTTCTCTGACTATTGTTATTGTGGAATTTCAGAATATTTTATTTCTGAATCTTACTTGAATGATACAAAATTCTAAGGATTATATACAGCTACTGTTAAGAAGTAAATAGGAAACTAAATCAGTCTAAATCTAATCCCCATAATTGAGGAAGTGTCTAACCTTAATTCTAGGGATACAGATATTTACACATTTAATATAGTTGACTTTTCCACACTCCCCCTCAAGCTGGCTTGAAGATATCTTCCATGGCAAGCTTGCTCACTAGATTTTCAAACTGCTTCTTGTGCAATCCCTTTGTAAGAACATCAGCGACTTGGTCACTTGTTGGTATATATGGCATGCAAATTATTCCATTGTCAAGCTTCTCTTTGATAAAATGCTTATCTACTTCTACATGCTTCGTTCTATCATGGAGCACTGGATTGTGAGAAATAGAGATTGCAGTAAGATTCGTCTTTGATAAAATGCTTATCTACTTCTACATGCTTCGTCTCAACTTTTTCACAGCTCTGACATGGTTTCATGGTTATTAATATTCTATAATATCTATTAAAATACTGGTTGAATCTTTCATTTGTTGCAATATGTAAAGGAGTGATGATTATTATACAGGAATTGCATTATTTAATTGTTAAATGCTTGGGCATCTTTCCACTTGAATTATGTTTCGAGCTGTTCTTTGAATTCATTAGCAAAAAGTTCCCCAACAGAGATTGTTTCTTGTAGCTTATATTTCATTATAAGATAGTTCATAGGAATCATAATAGAGTTTGAATTATGAAGCGTAATTTCCTATATAGAAATATTTGAAAGTAGTTTCACAATTAGATTACCTACTCGATGGATTCTCTAATTATTGTTATATGTGTCTTTCAATTTTTTTTTTGGTCTTTTTAAGCAAAAATTAGTGTTTGAAAAATAATTGGTTTCATTATATTGTCCTTTCGTCTACCACTTAGGGGTACAAGATTAGGGATTGCAGAAGGTATTTTCTTCTTATTGTAAGATTCGTTTTTTCAAGTTTCTGATATTCCATGCTTTTATATTTTAGGAATTGGAAGGTCAGTATTTGGGAACATCTTCACAGTTTGACACATTTGGATTTACAGCTGCTGAATATGCTCGCAAACAAGCTGATAAGGAACAAAAGCAAAGGTATTTCAAATCCTTGTATACATTTCTCCTTACCAGCAATATTTATAGCACCTGATATGAAGCTAAAACTGCAATTGTTGCCAATTTATTTGTTTGAAGTTTTGGTTCTCAATAGAAATCCATTGTTGAAAAATGAAGTGGTCTCCAAGGAAATGTTGATTTTTGCCACTAGGGCAACTTATCTTTTATGCATGAAATAAAAGAATTTAATTTGCCTTTTTTATACAGAGCAACTTCCATGCTTGTTCATTCTTGCTCCTTATGTTGCTGAAGAAGACTTGAACACATTTGGTAGGATATGAAAGCTTTCTATATGGTTTCTGTTATCCCAGACTTAAAGACAATCATCGTCTCCATATCACAGCAATATTCATGTTATTTAATATTGGGATTCTTGATGACAGCATTTTTCATTGCCATTATCATTATCATTGTTCTTTCGTCCTCATGATCATCATCTCCATCATTATTTTTCCTTTGCTATCTAGATTCTTATTTCCACTATGGACATTTCAGCACATACACTTTCACCTCATGGCATGTGCAAACAGCATATGCAAACTGTCTGATTTGCATGTCTCTTGTTCTTCCTGGAGATATTTCTCTTGCAGGCCGTGTTCTAAGGGTTTTCTGGCTTCTTACTTAGTTCTGTGTTTTCTGCAGGCCATCTGCAATTCCTGGACCTGTTCCTGATGAACTTGTCGTTCCAGCCTCCGAGTCTATAGGTCTGTTGTGAATTTATAAATGCTTAGGTACCAGGTAGTTTATCTCTATAAAGATTAATTGACTTGGAGCTCTCATCTTGCTTTTGTTGGTAGGTGTTAAATTGCTGCTGAAGATGGGATGGCGGCGAGGTCGTGCAATTAAGGACTCACATACAAGTTCATTATATGGTACTTTGGTCCACCATCATATGATGAGTCTTATGCATTTTGTCTGATTTCTAGGTCTTTGGGCAGAATGGATTTGAGAAGCTTTAAGTTGTACATACAATTAGAAAGCATTTAAATTTACACACCATTCTATGATAATTTGACCAAAGATTAGATTTCTCAACAACTACTAATTTACTGTTTTTCAATCTTAAGTCACTATTCTCTGTCCTGACACCTCAAATAAAAAAAAGAAAGAAAGATATAGATCCTGATCTATTTATAGATGGAATAGTGGATGGGAATCTTTATATGCGTTTGCTTGGATGAAGCTTTCATTTTCAAGGGACTAAATTTTGGGTTGAATATTATCATCTTATATTTTATTACAGATGCTCGTAGAGAAGCTAGAAAAGCTTTTCTAGCATTTGCTTCCAAGGATACAAAGGCACTGCATAATTCTGACTATGAACCTGTTGAGGGTGAACCTGAAAACTTCATTGAGCAGCCTGCTGTTGACGATGCCCAATCTTCTCAAAGCTTACCCGTGAGAAATTCTCCTTGCTAGCCAATATTATTTCTTCTTGCTTTTATCTTTATTATCCTTCTCAAATCATGAATGGAATTTATAATTAAGTTTTTTTTTTTCTGTCATAACAAGCTCAAAAGCAGTTTCTTCTGGTTCATTAATACTTTGCTTCATTTGTGGGAATGTTGAATAAGTGGCAGGGTTTTTTTTTTTTTTTGTAAATTTTGAAAAGAGTATTCATAGTGTGTTTTAGCTTGTTTCCATATATGCATTATAATTTGCGGCTAGTATCTGCTTAAGCTTTGGAGGTTAAAATCTCTGTCAATTTGCTCACCTTTTGAGCTTGTATGAGCAAAGGCAGGGAGAGATCAGTTTTTTGACACATTGGAAGCAATCAGGTTACTATAACATTATATTTTCCTTGCTGCAGATTTTTGTGCTCAATCCTAAGCAGGACTTGCATGGTTTAGGATATGATCCATTCAAGCATGCACCTGAGTTCAGGGGTATGTAATTTCTTGATGGGCAATTGTTTACAGTGACCGTGTATAGTTTTTAGAAGCATTAATTCTTATTGTCTTTCTATTTTCTTTTATTTGTAAATGCTTCAGAAAAGAAAAGATCACGCATGTCCAATAATAAGCAGCATGGATACAGAAAAGATATATCAATAAAAGATAGTCTCTTTGGCTCCAAGTGTAAGATCTATTTTCTTATGAACATGCCTTTTCTAGTCCTTTAGCATGTATTTTTTATATTTCATCTTTCTCCAGTTTTCTTGCATGCATGAAGTATTTATCTTTCTAGAGGTTGATTCAACTAACTAGCTTAGATTCATCAGCTGCAAAAGCTGCTCCTGGATTTGGAATTGGTGCACTTGAAGAATTCGATGCTGAAGATGAGGATATATACGCTTCCGGTTTGTGTTTCACTTTTGTGAGCATGCATCATGGAATCATTCTTCAACTTTTATTCGTCCCCATAAAATTATTTATTGCCAATTTTACTATCAAGAAGAAATGAGTCATATTGGCCAATGTGTGAGTTGAGAACTCATATCTTTCTCTCTTTTTTTTTTTCCAATAAAGAGCCTGGATTTGCATGTATTGATTAGAAATGTCCATTTCTGCTGTCGGTGATTGATTTGTTAAATATTCTAAAATCTTCATCCTATAGGTTTCTCTTGGCAGATGAATGTTTCTTATTTTTAGTGTTCTGATGAAAATTGGTATTTCACTCGGTTGATGTTTTTGATATGCCAACTGTAGTGTGATTCATTACTATCCTCATTGTTGGGGTTGTTGATATGGTTAAACTATTTTTGGCCTCTACCTTCAATGCTGGAATTTTAGTTGCTAGTAACCATGGGGTGAATAATTTTATTATTAATTTGCCAATTCATCCTAATTTTATTAGTTTAATTTAAGTTTTGAGCTGAAGGTATAACTTTTATCTAGGTTATAACTTTGAAGAGACATACATTCAAGAGGATGAAGAGCCATCAAGATTGGGCATAGAGAGTAAACAAAAAGTGGTTGCAAAAGACCAGGGTGTTCTGCCTGGTTTCAAAGTTGCTTCAATTTCTGACTATCAGTTAGAAAGGTAATTGTAAGTACTTGATGTTTCATTATTGATGACACATTTGTCTCATTGTTTTGAATCTGTAATTTGATCTTCCTTTCTCTCTCTCTCTCTCTCTTTTAAATTTGGAGAAGTAATATCCAATCTGTTATTCTTCTAGCATATTATGAAATTGAGGAAATTGATTGATCTCTAGATTTTTCTATTAAGATCTGTGGATAATGCTCAAGTAGATGGCAAATAGAAAATGGAGAATCTGAAAGCGAGAAAGAAATAGGAGAGTGATGGATGTTTTTAAATAGCTAGGTGGAACTTGTGGTTTCTTAAAGCTGCCAATTCTTCATTGATATTCGTGTTAGTAAAAAAAGAATAATTATGAGCATTAACATAGACCGGAAAGTATAATGATAGTAAATATCTGCTTTTAAATCAAATTGATTTAATCATATAATCAAATGCCGTTAAACCCCAAAAAAATATAAATATGCACTTGTGTAAATTATCATTATCATACTAAACGTACTTGCGGCATAATATGTACCATATAAATGTTTTACATTAAACTGCTTGTAGTGAAACTTTCTTTTGGATGAATATTTTGGGCCATTTAATAATTATTCTATATCAAGTCCATTTTCTTACTTGTGTAATTGGGAGAGTAGAGATAAATAAGAACTGTTTTAGTTCTTTTTGTTGTTCTTTAACAGAATTGTTAATATCTTTTTTGCAAATTGTTATTCAGGTTTGATCCTCCTATAATCCCAAAGGATTTTGTGCCACACCATAAATTTCCTGGGCCTCTTGAGACTCTGAAGAAGCCTGATGTTCCCTATCCCCCAGAGGTTCCTCCTCCGGGTGATAATAATCTGAAACTCTTAATTGAGGGGGTTGCAACATTAGTAGCTCGATGTGGTAAATTATTTGAGGATCTTTCAAGAAAGAAGAATCAGTCAAATCCATTATTTAGTTTTCTTTCTGGAGGAAATGGGCATGATTATTATGAAAGGAAGCTGTGGGAGGAGCATCAGAAACGAGGTGATCAAGCCAAGCTGTCATTGGATGGAAAACATTCTGCAAGTGTGCAAAATATGACAGCAGAGAGCCGTGGAAAATTATTGGGAGAAAAACCTTTGGAAAGAAGTTTGAGAGAGACCGAAAGCTCATCTGTTGCTTCTGGAGACTTTGTTCAACTTCAATTCAATCTATCCGATACATTTAAAAAACCTCAATCATTTGTACGTACTGTACTTCCTAAACTGCTCATCTCTGGTTTCAAATTCATACAAGTCAAGCATCCCAATTTTTCTTTTTCTTTTTTTTTAAATGCTGTAATTTCTCACACTTATATCTAGTTTGCTGTCTTTTACACTTCGCCATATTGTCTGCACATACTGCTGAACCCCGCTTCTATTTTCTATTTATTGTAGAGTGAGTTGCCTGAAGTTGCAAAACCATTCAAAGATGATCCAAAGAAGCAAGAAAGATTTGAGCAGTTTCTCAAGGAAAAGTATGAAGGAGGACTTAGATCTATAGGGTCTAATATGGCTAGTAATATGTCGGAATCAGCTCGTGCTCGTGAGAGATTGGATTTTGAGGCAGCTGCTGAAGCAATAGAGAAAGGGAAACGGAGAAAGGAAAGCATGAGTTCTACACAACCATTGGACATTTTAGCCACTGGAATGCAGTTTACTTCCGGTGGAAAAGAGGTAAATTTAAGCTGGTGCTAATTCTAGTTACTGAATCATTTTGCTGGATTCTGAGATTTCAATAAATTTAACAGCAAGTTAAAGATACTCATACTGAAGACTTGATGACAAAGAAAATGTATCCAAGAAGGGAAGAGTTCCAATGGCGACCTTTACCTGTTTTGTGCAAGCGCTTTGATCTTATTGATCCTTTTATGGGGAAGGTACCCTTATTCTTGCTTCTTTTCTGCTGTTTTCTTCTCATAAGCTGAAATTAGTAGGAAACATTTATGAAAGGTTTTATGATGTATTAACATGCTTACATGGACAAGCATGGGGGTGGTTTTCCATCTCCCCACCCATCCAAAATAAAATCTCTAATGAGAAAGTAGATGCTGGTTTTAATTATTTTCTTAAAGGTTTTCTCATCTTATTGCTTACTGCTCCCTCTTAGAAAGGAGGGGATAAATGCAAAATTCTTAATTTATTAGCTATGATTCTGTTCTTAAAATACAATATTTCTGTTCGCAGCCAGCACCAGCTCCACGCATGAGAAGTAAGATTGATTCTCTACTTTTCATGCCAGATTCTGTTAAAGGTGCTAAAACCGAAGATGTTATTACAAATAGAGATTTTCCTGTTGCTCAAACTGATGCTCAAAAGACAACTGAAGATGTAGCTGAAAAGGAACTTGAAATTGCAGTTGAAAATGTTGAAAGGCCTGTTGATCTCTATAAGGTATATTTGTTCAGTTGAAATCTGTTTGTGAATTGAGTTATATTTGATTCAAAGTTGGTAAATACATTTGGTTTCAATTCTAGTGTCAGTTAATTTTGTCTCTTGTTATAAGCACTTGTACTATAACACAAACTAGAAGTGATAATTATAAATGGTTAGCGTCAAATTTTGGAGTGAGCATATATATCTAACTGACCACATTTTCTCTCTGTCCTTTCTCTTTATAAGTTATAACCAATCAGTGAGGCTTTAAACTGATTACCTTGGGCTATAAAGTTCTACAGCACTATATTTACTTTTGGTTTCACATGCAAATGGACACTACATTTTCCTCAATTCCTTTATGATATAGAAATTCTTATCATCCATAAAATTTTATTTTGGGTTTTCAGTTTCGAGCTCTTTAATTTTCCTCACTTTTGAATGAAATGACACTGCAACAAGGATGATTTTAGTGTTCAGAAGCACTAGCAGAATGCTATCATACAGCTTCGTTTCATCTAAGATCAGAAAGCTTTGTTTTACTTGAATGGGAGTTGGTTTTTGCACTGCTAATTCTATAAATATGCATTCTTGTTTGCACTCACTACAGCAAGTGCCTAAACCATATGATAGGTTTCTTTTTCATCAATGCATGATATGAGTTGGACATCCTGCCTGTTTTCGTGTGAGGCTTTCATGTTTGCCTGCGCCTTATGAATGGCAGGTTATACACGGGCTGGTGTTGCTGTTTACATATATGAAGTCTTTAATTTCCCAACAAAGCATGTTACGATCGGGATGCGTACTAATTCTGTTGCATTGATCCTCATTGTGTGCAGGCTATATTTTCTGATGATTCTGACGATGACGTAGAAGACTCTAGTACCAACAAAGTGGGGGATCCGGAGAAGAAGACTGAAGTGGTGACTACAACACTAAACCGTTTGATAGCAGGTGACTTTCTGGAATCCCTGGGAAAAGAACTGGGCTTGGAGGTTCCGCCTGACATGCCCTATTCAACGAATAAAGTCAGCACTCCTGCTTGGACAGAAACTCATAACGGGGTTGCTGAAAATGCTAAAGTCCTTCCTGTTGAAGGTAGAACTGTTTGTGCCCCTGATGCTGTCACTGGAACTTCTCTAAACCCTGGACAGGAAACCACTCAAGACAGTGAATCCCAAAAAATTGAATCCATTCCCGGCAGGTCTGTGAGATATAGTAGCAAAAGTACTGACGGTTTATTTGAGAACATATCTGGTATAGTAAATATGGAAAAGTTTGTTCAAGAGGATAAGAAAATCAAATCACCCTCCAGGCATCAGAGAAACAGGAGCAGCAGTTCCTTATCAGAAGATGAAAGGAGTCGAAGACATTCTAGGCAACATCGATACAGAAGCAGTGATTCATCCAGTGATCATTATGAGCGCCATCGTTCTAGGTCAAAAGGAAGAAGGAAAAAATCCTACGGGGAAAAGAGCAGTAGAAGCAGGAAACACTCAAAACATCATAAGCACAGAAACAGGGACTCTCCCAGCCGGTCCCATCATGTTTCCGAGAGGGAACATTCAGAAGCCAGGAAAGAGAAACGAAAACGAAGGGATTGAAGATAAGCTTCATTTTCTTTCCACTCCTATCTTCATACAGAAATTTCTTGTTGTATATCTTTAAGGATGTATTCATATTGACGATTTAACGTGAATTCATATATTAGTTAATGTAGTTTCTCTCAATTTATTAGGACAAAAATTTTGGTTATGATGATGATGAAGATGATATTTTCATGGATCCAATCTCCAACATTTGACAGATGATTAAGTTTGCTTGATTTTTTAGGGCAAGGGTCTTGCCTCCAAAACTTTGATGAAGATCCTTCACTGGAATGCTGCTTATGCGAGGCTTCCTATTTGCTTTCATATAAGATCCATGGAGGTTTGCAGAAGCATGATTGATTTAAAGGCAGATGCATGAGCTACCGTCTAGATATTTCTCCTGGTTTACCATAGCTTTAATCAACCATCAAATCATCAATTACTGCTTCTTTTCAAATGTTTTAGCTTTCAGAATAATTAATCATTTGTTAGAAATATCGAAGTCTTGGATGTTGAAACATGCTTTTATCTCACTCTTTTTCGTGGCAGAATGTGGTAAGCAGAGGCCATGAGAATCTTGAGCCAGCCAACGAATTGACTTTAAAGTCTACAAATTACCCCACCGAAATAGCAGCAATTAAGCATCAATCTTGCATTCTAGTTAGCTGTCCCTATTATTTATAACCTACACCTACCTATGCCAATAAAACTGCATTTAAGTTTTGAGGCTGCGGTAATAAACATCCAACAACCTTTAAAATTTCCAAGATTTGCCCATATTTTTTTTGATCTAGACAATCCGGTATCTTCATACTTTTGATATAGGACTAATCCGAATTCGAGCCGGGCAGGATCCAAAGGGCAGCAAAGCTCTCCCTCAAAAGTTTTAACACAGCTGCATACCCAAGGACTCGAACTCGAGACCTCTGGTTAAGCTAAAACAACTCCCTGCCAACTGATCTACGTACTCTTGAATAATTTGGCCCATACTTTTATATTTGATATTATTTACCTTTTAAAGTTTTCAAGTTTTGGGATTGAGGTAAATTTAGTAATGTGTCTTATGTTGGTTTCGAAGAATAAGGATGTATTTGACAAGAACAAACGAATATTGAGCAAAGTATGAGTAAGGAAAGAAAAACGACAGAAGAAAGAATATTGGCTAAGAATTCAAAGAATCTTCTCCATTGCTAAAAACTCAATTTGTAACACTATAAATAGATGAACTGAAATGAAAGCCACACCCCCATGTTCTCACTTCATGGGATGATATTCACCCACTAAGTACACAAACATAAAGTGGGTTAGTGGGAACTTAACTCCTAAAATCTAGAAACCACTCTTCCATGTTATACACATAGTGGAAGACTTATTCAACTTATGCTAATAATTGTTTGCATCAATTTCTAACATCCCCCCTTGATGCAAAATCTGCAACTCCAAGTGATAATCGAAACTTTGCAAACTTTGAATAACCAAGTCCCTTAGTAAAACCATCAGCAACTTGATCATTTGTTGAGCAGTACTTCATCACGATCAGTCCTTCAGCAACAGCATCTCGAATAAAGTGGTGGCGAAGCTCTATGTGCTTTGTCCTTCCATGGAACACTGGATTTTTGGTCATTAAAATGGTTGCTTTGTTATCACAGAAAATCTCAGTCGCCTTTCCTTGAACTTGATGCAAATCCTCCATGATTCTTCTCATCCAAATTGCTTGACAAGCAGCAGATGTAGCTGCAATATACTCAGCTTCTGAAGATGACAATGCCGTGCTTGCTTGTTTCTTTGAGCTCCATGACACAGCACCCGAACCAAAGTTAAAAATGAAACCACTTGTGCTTTTTCTATCATCTACACAACCTGCCCAATCACTATCAGTAAAACCAAACAATTTAAAGTTAGGAACTGGGTTGTACCAAATCCCAAAGTTACTTGTAGCTCGAATGTAGCGAAGAATTCGTTTTGCTGCCCCAAGATGATGCAAGGAGGGATTATGCATGAACCTTGAGACCAAACTGACAGGAAACATGATATCTGGACGAGTATGAGTCAGATACATCAACCCACCAACCAAGCTTCTGAAATACTTCTCATTTGCCCTTGGTGTTCCATCATTCATTGTCAACTTCTCATTTGTATTCATGGGAGTAGAAAATGTCTTACAATTCTGCATGTTAAACCTCTTCAACAAATCCAGAGCATATTTTTCTTGTGAAACAAATACACCATCATCAGTTTGAGAAATTTGTAAGCCAAGAAAATAATGCAACAACCCCAAATCTGACATATCAAATTCATCAGTCATGCTCTTCTTGAATTCTGTAATAAGAACTTCAGAAGAACTAGTATAGATAATGTCATCCACATAAACACAAACAATAAGAACATCATCACCTTTTTCCTTCACGTACAAAGTGGGCTCACTACTACTACGATGGAAACCATTTTCAAACAAGTAAGAATCAAGCCTACCATACCAAGCTCGTGGTGCTTGTTTGAGTCCATAAAGGGCCTTCTTGAGCTTGTACACCTTAGCCTCTTTGCCTTCAATAACAAATCCTTGTGGCTGCTCGACATATACCTCTTCATCCAAATAACCATTCAAAAAGGCAGATTTGACATCAAACTGATAAACCTTCCACCTCATTTGAGCTGCCAATGCTAACAAAAATCTAACAGTTTCAAATCTAGCAACAGGAGAGAAGGTTTCAAAGAAATCTTTACCATACTCTTGCACATATCCTTTAGCAACCAACCTTGCCTTGAATTTTTGGACACTCCCATCTGCATTAAACTTCACCTTGTAAACCCACTTTAAACCAATTGTATCTCTTCCATGCGGCTTTTCTACTAGCTCCCAAGTATCATGCTTCTGAATGGAAGCAATCTCCTCCTCCATGGCATGTTCCCATTCATCTTTTCCACATGCTTCATCAAAACTCATGGGTTCTATTACTAAAAGAGCAAACATGTTAGAGTTATAAACTTCTTCCCAAGGTTTTACCTTTCTGGGAAGAGCCCCAGACATACTTCTAGTAATCATCCTTGAAGGTTGAGGAGTTGGTGAAACTTGTGGTGACAACCTTGAAGGACTAGGTGTAGGGGAAACCTGTTGAGCCACTTTGTTCTCGTCATCTTGTGACTCAATTAATTCATTTTCTTCACAAGACAAGTGCTGATTTTTGTCTGCATTCCACTCCCAAAAGTTGTTCTCATCAAAAATAACATCTCTACGAATGATTAGCTTCTTAGTAACTGGATTATACAATCTATACCCCTTTGTCTCATCACTATACCCAACAAAAATACATTTCTCACTCTTCTTGTCCATCTTTGTACGATCATTAGAAGCTAACATGGCATAAGCAATACAACCAAAAATCTTCAAGGCACTTACATTAGGCTTGCGGTTCCACCAAGCTTCATAAGGAGTCATACCACGCACCACCTTCGTTGGAGAAATGTTGAGAAGGTGAACCGCTGTAGCTACTGCTTCAGCCCAAAAATCATTTGCAAGCCTTTTCTCATTCAACATACTCCTGGCCATCTCCACTACTGTTCGATTCTTCCTTTCAGCGACTCCATTCTGCTCTGGCGTTCTTCTCACTGTTAGCTGCCTTTTGATTCCATTTTGCTTGAAAAACAAGGTAAAATCATCGGATAAAAATTCTCCTCCCCTATCAGTTCGAAGAATTTTTAATTGATGACCAGATTCCTTTTCTGCAAAGGCCTTGAACTCTCGAAACTTATCAAGTGCTTCTGATTTCTGAACAAGAAAAAACACCCAACTCATACGAGTAAAATCATCAGTAAACAACAAAAAATATCTACTCTTGTTCAAAGACAGAGTATTCATTGGCCCACAAATGTCTGCATGCACCAACTCCAAAGGCTTCTTTGCTCTCCATGCTTTCCCAACCGGAAATGACTGTCTATGCTGTTTCCCATAAATACAACTTTCACACAAATCATTAGCAAAAGGAATTGTAGGCAAACCATGAACCATATTTTTCTGACACAACAACTTCAACCCATTAAAATGCAAGTGCCCATATCTCAAATGCCATAACCACGAATCACTTTCAACATTAGCAACAAGTGCACAATCATCCAAACGAGAAATCTCAAGAGGAAACATCTTATTTTCAGCCATGGGAATTTTTACAAACGGCATATCAGAATTTTTACCCTTAATTTCACACACACCATCATGAAATAAAACTGAATATCCCTTTTTTACCAATTGACCCACACTGAGTAAATTATGTGCCAAGCTAGGAATGTAATAAACATCATGAATCAACTTCTCATTACCTGACTTGGTCCTCACTGCTATTGTTCCCTTACCTTCAATCTGCACTTGTTTGTCATTCCCAAGACGGACTTGCAACTTTACTGATTCATCTATACTCTGAAAAAGACTTCTAACACCTGTCATGTGATTGCTACATCCACTATCCAAAAACCAAAGATCACCGTTACTTTCCTTTGAATTCATAAAGTGAGAAACAAGTTACCATCTTCTTCTTTTTCAACGAAATTTGCCTGTTGCTTAGCCTTTTTCCAACAATTCGCCTCAACGTGCCCCATCTTTTTGCAAAAGTAACACTGCTTGTCCTTATGGTTTTGCCTTTGATTCTCTCTGTCACCACTCTCAGTTTCTTGGCGACTTGAATTTGATCTACCACGACCTCTACCACGACCACGGTAGCCACCTTTACCTCTTCCTCTACCTCTACCTGCAAAACCATTATCATCGCTTTTCTCCTTGCTAGAGATCTCCATCTTTGTCTGAAATGCCTGCTCCATACTCTTCTCTGCAGACCTGTTCATCCTATCTTCATGTGCTAAGAGTGAACCCATTAGCTCATTAAGAGAATACTTAGAAAGATCCTTTGATTCTTCAATAGCAGTAACAACATGATCAAATTTAGGAGGTAAACTCCTCAAAACTTTTTCTACAATTGTTTGATCTTCAATTTTCTCTCCATAAGTTCTCAATTGATTCATAATAAGAGAAACTCTACCAATATAATCTTGAACCGACTCACTACTTTTCATACACAAGTTCTCAAATTCTCTACGAAGAGTTTGGAGTTTCACTACAGTTACCTTGTTATCTCCATGGAACTCTTTATGTAGAATGGTCCAAGCTTCATTCGATTTTGCTGCATTCGAGATTCGAGGAAAAATTGAGTCTGTCACTGCTTGCTGCAATACGAGCAACGCCTTTGCATCCTTCTTCCGAAACTCCTTCATCTCCGCTGCCTTCTCTGCCTTGTCAGATTCTGTATATCCATTTTCTACAAGATCCCACAAATCTTGAGAAATGAAAAAGGTCTTCATTTTAATGCTCCAAAAAGCATAACTTTCTCCATTGAAGATGGGCACCAATGATTGAGAAACATTCAAAGTATTCATACCATTAGACATGATGAATACAAACTAAAGATCACTTGCTTCAGCAAAGATCACCACAACAGAATAACACCCAATTTAATCGAACCTGGCTCGGATACCAAAATGTTGGTTTCGAAGAATAAGGATGTATTTGACAAGAACAAACGAATATTGAGCAAAGTATGAGTAAGGAAAGAAAAACGACAGAAGAAAGAATATTGGCTAAGAATTCAAAGAATCTTCTCCATTGCTAAAAACTCAATTTGTAACACTATAAATAGATGAACTGAAATGAAAGCCACACCCCCATGTTCTCACTTCATGGGATGATATTCACCCACTAAGTACACAAACATAAAGTGGGTTAGTGGGAACTTAACTCCTAAAATCTAGAAACCACTCTTCCATGTTATACACATAGTGGAAGACTTATTCAACTTATGCTAATAATTGTTTGCATCAATTTCTAACATCTTATTGTATCATGATTCGTGTTAACGTAATAAATATCAAATCGATTTTTAAGTTTTTTTGGAATGATTTAATATCCAAATATATTTTCAATTTTTTACATAAAATAAATATAAATTTTTAATTTTTTATTTAGTTAGTAAATTTTTATTTTATGTAAATAAATTTTCAACTTTTAAAAAGTGCGTAGTTAAATTTAAATTTATTAAATGATACTAAGTCCGTTTGGTACGCGTATTTCATTTTTCAGAAAATATTTTCTACATTTTTTAGTGTTTGGTACCTGTAAAACATTTTTGGTTAATGGAAAATGAAATTCAGTCAATAGAAAATCTTTAAGGATTTTGAGAAATTGTCTTCCCCTTTCCAAACCTATGCCACTCTTAAGAAAAAAGGCCCCCACTGAAACTTAACCTAATCTATATTGAGTTAAAACAACAAGCAATAGAAAATATTTTCAGCATATCAATCAAACAACAGAAAATATTAGTTTTTCCAAAAAATCAAATTTTTAGAAATCATTTTACAAATATCATTTTCTGAACCAAACCTATGCCACTCTTAAGAAATCATTTTACGCGAACCAAATGGAATTATTATTTGAACATTTTACATGATAATTGATATGAAAGTTTTGTGAGTTGTCACATAGTATATTTCGTTCGCAAAAAGAAGCCAGTGCCATTTAATAGACTTTGATTCAATTATATGATTTTGAAAAAATTAGAGATTTATTTATGGAAAATAAAAATTTATAAATTAATTTACACAAAATAAAATATTGAGAGTTTAAATTTATTTTGTACAAAAAATTAAGAATATATTTGACTATTAAATTTTACTAAATTTATATACAATATTAATAAAATTTTAACTTATACTTTTTTCGTATATTTTTATATCATCGTATCTAAAATTATCAAATTTAGTTCGAAGTAATAAACATTCGACAATCTTTAGTCCCATTTATTGGTGTTTGAAAAGTTGAAACTCATCCAAGTTAAGTCCTTCCGGCTAGTTTTTGGAAGTATTTTCATAATTGAAGACGGTGGGAAAGAAAAGCAAAATGCAAGGTAGAGAGAATCCTTTAAACTAATATAAAAGAATTGACTTTATATTCAGTTTATACTTCATTCCTTAATTTATCAAAGCGGTAATCGATGATGATATTATGCATGAAATCTTAGATTTTTTTTCTCTCACATTTTTTTTTCTAATTATTATGTTTTCAGCTTTTGTAGTTCTCTTGAGAACATGCCTTAAGCACGCACCCGATGAAGGGCCAGGGTTTGGATGGGTCATGTCGAGAAATTATTATGGTTTTCACTTCTCTCTCTCTTCTTGTGGCCTTTAATTTTCCGGGATTTTCGTTTGCTTTTTCTGGGAAGCAGTTTATATCTTTCTTTCTTTCATGAACTTGATATTTTATGAAAAATTTATCGAACAAATCTAGGAAAGCATTGAGTATTAAAATTAATTTGTAATAATGAAAAGTGATCAATTTAAATATACAATTACAGTAAATTTGAGAGTCAATAGATTAGAGATAACATTATTTTAACAGATTTTTATTGCGTATTTACATAATTATCATGTGACAAAGAAATATAAAACAAGAATAGTATAGTATAGCATAATATGAGTTTCAACTAAAAAGAATAAGTTTTAACTTTTAATACCATGTTAAACATCTAATTTAAAATCAGATCAATTAATAATATATGAAGGGATTCAACTTAATGAATTAATATCATAAGAAGTCAAAATTTTAATCCATAAGAGATAAAATCACTTCAACGAATCAAAATAAAATCTTATTTAATTTGGTGTCGAAATAATACAATATATGAGAGAAAAAAGGTGAGAAAGAAAGAATGCAACCCTCTTAGTCAAAATGAGAGGCAAACGTGAGATGCAAGCTAATTTTTTGGGTTTATGTTGAAAATAACCTAAGCAATTTAGTAGCTTTTGTTTCTTGAATACCAAATTTTGGTAGCAGTCAATTAGTCTCTTGACATATAATTTAGGCCATTAATTACATATGATTTGGATTTTTTTTTTGGGCAGAAAACCATAAGAGCTCTTACATGAAAATTTGTGGAAGACAGCCAACAAGAAGGGGAGAAAATGAATATTTGACCTTTTTATATGACTGTAAATTTCTTTTATTTATTACGCTATGTTACTTTTTTGTCGGTATAAACATGTTAATTGTGATTTTTGCTTGCAAATTTCAGGAATGAAGCCAAAACAGCTCCCAATTTTCTGTCGGTGTCTCTGGTGGCTATGGATGTTTTCGAAAAAGATTTTTAAATTGAACATTGAATCATCAAAACCATCCAAGCTTGTTTGCGTAAGAGCAAGTGTGTGTGTCTATATATATATATATATATATATATATATATATATATATATATATATATATATATATAGGAGGGATCCACTTACACATGTGTAAAACAAATTTGTTTTACACACTTTTATATCTTCATATAGGATTAATATTTTTGCAAACCAACCGTTGGATTTAACAATCTACTCATATTTATTATGTACGTAAATTTTTGAATCAATCTGCTATTTCTATCATTTTAATCGAGAATAGTATTTTTTTCAATATATATCAACGGTTGAAATTTTATTTTATGAAATATATAGCTAGACGTATTTGATTAATTTGAAATTTAGCATGCATGATCTATGTGAATATAACATAAAATTCAACGGTGGGATTAAAAAATTATAAATCATATAAAAAGATATGAAAGTGTGTAAAACCAATTTTGTTTTACACATGTGTAAGTGGATCCTTCCTCATATATATATATATATATATATATATATATATATATATATATATATATATATATAAGTTGTCAATGAGCCCTTATCTTCTTCCCGCATTGATTTAGTGACAAAAAAACTCTTAAATTTTGTGATTTCAAGTTTAAATTTTACCGTATGTAAAATTGTATTTGTTTAATTATATGCTGATTTATATATTTGATTCAAGTGATTCTTATAAATATATGTTTGATTATGATTATTTAATCTCTTTTCTAATAATGTTTTTCATAAATGTATGTGATCTTATTTTCCTTATAATAGAAACTTTTGATTCGAATAAAAGAAAAATTAGAGATATTAAAATTCATATTTTAAATATAAATTTTTTTTATATTTTAAAAATAAAAATATGATCATTTGAATCAATAGTTGATGTTGAAATCATGAAATTCTTGTTTATAAATAAAACATTTTTATTTAAAAAATAGATTTAAATATTTGTTTCTTTATTTTAAAGATTACACCAACAATAAATCAGCATTGTAACAACCAGAAAACCCAAAATAATATGTCCTAATCCTAATTCTAGTCGATCATGCCAAAACAAAAAAAGAAATTTGCAGTCATATGAGTTTTTGCCACGTGGTATGATTTTTGCCACGTGGTACAAAAAAATGTCTCAATCTGACTGCGTTTTCTCCCTTGTCCAACCACTTGAGGATAAAACTTGAATTATTTAGCAGAATCTCAAGTGTTGAAAGCAAAATCTGATAATTGTCCCATCTTTTTTTTAATTAATAATCCGTTGGTTTATTATATCAAAAAAAATATGGTTTAAATATGATTTTAATAATTGGATTATTACTTAATTGAACTTGGGTAGTTGGGCTTCAATTTGTTTTTAAAATATAATTTTTAATAAATTTAAATATTTAAAACTCGACATCTATAATATTTTATTTAATTTCAAACTGTGACATTTTTTTAAGAAAATATTAATTAATATTAAGAATTGACACGTTGAGGACTTCCTTGTAGTAAATGATTTTTGATATTTACTTTTTGGCAAATACTAATAAAAAATAGCAAAAAGGAAGGGAAAAAAATATGGGGCAATTACCTATTTCACTCTAATAAAATTCTTTTATGTCAGTTTAGCCCAATTTCCATAACAATTTAGCTTGAAAATTTTGAAACCGACCAAAGGGTTTAACTAAGGCCAATTACCCAACAACATTATTTTCTTCATCTATTAAAGGTAAAAGCTTCAGCTTTTGGACCCAACAAAAAAAAAAACCAATTCCCTGTAGACTTTCATAGTTTCACAAACAAATTTTGCTTCAAAATCAAAATCACACAATGACTGAAATTTATATGTGAATTTTTTAGACTAAAATTTTAAACTTGTATAAAACCTGTCATTCGAAATACAAAATTTATGGTTGATACAGTAATTTTTTTCTAAATCTAGTTATTTATGTGTGTGTATATATATCTATTATTTCTTTTTTATGTCAAATAATATAAAATACAAATATTACAATATTACAATTCATGTCGACACATCAAGTTTCAAATATTTTTTTATTTTTACTAAATTCATATATAATTTTTATTAAAATTTTAATTGATGTTATATTTAAAAAAAATTCGTATCACTTTTATATCGTATCTAAATTATTAGACCTAATTTATTTAGTTTTACTTCTTCACATACATCAACTATTTCTACATGAACATTTTTATTATAAGAAAAACGTTTCTTAAAAAAAAATTGACAAAAAAAAAATAGAGCATGTGATTGGTCTTGTTTGACTATTCTTTTTTTTTGGCAGACCTTGTTTGACTATTCTTACACACAGCCTCATCAAACTTTGAACATTTTACGTACCAAATATCACTCTTTCTCTCTCTCTCAACTGTCTTTCAAAAATTAAAAAAATTGTATATATTTTCAGTTCTCTGACAACCTTAAATTAATTTTTTTCACATCTGTCATGGCCTTCCCTCAGTTATAGATTCACAGCTAAATCCTCTCTCCTTCTCTTTACATACAACAATTGAACAAAAAATAAAGAACTTCCCATTTTTTTATGTCTGAATTTGTTCTGACTGCTTGTTATCTATCAGTTGTCTGCAAAAGAAAAGAAGATCCCAGAAAATGTTACTGAAGTATGTTCTCAGCTTACCTCTTTCTTACAAATTCCATTCTTTGTTTTTCAAAGCTATTTCCTTTCTCACGTTTCTCTTACAGCTTTTTTTCATTGACTTTCTAGAAGCCTTGGCCAGCACTACTGCTGTAAATAATTGCCTTCTATACCCTAATTATAAGTTATTTCAGTATTTGCTACAACTTTTAGCGGTTTTACACTTTTGGGTATCTTTGGAAAGCTGTTTTCCAGTTTTGTCTGATTTGGTGCTGTCTGGGGGTTGGTTGGTCTTATGGTCTTTTTTTATTTTTATTTTATTTTTGGGGGGCTCATATGAGTTGTGTAATGAAGAAGTTGAGTTTGAACTAAATGAGCTTAGATGTCTGAAACCAACTGCACTTCCTGGTTTGTTTCTTCCAGCCGCAAGTCAAAGCTGAGATATAGCAGCCTGGTCCACAATTTCTACCAAAAATTAAAATAAGAGAAAAAAAAAAAGAAAACAATGTTTGTTGCAGAAATAAAACCTGCTTCCTCTATTTTTCTTTTGTTCCTTCACGGAATCTTCATTTATGAAAATGGAATTTTTTTTCTTACCATTTTAGTGGTTTAAGTTTTTCTTTGTTGGGTTTATATGGGTTTTAAATATTCTAGATAGAGCTTCTAATAGTGGTTAATTTACTCTTGCTTTTCCTGGTCTTTGCAGCCTAAATTTTCCAGTTTTTTTTCTTTCTTTGCCTGTTCATAAATAGAATCCTGGCCTAAAGATCTGGTTTGATTGATTCCTGGTTTTGGACAGCTTTCTGGGATCTTATGTTCAGCTAAATTTGGAGAGAATCTTGTTTATAGCATCATTGATCGTTGCAACTTGAAAGTATCTTCTGAAAACTGTAGTTCTTTGTCAGTTTCTGCAGCCCCTGAAAAAAAAAAAAAAGAGTGTTTTGCCTGTTTGAACGACTTGGATTAGATTAAATTTGTCCAGAATGACTGGGGGCAGGAGAAAGAAGCAGAGTTTTAGCAGAATCCATGCCTTCTCATGTGGGAAAGCATCTTTCAAAGGGGACCACTCATTGATTGGAGGGCCTGGTTTCTCAAGGGTAGTGTATTGCAATGACCCTGAAAGCTTTGAGGCTAGTCTCCTCAACTATGGTGGTAATTATGTCAGAAGTACAAAGTATACACTTGCAACATTCTTCCCAAAATCCTTGTTTGAGCAATTCAGGAGGGCTGCCAATTTCTATTTTCTCATCTGTGCAATTCTGTCTTTCACACCACTCTCTCCTTACTCGGCTGTCAGTAATGTTCTTCCATTAGTTGTTGTAATTGGAGCTACCATGGGAAAGGAGGCTGTGGAAGATTGCAGGCGAAGAAAACAGGTAGTTAACATTAACAAATTGATGCTGCTAAGAGTCAAATTTATAATTGAGTTCCGTTCTGTTTCTGATTTATGATGTTACAAATGTATATTCCGTTATGAACAGTTATCAAGCTTAAATTCATCATCATAATCATAACTTGCAATTATTTTTATATGAATTATTGGGAATGCAGGGTAGATTTCGGAACTTTCAGGTATGCAAATATAAGTTAGGATTGAGGAAGATATTGTCACAAAGTTTGTCTGTTTAGGAAATGATTTTTGAGAAAACATACTTGTCGGTTGCTACTAGTTAACTGATTTCAGGGCAGGTTGTGTATGGTGGTTATCTTGCAGGATGTTTTAGAGTTCTATCTGTTTGATGCAGTAGTTCTGTCCGTCTGAGGGGTTAGTTTCGATCGGTTAGTTTATTCAATATTTTGTTCCTTGTTAATTCGAATATGCAGCACCTTGCGAAAGTATTTAAGTTAAATCAATTGCTATTTGCACAAAAAATGGTGGTGCATACTACATAGTCCCTACTAGAAGCTGTGCGTACAAATGCTACTTGTATGTGTACAAGCTTTTGCTTTCTTTTGCTCGTGGAGTTGATTCTATTTCTTTAAGCTTCATATGTTTCCTGCTTCACCTCCACTCTTCGGTTTATATCGTTTTCCTCTTGTATTGTTCTATGTTTCTTGGATTCATGAAATTGTTGATGACATTGCAGGACAATAAGGTTAATAACAGGAAAGTTAAAATGCATCAAGGTGATGGGGTTTTCGAACATACTAAATGGATGGATTTGAAAGTTGGAGATATAGTTAAGGTGGAAAAGGATGAATTCTTTCCTGCTGATCTCATTCTGCTCTCATCAAGTTATGAGGAAGCAATTTGCTATGTTGAAACAATGAACCTTGATGGAGAAACCAATTTGAAACTGAAACAAGCATTGGAAGCTACTTCAAGTTTGCATGAGGAATCGAGCTTTCAAAATTTCAAGGCTGTCATCAGATGCGAAGATCCAAACGCAAATTTGTACTCTTTTGTTGGCAGTTTGGAACTTGGAGAAGAACAATATCCTCTATCTCCTCAGCAGCTTCTGCTTAGGGACTCCAAGTTACGGAACACTGATTATATTTTTGGTGTGGTTATCTTCACAGGCTACGATACAAAGGTTGTTCAAAATTCAACAGCACCTCCTTCAAAGAGAAGCAAGATCGAGAGGAGGATGGATAAGATAGTGTACTTTCTGTTTGCTGTCCTGGTTGTGCTGTCTATAATCGGGTCAATTTTCTTCGGAATAGCAACTAGGGAGGACCTGGAAAATGGAAGAATGACAAGATGGTACCTTAGACCAGATGACACTACAATTTATTATAACCCGAAAAGAGCAGCAGTTGCAGCAATTTTGCAATTTTTGACAGCCCTAATGCTGTATTCATATTTGATTCCCATTTCCTTGTATGTATCCATTGAAATTGTCAAAGTTCTCCAGAGCATTTTCATTAACAAAGATCTGCACATGTACTATGAAGAGGCAGACAAGCCAGCACGTGCTCGAACCTCAAATCTAAATGAAGAACTTGGCCAGGTTGATACTATTCTTTCTGATAAAACAGGAACGTTGACTTGCAACTCTATGGAATTTATCAAATGTTCTATAGCCGGAACATCTTACGGTCATGGAATTACTGAAGTTGAAAGAGCTCTCGCCTGGAGAAAGGGTTCACCGTTGGCTCAAGAGGTGACAGAAGTAGAGGGCCAGGTAGAGGAATTGAAGCAAGAAAAGCCATCTGTCAAAGGGTTTAATTTTGTAGATGAAAGAATCATGAATGGTAATTGGCTAAATGAACCTCGTGCAGATGTAATCCAGAAGTTCTTGCAACTATTGGCTATCTGTCATACTGCAATACCTGAAGTGGATGAAGAAACTGGAAGAATTTCATATGAAGCCGAATCACCAGATGAGGCAGCATTTGTGGTTGCAGCTAGAGAACTGGGATTTGAGTTTTATGAAAAAACACAAGCAACCATTTCATTAAATGAGTTAGATCCAGTCTCTTGCAAAAAAGTTGAAAGGTCATACTCCTTAATAGTTAATAAATTATTTCCAAGGCCATCCATCACAGTCAACTTTAGCTGCGCACAGAATACAAAGCTTTATCTATTAATTTTAGGATTTAGTAGCTAATGATATCTTCTTATATGTATTCAACATGATGGAACATTTTTTCTTTTCTGCAGATCTTATAAACTATTGAACATCTTGGAGTTTACTAGCTCAAGAAAGCGGATGTCTGTGATCGTGAGGAATGAGGAGGGAAAGCTGCTGCTACTTTGTAAAGGAGCCGATAGGTTTGTAATCTGAAACAGAAGTTTAAAGTGTGTACAATTATTTGGTTTAATCTCAGTGATGATAATGAACATAGAAAATTATCTTTTCTGTCATAACTAGGGGAAGGGCAGTTGTATTACTCTTGACTGGCTAAACTACGTTGGTTGCAATTCTTTATGGTATTCAAGTTCGTGACAACAGATTATATTAAGTACTTCTTTTTTGAACAAGCAGTGTTATGTTCGAAAGACTTGCAAAGCATGGACAAGAATTTGCTGAGAAAACTAAGGAGCACATTGATGAATATGCTGATGCTGGTTTGAGGACTTTGGTACTTGCATACCGTGAAATAGACGAGGAAGAGTATGTTGAGTTCAATGAGCAAATCACAGAAGCCAAGAACCTAGTGAGTGCAGATCGTGAAGAAATTATTGAGGAAGTGGCAGGAAAAATAGAGAGAGATTTGATTCTTCTCGGCGCTACAGCTGTTGAAGACAAACTTCAAAATGGGGTGAGTTTAAAGGCACCTATTAATGGCATTATCATCACAAGATCAAAATAACACTAATCTTCTGATATTCTCCCAAGTACCTAGAGATAATTTCTATTACAAACTGAGGCAACAAATATGATTTATTCATTTCTCGATATATATATATATATATATATATATATATATATGTTCATTTCTTGATGTATATGACATTCATTTTTCATGTCATGCTCAAATGCTGCAGGATTGAATTTCTTTAAGATCAATTCTGAGGTTTTATATTGAGTATTTCGTCTTTTGTGCTGGATAGGTGCCTGAATGCATTGACAAACTTGCACAAGCCGGAATCAAAATATGGGTTTTAACAGGAGATAAGATGGAGACGGCAATAAATATTGGGTATAATGATTATTGCAAATGCTTACATTAAAAATCTGATGTGAACTTTGATATACTGATTTCTCAAACTTCTATGTTGAACTTTGCAGCTTTGCCTGTAGTTTGCTTAGACAAGGAATGAAGCAAATAGTAATAAATTCAGAGACTCCGGAAAACAAGGCGTTGGAGAAAGCAAGTGACAAATCTGCTGCTTCAGCGGTAAACTCTAATTTCAATGGACGCCTTTTATTATATTTTCCTTTCAAGTTCATCTGCATTGACATGTACAGCATTGAAAGATTGCTCTTCTTAACCATTTCTCATCACCAGGAATGTTCATTTAAATCCTGTAAACACAGCCTTTTTAATTTATTGTATTTCAAGATGTTCTCACCATTTTGAACTATGATGGCATATCTACTGAAAGACTCTCAATGACTTTTTCTTTTATATTCAGATTAAATCCTTCCATGTATTTTTGTAACATGAACTAACCACTGCAACCAAAGTTTCCTAATTCGTGCATGGATGTGACAACTCAATTCTCTTCAAGTCTTTCTCTTCGTCCTCAACAGAAACATATTGGACCTTTTTCTCTGTTAATTTATTTTTTTTGTCCATTTTATCTCATCAGATGCTTTCTATGAAAATTAATCATGAATCTCAGCTTTAACTTTTTCGGTGAAGCTGTGTAGTTGACATTGACATCCTCCTCGTTACTGAAGAGTTTAGATTAGCTCAAGTTTTACATGAGGTGTCTTGTTTGCTTTAAATTTACATCATTTAGAAAACATGCTCTCGCATATACATGTACTGCCCATACGGGCTCAAGTTATTCACAATTGAAAGAAATCGGTCCCATATTGGTAGTCTTATCTGTTTAAACATGACAGTAGTTATAGTACATAGGAGCTATGTGACTTTGAGTGGTGTAAATGAGTTTTTTGCTGTGAAGAGGAAACGTTGTAAACTAGTAGAATGAGATGTGCCGAGAGAAGGTGGAGAGGAAGATTGGAGCAGACCCTGAAGAACGAGTGCTGTGGCAGGTGGTGGTAGAAGGCTAAGCAAAGCCGAGAACAAGGCTAAGTAGAGAAAGGAGAAGGCTGGATGAGGCTAAGTTGAGAGAATAGCATATAAAGAGAGTTTCTAAATTAACTAATTTGCCAAAAATTCCTTTCAAGGACAACAAGAACTCCTATATATAAGTGTGGAGAATGGTAGTTACATATCTTTGATATTAATAACATAATAATTAGAATTAGCACTTACAAAGTATTAATGTTTTGTCTAATGGGTGTTATGCTTTGGGAGAAAGTAAACTGAAAGAAATAAGAAAGAGCACTCATATTTCAGAGAAAGGTTAAGAGAAGAACTCTTAATTATCTCCATATCTGATCCACCAAGCCAAACTCTCCAAAACATCCCAATAGTAAAGTTAACCCAAGAACTCTGCCCTGTTCCGAGATTATCTTCACTTTTTCTTGAAAGTGTTATTCAGTGAAGATGTTGATGTTGTTCTTTCAATATATTCTATGAAGGTATTATTCTATGTATAAGTTATTTTGAGAACAAGTTGTTCTATGAATGAACTGTTTTGGAAACAAGTTGTTTTAAGAAGAGCTATTCTATGAAGAAGCTGTTCTGTGAGGAATTGTTCTGAGAAAAACTATTTTGTGAAGGAGCTATTATGTGAATGAGCTATTCTAAGAAGAGGTAATGAGCTATTCTAAGAAGAGGTAATGAGCTCTTCTAAGAAGAAGTTGTTTTTGTGAAAGAATTATTCTGAAAAATAAAATATTAGTTTCCAAAATCAAATATCTACAAGTGGCATAAATCAAAATAATCTATGAATCTTTAGCCCAAAAGTGCAAAGCTAATATTTTATAGTTACATGTCTTGACAACTTCTCTTGAACCGTATAAGAAGATTTCTTATCCCAATTTTATCCAATAGTTGAGTGTGCTTGTCAGCTTGATGACATCCTTTCGGTTTTCTAGGCATTTAAGGCAAGCATTCTCCAGCAGATAGCTGAAGGCAAGCAGTTGCTTACTTCATCAAATGAAAATTCTGAGGCGTTGGCTTTAATTATTGATGGGAAGTCACTAACTTCTGCTTTGGCTGATGATGTCAAAGACACTTTCCTAGAACTTGCCATTGGTTGCGCATCTGTTATTTGCTGCCGTTCATCTCCTAAACAGAAGGCACTTGTAAGTTATATTATCCTTCAATGTGCATAAAAATATTTTATTTTAATGCGATTTTTTCTTTATTTTGCTCCCATTGTGAGCACAAAATCGTATATAGGTCGAGCTATGTCACACTTCAGGATAACATATGCTGACAGAACAAAGTGCTTATGGGATCTTTGAAAATTAAATCAGTTTAAATGAATGATAATAAATGTTCTACATCAACTCGACTAACAAGTACTTGTTTTTGTAATTTAAGAAGTATCCAAGCTTTTGCTTGCTTCTAGAGATTCCAAAGAGAATTCAAACTAATTAACTGAAAAAAAACTATGCAGGTTACAAGACTGGTTAAAACTGAAACGGGTAGTACAACTCTAGCAATTGGTGATGGAGCAAATGATGTTGGTATGCTTCAAGAAGCAGATGTAGGAGTTGGTATCAGCGGCGTAGAAGGAATGCAGGTAAATGCTAAATAGATTGCTCCATGTGTAAAGATGGTGCGTTGGTTTGTTTCACTTGATTCCTTTTCCTTTCTCCTTTCTAAAACCACTTTTTGAATTTTCAGGCTGTCATGTCAAGTGACATTGCAATTGCCCAGTTCCGCTTTTTGGAGCGCTTGCTTCTTGTGCATGGACATTGGTGTTATAGACGGATCTCATCAATGGTAATATAAGTAGCTCTTGGATGTTAAGCTTGAAGTGTTAATCTAATCTGCAACTTAGATGAAATTGTTTTGGTTTTTAATCTATGTTAGAACATTCATCATTTTCTTAATATGTCAGAAACCTGACTAATGCTCTGCTAATACTTGTCAGCACAATCATCCAATATCAACCAGTTAAATTGAAACGATCAAACTGTTTTGCAGATATGCTATTTCTTTTACAAGAATATTGCATTTGGGTTCACTATCTTCTTTTTTGAGATATATGCATCATTCTCGGGGCAAGCTGTATACAACGATTGGTTTCTGTCCCTCTATAATGTCTTCTTCACATCACTTCCCGTGATTGCTCTAGGAGTTTTTGACCAGGACATCTCTTCCCGTTTGTGTCTTAAGGTATCTCTCATACAAATGGTTTTCTTTTGCCAGAAAAGCTATTGATTCTTCAATGGAATACTGACATGTTTTTGAGATTCTGTACCGTATAGAAAGTGCCACTGTGATGATTATATCTCATTTCTCTTCTACTTAATGTTGCAGTTTCCTCTATTATATCAAGAAGGCATACAGAATGTCCTCTTTAGTTGGCTTAGAATCCTTGCCTGGGCGTTTAATGGGGTGCTAAGTGCCACCATCATCTTCTTCTTCTGCATCCGAGCAATGGAGCATCAAGCCTTCCGCAAAGGTGGGGAAGTTGTTGGTCTGGAAATCCTCGGCGCTACCATGTATACGTGTGTCGTGTGGGTAGTTAACTGCCAAATGGCACTATCCATCACTTATTTCACATATATACAACATCTCTTCATTTGGGGTGGCATAATATGCTGGTATATATTCCTCATGGCTTATGGAGCCATGGACCCGGACATATCAACTACTGCCTACCAGGTCTTCATTGAAGCTTGTGCACCAGCCGGGTCGTATTGGCTTCTTACACTCCTTGTGCTGATATCCTCACTTCTTCCGTATTTCGCTTACTCAGCCATCCAAATGCGGTTCTTCCCCTCGTATCATCAGATGATTCAGTGGATTAGGTCTGATGGGCAATCTGAAGACCCCGAGTACTGTCAAATGGTGAGGCAGAGATCGCTCCGTCCCACAACAGTAGGTTATACTGCTCGTTTTGAAGCAAAATCGAAAAGCTCGAAAGAGAGAGCTGGGGATCATTGATGATCACCCTTTTAACTAGTTTTGTACCGAAACATAGTTGTATATTACTTGTGCTACCAGGTTTCTTTTAATTGTCCATAAGATGTTCCTATCTACATACGTGATGCAGCCTTGCATCCAACATTTTGCTTGTAAGTTAAGGTTAGAATCATCATTTTTGTGTTTTGATTTCTCAGGCCATATCATATTTTGCAGCTGAAGTTGTAATCTGTATCAAAGACGTAAGGCTATGGAGACTCGCACTCAATCTAACTCAAAAGTTTTACAGTTTTGTTTTCTAAAAGATATCTTGTAAGTATGAATTCAAGTTTCTATCATAGTCTACGTAATAGAATTATGCATCCTCATAATATCTCGATATAGGATTGAGACGTTACAATTGTAAAGGAAAATTCACCTTTGAAACCAAGCGATGGTTTTCTGAATTCGCTACAAGCCATGTGGTTTTCCAATATGATATGTTTCCTCAGTTAAACCAGATAAACATTGGAATCAGCATATGCAATGGCTAGTAACAGTTCATGGATGAATGAAATTGGAAGACAAAGTTAGAAACAGAATGACAATATTTTAGAGTCTTCGTAGTAATTCACATAAGATCCATCAGTTATAAATCATCCCTGGATAATGTTTAAGAAAAGAAGAGAATGAATAAATAAATCATAAAACAACCTAACATAAACTCAAATATTCTTGGCTATGACGACTGCAGAGAAATGCCTAGATATTCCATGGCTGACTTTGCCATTACAGACGAAAATTCATTGAAGCTAATGACACCATCCCCGTCGGCATCAGCCTCTTTGATCATCTCCGTCAGCTCTTTATACGTCAACGGATGCCCCATTTTGGCCATGCAGCCAGCTAGCTCCGCCGCCGTGATGTAGCCGTTGCCATCACGGTCAAACAACTGAAAAACCTCCGTGAGTTGCTCTTGGTTTACCAATATCTCTTCATTCACGTCCGGCAAGATGGCATTCACTAGCTCATCAAACTCCACCGCACCATTGCCGTTGGAGTCCATGTTGGCTAACAGAACACGGATTTGATCACCGGACGGCTTGAGTCCTAGTGATCTTAGCAGTGCCGCGAGCTCTAGAATGGTGAGGCTGCCATCGGAATCCATGTCAAACCTTGCAAATATGTCCTTCAATTGATTCAGTTGATCAACTCGTGATGCCACCATTGTTTCCTACCATAAACTAACGTACCCAAAATCAAACTCTACTAAAAAACCCCAAAAAAAAAATTAACGTTAATGTCTTAATGATGGAACATCGATGATCATGACAACGATGGAGTCGGCTGCCGGCAGCAATGGAAGGAGAAGAGATGGGCAATTAAGGTGGAAACCGTGAAGGAAAATGTTTCTGTTTGTGTGCTTGGTTAATTTTGTTACGCGTGTGAGGCTTAAATTTGATTTTTGGAGTAGAATTAAAAATAGAAAGCGTGTCGTCGGTGGATTTTTTTAGAGATAATAATACATGGAAGGGTAAGATTCTCGTAGGATCCTTCCATACGAGTTTCAACGGATCGATCCTTGTAATAATAATTTTTTTAGAGATAATATATAGATAAATTCTCGAATTTTAATAAAATTAGAAATTAATTTTTGATCTTTTAGTACATGAAAATATGAAATTAAGGGCTATGAATATTTATTTTATTGTAATTAAAAAGTTGGTGGTATAAAATATATAATTTTTTGATAATTTAGTTTATAAAAATGTTTATTTAAAATTACTTGGATGAGTTGAAAACAAATATTTTAAGGATATTTTTAATTTGTTAATTAGACTTCATTCACCCATTTTCATGATTTAGTGAGTATGATTACAATGAAATAAAAGGTTTACAATCTTAATTTCATGTAATAAAATATTAAAGGTTGGTTTGCATTTTTTTATAAAATTTGAGAATTTATTTGGATATTATTCTATTTTTATTATATATATAATTGTTGGAGGGAGTTTTGAATTAATGTTATTTCAAAAAGATTAAAAATGAAATCTTTTGTTAGAGCAAGAAAAAATTCGAATTTAAATTTACAAAAAAAGACAGATTTATATTTTTATTTGAAAGGCAAAAAAGTTTTAAATTTCATCCGGAATATTACTTTCTTAATGGTTCCAAACAGATTTATTTATTTAACTCATTTATGAGTAATTATTTAATAATGGTAGTCTCTTAATAAATTTATATATTTATTTCGTATTTGTATTATATAAAATATAAAAAATATTGTATTAAATCAATTATTGATATGCTGAATAAAAATTATTTTTTTATTTTTTGATAAATTTATATATAATTTTTATTAAATTTTAATTTATATTTTGTTTGGTTTCGTTTTCGTCCGGTGTGTTTAAGATTAGCACATAGCTAATTATGATTGTTTTTAACATTTGAGAAAGTGCAAAAGTAAAGACAAAGACTTGCATTTGCAATGAAAGTCATAGGTTCGTTGATTACATAGGGGAATCGCGAAAAGCGTTGGATTTGTAATTAATAAAACTGCAGTTTGGCGCGCTGTCATTGTCAGGAAACCATGCTACTTCTATGCTGTGCAACTCAAAAGGGTTGGATTTGTTTCTGGGCGTTAATTAGTGAAGGCAGGTGTCCCGACAAGAAAGAATAATAGCTTAAAAAAACATTCTGAATTAATATTATTGTCTTTAATTTAATAAAAATAATAATACATCAAATAAATTTTTTATAATATATACTGATTAATTTTAACTAATAAAATTGCTTTTGAAAAATTAAAAAATAACCATAAAAATATTTTAAAATTGATTTTAAAATATTAAAAAGTGTTTATAGATATTAATTAAAATAATTATTATGTTATTCACTGCCAATAAAAATAGAAAATTTTACAAACAGATCTCTTTTACCTAAAATCTTCAAAAGACAAAATTCTTTAAATGACCCTGACACATAAAAAGATTGGTTTATCGAATTTTTTGAATTTTACTAATGATGGATGAGATGATAATTCTAATTAGAGTATTGTTTAAAAAGTAAGATAATTATTTAATGCACGATCAGTGAAGTTTTTTTATTTTATAAATGAAGTTAAAATGATAATATGTGTTTTATTATATTTTATTTTTATTTTTTTAATATTTTTAAAAGATATGTATCATCAACCTAATCTCACTTGTGAAATTAAAAAAACTCTACTAATGATATATTGAATATTAATCTTAAAAAATATATTTATATTTATGCTCTATTTTATTAAAATTATGCACTGATTGCAATTTTTTTAAAAAATATTTCAATTAAGTGATGTCTATGAACATGTGATCAAGAATAGTTATGGCAAAGTTGTCAAAAGAATTACAAATTAGGGGTGGGGATAGCTAATTGGCTTAGCTTACAATTTAAGGCACCGGTTAAGAATACAAACAGATCGGGTATCCGTTAATTTTGAGATATTCAAATTCGAATTCAATTAATTATCATAATATTCAAACTCGATTAATTATCTGACTATTTTTATTTGTACTACCCGACCCGAATCCTAACCCTCCTATAACATAGAAACTATCCGTTTAATTATTCGAACCTATTAAATACTCATTTATTAAGTCAATTTTTTACTTTCAAATTTAAATATAAAACCATTTTTAAAATAAATTATTTTAAAAAATTAAATTAATAAATTAAATTTAACTCATAAAAATAATTTAAAGTTAAAAATCATAATTATAAATTTAATGAATTAATTTAACTAAATATAACATTACTAATAAATAATTTATATATAAAAATATAAATATAATATTAAATAATTATTATTTATAATTGGATTCAAGTAACAAGTACCTTAAAAATAACTATTCGAACTTGTGATGAATAGTAATTTTATTATCCGAATCCTATTTTAACCCTATTATATAATACTCTAATTTTATTTAATCGAGTCAAATAATATTGGGTATCTATTTATTTATAAGATACCTATTACCATCCTAACACTAGCACCGACACTATGTAATTTCCTTTCTTATCTTCACTCACATTCAAACTATTAAGCGGTGGCCCATTGCAAGCTGCAACCGTATTCAAAGCTTTGCTGGGTGATGAAATAAACAAATCCTCTTGCCTAAAATAAAAAAAAAAGTACATAACTTCTTTCTTGTTTGATGATGTGGCTCCGTTTAGAAATGTCATTTTCTCGTTTTTATTTAGTTTACTTTGGTCTTTGGGTTAATTCATATAAAATATGAAAATTATTATATTATGTCGATATATTAAAAATAAAATTAATTTTTATTTTTTTATATATAATTTTTGTTAAAATTTTAATTTATATTATTTTTTGAATTTTCATATTATTTTCGTGATGTGTCATCGTATCATATTTATATTTAAATTTTTTAAATTTTGACTAACCAAGTCACATATCAATGCCATATGAGTAATTAGACTAAGTAGATGATTTCAAACTTAAATTTTTTTTTCTCAAGACAATATGCTTCGTTGACAAAGATGTGTCATAACAAAAAAGAAATAAATCAAAATTTAGTTCAATTAGTTCATGATATCTTTTTAAACTGTGAGTTTTTAATAAATTTGCATTATGAGATATAAAATATTTAGCAATTTTTATTTATCTTTTATAAATGCCACTTTATAATTTGCGATTAAAAAAAAAACGTCGCTCTTCTCATGTCGGTGAATTTAATTGCGTATGCATGATAAACACCGCTCCCTTAACAATGTTTTTTAAACATCTAGGGACTTTCGACAAATGATTATTTATTTATGTATTTAGTGACATTTTGATATATAAACCTCGCTAAATTAATAAAATTAGCGACATTTTGCAAGAAAAACGACATTAAATCAATAAATATAGTGCATTTGTGAAAAATAAATGACGCTAAATATTTTTATTAGCGGCTTTTTATTCACAAATAGCGTTAAAATTTTCAACTTAACATGTTTTATAAGAGAAATGTTATTAAAATGATTTTTAAATTTTAACACTTACTATTAATTTTCTTAAATTCTCACTGCCTGCAATCTTTTTTATAAAAGAAACAAAAAGAAAGAAATATTCATGTGCATGTGCTACAACAATTTAACAAACGAAACTAAGAACTCAAACTTGAGGTGGATGGGGATGGGCATCGTTATTTTTGTCGTCGTCAAAAGACATGACCTTGGCGCCCACCTCGACCTCACCCGCCATGCAACGCCGACACTTTCGCTTCAACCATCCTAAGCACCCTCCATGCTTGATAGTATCCAACGGTGTCACCTGCACCTCCATCCGACGGCGCATGCAAATTCTTCCCAAAACGCAAGAAACAATGGCAAGAAACGTCAGAACTGACATGACCGCAAAGAATGGCCCAATCGACCCCGACGACGACGAAGACGAAGACGAACTGCTTGCTGCTGTTGCTTGGCCGCTTGCTTGACCCTGGGGTAATGAAGAAATGCCAGATTCCATGTTTACTACTCTTTGCGATTAAGCAAGAAAGAAACTACCAATGCAAGGCCATTTATATATTAGAAAAAGCGCATTGGATCAGAATCTTTTTTTCTTTTGGACCGGCCATAAAGAGTGAAAGAGTGGAACTCCGACATGGAAAGGCTTAAAGGCGGTGAGTTCTTTGTACTATCATAGCATACCCAAGTCCGAAAGAAGGAAAGCTCAAAAGAAGGTTTCCGGCGATCCAACGTAGGCACAAGTGTTTAGTTAAACCGGCAAAAGCAGCTTTCAACCTGCTTTCCCAATCCTAAATATTCATACATGCATCAAGCAGTGTTTGAAATTAAATTACTTTTCAGCACTTGATTTCTTTTTTTTTTCAAAATTAATAATATTTTTTTGGTGTAACCACAGGTATCCTCATCCGTTTTACGGTCTGAGACTAATCCTGTTCGGGCCGGGAATGGTAAACGGTAAAGCCCTTCCAACAGTGAGGACTCCAGGACTCGAATATTGTGTTCTTTTTTATATACAAAAATCAGCTAAAGGCCTAAAATAACTTCGAAATCTTAAAAAAAAACCCGTAGGTTTAATGCCTCTATTAAGGTAGGAATGACAACGGTAATATCGCTATTTTTGGAGTGCTCATATTCCGACTAAATTTTTTATATATATATATATTATAATATTTAAATTTGTATATTTTATGATATTTAAATTTGATTAATTGTTCCTATATTTTTGGTTTAGATGTCCTGTTTGGCCAAAACATCATTAAAATTGACTTTTTTAAGAGCCATTCTACTCATCAATAAAGTCTTTGCTTGTCTTCTATACTATATTATATTTTTATCTCCTCTGCTTATGTTTGACACATGTTTTTTTTTCCCTCAACAACTTTTTTTTAGTTAAGTCTTTTTTCTTTTTTTCGACAACTTTTCTTTTGTTAAGTCCTTAATATGTTTTTAGATGACTCTTTAACTCTTTTTAATCCAGTCTTCTAACCTATTTTTAGTTTTCTAATCTTTTTTGGGTTAAACCCTTTAATATGTTTTTATTTTTTAAATTATATTCTTTCCGATATTATTGTTGGAAAAAATTTTACCATGATAACCATTTTTGTGAAGGTAATTTTTAAATTACAAAAAAAATTAACGCCCTAATATATATTTATTTTTAATTTGTTATTTATATCTAATAAGATATTATTGCTTGTAAAGAAATTTGAATATGGTACGTTCATTTAAACTTCAAAAAAATTAACAAATAGAAAAAAAATTACATTAATTAAAAATTGAAAAATCCAAAATTGATAAAAATAAAACAAGAAAATAAAAAACAATAGTTTAAATTAATGATTATTTATTTCATAGTTATATATAATTATGCAGTTATGGCCTCTAACTTATTTTTAACTCTTTGGCTAATTTTTTCAATAACCATATAATCTATTTTCATTTTACATTTTACATTTTACATTTATACTAGATTCGATATTGTTATTAAAAAAATCTAAATATAACACATAATTGTTTTTACAACAATAATTTTAATTTTCAAAATAATAATTAAATAATTTTTTATTTTACATCTACCATTGCTTGCCACGTGGCAAAACTTTTTTCCTATTATTGTTTTATGGTATTGCTTTATATCCTTATCTATTTGTTTCTACTACTTGCATATATTTTGTTTTCAAACGAAAATTATTATATGAAAGGTTTTTTTACCTCTAACTTTTCTCAAAAAAATACTTTTATTTTACATATTGTACTTTGGAGTAAATATAAATGGTTCAATTAGTTATTCTTAAAATAAAAATGCTTACAAATGGGTTTAAAACATTACACTTGATTAACGATATGAACAAAACATTTTTAACTAATTTTTCTTACTTTTTTGTTAAATTGTCTGAACCACTGTGCTCTATATATATTTTGGTGCTCTTATTTTTTATTATTATTGCATCATTATCTTAATTTAGGTTTGTTTTGTAGCACAAATTATCTTTGGCCATACTTATTTAACTTAAGTATTGTGTATTTTTTTAATCCAAGTTGATTCAAATTTCTCAAAAAATTATTTTTGGACATTTTGTTTTATATATAAACTCATTCTTTAGTAAACATGTTTTTTTTTGTACTAAACAATATGAATGAAATAAATATTTATTATGACCAACAACGTTTATCTAATAAACCACTTCTCCCTTATACCTCATCTGAACAAAAAGAAAAAACATTCATCCTTTTATTAATGTCATTTCACAGATGGACATCTTCAAGGAAGTTCTCGAAGTCAAGGTTTTCTTCTTCACTTTGATGATTGATTAGTTCCAAACAATTGTATCTTAATAATGCTAAACATTACAAGTTACAACTAAATAACGACTTTTTTTATCATCACAATTTTCAATTATTTTAACAATAATTGATTCTGATAAATAATGAATGGTATTAGTAATAATAAAAAATTGTAATTGAATAAAAAAAAAGTTTTGCCAACGAGTACTTAAAGATTTTTATTTTAAGATTAATTATATTATTTATAGAATTATCTTTGCATTAAATTGCATTTAAAAAATATGTTTAATGTAATAAATTTAAAAATATCCTACAAATACATTTATAAAAAAATTCCAAAACTTAATATTTATAAATATCAAATTAAAAATTTATTGTATTAATATTTAATTCAAGAGAATGTATCGCTTACATTAGTGTAAAACTAATTGTTTTACACTTTTTTTTTATAACTTTATTTAGGATTAATATTTTTGTTAAACAACCGTCCAATTAAACTACCTATTTGTATTTATCATATTGCATATAAATATTTTACTTAATTCAATATTCCTATCGTTTTAATCAATAATAATATTTTTCAATATATATTAACGGTTAAAATTTAATTATTATGGAACAAATAATTATACATATATTAACATTGAAATTTGGTGTGCATGATTTATGTGAATAGAAAATAAAATTCAATAAATTGAATTAAAATAATATAAATCATATAAAAATATAAAAGTACGTAAAATTAAATTAGTTTTATACTAATATAAAAAGATGATCTTTTTCAATAATTAATATGATAATTATTCCATAAACTATCAGTTAAACATTTTTATTCCACAAGTAATATTAGGATTACGATACGTATTCTATAAAAATATAAAAAAATAAAAAATAAATAAAATAAAACATGTGTCGCGGTCTTAACGTTGCTTGTAAAATAAAAATATTTCACTGACAGTATATGAAATAATTATTCTAATTAATATACAGGATCTTTTAATAAGTTTAATTGAATTTTACCCTTCCAAACTATAAGCCACGATCATTATTATAATCTAATTGATAGAATATTGAATCATTTATTTCAATTCAATCGTGTCAACCTTTATCATCCAACAAAGAAGATACATCATTATCCTCGTTACCATATTGGAAAATATTTATCGTGTACCATCATTAAGTACTATTTTTCGAGAAGATAAAAAATTACATGCCATTCATAATGGTGCAATTTAATCCTTAAACTTTCATCTTATAAATCTTTACAATAATTAAGTTTTATTGGTTCAATTAATCATTTCTTCTGTATATCTAAAAATTTTGAAGTTATTCACCAAAAAAAAAATTGAAGTTGAAAATTTGTATTTTTTCTCTCAAATTAGAGATACTGATTGTACCAAAAAAAATTATTTCGGATTATTAACCTGTTGTGTTTATCTACAGTGTGATTCAAAACAAAAATATCACAATAAAGATAATTTTGCCCCTTTCTCATTGACATCTTTGATTAGCATCGTACTGTTACAAAGCGCGCCTTCGATTTGGCATTGATCAATGAGGTCAACGTCGGCCGAAACCAGGAGTCCGATCCAGCCAAATTGCGCATCACAATCAACAACAGGATGAAGCTAATTCCAACTTTCATAGGCCTGGATTTGGCCATCAAGCCTAACGCTATACTCAACGGAATGCAACATCGGATATAAATCATATTACTGTTTGATGCAAACTAAGACTTGACAAGTTGATAGTGTTTCGTTTTTATGTATAAGAAATACTAAAAAAAAATCACTTTTAATATTTTTATTTTTTATAATCATGTCACATTAAACTTGAACGTTAAAACTCATAATTTGTTGTTTTTATTGATAGAAGAAAAAATAAATAATTTGTTAAAACAAGTTAACGGTACCAATAATATAATGTGATTTTATAAGAATGAGAAGTTAAAAGTGATTACCTTTAACATTTTTATTCAAGTATTGAGATTATAATTCCTGTCTAATAAATTATTGAGATTAAAATTGTTTAAAGATCGATTATTTCTATAGATTTTAAGGTCTATTTGAAATTTAGAAAAAATTGGATAAAAATATTTAAACATTAAATAAATTTGGACAAAAAAATGAGATAATTTAAAATATGGATCAAACATTGATCTCAACGTTCAAGATTCGAGTCTGATCAAAATTATATAATATTTATTATTTATAAAACTATACAATAATCTTTTTATTAATTTTTTAGTGAAAACAAATGTTTTTTTTTTTTGTGAAAGTGTCCTCTTTTTGGCTGCCAACATTCAGCCATTTTCCTCCGCGCAGTATCAGTACGCCAGGACAAATGAAAGGAACCAAACAAGAGTACAACTACGACTTGACAATGTACGAGAAACAAGCAAAAGATAAAGGCTTAATAGTCAAATACATCTCTAATATTTATCACAATATGTAATTAAGTTTTCAACCTATAATTGTATGAAAATAATGACATTACGTTTAATTTTTAACATATTAAACCTAAACGTTATAAAATAATAGAATTAAGGATATAGCCGTTAAAAACTGTGATTTCCGTTTATTTTGTCCACGTGTCATGCTGACGTGGATTATAATACCACGTGTCATGCTGACGTGGCATAATATTACCACGTGTCATGCTGACATGGATATAAGTTAAAATTTTTTTTAAGGTTTAATACCCAAATACATCCCCAACGTTTATCAAAATATGCAATTAAGCCCTCAACGTATAATTGCATAGAAATAAAGACACTAAGTTTCATTTTCAGTATGTTAAACTTAAAAGTTATAAAATAATAGAATTAAGGATATAGCTGTTAAATAGCTGTGATGTCTGTTTTTCTTGCCCAGGTGGCATGCCACCTCAATGTTGGTGTGGATTATAATGCCAGGTGGACCAGTGACGTGGCATAACATTGTCACGTGTCATGCTGACGTGGATATAAGTTAAATTTTTTTTTCAAAATAAACATTTTTTAAAAATTTATTTCTTTTCAAACTTACATTTTTCATAGTTTCATTTTTTTAATTACATATTTTTTTAAAATTACATTTTCTTCATAACTTCATTTTTTTAAATTATATTTTTTTCATCATTTTATTTTAAGAAGACGTTGATATAAGTTAAATTTTCTTTTTTTTTTTCAAAATTTCATTTTTTTTCAAAATAAACATTTGTTAAAAGTTCATTTCTTTTCAAATTTACATTTTTCATAATTTCATTTTTTTAATTACATGTTTTTTTAAAATTATATTTTTTTTCATAACTTCATTTTTTAAAATTACATTTTTTTCATAATTTCATTTTTTTAAATTAAATTTTTTTATCATTTCATTTTTTAATAATTATATTTTTTTCATCATTTCATTTTTTTGTTGTACAATACCAATATTAGTAAAAAAATGTATGTGGTATTCAACCAAAAATACTGAAACGATGAAAAATAAAGAATTAGTATAGTAGAAAAAATAAAGAAAAGAACCATACCAGATGCATTTTTGTACTAATTTTGGTATTATACAGAAGAAAAAATGTAATTCTTAAAAAATAAAATGATGAAAAAAATGTAATTTTAAAAAATGAAATTATGAAAAAAATGTAATTTTAAAAAATGAAGTTATGAAAAAAAAATGTAATTTTTAAAAAATATGTAATTAAAAAAATGAAACTATGAAAAATGTAAGTTTGAAAAGAAATGAACTTTTAAAAAATGTTTATTTAAAAAAAAAGAAAATTTAACTTATATCCACGTTAGCATGACACGTGGTAATATTATGTCACGTCACTGGTCCAGTTGGCATTATAATCCATGCCAATGTTGAGGTGACATGTCACCTGGGCAAGAAAAACAGACATTACAGCTATTTAATAACTATATCCTTAATTCTATTATTTTATAACTTTTAGGTTTAACATACTGAAAATGAAACTTAGTGTCCTTATTTCTATGCAATTATACGTTGAGGGCTTAATTGCATATTTTGATAAATGTTGAGGATGTATTTGGGTATTAAACCTTGAAAAAATGAGAAAAATTTAACTTATATTCACGTCAGCATGACACGTGGCAATATTATGCCACACCAGCATGACACGTGGCATTATAATCCACGTCAGCATGACACGTGGCATGATACGTGGGCAAAACAAACGAAAATTATAGTTTTTAACGATTATATATTTAATTCTATTATTTTATAACGTTTAACGTTTAGGTTTAATATGCTGAAAATTAAATGTAATGTCCTTATTTCTATGCAATTATACGTTAAAGACTTAATTGCATATTGTAATAAATGTTGAGGATGTATTTGGCTATTAAGCCATAAATTTAAGAAAGAAGGAAAAAATGAATACAACGAAAAAAGGACAAACCATAATAAGACACGTCTTATGCTAATTTGTTATTAAGTTATTTTTTGGGTTTTTTTTTTATAAAAAGAGATTTTTTTTTTAATTTGACAATTGAAATTAGAGAGAACGTGACATATTTTTTCTTTTTTCATTTTAATATATCTTTAAGATGGGATGTGAGTAATACCTTTGATTTCGCAAGTTTATTGGATTCAGTTGGAACAAAATTCGAAATCCAATTCTGTTTTTATTTAAAGGAGTTCGAATAAATTGATTTATTAAATGAATTGAGTTTTAATATTTTAATGTTCAATTCGAGTATAATTATTTTATTTAATATATATTTATTATTTAATTATTAATTATAATTTTATACTTAATATTTGGGAAATACTAATAAAAATATTATTTCAGATTTCATTATGAATAATCGAGTTTGAAATCAAGTATCAAATTTGAACTAAATTTTTTGCTTAGTAAATGAACTTAATTGAACAAGTGCAAGTAATTTGATTTTTATTTGAAATTGAAATTGAGCTAAAAAAATAAATTTCAATCATAGCTCAAATCGAATTTCGAGATTTAAAATTTGAGTCAATCATGGGCTTCTCATTGTACCAATTTGGGTTAATTCAATCACATATTTGGTTTAAGAAACATAATTTTTTGTAAATGAAAGAATTAATAGTTAAATATACTTTTAATTTTTTGTACAAAATGAATCTAATATCTCAATATTTTATTACATGCAAACCAGCCTATAAACATTTATTTTTTGTAAATAAATTTTTAACATTTCAAAAGTATATAATTAAGTTCAAATTCGTTATATTAACTAACTTCTTTTTGTATTGCATATCTATGTATTTGTTTGTAGCATATGTGAAGTTCGTATGCAATACAAACTGTAATAAATGTCATTTGATAAATTTAAATTCAATTATATTATTTTAAAAAATTAAAAATTTATTTATAGAAAATAAAAATTTATATATTGTTTTGCAAGAAATAAAACGTTGAAACCTTGGAGGCTTAAATGTATTTTGTATTAAAAATTAAGTGTACGTTCCGATATTAAGCTTTAATAAAATCTAAAAATTCAATAAAAAAATGAATGAGATAATTGTATTTTCTTATTATTTCTTTTTGAGTGGTCCTTCCATTCGCTCGCTTGGCCTAACGCACTCCAAAATGATTAATTTAATTCATTACAAATAGGGTTAAAACCGTAAATCCGCCAAAAACGATATCGTTTTTAATTTTATCTGAAAAAATTAAATATTCCTTAAAATAAAATACTAAACATAACATTAATAAACCAAAATAAAATAAAGTCACTGTTCGTCTGTGACTTACGAGAAATAAAAAAAAAAAGAGGGAGAGAGAGACTGAGAGAGCGCGAAGCCGTACGGCAATGGCGACACGGCATTTAGATTTCTCTTTTTCCTGGTTCAGCTCTTTATTTTTTAGTTGTATATTTTTTTTGATTTGTATTTATACAATACATTGGAAATTTTTAAATTTCGTTCAATTTGTTCAGATCTTTTGAATTTGATCTCTTTTTGTTGATTTTTACGCGAGAAAGGAAAAATTTAGTGTTGTTTACTGGAAAAATGGAAAGCGGAGTAAAGACACTGGAGGCAGCGGTTCATCGATCTCTTCCTGGGAATTTTGTTGTGAGAATAACACAAATACATGAACCGATCGATAAACCTCTGCATCCAGCACCTTAACTCTCTCTTTTAATTAATTTAAAAAAAAAGCAAAAAGATTTTTAATAGTTTTATGATAGTTTTTAAAAATTTCTCTGTTCGTTTTTTTATGAGAAACTTTAAACAAAAATTAGGAATATCGCCGTCATTTTTATTTTTCTAATATGTTGTGTAAATTACCTTTAACTGACTTTCTTAGTTTTCGCTTTTTTTTTTTGGTAAGATGTTACTGACAATTAATGGCGTAATGTTAGGTCGCAGTGAAGCAGAAGGGGCTTCCTTATGGTTTCCCAGTTGTGGACTGAACCTGGTTACCGATAATTGTTCAAATGAAAATTACAGAAATTCAGTCACTTTTAATTAATTGTTCTTATTTTCAAAGCTGTTATGTGATTTTAGATTTTTACTAATATATGTTTGATTTTTATTTTCTGTTGGTTGGAAGTAAATATGAATGAATTACTAAAATCCACTGAGTTCCTTTTGATTTCCTTGTTAAGTGGTAATTTGTTTCTTAAATAATTTTCTTGATTACTCCTTATGGAAATTAATGAATAATGTTCTTGATCTTGTGTCGGTTTCCGGATTATAATTTTTCATATGCGATAAATGTAGAGTTCAAAACTGGGAATGGACGCCGGTTTTTTCTTGCTATGGTAATGTTTTGTTAGTCTTTACGTTGAACAAGGTTCAACCTTTCAAATACTTGTAGTTTGTTATTTGCCATGGGTTCGGTAGAACTGCTTTGTTAATTATTTGCCACTTTTTGAGAGTTACCTTTTTGAGAGTTACCCATTGCTTTGTTTCTGCTTGAATTTGTGTTGGTAATTCCTAATGCTTTTCTGCATGTTATTTATTGTTAAAGTTTCTTAAGTAAGATGGAGATAAATGGAGCTTTCCTCTTGTATGTTTTGTCATTTGCGGTATGTTGAATGAATATGAATGGAATGCCTGCTGCATTGATTGTTCACTTTAGTTGCATGCATCATGGTGTTTTGATAGCAATTTTTAGATTATGAGTTGGCCTGGTGTGGGCAATTCTGAAAGTTCATAATGTTGTAAAGATTCTGTTGATAACTGAAGCTCCTATGACATGAGATCTTGCCCATGGTCCCAAAGCTGGTAAGGCTCCCGAGTAGTTCTTTTTCCTTCTAGGTTACATACAGTTGAAGATTGACCATTTTAACCCAAGAACATAGAAGGGATAGTATGCCTCTTTTTTAAATGTATGTTCAGCAGTAGTGGGACTTTACATGGTAGTAATAGTGGGAATTACGTTGTAGCCATTTGTGTCTTTTTCCTTAAGCAGGTAGTCAAAAGTTTCTTTCTCTAAAGGTTATCTTATCCTTTGAAATGAAGTTTCCAAGTGGGGGGACAAACCTTTGTCATTGCTGCAATAAAGTGAGGGAAAATTACAGTGGCAGGTACTAAGTTGTGAAAAAAATCTTTTATTTTCATGTGAATAATGGAATCTAGTATCAAATCCCATCTACAAACCTATAATGAAAATGAAATCAAGTTAAATTCTTTTCTTAGTCTTCTAGTGACTAGTGGTACCAACTACCAAGTGCCAACCGAAAAGCTTGGTTAATGGTTATGGGATCATAAACAAGAGCTCCAAAAGAAAAGGAAAGAATCCAGGGGAACATAAGGAAGCTGAGGATATTCTATTCTGTTGTTTGTTTTTATCTTATTCTTTGTCATTAGGTTGAATTTTTTTTTATACAAAGGAAGTTGGAGCATGAAAATATTGACAAGGATTGCATTTGTGGTTGGATGTCAATAATGATTGCACCAATCATGTTAGCTAAATATCAGATTTTAGGTTGAAAATTGTTGCATCGCTTGTACTTTGTGTTTTCCTGTCGTTCTGCTGTAAAAAGAAAATTTTTTTTCTTTTCAATTTTTAGTCACTGAATTTTCTTTAAGCTGTTTATAGCTTGTGATTCTTTGTTTTACTCTCTTCTCATTCTCCTGTTTTGGTTGGACTGATTGTGGGCTAATGCTGTAAAGGCAATGGGCTCTCGACTCTTTTTTCCAAAGCCATTTATCGAACCTTGAGTTTGGGACTCCTTTCCCCGCCTTAAATCTTTGCCATTTGCGATTAGATTATTGGGCCATAACTTGTTTTCTCCTGGAAGTTTGGGTTTTAACAACAAGGCCTATAATTAGGTGGTGAACACGTTTGTTTTTGTTTTGTGTGTTTTTTTTTAATAATTGAGGGTAAGTGATGAAGTTATTTGAATTAAGTTTTAAAATATGTTATAATTATTTTTTAATCACTCGGTTAAGAGGATTTTAGTAAGGTGGTGATTGTTGGTTTCTTTGTTATCTTTTGTCACTAGATGTAATTGAATCTAGCTGATTCGAAATTCAGTTTAAAAGCGATTGATTTTCAATTTTTTTTTTTTTAATTTTTAGTTCGACTCAAAAAAGAAATTGATCTATTTGATTTCACTCGATTAGTCTTTTTTTATCAAGTAAAAAATAATTTAATTTTCATATTTGATTTCAAACTCAATCTTGAACTGAGATTTTTTATAAATTTTATAAATATTCAAAGTAAAATCATAAATGAATAATTAGAATAATATATATTAATATCCGGTTATTTAATATTTTTTTTGTAACAAAAAAAGGATAATATATATTAAATTAAAATTTTCAATTTAATTTTTGAATTATATTTGAATCAATTATCATTTACTTATCGACTTATATTACTTCGAACCGGTCAAATTTGACAATCGATAATTCAGGGCGCACACACACTCATATATATATATATATATGTATATGTGTATATGTATATGATCCGATACAAAGGCTGTAGAAATTCTTGGCTACCGTCTGCAAGATTTAAGCTTCGGAGAACGCGTTTGATCCGATACAAAGGCTGTAGAAATCTGGTATCCTGGTTTTCAGCAAAGCTAAAACAAAATGGTATCGGCACCCTTGGATCAAATCCAACTGACAGTGAACGAGACAATAATGCAAATTCCAAATGGATTTAGGGTGCTTGGGAGCTGGCTAATGGCGGCAACAAATGTCGTGACTTGACTAGTTACCTCCAAAGAAAACGACTGCAAATTGCATGATTCAATATGATAATTCGTGTATTTGTGTTGTGTTAAGTTGTGTCAAATACAAGTAAAATATGAGCATTACTGTTATAATTTGTATCCATACATTAAACACAAAGCAAACTTTTTAGTTCTTATTAAAACTTTAATTCAAATTATTTTCGTATTTTTATATTGTTTTTATATCATATTAGTGTGATCTTTCTTGAGGAGGAATCAAGTCTTAAATCTAATCCTTTTAAGGAATATAATAATTATTAGATCAAACTTTAATTGTTAACTGGATCGCTTTTGCAATTTGCAGCCATTTGTTTTTTTTCCTCCGAGCTTCATCAATTCCACCATTGATAATTCTTGAAAACAGGTACTACAACAAGGGCTGTGTAACAGTAATTTTCTCCAAGCAGTCCTAAGCATACGCGCATGCATATATGTATATATATAAAATATAATTTCATTATATAATAAAAATAATTTCATTGCCAGAAAGAGCAAACTCCGTTTTATGTGTGTGTATGGTTGTGCGCTAAATCATTGAAAGACTGAAGAAACATCTGATGATTTCGTCGAGCACATAGAACTACAAATCAAAGAACGAAATGGGTACAAGTCATAACTGTACAACTTGAAAAAGTTACTCTTGTTTTCTGCACAAAGAAGCCAATCTTCAACTGGTCATTTGCATGAACAGTGCTCTTCTTATTGAACTACTGATCAAACATTGAATATTGAACAACATAAATTTACAACATGGCAAGTCTTATTTCAAACAAGGCATTCTTCAACTGTTTGGATGAAAGGATAAAAAGAAAAAGAAAAGAAAAGAAAAGACAACCTTGTGATTCATTTTTCACAAGATTTTTCCTTTGCACCTCCTTGATCTAAAGAAGTACAAAAGGAAGGAGCTACAACAACAGAGGAATAAACCTTAGAACTGCCGAGAGAGAGCTGGCAAAGCAGGTTGTTACTACCCTTGTCATGATCTGAAGTTGAAGAACAAAATATAGTTTCTTCAACAATCGTATCAAAGTCCACAGGGTCGACTTTGTTTCCTATATTTTGATTTATCCAAGGAACTCCATTAATGGATTTGAGAGATGTTGATTTTGCATGGTTCTTCATGATTCTAAGCTGAAGAAATTGATAAAGCCTCGGATTCTTCCCCAGTAGATTGCAGTTTTCTGCATAGGTATTCGTTCCCCCATGGTACTGAAAGTTTGTCTTTGCATTCCTCCCTCGCAGAAGCCTGGCTGCGCTATCATAAGCCAAAGCAGCCTCTTCTGCTCTATCAAAAGTCCCCAGCCATAGCCTCAGCTTCTGCGAAGAGTCCTTGATCTCAGCCACCCATCTGCCTGACAGTCTTTGTCTCACCCCAAGGTACCTTCTTCCATTGTTGTTGTTTCCCTTTTTCGTAATCTTCCTTCTTCTTTTCTCACCATCTTGATGAAAGTTCTCTGTCTCAGGTGCTGGTGTTGAGTTATGGTTTTTGCAAGGGCTCTGATCAGATTGAGGTGGCATAGTTCTTGAGCTGTCCATGGCAGAAGGAGAAAGGGTTATGGCTTAGCAAAATGAGGAGGAATTTCTATATGATATTATGGTATAACAAAGACTTGATTAAGAATGATTTTGGGAGAATGGCATGTTGATTGTCTGTTTGATGTTTGTAATAAAAAAAAATGCTATAAAAAATGAGAAAAAGCTCTAGTGAAAACACTAGATTCCTACCATCATTGCTAAAATAACCAAATTAGCCTCCATGTTTTTAGATTAGCATGATGACAGATAGAGAATTTGTTGATAGAATTAAGCAAGCATTTATAATGTTGACTGATGCTCGGAGGGACATGAATGAATGGTATGTTAGACATCATAGGCTTAAGGGATTATTAGCATCCTTTTGGACTAGTATATTTGGTAGATTGGAATTTGATATATAAATCTTAATAATGATCAGGACAACATTGGAAAGAAACAATATTAGCAGATTAACATGTACAATTAGGCAAAGAAACCCAGAAAAGAAAATGGGGAAACCAAAAACTAAAGAAGCCCGTGTTTTTAATGTGCCATTGTATTAAATCTACATATGATTTTCATGAATCATACGGAGCAACAATAACGTGGAAGGTTAGCCTCGATGCTATGGAAAAAATTATTCTTTCAAAAATTACGAATTTAAAGTCATGAAAATTGTTTCTTTATTAATATGAAAAGAAGGTTGCATACGTATAACCTTATTCATACCTTACAATGTGGGGATCTTATACACTGAGTTTGCCTTTTGTATGGAGCAATAACAATTTACTTACAATAAAGCTAGCTAAACTCATAGATTTTTAGGGTTGTGCACTTTGTTCATGTCTTTGAAATGGAAGATTCTTGATCCATTAGCATGAAGGAAAGGGTTCAGAAGCATCAGATTCAGGTTCAAGGAAATCTCTCATAGGTCAATTAGTTTGAAGACAGTAGTTCTAGTTCTATTATGTTTCACTTCCAAGTGAGTCTATGCCAGAAATCCAAGGGTTGAAGCAGTAACTCTCTGATCTACCATGACAAGGATCTGATGTCTCTCAAGTAAGGTGAGCATTTGATATGGAACACTACAGCCGCTGAAGCAGTTAGGCAGAAAACTCCAAAAAGCCAATGGACTGACTGACATAAGCAGATGTTTAATTGCTTATAATACAGAATTTTGAAGCAGACTTTACCCTAATTAATGCCCTTCGCAGCATGCATCCAACAACCTACAAACAAAACTCACACCTCAAAAGTGCCAAAAACCAAAACAGACCCCCTTTCCTATCTCAAACTAAAACCAATGTTTGATGTTTTGTCTGATAATGGGTTGTCTTTGCTTTTGGTCCTTAAGAACATGGCATATCCTTTCTTAGCTCATTTTGCATTTCAAAGGTGTTCTTGTGCACTGCAAATAGTCAGAGGAACTTTTTAGCTTCTTTCTGGATTCCTTCTGAACTTAATTATATAAAAAAGGGTCTTTTGGTTTTTTTCTTGTTGGATTCTTTGGCTTTAATTAGGACAAATCCTATATCTTAAATGCTTTCTGATCTGCCTTCAAATGTTGTGGGAAGTCACTCCATTTGTTCATTCATTTATTATGTTGTACACATTTAGCGATATTTAATATGATATGACAATATGAAGCAAAAATGATAAGAAAAAAATAAAAGCAATAAAAACTAAAATTTAATAAAAAAAACATGTCTGGATTTGATAAAAATTTAAATAAAATTTGTGTCTAGCGTATTGACATAAATTTTGACACAAAATTTTAAATTTTGCATGATACAAACAAAAATAACAATCACATATATGAACTGCCAAGTTTAATTATATGCATATCATACATATACTTAAAACACATGGGAAACTAGAACTTGAAATTCCATGTTAAAAAATTATTCCAAGTCAGATTTATAAAGAGAGAAAAAAATTCCCTACTTCTCTTTTTTAAGTATGTAACACATGGCATATGTCTTTATTATAAAGATTTTATTTAAAAAACTGATTAAATGTGGCATATGTCAAATTTTATAAAAGTATATAAGATGGAAATTGCTATTTTAAGTTATAAATTAACGTGTATAAATATTTTATTTGTTTATTTATTTATTTTTTGAGATTTTTTTATTTGATGATTTTAAATATGATATGATGACACAAAAAAATAATAAAAAAATAACAAAATGACACAAGTTAAAGTTTGACAAAAAATAATATAAATTTAATTTGACAAAATCTGAAAAATATATATTTTTTTGGTTACAAGAGGAATATTAAATAACTAGAGAGAGAATGCTTGGATTCGAACCCAAGACTTATAATATGTCACAACTTATCTTTATATATTTTATATTTGACGTATTGACACAAATCATATCACAATAAATTTTATAATTACACATTTAATACGAAATAAATATGAGACAGACACATCAAATTTTTTCAACTTTCTCAAAGCACAAGAGATGGAACCGGGACTAAGCCAAATTTGGACAATTTTGTAGCAAGAGGTCATGTAAAAGTTAATTTCTAAGCCCAACAATTGGGCTCCGGAGGCCGAACAAGTCTACATTTGCATCACAAGAATCCAATAACCTGTCCATGAGAATTATCATGTATAACTATAATGTTGTTTTTAAGAGAGGTTTAATTTAATTTAATACTTAAGAATCATACATAGAGCATATATTTTTTTTGGTACATATATATAGAGCATTTTTTTAACTAACAATTAACTAATTAAAGTTGAATCCTCCTAAAAAAAAGTACCTATATTTTAATTTTATTATTGATGAATTATCTCAATAATTTTTTATTTTTTTAGAAAGCACTTGATATCTTCACATCATTTTGGTATAGGACTAATTCGGATTCGAGCTGAGCAGAACACTAAGGGCGGTAAAGCTCTCCCTCAAGAGTTTTAATACAGTTGCATTCTCAGGGCTCGAACTCGAGACTTCTAGTTAAACTTTTTTTAAAATGAGGCTTAAATCACCTAAATAATATATATACATACATATATAATAAGCAAAGATTAAAGGTATATACATTTTTAAAAATAAATTTAAAATTTATATTAATATTATTTTTAAGTATCTGAACATAATGTATTATCTAACAATATATAAAAATTATACACTATCAATGCATCATTTATTTATATATATATATATATAAAATAATCTTTTATATATATATATATATATATATATATATAAACTCAATTTCTTTTCGTATTCTTATAGTATCGTCGTGTCATTGTGTAAAATTCTAATGGCGTGACCGTTTGCTCTGTAGGGTTTGTTTTTTGGATAGCGGAAACGACTCCTATTTCCTTCTCCAATCTCCCTTTTCCGACAGAGACGAAAGAAACCTTTGAAGATGTTCAAAAACACCTTTCAGTCTGGGTTTCTCTCCATTTTATACAGCCTCGGGTACCTTTTCCTGCTTTCTCTTTCTGGGTTTTCTTCTGGGTATTACCATTTGTTCAACTTCTTTCTTCTTTTGCAGGAGCAAACCTCTGCAAATCTGGGATAAAGAAGGTCAGTAAAATTATACAGAAAGAACCCATTTTAAGCTTTAGCTAAATCGTTAGCTTTATCATTACGGTTCTTTTGTTGGGAATTGTTTTGCAGTTGTAAATGGGCATGTAAAGCGACCCCATGATGATGACATACAATCGAATGTGTTGGAAATAATTGGGTCAAATATTCAATCCGCGTTCATCACTTGCCCAGCTGATTCAGCGGCTACGCTTGGTATTAAGCTTCCGTTCTTGGTTATGATTGTTAAGAACTTGAAGAAATATTTCACTTTTGAGATTCAAATTCTTGATGATAAGAATGTCCGGCGTCGTTTCCGTGCTTCGAACTTTCAAGTATGTAACTCTGTTAATTTTTCGGATACTATATGCATTCTTAGGTTGGATATAGTTTAGATGTATATTAGATAGGTGAATTAGAAAACATGATGTCTGCTGCAACACTTTTTTCCTAACTATTTGTCCTGGTTGACAAGGCAATGATTTATCGGTCTATGTCTAACTCTTAACATTCTAGTCATGAATTTTTGGAGACCACCCATGAGTTAGTAGGCTTCATTATTGAAATTTAGTTTGGGAGTGTGAATAGTTGGGACGAATTTGATGGGGCAAGTAGCATTACTCGGTATGCTGTTATTCTATCAATATTTGCCAAAGTTTTAGTGATTTAAGATATCAATATATGCCTGCTTTCTGTTAGTTATAAATTAGGAAATGTAAGGATATGGATGCTGATGAATAGAGTTGGGTGTGTAGATCTTTTGAGTATATGCTCTCTTTCTATTAATATGCATATGGCTTGGAGGATAATCATGTCTAGATTCAATTGATGTTTTCCCTGTTCGTATTAATAACGTGAGATCAAAATGTGGCCCTTTTTATCAATATTGAATTTGGTTAGGAATATATATGATTATGAACAAAGAATCTGTTGTTTAGAAGCCATCAGTATGTGCTCTCTTTCTATCCTTCTAACTGGTATATATGGTGTTGGGATGAAGAGAGAGTTTGGTGTTAATATTTTGTTGATGTGTTTCTGTTTATTTCTTGTTGAGTTGGAAATTATTTGTGTTTATCAATCAGTTTTGTTCATCCTGTGGGAATCTGATAAGATAATGAAGGAAGGATAGATCATGGATGGACACATTGCACATACCAAAACCAGACAGCTGTTTTTTTCTTTCTTGCCGTAGAGTGTAAATTCCATGACGACTTAATAGATCTTTGGTTAATGTGGTATTGACCAGTAAACATCATTGTTGATGCTGCTTCTGTATTATAGGATTTTATGGGTGTAGCTACCCTTTGGAGCTCAATCTGTTAAAAGTCTGCTTTCTCATTTAAGTACTATTAGTAACGCTATTGTTTTGTGGTATTGAGCATTTTATCACTCAATTTCTATGTATATGCACTGAGAAACAGATTTCAGATTGCTGTTGTGAATTACATGTTGTTTCAACTTCATTTGAATTTCTAGGCTGTCACTCGAGTAAAGCCATATATATGCACTATGCCACTGAGATTGGATGAGGGTTGGAATCAAATTCAGTTGAATCTGGCTGATTATACCAGGAGGGCCTATGGCACCAACTATGTTGAGACTTTGCGTGTTCAGGTCCATGCAAATTGCCGCCTTCGGAGAATATATTTCTCTGATCGCTTGTACTCCGAAGAGGAACTCCCACCGGAATTTAAACTATACCTTCCAATGCAGGTAAGAATGACTCGTAGTTTCATCAACTTCTAAATTTAGGCTCATTTGCATGTTACCAGTATCTTTACTAATAATGTCTCTCCCTTTTTTGTGTTGCAGAAGGCATGAAATTTTTCATCAGTGCACTTTGAAGCCATAATTTCCAGCTTCCTTTCAAAATGTTTTCCCATTCTGTATTAGTAAACAACTTAGTCTTGTATGTATGGTTGTTATAATAGTAATAAAATTAGCACATTTTCTTGTTAATGGTGTTATGAAGTGGGAAAATGTTAGGCTTTGCACTTGATAATAGTGTATCTTGAATTATCTCAACTGAGGGTTGGAAATCTATAATTAAAGTTCTTAGGAGTACTTTGGCATCTCAAACACAATACGAAATGCTACTTTGGTTGCAACTCAAGATGCAGTTTGGATCCAAATTAGAACACAAAAGCACCCTTTTTAGCCTTCTTGTTGGATTCCTGGTGAACTACATAACATTGAATGTCTCATTAAGTGCAGAAGAAACTCTATTATCTGCCCTGTTTAATTCCCAGCATTCTGTGTGGTTCTATTCGTATAAAAGCTCTATTCTTTATATTGGTGAAAGCATCTATTTGAAATGCAGACACAAGTTTGCTTAAATGAATATGAAGAAAATACTATAAATTGGAGATTGAGGTTTTGTTTGAGTAGTATAGGAAGAAATACTCTGCGTAGAATTTCTTGTGCTGTATAAATTTTTTATGAGATAAACCACCTAGTCAAAGCTGCCGTCACTTGCTGAAGTTGATCTTCCTCCAGAACTCTTAAATTGACTCTGCCCCAACTAATTCTTTAAACAAATACACTTGTCAATAGTTATCTAGATTGAGTGGGAAACAAGCAAAAGTTTGACCTATATTTATATGATTTTTGCGACTGTAGTAGGTGATGATTGACCGGAATGATCAGCAAGTTCTGCCAAAACATATGCATAATCTTCCACCATATGAACCTGGAAGTCGATTTGGTGTTGTCACCAGATTCACCACAAAATTTTCCAGTTAAAAATGATGAGAATAAAATAAAGCAGCTATGACTTAAATCCTCCACGTTGCCTTATGACTATTCAGCAGGTATAATCTTTGCCCTCATCTTTATTAATCAAGTTTACCAGTTAAATGATGAAATAATCCTGAAGAAGCTGAAATTTCCATATAATCTCTTGCTATGTGTATAAAATCCATTGAAGTAGCATTAAATATTCATACTAATGAACCCGGGTTTAGCTCAAATCGTTCATGTAGTCACTCTTAAGAGGTGAATTCTAACACCTGCAACCATTTCCGTATTGCCAGACTTCGGTCTTTCTTGTACTAACATATGTAAATATATATATATATATATATTTATATATTTGTACCACTGCACCTAATTTATAAACTATGGTGTTGTGTGATTGATCAAATAATTCTGGTCAACTTTGAAACATAGAACCTACCAGAAATACAATTGGTAAGCTCTTAAATCTATAGTCTTCGCTTCCCTCTGCTTGGTTACCGAGAAAGCTGAGAAAGTCTGGAAGTGGAACAATAATGGCTGAGTACGTTGTTTCCTTGGTCATTGAAAACATCGCTAGTCAGGTGGTGGACGAAGCTGTTTCCCTGGCAGGAGTACGGGACCAAGTCGAATCGATTCGAGGAGAATTAAGAAGAATGCAATGCTTTCTTAAGGATGCAGATGCAAAACAGGATGGTGATGAACGAGTTAGAAACTGGGTGGCAGACATAAGAGAAGTTGCTTATGATACAGAAGATGCCATTGATAGCTACATCCTCAGAATGATGCAAAGAAAAGAGAAGGGGCCAATCATCAGGTTCTTCAATGATCCTTTCTTCTTTAATGAACTCATTGCACGTTATAAGCTTAACAAGCAAGTAAACAGGATCAAGATGAAAATCCATGAGATTAGCTGCAGTAGGTCAACTTATGGAATTGAAAATATTGGTATGGGGAACCCTCTTCGAGAAAGGAGACGATCATATCCTCACTCTTCTGAAGATGAAATTGTTGTTGGCATGGAGGAGGAAACAAAAGTTTTGGAAGATCAGCTGATTAATGGGGAGTTAAGGCTATCTGTTGTTTCAATCATTGGCATGGCTGGTCTAGGTAAGACCACTCTTGCTAAGAAAATTTATTGTAGTAGCGATGTAAGCTGGTATTTTGATTCTTGTGCTTGGGTTTATGTCTCTCAAGAATACAAAGCTGCAGAGTTAATGAGAGATTTGTGCAAGAAAGTTATGGGGCTTGGGAAGGTGGAATTAGAAAAGATGAACAGAGAGGAAATTGAAGAAAAGTTGTCAGGTTTTCTGGAGCAAAGGAGGTATATTATAGTGTTGGATGACATATGGAATAAGGAAGTTTGGGATGATTTAAAAGCAGTGTTTCCGGATACAAAGAATGGAAGTAGAATAGTGTTCACTACCAGGTTCAGAGATGTTGCTTTGCATGCTGATCCGCGAACCCGGCCACTTGAACTCAGCCTTCTTAGTGATGAAGATAGCTGGAAATTGTTTTCCAATAAGATGTGCCTGGAATGGAATGGAATGACAAGTTTACCTGCTTGGACAGAAGAGCTAGGAAAACAAATTGTGAAGAAATGCAGGGGTTTGCCTCTTGCAATTGTGGTTCTAGGGGGTCTGTTGTCTAGGAGAGAAGCTACCTTTGAAGAATGGCTCAAAGTTCTGCAAAGTGCACAATGGCAGCTACTGCAAGATCCAGCACAATGCATGGATATTTTGGCATTAAGTTATCATGACTTACCTTACTACTTGAAACCTTGTTTTCTTTATTTTGGTCTCTTTCCTGAAGATTTTGAGATTTCTGCTAGAAGATTGATTCTGTTGTGGGTGGCAGAAGGGTTTGTGCAGCCTAGAGGTCAAGAACCAGTGGAAGATGTAGCTGAGGATTACTTGGTAGAATTAGTGGGGAGGAGCATGGTTCAAATTGCTGCAAAGAAATTGAATGGAAGGATTAAAACAATTCGCATACATGATCTTTTGAGAGAACTTGCCATAAAGAAAGCTAAGGAAGATCGATTTCTCGATATCATCCATGGAGATGTCAAGGATTGCTGTCTAACAAGGCCTCGTAGGCTCTCTACAAGCTTTGGCATTAGTCCTAAAAGTGGAAATAGTTCAACAATCCGTTCTTTGTTGTTCTTTGACCACAATGAACCAAGATTGAAGGGCTTAAAGAAGCTTAAACTCTTGCAAGTGCTCGACTTGGAAAGCATTCACATCGGTCTACTTGACTCTAGTGTTGGGAGCCTCATTCATTTGAGGTACCTGGGCTTGGCAGGGACTTGGTTGAAGCGGCTACCTTCATCGATATGCAACCTTTCGAACTTGCAAACACTGGATTTAAGATCAACACTGGTTGACTCAATTCCTGGTTTTATTTGGAACTTGCAGGAACTGAGACATTTGTACTTCAATAAGAACAAAGAGATAACACTGAAGCCACCAAAGGATGTTTCTCTACTTAATCTCCAAACATTACAGGGCATCTGTATTGGAAAAATTAGTTCTGTTAATCTAGGCCTGGCCTATTTGACCACCTTAAGACACTTAGGCTTATTTGGCCATTTGAGTCTGCAAGAAGAAGCTTTAAGCAGGTGGATTTTAAACTGCAAAGGACTACAAACCTTGAAGATTGACACAAGAACTAGAAGTGACGACATTACAACGCCTACCATTCCAGGATTCATGGGCTTTTCAAGTCACAACCGTCTAAACAAATTATACTTGGGAGGATTCATGCATAAGTTGTTTAACGTCCAAGACTTTCCACCCAACCTTACTGAACTAACATTACATTTCACTTTCTTGATGGAAGACCCCATGGGAACGCTTGAGAAGCTACCGAGTTTGAGAGTTTTAAAACTAAAGCAGTCTTCATATTTGGGAAAGCAAATGGTATGCTCTAATGGGGGGTTCCCTCAACTCCAATACTTGAAGCTGTCTTTCCTTTACTCAGTGGCGACATGGAGGATAGAGGAAGGAGCAATGCGCAATCTCAAGGAGTTACACATTGTTGAGTGTAAGCTGAGGATTGTTCCAAGAGGATTATGGCCAGTGACTACTCTCAGCAATCTGAAACTAGGCTACCTGCCTCGTGATTTTGAGATGAAGGTTCGGGATCGCATGGGAGAGAATTGGTATAGAATTGAGCATGTCCTTCCAGTGTAAGCAGACAGTTCAAATGGCTTCAGCTTTCCAAGGCTGTTCTGTTCTTACAAAGACGTGGTGATCAGGCAGAAAGAAAATAAGAAATGTCAACTTTTCCTAGCACTGCCAGATTTGTTCATTTGTTTCTGTTTTTGTTCTTTGTAAGTAAAACTAGCAAGACTTGAGTCATTGGTCTAAAGTCCCATTTATGAACAAGCATTATGTCAATTTCTTGTGTTAGTTACAGATTGTAAGAATATAAAACAAACCAGTCAAAGTGGATGGCATGCCATGTTGGAGAGGCGCTGTTGGCTACAACGAAATCTTTGCAATGTCACGTAGGACATGATGGGCCCAACCACAAAGAATCTTTTAATTGGCCACCATTTTTCCCCTCCATTTTCAACCTTCTATTTCTCATCACACAATCTTCAGACACCTCATTAACCAGACATTCAACTGTCTGTCTGTCTGCCTCTGCTTAGCATAGAAACAACCAAAAATCAATCCAACACAAAACTGCCTGCCTGCTTCTCTCTTTCTTTTTCTCTCACATTCAAAGGTGGCAAAGAGAAATGGCAATGCAGATGGCAGTCCGAGTTTCAGCCAATGCAAGACATTCTCTTCCTCCCCCTTCTTCTCCTTCCCCTTCAGTGGCATCATCCACAACCACAAGCAAAGCTTCTTTAAAAACCCAAATTAAACCCATCTCTCTGTCACTGCCAACATCAACAACTCTCTCTTTATTGGCTCTATTCTCACCTCCCCATGAGGCCAAAGCTGTCAGTCTTAGCAGAGAACAGATTGTCTCATCCCTCACCGAAGTAAGAAAGTCAAAGTAGATTACATAACATTTGCATACACTTCTGCAATTTTAGAAGACTTGAAATGAAAATAAGTGCTTTTCAAGCTTTTATAGAGAAGCCAAATCTGTTTCCTCTTCTTTCTCCACAATTCAGTTGATACCCATTTCTTAAATAACTGTGAAAAGCATAAAACTGCTGCCAAGATAGTAATCGAGCAGTAATGAACTTGTTTTGTTTTTGTCTTGTTTTGTTTTTGTAGTAGTAGTAAGTAATAGCCATTTTGCTGAAAATCTGGTTCTTCTTTACAGGTGGAGAAAACCATTGATCAGGTTCAAGAAGCAGGTTCAAGTGCCTTGGATACTGCGCAGCAGATTCTTGATGTTGTAGGGAAAGCGTTGAAGCCAGCCATAGATGCAGGGGTGCCTATTGCACAAAAAGCTGGAGAGGAAGCATTGAAGGGTGCTTCTCCAGCAATATCTGAGGCCTCAAAGAAAGCCCAAGAGGCAATTCAAAGCACTGGCCTTGACACTGAGCCAGTTCTCAATGCTGCTAAGGTTCAGCTCTAACTCATCTTTCGCATTCCCTTGAGCGTGACTTGAATCGGGCAGGACACTGAGCTGTAATTTGGATAAGCATATTGGGTTTTGTATGGGATCTAAAAGAAAATTGATTTAGGGAATAATATTGTTGTTGAGATGTTGTCCTCGTTAAGAAGATTAAGCTATATATTCTAGTCAAAGGGTGTAATGACCTACTGTTTTATGCATCCTTGGCTCTCCATGTGATAGATTTGGAGCAAAGGATTGGAGCTCAATAAACTGTTTCTGATATTTGCTTTCAATCTTTTATTCCTGTTGGACTGATAACAGTGAATAATTTGGGAATTGATCATGCATTTTTTTTTCTTTAAAATTTGAAGCTTAGTGTGCATTCAGATGCAATGCTGATATCTTTTAATGTGCATTAAACAATGATATTTGGTTATTTAGATCTCATATGAGTTTCAAGTTGGTAGTTTATTGATGCCAACATAATCTATAATAAGCAATTTCTTTGCCAAAATTCTGAGAAAAGCATTGTTGACTGGCACGGTTTGGAGGAATCTACAATGTACAAGACATGGCTCCTAAAGTATTTTCTTTGATCATATCTGTTTAGTTGAATTGCTGAGTTTACTTAAAGATATTCATGTCTGTAAAACTCACGCAATGATTTGGTTGCAGACAGCAGCTGATGCTGCAAAACAGACTACGAAGATGATCGAAGCAGCCAAGCCTATGGCTTCTTCAACCCTTGAATCCATCACAACTGCAGATCCAGTAACAATTGTAGGAACTGCTGGAGCATTATTCATTGCATACCTCCTCCTTCCTCCCATCTGGTCTGCCATCTCCTATAGTCTTCGTGGTTACAAAGGTGGTTATTGCTGTTGTTTTCTGATATGAAGTAGCATCTTTATGGCATGAATTCTTTTCCTAAAGCAAGGAAGAAAATGAATTATAGGTTTGTGTAAGCTTAGAAAATAAAGAATTTGATTACTGCATGAATTTGTTTGAATATTAGACTCTTTTTGAGCATGTCTCAGGAACTTAATGCATAGAATGTCGCTGACATTTCACCTTTCTGCTGTTCTTCAGGTGATCTTACTCCAGCTCAAGCCCTTGATTTAATATCTACACAAAATTACATTATGGTTGATATTCGACCCGAGAAGGACAAGGACAAGGCTGGTGTCCCACTCCTTCCCTCTAGTGCTAAGAAGAGGATGGTTGCAGTTCCGTAAGTAAATCTTTAGCTTCAATGAGTGTATTTGACAGTAAAGAACAAAACACCATAGTGCTTTTCTGGGAAATTCTGAGAATTTATCATGTCTTCCATCGCCATTTAGCACTAACTCAGAAGTCATTCTGACCGGTTGCCAAACTGATAATCGAATCCAAATGTGCATTGGATTGTTTATCGTTCATGAATGCTTCTATGTTTCAGTTTGGAAGAGTTGCCAAGCAAGTTAAGAGGCTTGATGAGAAATGCAAAGAAACTAGAAGCTGAGATTGCAGCCTTGAAGATTTCTTATCTCAAGAAAATCAACAAGGGCTCAAACCTTGTGATCATGGACAGGTGAGTGAGTTCTTATTCCATTACCATCCCATTATGAAACCTGGTTCTAAAGTTGACCTTTCTCAAATCTATGAATGTTCAGCTACTGTGATTCGGCAAAAATAGTCGCAAGAACGCTAACAAGTCTGGGTTTCAACAACTGCTGTGTGGTGGCAGACGGGTTTTCTGGAAGCAGAGGATGGTTGCAGAGTCGACTAGGCACAGATACTTTCAACTTCTCTTTGGTGGAGGTTCTGTCGCCATCCAAGGTTATCCCTGCAGCTGCTAAACGCTCCGGTACAACCAGCAGAAGGTTTCTTCCCAGCGCGGAATAATCATGGTTTGCCTCATCAAATCAAGTAAATAGAAAAGGAAATGCTTGAATCTAAATGTGCATTCCTTGTTTAGATCAGCTCTCTCTTGTAATAATCTCTTGTAATTCTTTCATTAATGTCAATAGATCCTCTTTTTTCTCATTTTCGTCTAGAACGGCAATATTAATATGATAATACGACATGAATAAAAGATACAAAAGTGATATAAATTAAAATTTGATAAAAGTTGTATTTAAATGACATAACCTAAAAAAAATTTTATGTTTGGTATGTTGGCACCAATTTTTATGTTTTACATAATATGCATACAATTTTAAATGACACAAATAAGAATTACTAAGTCTATACTCTACCTCAAAAAATAAATACTAACATTGGAAAAACCTGAAAGCCTGATGTAAAGGAGCAAGTGTATGAAAGTCAAACATACTACATGGCTTACTTAACCTGCAAGCATCTGACCCCTAAGATTTCACTGAGGGAATTATCAAGATGATTCTATCTATGAAACAAGACACAAAATAATTTTTTAATCCTGCTTATAAGATTAAAAAATATTTTTAACGATATAAAAAACAAGTCATTTACTTATTACTAATGACCAAATTTGATTAATTTGATTTTACGATATTTTTAATATATTTTATATCTAATGACTATAAATTTATATTTAATCATGTATTTTTTACGTTGATCTTACAGTAAGATCAAAATTTATAACATTATGATAGAAATTCCCACTATTTACACAGCTCTTATAGTTTTTCATAATATCTTGGACATTATTAAAACTTAAAAATAAAACAAAGTTTATGATAATAATGGATGTCTAAAATATAATTTAAAGTAACAATTTGTTTGTTGTAAAGTACCAATTCATCAAATTAAATTATTATTAATTAGGACAGAAATTGAAGATTAGGTTGCCAAATTAGACATTTTAACTACCTTACCTTAAAAAAAAAAAGTTTAGGAAGAATCCAAAAAAAAAGGGAAAATGACGTCGTTTCAGTCGTGCACGACTGAGCAAAGCAGCGTTATCGGTTTTGTCACTGAATAGTCTCACTCTGTTCTTTTACTTTGAGCTCAAAAGAATCAGAAAATGGTGTACAAATCTTTGGATTCGGTCACCGTTGAAGACATCGTCGCGGCGGGGATACAGCCCCAACTTGCTGAAGAAATTCACGGAAAGCTGACGGAGATCGTTAATAATTACGGAGCTGCCACGCCGGAGACTTGGCATCGGATTTCCAAACATGTTCTTACGCCTAATCTCCCTTTCGTTCTTCATCAGATGATGTACTATGGTTGCTACAAAGACTACGGACCTGACCCGCCCGCTTGGATACCCGAACCGTAAGCTTGCTTCTTTTGTTCTTTTCAGTTTTTATTATTTTACTTTGATCTTCAACTTGTTTCCTTTTTAGAAAAGATTTTGCTTTCCAAATATCGTCAATTGTTAAAAAAAGTGAATATAAATAGGAAAAAAAATTTAAATATAGCGGTTATTTTGTTCATTCTGCAATCATCAAAGTTAAAAAAACTTTTTTTCGTTAATAAATCAGTTCAATTTTTGTGGCAAACAGAAAAAAATACTCAGATGGATTGGATTTAAATGAAATGAATTTTTTGTTCTTCTCGAAGAGGAAATTGTTGAATCCAATGGCTAGCCTAGAATAGCTTGAACTAGATGATGCAACTGGTTTATATAATATTGCAGCTTTCCACATAGTTGAATCTAAAGGTTTAACTATACTTCAGGAAAAGTTGTCATTTGAGCAGCTTCGAAGCATCTTTAATTCAGCTGTTTTTTTTTTTTTTTTCAATTGATGTATGGATAGGGAGAGTGCGCTGTTAACAAATGTTGGCCTTCTGTTGGAGAGGCACGGAAAGGAATTCTTGGGCTCCAAATACAAGGATCCTGTATCAAATTTCTCTGATCTCCAGGAATTTTCAGTCTCAAACCCTGAGGTATAACTGTTATGGTTCCAAGGTCACATTTCTTTAGATGCATAAATGTATTTGACAAATTGAGTTTTGGATCATTATTAAGAAAATATTGTTTCCTATATCTTGATATGCCAGGTTTATTGGAAAACTGTGCTGGATGAAATGTGTGTGAATTTTTTGGTCCCTCCTGATTGTATCTTACATGTGAGTCCATCTGAAGAAAGCCGCAGATTGAATCCAGGTGGTAAATGGCTTCCTGGAGCTTTTGTAAACCCTGCGGAGAACTGCTTGATTGTTAATAGAAAAAGAATTTTGGATGATATAGTAATAAGATGGCGTGATGAGGGAGATGATGATCTGCCTGTGAAAAGCATGACACTTAAAGAATTGCAGACGGAGGTTTGGTATGCTACTCTTCACCTTATAGATACAGTTGCTTGTCCATAGTTGCTTTTTTTTTTTTACTGCATGATTACAGTTTAGATAATTTGCTAATCTTAAAAGCTAGATTCCTCCCCAGGCTGAATGACAGTGAAGCTTAGAAGTGAGTTCCTAAATGATTTTACCGGATATTTACATTCATCATTGGAAGTTGAAAAGATAACATGAGATGCTAGCAACAGCAATGAGATTAAATAGTAATGTCATTTGTTGCTTCTTAGTAAGCCAGGATAACAGTTAACATCACTAGTCTTGTAATTACTGTTTTTTCTGCTGTAGTAGCATAAGCATGGTTGATTTTTCTTATTGTTGTCTTGTATTTTTAAGGATTTTTAGCCAAACTGGTATGCTCATCGAATCAATAATGATATATTTTTATATTGTGCACTTAGTGTTTGTAATTTTGAATATATTAGTTGAAGTATTTTAGGAATAGATCATATTTTAAATTTTATAACTTAATTTTGTTGGGTGATTGTACTGTAGTCTATGGGAAAATAGGCTTTTAGTCTTATATTTACTCAGAGTTAATGAATTTGATCAATGAAGAGGTCTTGATGTTGTAATGCAAATTCTTGTTCTTTGTGCTTTTACCAACTCTTGCTATCATATTAACGCCCAGTACCTTGTTCTAATTTTTAGGTTAGTTGCACACGCACTGAATGCGCTGGGTTTGGAGAGAGGATCTGCAATTGCAGTTAATATGCCGATGAATGTCTACTCTGTGGTTGTCTACTTCGCAATTGTTCTAGCAGGCTATGTAGTTGTATCCATTGCTGACAGTTTCGCTCCTGTTGAAATATCAACAAGGCTTAAAATATCAGAAGCAAAAGCCATTTTTACTCAGGTAGTTTTCCTTTTTCCTTTCAGCAGATTGTGAAACCTTTATTTCTTGTACTTATTACCTCTTTGAATAATTGCAACTTGTCCTTTAGGAGTTTTGCTTCCATCTTATTCGTTACTGTGAATGAGTTCTGTGCAATGCAGGGCTTCTTTATGCTCTTTTATTAGGATGGAAAATTGTAAAACTCACTTAGATGACCTTTACATATAAGCTTACCATTTCAGATCGTAAATTGCATGATGAATGTGGCCTCCTTCTTTGACATCGTAATTCTTGACTAGATATTTAGGGAAATATTTTTCAGGCATCTGAAATTTGTCCAATGTTCATTGATCTATGTAAGACATTGCATCGATTACAGTTAGGTGCTAGTTTCTGCTGCCTGGGCATGCATATAGGTGGGACCTCATTGAAAGATCACATGTGGTTAGGAGCTCAAATTCTTGGCATTTTATAAGGAGCTATCTTTAAGCAAGACGTGAATTTTTGTCTGCTATTGTGTGGCATGCATTCCCTTCATGATATTTCCGGTTATTTGATTTTGTTAAATGTTATTATTAGAAACAAAATGTTAGATAGTTTCATATAAATAGTGAGCAAATGCTTTTTGGATATGAGAACTTATGTGAGAAATTAAGAATTCATCTTTTTTTTTTTGTATATTTTCTATCATTCTATTAGGGTTCTGTTTGGGTCATGGAAAATATTAAGGAAAAAAACTTGAAAGGACTTTGAACGGAAGAAAAACAATATAAATAGAAAAAAAAAATATTTTTATGTATTGATAAATAAACACTTTAATTGTCTATTTGTTAGACATTAAATTAAATAAAGAAAAAGAAAGTCTCCAACTTTATGTTTCTTTTGAATTTCATTTTTCTCATAAACTTGCATGAACTAAACATAGCCAAGCTGCTTTAGAAAGCTATATGAAGCCTTCGATGAAAAAGGGGCTGAGATTTTTAAAAAAGAAAAGATGAAAAAAGCCTTCTAGGTTTTGATGGATTTTGGTAGATGGGGTTGTCAGGCCAGTTTGCTATGAAATACCAAGCTAGAAAATCCCTCTTGCATTTTTAATGCACATACCAGCTAAATCTTACTGATCTTAATCTTCTTGAAAATGACTAACTAGTCTTAATTCTAAATTTGCTGAGAAATCAAGTATAGCACTTTAATAAAGTCTCTAGGTAGTGCTATATGAAAAATATAACTTGTGAATTGGGTAGTGGGAAGTTGGACTTCATACTCAAACATATTTGTTAAGAATTTTCATTTCTTTTTTTACTTTTTTGTCTTTATCCCCTGATAATTCATCCTGAATGCGTATTATTTTCACGATCTTGTTTGATATATCATTTTGTGGTCCTTCCTTTAGTTAGCCTCTCATCTTTGACATAGTCCTTTTTTTTTAATCTTTCCAGACCCTCACTCAAGTACATTTACTTGCTTTGCTCATTTTAATTCTTTGGTCATTTTATCTCAGGACGTTATTATTCGTGGCGAAAAAAGCATTCCTTTGTATAGGTGAAGTTCTTTAAACTTTTACTTGATTATCTAAGTTAGTGTCTTTATTTATATTTCTAATTTCTACTGACAGTTATCTCACGGTATAGCTTCCATTCTGCAGTAGAGTTGTGGAAGCTCAGGCACCCATGGCCATTGTTATCCCAGCCAGTGGCTCGAGTGTCAGCATCAAGTTGCGTGATGGTGATCTTTCATGGCCTGAATTTCTGGAAAGGGTCAAAAAACTCAAGTAAGCACTCTTTTGCTTCTGGCTAATCTGCTGTTATCTTGTTGGTTCACATGTATGGTCATTTATGGCCATTCTCTGTATCCTTCTACCTTCATTTTTCTTGAAGAAAGATATATGGAAGATTTTATAGCTTGCTCCGAAGCCATATCTGATTGATTGTCCATATTGTGTCTTTCATTTTTTGATGGGTCAAAAGCTTGTAAATTTACTGATGGTTTGGGTTTATAGAATTCCTACTGTAGGAATGTTATGTGTTCTAGAATATTCCTAACTGGGATGAATAAAAAGTTAGTTGGGCTTGGGATAGTTATGCAATGTGCCTTCCCAATAAAGATATCTGGTAAGCAATGGGTATGGTTGGATATTAAAACTATGAAAGCAATCTTCAGGAGCAAGAGCAACTCTCTTTATTAGCTTCTGGAAACTACATATTCAATAGTTTTGCAATCCATGGGCATCTGAAACTCAAAATAAGGTGGCCAAAAAAAAAAACACTGAAAATAATGTCCTAAGAAGATACATAAACTTGGGATATTATAAAACTTCGTATTTATTGAGACAAAGTGGGCTAAATTGACAAAATTTTGGCCCTCTTTTCTTACTGATAACTTAAGTGGTTGATATTATTGTAACATGTAGTTGTATTTATCAAAAAATTCTTGTGATTATCAATTTCTTCATTTGACTGCATGTAATATTTCAGTAAGACTCTAATTCTTGTGTTGTATCTGCACTTTGTTCTTTCGTAATCTCGAATTGCAGAGGAGATGTGTTTAAGGCGGTAGAACAACCAGTAGAAGCATTTACAAATATCCTTTTCTCATCTGGAACTACAGGTAAATTCAAGAATGTAATTTAACCTAAAAATCTTTCTTATTTCTTGTCATTCCTTTCTTACAGACAAAATGGTATTTCATGGCACCTGGTGGCCTAAAATTTAAGTCGTGATATCTTGTATGGAATAAGCTTAATTCAGTTTAAAAACAAAAGACTACATAGTTTTCATCTTAGCGTTGCGACATCAAATGTTTGTCATCGAAAATTTCCATGTGGCTCATAGCATGAGAAACAATTTTGGATCAGTTATGTTTGGACCAGTGTCTTGAATGTAACTAATGGTAACTCTGTTATCTTGATGTTCATTTCCAAGTAAATCTCACTTAGCTATTTTATTTGATGGTATACACCAATATGATTCAAGAAATTAATTTCATATTTTTGGTGATCAATATGGGAGAAGATAGTAAAGGAATGGCTTGCCATTATGTCTTCTGAGATATTGCCAGGCAAGGTACTTTTGTGTATCGACAACTGAGATTTTTTCTTTTGCTGTCTGGTGTCCATGTTTTTCATTTGCTACATGCCTTCATTTGGTGCTTCTGTTATAGAATCCCATGCCATCTGATAACCTTGCTAAGCCCAAAAGTAGGGTCACATATCAAGAAAGAAAACTAAAATAATTGTGAAAATTTGGTCAACTGTTAATTTTATTATGCTGTCAAGGTTGTTAAACCAAAGAACATGTTTTTTCCACTGTACTTAATTTCCATAATTAAAGCTGGCTGAAGGTCAGCAAATAGCTACTGACTAGATGACCGAGCTTATTTCTTGTGTAGGTGAGCCAAAGGCAATTCCATGGACCAATGGGACTCCTTTCAAAGCTGCTGCAGATGCATGGTGCCACATGGACATCCGCAAAGGCGATGTTGTTGCTTGGCCCACAAACCTTGGATGGATGATGGGTCCTTGGTTAGTATATGCTTCATTGTTAAATGGTGCTTCCATGGCACTATATAATGGATCTCCCCTCAGTTCTGGCTTTGCAAAGTTTGTACAGGTAGTATTTTATTTGGAATGTTGTCAGCATGGTATCTTTCACATAGTTGTTTTACTAAAGTATGACAAACCTCATTTCCGATAGTCAGCTTATAGAATCTTCATATATTTTTATCAAATGTCAAACTGTTTTTGGTGCAATGGAAGTTCTCATTAAACCATTCAATAACAATTAATGAGCTCCTTCTTCAGCTTGACATCCTTTCCGTACCAATATTTTACAGGGAAGAAACAGTAGCCAGTTGAATATGTTAACACAATATGATTATAAAGATATCATAGCATATGTATTATCTCTTTTTCTTTTCAAGGTAGGTGAACATCCGAAAAAACAAAGAGGGCACCAAGGGAGTGCCAACCTAGTACAAGGTTATTATTTACAGATTAAAAGATGGAAAAAATCAGTACATCTCATACGTGTCTGAATTTCTGCCTAATGGACCAAAAATACAATATAGAAAACCAACTTTCCATAATTTTTTATTTGGTTAATTCTTCCCTCGCAAATACTCTTTTCTCTTTCCACTCTCAACTGTCAAAACATAGAGAGAGGAATTAAATCTATCATGTTTCTCTTATTTATAAAAGACTCTGTACCCATCCTTGCTCATTTCTCCACTTCAATTGGGCCTGCCTCTACCCAAGGTATGCCTAACATTGCAATAGAATAAAAACAAAATTTTTCTGTCCAGGAATAGCTCAAAAGAATATGATGACTGATTCAGCTGCTGCTTTGTACACGAAAAGTCCATTTGAGATGATTTTTGCACTTTGGAGATTCTTTGTGGTTAAAATTCTTCCTCATACTGCACCTAGGTTAAAAAAAAAAAAATTCTTTAGGGCTCTTGTCTTGCAAACAGCTATCTGCGAAAAGTTCTGTGCCACCTGTATTTCAAATTGAAGTCTGCTAGTTTCACACCTGGAAATTCCTTCTATTGCCTTTGTTCTTTTTTATTTTTGGTAATTGGGGAATGGGGTTGAGGTTGCTTAGAACCCATCCCTTACTGCATGCCACAACTCTTCCTTAATTACTTGGCCAAAAGGATGTTGTCTTTTCTATTGCCATTGTTGATGAGGATTAAACTCATGCAGACTTAAGAATACAGACTTGGAAATAAATGGATTGCTGAAATTTATATTTTATTCATCTGGGAATTTACTGGTGTTCACTAAACTTGTCTAGGATGCAAAAGTAACAATGCTTGGTGTCATCCCTAGCATTGTCCGGACTTGGAAAAGTACAAACTGCATAGCTGGTTACGATTGGTCATCCATCCGGTAAGTGTAAGTTCTTCATTTTTGCTCCAGATTGTTTGTTCTTTGCATGATCAAATCACGTTTAAGTATCTAAGCATTCACTAAGTCAAGTTATATTTTTTTTATTAGAAAGTTGACCTGCTATGGATTTTATTCCAATATTGATTCTTTCCTGCTTTATTTGTTGTTTTCCTGAAACTGGCAGTTGTTTCAGTTCCACTGGTGAGGCATCTAACGTAGAAGAATACTTGTGGTTGATGGGGAGAGCTTGCTACAAGCCTATCATTGAATATTGTGGTGGCACTGAAATTGGTGGTGGCTTTGTTTCTGGATCATTTCTACAACCTCAGTCATTGGCTGCTTTTAGCACACCAGCTATGGGTTGCCGTTTGTTTATTCTTGATGATAACGGCCATCCTATTGTAAGCATCAATCCAACCCTCATGCAATCTGTGGTCGCACTTTACCTTTCTGGAATGCTTGTGCTTGCAATCATATTATGTATAATGTATCCCTTTCTTCCCTTTCAAATGCAGTACTTGTTGAGGAATTTTAACATGTTTAATTACCTTCTGTAGTGAAATTATAACTATACTATAACAGCTTCAACTTCTAAGAATATTTTGATTTGGTCCTGAACCTGTCAATTATAGCAGTTTGTATCCTTAACTTTTAACTTTTCGAGAATTATCGAAGACTAGAGGAAGACCGAAAAAGACTTGGAAAGAAGTAGTTTGGAAAGACATGGAGGTTTTAGAATTAGATGAGCAAATGGCCTTGAATAGGAATCTATGGAGGCAGAGAATACATATGGACGATCTAACGTGATTTTAGATATTGGTTCATATGGTCTACCCCAATCTATTGGGATAAAGGCTCTGATGATGATGATGATCTAAAACTTTTTAAAATAAGTTCATGGCATCATACCGTCAAGCATCATGTTAAAGAGAAAGAATGATGTAATTGCTTTCTCAGCTTCCTTTATGACTTCTGTTTCATCATTTTTCTTTTAAAACTCTCTCTAGAACTTCCTTATGTAACAACAATAACTGTGCTCAACAGTTGCAACAACCTCTTCCTTACGAACAGAAACGGTGCTCAACAGCTGCAATAACCTCCTCTTTCTTAGACCTTGCTTTTTCTCTATAACCATTATCTCTCCTCCGTTCAATATGTTGTTTGTCACCACGATGGTGATGTGCTCCTTTTCTGTCTTCCTTTTTTTTTCCTTTTTCTTTTCTCATCTTTGCTCTTAGATTTGAATTCTCTAACCCCCTGGGTACAACATATACAGAATCCATTTATTGGGTTGTTACTTATTATGGTGCTGTGATAATAATTTGCACAGTTGTTTTTGTTAAATTTTTGTCTCTAATTGAGGGATTTGGGGTGTTAGTGCTGTTGGTTTTCCGTTTGTTGTGGTTTTGATGGCTGCCTGTTTTGAGCAAGTAATGATGGTTGACTGTACTGATGCTTTGTCGGTAATTCTGGCGTAACAGCCTTCAATGGCTTCTTGTAGTTCAGAAGTTTCTATAATGGTGATTGGTGAGTAGAAGCAGTTCATATGATATGAAGTGGTTCAAGGGGGCAGATTTGTAAGTGCTTCATGTGTGACTGTTGCCGTAGCGACAAGGCCTTGGGCTCAGATAGAGAGAGAGAGAGAGCATGTATGTGTGTGTATTGTGGAGGTTACAGAGAGAGTGTGTGTGTCTGAACTGCAAAGAGACAGAGAAATGAGAAATTTTGGCTTCTATATGGTGTTTATGGGACTAACTCATGAGACTTGTGTGGTTATTTCCATCAATCTTGTTAATGGGGTGCAATGGGTGGTTCAGCTTAGACTTTGCTTGGTAGAACAAAAAAGTGGGAGGTCGGAAGGGGTGGATGGAAGTTGCTAATAGTCCTAATAACAGTCCACTAGTTCACATATAAAACATCTTTTCTTATTGACCTATTTTTACAGATAGGCTGCAAATTTAATCAAATGCAACTAATCTCTTCAACTCATTTAATTACAGCCTCAGGATGCACCAGGGATGGGAGAATTGGCTCTAGATCCTTTTATGTTTGGTTCTTCAAGTACACTGCTAAATGCTAGTCACTACGATGTTTACTTTAAAGGAATGCCTGCATGGAATGGATTGGTGAGAAATTTGTAGCTCTCAACACCTTTCGTTTTATCGTGCATTATCTTGTCTGTAACTTCAATGGATTTCTGAAATGTATGGGAAACCAATTATCCTTACCCACCTCTATTTTATTATATTCTCTTCAAGTAAAACCCGTGTTTGAATTTACCTTTGCAGATTCTTCGAAGGCATGGGGATGTCTTTGAGCGCACCCCTAGAGGATACTATCGTGCACACGGTCGGGCTGATGATACAATGAACATCGGGGGTATCAAGGTATTTATTTGACATATGTTGGACTGGTTTAAGTATTCCAACTAAAGGAAGATCCCCATTTCTTTTCACTGAGTTACAAACTCCATGATTACATCTCATAGCTGTAATTATTGAAGGCCTTGCGCGATTTATGAGCAAAATGTTTTACCCATCTTTGCATTCTTGATGCTGATGCTGTTCATTTCGCTCCGACTGAGCAGGTTAGTTCTGTTGAGATTGAACGCATCTGTAATGCAGTTGATAGCAGTGTACTTGAGACAGCTGCCATTGGGGTGCCACCGGCAGAAGGCGGCCCCGAGCGATTGGTAATTGCAGTTGTCTTAAAGGATCCGGATAACTCAACTCCAGACTTGAATCAATTGAGAATATCTTTTAATTCAGCAGTTCAGAAGAATCTCAATCCTTTGTTTAGGGTAACTGATTTCTGTACCAAGTTGTTTTGCTATTTAAAGCATCAGGTAATTTCATCACTGATCTGCTAAGTATAATAAACTGACTTGCAATGTGTAGGTTTCTCATGTTGTGGTGCTCCCATCTCTTCCGAGGACAGCTAGTAATAAGGTTATGAGGAGGGTCTTGCGAAAGCAGTTGGCTCAAGTTGACCAAAATTCTAAACTATAATGATAGAAGAATCCGGGTTTGGTTCAAATGGTTCATCCAGTCATTTAAAGTGTCAAAGTACTTGCAGGTTTGAAGTTCGAGTCTCATTTCGAATCCTGCCGTCAACCCCTCTATAATCGGGGGAACAAACACATTATCCATTCTAAATTAATTTCCCTTGTTTAAACATTATGTATACTTCTATAAATTTTTTCTCTTTTTGACCATGTATGCATGAATAAAACATTGACTAGTTAGCATTAATGTGCTTTTAAGCACTGATGGAAATAAATAGTAGAGGTGAAACTTGCTTTTCTTGATTTTGTCTGCCACGCTTTTAACAGAATTGAACTTGAAAATTTAAATTAGCTTATGTAATCTATTTTTATTTTTTAAAATTAAAGAAAAATGGAAAATTAGTATTCGCGGTATTGTTTTCTTCTTTTAATTCATAAGAGATACAAAAGGAAAGAAAATTTGAATTTTGGATTTGATTTTTTTTTGAGGTGGAATAAAATTTTTTAAAATCATATTGATGGAGTTATAAAAAAATATATTTTATACAATATATTAAAAATAAAAAAATAATTAAAACATATGATAGTAAAAAATAATTATACTATGGGATGGTTTTTTAAATTTGATCCCGAAATAATATTTTTAATCGTAAATGTAAAAAGAAAAAGAAGTAAATTAAAAAATGCATCAAAATAATTAACATTAAATTGGCAACAAAATAAATTAAAAATAATAATAATTTTTTATATGTAAAAAATCAGAATGTTCGACAGGCAAAGAAACTAGAAAAAAAGAAACCAACTACATGAAAAACCTTGTTACTGTTTTTAAGCCGATTATGGTTAGGCAATATATTTTGTTTTTTATTTGTTTGTATATCTTTATGACATTATTTTTTAATGAGTTCAAACGATTTAGTATTAAATTTAAGTTAAATTTAATTTAAAAATTTAAAGTTCAACTTTTAATTTGAATTCAATGGAATTCAATTTTTAAAATTCGAGTTTAATTTAAATAAAATTTTAAAATATTTGAATTTGATTTAATAAATTGGATTTATTATTATTTTAATTAATAAAATAATAATTTAAAAATTTAAAAAATTAAATTCACAAACTACTCTATTTAAATATTAAAATAGTCAAATTGGCTTTTAAACTTTTTATTTAATAATTCTAATTCGAGTTTATTTTAAAATAAAAATATCAAAATCGAATAATTATGAAATTAAATTGAGTAACTACTAATTACACCCTTTTTTTTTTTTTGCAAACACTGGTCCTTCAATATTATAAAACACAATCGTGAAAAGACGGTTCCTCCTCTCACCTCCGGCTATCCCAAAGCAAGCCATTTCTTTAGCTGGAGAAAGCTTCTCACTTTCACTTCTTCCAGGGTTCATCAGATAATTAGAAACAATTTTAATGGCTTCGTCGTCGCTTTCCAACCCTACTTTCTCCACTCTTTTCCTCGGCCACAAGCTGTAAGCCTTCAATTCTTTTTCTTTTTCATCGAAGAATTTATCAGTAATTAAGTTACAATTCTTTTTTTTTGTTTTAACAATTTATGTATTTTTCGTTGAATATTATTTTGAGTTGCTTTGAGGTTAATGTTTGCTTACAGTCGTCAAAATCAGAATACAAAGAATGGGATAACGCTTTTCCCCAGTTTTAGAAGGCTTAAAATCCCTAGATGTGCCGCGGACATACCTTATGGAGGTATGTTTTATTTCTTTTCTTAAATAATGCTTTATGTCTCCCAATTGTTATTGAATTTTTGTTCCGATTCTCAATTTATGTTTCTTGGTTATGTTGCTTTATCAATTTACTGTAGCTCAAAGTTGGTTTTTCTTTGAAATAAATATGATATTGAATTGCTGTAAACATACCAAGCATGGAAAGTTACCCTTTTGCACCAGAACCATCTATCAAGATTGTCGAAAATGATGTTTGAAGTTATATATTTTGGCTGCAAACCTAGCTTCCCGGTGAGATGAGCCAAAAGAATGAAAACGAACCGTTTGGAAAGAAAAGAAAGTCGTATCCTGTCAAAGCATAGGTTGATGATTTTCATTATCTAATAATGAAGGACTGTTACAGTTGATTTTGGTTATAATAGGAAAAACCATTTAACCAAATGATGGGGCAGGGGACTGACAACTTACTAGTTAGGATGTTTATACAGTTTTTTTTCTTTTTTTTCCTTTTCCACTTTGCCTCTTCTGGACCCATCATCTTGTTGCTGTGATCTTTATACCACAATCATTGCATAGCGGTTTAAAATGCTGCTATGGTCATTACTTATTTCTTTTACTCTAGCTCCCTCCTTCCTGCCTTAGCTTTATCACTGCCGTTGTAAATGTTTGCATGATGCAAACCACTCTTATCTATGGCACTACTGCCAATCCATGAACATGGGTAATGATGCACATGACCTTTGCTAGTGCTGCCACACTTCGAGAAAAGTAAAATGTATGCATGGAGCCTTATGTATTGACTTAACACTAGATCTGATGAGAGGAAAAGAAAGGGGAATCTCACATTTCTGGTTGAATTGAGTCTGCTTCTTCCTTATTCTCCCATTTTTTGTTGGATTTATGGAGTTGGGAAGAAGTATATCCTTGCCTTTTTCTATATATAAGTATTTTCCCAAGGGTAAATTTTTTATATCAATTATGCTGAGGACATTGTTTTGAAAGGAAGACCTGACAGGTGAATCAGAGTCATTGTCAAATTAGGAGGGAAGTATATTTTTACATTTTTCTTTGTTTACTTTCTGTGGATCATATGCTCGTAAGGTTAAAAGGGTCGTGTTGTTTACTTTCTCTCCTTTTGAATATGAAATACAAACTCGGTGAACACTTATTTGGTACTACATTTTTGTTAATTATGTGGCTTATGTGTTGAGAACTTAGCATCTGCCTCATCGAATGCAAAGTACTGAATTTAAGAGGTCAAACTTAGTGTTCCTTTTGAAATACTATAAATGTAGCGGTGGTTATTACATGTTTTTATTCATTTTATATATATTTTTTGTTGCAATACAATCCCCTCAGCCAGAAGAATGAACAAATTAAACCTATTGCTGAAGCAATTGAAATGATTTGAAGTGAAAGTTTCAATGGTCAGGGTTGCTGTTACATATATAGCTATACACTCAGACATACAGATATTGAGGAATGAGAGACTTATGTATAGGTATACACTCAGACATACAGATATTGAGGAATGAGAGACTTACGCGTGTTTGTAATGCTCATAAAATCTGATTTAGTGACAGTTTTCTGTAAATTACCTTTTTCTTCTGACCGTATTTAAGATATGCTTCATGCTTCTTTAGGTAGTGCCCCAACTTTTCCTCGAATCAGAGTTTGGGATCCCTATAAACGGCTTGGTATTAGTCTTTATGCTTCTGAAGAAGAAATTTGGTCAGCACGCAATTTTCTCTTGCAACAATATGCTGGACATGAGAGAAGTGAAGAATCAATTGAAGCTGCATTTGAGAAACTACTTATGGCGAGCTTCCAGCATAGAAAGAAAACAAAGATCAACTTGAAAAGTCGGCTAAAGAAGAAAGTAGAGGAGTCTCCACCTTGGATAAAAAATTTACTCAATTTTGTGGAACTTCCTCCCATGGAAGTTATTTTCAGAAGATTGTTCCTATTTGCCTTCATGGGTGGCTGGAGTATCATGAATTCTTCTGAGGGTGGACCTGCCTTTCAGGTTTGTTACATCTTTCCTCTTTATTACCTTCATCTCGATGATTATCAAATTTAAACCTTCCACAAATAGAGCATTACTCCAGGTAAAAGGGTAATTTTACTCATTTTAATGCGGTGGTGGCGAAAATATAAGTTGTTACTCCCACATTGAGATCTGGCAAGATAAGCTGCCTTGTTATAATTTTAGTGTCATCTACTTGTTTAAAGCTCTTAAACCCGTTTCAAGCTTGGTGGTTCTAATCTGCCTTCCTGTTTTTAAAAGTTCTACCTCTTTTCTTTCTTTAATAGAGTGCTGCATGATTGTAAAGACTGCTCATGCCTGTTGTCGATTCCTCCAGTTGAAGTCATACCATTCCCCTTCCCCTGCTCCAAATTAAAGCTGAACTCTTTTATACCTCAAGCAAAACTAGTTGAGACTTCTACATCAATCTTCTCTCTCTATTACTCTCAAGCTTGAGTGATCTTTCTCTATCATGGCTTTGCTGACTTGTTGAAGGTCCCAGCCAAAAAAGAAAAATGAAGGAATAATAGTAGTGGTACCAAATAACAAAGTAAAAAGGACTTGAATAGGTCAAGTTGAATTTTATGTTTATTTTACAAATTTCCATGAATGTATTTGAAGCATGATTTTCTTCACTCATTATACTGAAGAACTATTTTTTTTCATTTTTTTTATTATTGTATGTGCAGGTAGCAGTATCTTTGGCAGCCTGCATATATTTCCTTAATGAAAAAACAAAGAGCTTGGCTCGGGCTTTCATCATTGGGTAAGCAATAGGTTTTGCTACTTTCTTTTTGAAGTTCTTTCATCTGTTACCTATAACTTATCTCTTCTTTTTTATCTTTCCCCTTTTTCTCTTTCTTAATCTTATCTGATCTTCTGCTTTCACTCGGATGTTGCATCGCAGGCTTGGTGCTCTTGCTACGGGGTGGATATGTGGTTCCATCTTTGTTCCAATGATTCCAACAGTTCTAATTCACCCTACATGGACACTAGAATTGTTAACGTCATTAGTAGCATATTTTTTCCTGTTTCTTGCATGTACTTTTCTCAAATGAAGTCCAACCATGCCTTAGGAAGTTTTGAAACTAGATCGAACTTTTTTTCCCTTCAATCCCCAAACATGAATTATGGTTCACCCAATTATATTCTCTTACATGAAATTTGTGCCTCAACTTCAATTGCTTATTGTGAATTAAGTAGTTTTTGGATGGATAATTCAATTTTCCAGTAGAAGTTAGAAGTTTCTCTTTATTATTATTTTTTTATTTTTTAAAATATTCTAAGTAGTGTGTGTCTCCATTAATGTGTAAATGAATCAATTTGTATTCGCATTAGACTTGATGAATGTTTTAGTTTAATTTGTCTATTTCTAGTTGTGCTCAAACTTGAATTACTTAAATGATGAATCGAATTAAGTTTGGGTATCTCAATATCTTAGTTGAGCTGCTCGCTAACTTAATCTAGTTTTTTTAATAAATATTTAATATTTAATATTTAATTATCATATTATACTCATAATATATAATTGAAAAATGACAAAATAAACATATTCAGTAACTTAAAAGCTTATAAAATTGAGTTATAGATTTTTAGGTCATGTTTGATACATAGGATAAGAATATGATAATATAATATAATATTATGAATAGGATAAGATTATATTATATTATCCTATCTTATGTTTGATATGTACAAGGATTAAGAATATGATATAATGATTTTTTATGTCTTTCACAATATTTGTTATATGTAAAATTAAAAATAGTATAAAATGATTTTTTTAAGTACTATTTTTTAAAGTAACATAATTTAAATTTATAATTTTTTTGTTATAAATATAAATGAAAAATAAAAAATTTTAATATAATTTATAATATTATAATTAATAGTTCAATTTATTAGTTGATTTTTAAATAAAAAATTATTTATAAAAAATTTATATTACTTTTTCAAAAAAATTATTTTGTTAAGAAATGAATTTTTATAAAAAGCATTTTTCGTATTTTTTTTCATTTTTTTCCTTTTTGTTTTTTTCTTTTATATGATTTAAATTTAAAATAATTTTTTATTGTAAATTAAATATATTTCTTTTTAGAAAATTGAGTTTTTCTTGGAAATAAGTTTATTTTTTAATTACATTAAATTTTTCAGAAGACTATTCTTATTTTTTTTTATTTTTATGGTTTCTTTATCTTCTTTCTTTTTTTTTTGTCAATTATAAGGAAATGTAGAAAACAAAAAAAAAGAAAAATACAAGTTAAATTTAATAATTCAATTTTGATGAATTAAAAAATATATAATTTCTAATAATTTATGGTTAATAGTCACTTTTCTTTCATTTTTTTTTGAGGCAAAAAGAAAAAAATTAAGAAAGAAAAAATAAAAATTTAAATGTAAAAAAAACTAGTTAAAAAATATATTTTATAATAATTTTTATGTTTGAAAATTTATTTTCTAAAAAATAATTTAAAAAAATGTGTACAAGAAAAATATTATTTTATCAAAATTACAGTTTTCCTTTAATCAAAAACAAGAAAAAAAAAGAAAGAAAAAGAAGGAAAAATAAAAAAGAAGGAAAAAAATTTAATTAATTAATTAATTAAAGATCCTTACTATTTTATTAAATATTTAAGTTAATTTTTAAATATAAATGTTAAGGATAAAATAATAAAATATGAGTATTTATTTCTAATCTTATGAGATTAGGAATAATCCTTACCTTTTGGAGAGGATTGAGTTATCTTATACTAGGAGGATGACTAACCCTCTTTGCAATCCAATTCAATCCTCCTCTTAATGTGTGCACCAAACATAAGATATGATAATTATCATCCTATTCTATCCATCATCTTATGCACCAAACATGACCTTAGTGGCTCAAATGAGCTTCAAAAATTAAATTAAGCGCGATTAAGTTTGAGTCGAAAATCAAACTTTGAGTTTCAAGGCAAATTGAATTCAAACATAATATTGGATTTTCAACTCAATTCGGTTACCTCCAACCACCGAGTTAATTTCTCAGTATGGAATCTAAAGATTCCATTAAAGATTACAAGATAATTTTTCATTCTCTATACGCAAAAGTTCTTCTATAAAAAATCAAGGAAATTAAATTGAAGAAAATTCCAAATTAATGAAATTTAACTCAGGGCTCTACGTATATTAATTAACAATGTGCATGCCGCAATTAATTCAGAATTCAAATACTAACCTAAAGATATATTCCTGGATTGGGCTTTTAAGGCATCTAAAGAAAACTAAACATGCTACAATTAACGTGTCCATATAATTTCTTTTAACGAAATCGAAAACAAAAAGAAGAACGCGAAGAAGACGACAATGAAATTTAGCTCAAAATTTAACGTCTGCTACATATACATCTAAGCTGCTGTAAAGTTTTTGTCGTCAGCTTTCCTGTTTCTTCAAATGCTGCAGCAACCAATGTTCAAGGTGATAAGAACTAATGCAAGGACGCAAATATTTAGAATAGCCAAAAGTCTCCACTCTCTCCTGATATTGGCTAAAACCCCTCCCCTGCAGGACTTGCAGTTGCAGCACAGCTTCTTCTGGTCGTTGCTCCATGTCCTGCAGTCGCTGTCTTCAACGTCCGGCCCTGACTTCGGCACCGTCCAGAACGTCGCGTTCTTGTACACAAACTTGCAGTGCATTGGCGGCTTGCAACATCCCGACTGATATAAATATATATATATATATATGAAAGTATTAGATTTTTTAATAAGGAAAAGGAGAAATAAAGATATAATTATTCACGGATTAAAACGTATAAAAATGACAACTCAGTACACAAGACTTCTAAATTATGAGGTTGGAGAGATTTATCCATATGCAAACTTCCTTATGCATTAATTAAAAAACTGTTTTTAAATTATAAAATAACAACTTTTATGCCCTTTTCAAGGATTAAAGCTTGATCAAATTTTTTTTATGATCAGTTATATATTACAAGCAGAAATTAATTACAATTACAATCATTCATTTTCAATATTAAAACTAATATATACTTTTTTTATAAATCAATTAACGTCGAACTAAATCTACATAAAATGAAAGTTGAAGCTGAGATCTAAAGGTTTCAGAACCCCTTAATTTTATCAGATTTTAAGTTTTAAGAATTGTGTGTATCCACTAAAAGAAAACAATTTGAAAGATTGAGGCGGATTAAAATTGTTAACATACCTGTATTGAGGACAACTTTTGCTTGACAAAACCTGAGAAAGTTGCCTGGCTATGGAGAGTTTTACAAACATGGGAATCGCTCAAACAACTCCGGATATGATCCCAGTTATTGTTATTCACAAAGTTGTCTTGCAACCTTCGAGCCGGTATTCGCCGAACCCAAGCCCGGCAGCCCTCCTGGCCACGCCCTTGTTGGTGACGACCATTGCGAAAAACGTTAAACCCGTTAAAGGCAAGATGACCAGGACCATTGAAATGGAGTAAACGGTTAAGAAAAAGTTGGCGGCAATATTGTTGCAACAAGAGGCAATGAAGGCTAGCAACGATAAAGCGAATAAAACGAGGCCTATTATCAGCAAAGGATTTCGGAAGATGTTTTGGCAAACGGTGCCGCCTTGCACACGGAAGTAGACGGCAGCGAGGCCCAGAAAGAAAGGAAAGATGTTTATGAAGTCGAAGATGGTGTTGCTAATGCGAAACATCGTTGGGTTTCTTGGGCTGTTTGGTGATCAGGATTTTAGCTCCATTTGCATGGATTGAGAAAAAGAATGGAAAGAAATTAGTTTCTATTTTTGTTGTTGTTATAAATGAAACAGGTCATATAGATTGTGACATCCTCGTCACTATCCAAATAACAACTAATTTCTACATTCACATAACATTTAATAGACTAGTTTACTAGTTTTTACTCGTGCGATGCACGAATTAATTGTAATTATTTAAATTTATAAATATATATAAAATAATGTTATTTTGTTTATTTGTTTAATGTATAGATAAATTATATCTAATATAATCAAGATATCCAATTATAAAAGAATTAAATATTTAATTAAAAATTATAAAATTCAAAGCATAAGATAAACAAATATTAAGAAGAATAAAAAATAAAAAATATCATAAATAATATTATTGAGCACATCACAAAATGTTAAAATAAAACTTAAAAGTATATTTTAACAATTTCAAGTGTTATAATAACATTTTTAGGCATATTATAATTATTGACCTAAACAATCATTATTATAAATATGCTTTTTTACATTTATATATATATATATATAATATAAATATGCATTCTTTTATTTATATATCTATAATTATAATATAAAAATATTTATATTTATATATGAAAGCATAATAACTTGTATAATGCACAAATTAATTTTATTTATTTAAATATGTATGTAACATATATATTTATAAATTTATATGTTTTTTGCATAAATTTTATTTATTTAGAAAAAATAACAATTTTAAATATTTAAATAATATACATGATATTGATGGCTTAGTTTTATACTTTTCAGTTTAGATAATAAAATATTTTTTAAATAAATTAAAATTATTTATTTTATAATATAAATAGATATCAATTAATATTTTATATAAATTTTCAAATAGATAATATTAAAATTATGTTTGTTTTTAAATATTTTTGGATTAGATAGTATTTAGAATTAATTTAATATATATTTTTAAAATATTCAAAAATTATAGGGATTAAATAAATTTTAAGAAAGTAGAGAAGTAGAGAAGTTAATACTTATTATTCTTTCATAAAAAAATACTTATTATTCTTTTTGACTTAGGTGGACATGAAATTAATGATGCTTACATGTCATTCAAATAGACTATTTATGTAAGCATATGTGTAGGCATTTTTTCAAATTTGTTATGTACCTTGTAATTTAATATGTATATTAGATAAGATTTTTTTTAGAAAATTAATAATTTTAAATATTTAAATAGTATATATGATGTTGATGACATATTTTTATACTTTTAAGTTTAGACAATAAAATATTTTTTAAATAAATTAAAATTATTTATTTTAGAATATAAATAGATATCAATTAATATTTTATTTAAATAAAATATTTTATTTAATATTTTATTTATGTAAGCATATGTGTAGGTATTTTTTCAAATTTGTTATGTACCTTGTAATTTAATATGTATATTAGATAAGATTTTTTTTAGAAAAATAATAATTTTAAATATTTAAATAGTATATATGATGTTCATGACATTTTTATACTTTTAAGTTTAGACAATAAAATATTTTTTAAATAAATTAAAATTATTTATTTTAGAATATAAATAGATATCAATTAATATTTTATTTAAAATTCCAATTAGATATTATTAAAATTATATGTTTTTAAATATTTTTGGATTAGATACTATTTAAAATTAATTTAAGATATTTTTTTAAAAGATTGAGAAATTCTAGGGATTAGATAAATTTTAGGGAAATGAAAAAGTAAAGAAATTAATACTATTATTACTTTTGACTTAGGTGGATGTGAAATTAATGATGCTTACGTGTCATTCAAAGAGATTGTCCACGTAAACGTCTATGTAAGCATCTTACCAAATTTGTTATGTTGTTTGTAATATAATATATATATTAGATTAATGTCAATCCTATTTCTTCGTATACTCCATGCTTTATTTCTTATAGCATGATATCAATTCGTGTGAATAAAATTCCTTATACACACACACACACACACACACACACACACGCTTCACATACATCAGGATCTCACATAACTTACATATTCTATATCCCCAAACTCCTTAATATACATTAATGTACTGTTGTACCGTACAATAGTTTGGAGCACGTAATACATAGGTATACCTTCAACAATTATTGGGAGCGTGTCTCGAAGGTACACTAAAATCTCAAGGTAAGCTCCTCTATCAGGAGCGGGACTTACTTCCAGTAATCTGTAGTAAAATAGTTGTAAATGAGTGAATTTACGCTCAGTAAGAAATATATGTAAAAGAGCATACTATGTCACTATATGCAGTTTTCCTGCTTGACTTTATAATGTCATGTAAAACTATTATAAAGCATATTTCATATAATTTCCTCAAACGTCATATACACATAAAATCGCATAAGTCAATTACTTTCAAATACTTTCATGTAATTTCTCATATATAGTTACCAATACTACATAAAAACTTTTTAAATAGATGAGAGACAACTAACTCCCCAAAAATCATGCATCGACAATCTCGTAAGGGATACCGCACATGTATCCCGTGAGGGATAATCCCGTAAAAGATCTCATAAGGATACCACACATATATCCCGCGAGGGATAATCCTATAAGAAAGGTCACATAAGTGGCGTACCCATAAAAGGGCTAGGGATCCTCCCCTAAGCCAAGCACATAAATTTGAGACAACTGGCCAATGTCGATAGACCACAGTGAACACTAGTCAAGTGACATCTGTGGTGACTGAGGTCTGACTTATTATTCCTCAGCTAAGCACACATAACACATAACACTGGGAACTTGATCAGAGTCCCTTGAATAGATACAGGTAGTGCATGTCATCAAGTGGTTCATAATCTTAAAACCTTTGTCATATAACTTTCGGCAAATACAATTATACTTTCCTAAAATAGGTTTTCAAAACTTCCTTTTCAAATGGGCAGTCAACTGGTCATATAGGGTAGTCGGCTGTTATCACATATCTTGCTTTATTGAATTTCTTTTTCCTTTTTGAAATTCAAATCATTTATTTTTCAAATTACACATAGGGCAGTCGACTAGTCCCAAATAGCAGTCGACCGATTTTGAAACAGAATGCTTTGAAAAGCATGGCAGTCGACTGGCCCCTTAGGTAGTCGGTTGGTTTTGAAACAGAAAACTTTTCAAGTAAATAGCAGTCGACCGTCCCATATAGCAGTCGACCGTCCCATATAGCAGTCAACTGTTTTGAAACAAAATGCTTTTCTGGGAAAAGGCAGTCGACTGGCTTACATAGCAGTCGACTGGTTTGTCTCGGTTTTCAAAAATCTACGCTTTGGCTGTCTCTAGATAGTCGACTGCTACTTAAGGTAGTTGGCTGCTCCTAGCCTAATTGGTACTAGGAGTAAGACCCGAAATTTCAGCCTTTCCTGCATTTAAACCAACATGTACTTCTCTCCAAGACATTTAAAACATATAAAACATGCGGACATAGCCACCCTACCTCCGCTACATAAATTCCTTACCTCGATTACTTCGAGAACACAATCGCTTGATTTCGATTTCACTTCTTCTTTCAAATCTTCAAAACTGAAATGATCATTATAAATCAAACCTTTAAACAATCACTATAAACATATTATACCAACACCACATAACTCTAAATCATAGCCAAAATTGAAGAATTTAACTTCTATCCTTACCTTTGTCAAAATCAAACTTGATAGCAATTTCGATCTCCTTGATTACTTGGATTCAACTTCTTATATTATAGACCTAGCTAAAGCTAGTGACAAGGGTCATTTTTCATCAAGGAAGCTTAACGATTTGGTGACAAGAGATGGTGGTTTGTCAAGGCAACTATGGAGGAACTAGTTGGAGGAAATGGAGGAAACGAGAGGGAGAAGGAAGAGGGTTGTCGATTCTTGATGGTCAAGAAAGATGATGACTCATGCAATGGCATTTAATGCCTCTCTATCCATAATCATCTCAGCCATTAAGTCCCCTTGACTCTTTGACCTTTAACCATCAATTGCTTTAATTTCACTTATGTCCCATATCTCATTTATATATCAATCTCTCTATATTTATTCAATTCTTTTCAGCTGAAGTACTTTACAATTATGGGAAAATTACAGGAATTTAGTGATTTCGCATTCTCCCTACCTTAAGAAATTTGGTCCTCCAAATTTGAATAAGGTTAAGTCTTAATTAACTCCGGGTACTTCTTTTTCATTAAGCTCTCTAGTTCCCATGTAGCTTCTTCCGTCGCATGGTATTGCCAGGGAACTTTAACTAGTGGGATCGTCTTAGACCTCAACACTTTGTCTTTTCCGTCCAAAATCCGAATCAGTTTCTCCACATAGTTCATGTCTTCCCGAATCTCCGGGGGTTCATATTCTATGACATTAGATGGATCCAGATTATACTTCCGAAGCATTAACACATGAAAAATATTGAGTACTCCCGATAGCTTCGGAGGTAGTGCCAACCTATAGGCAACATCTCCAACTTAATCTAAGATCTCAAATGGACCAATGTAACGAGGACTCAACTTACCTCTTTGGCCATATCTTGTGATTCCTTTAGATGGAGAAACTTTCAAAAATAGATAATCTCTAACCAAAAACTCATGGGGTCTCCGTTGAGCATCCATATAACTCTTTTGTTGACTCTGAGTTGCCTTAAGTCTTTGACAAACCATCTTAACATCCTCAAAGGTTTGCTCGACTAAATCTGGAGCTAATAACTTATGCTCGCCCACTTTTTCCCACCCCATCGGCGATCGACACCTTCTACCATGTAAAGCTTCATATGGTGCCATCCCGATACTTACATGGTAGCTATTATTATAAGCAAACTCAGTCAGTGGCATATGGTTGTCCATGAGCCTTTAAAATCCATAGCATCAGCTCTTAACATATCATCGAGCGTCTGAATAGTGCGCTCGGACTGACCACCAGTCTGCGGATGAAAAGCTGTGCTTAATTCAATTGAGGTCCCATGGCTTCTTAAAAATCTTCCCAAAGTGAGAAGTGAACCTGAAATCTCTATCAGATACAATGCTCGTTGGAACTCCATATAGTCTAACAACTTCTTTCACATACTATTCTTCCAAAGCATTAAGTGTATCTGTAGACTACATAGGTAGGAAGTGAGCTGTTTTAGTAAATCTGTCCATCAATTCTGGCACCATCATTACACTAGTCATCTTTCCAAATTTACCTTGAAGGTATAACCTTTAGATTAAGGCTTGTAATTTTGCTTAAGCACTTCATACTTTCTTATCATCCTATACACCACTATTCCTTCATGCTTCCGGCTCAGAGCATTTGCCACCATAATGGCTTTCCTTGGTTGGGATAAAATCTCATATTCATAATCCTTTAGGAGCTTGAGCCATCTCTTCTGTCTCACATTCAATTCTCTTTGAGAGAATTAGTACTTCAGACTTTCATGGTCTGTAAAAATCTGAAATTTCTCACTATATAAGTAATGCCTCCAAATTCTTAAAGCAATTACTACTGTAGCTAACTCCAAGTCATAAGTTAGGTAGTTTTTCTCATGGTCTTTAAAAATTTTTTTTATACCATTTGATAAGGTGATCTCGAAATGGCTCAATCTTTGGCACCAAATCGATAATAACCTCGATTTTCCTATCCAGAGAGTCCTGGAAGATCATTCAAAAATACATTAAAATTTTCCATGATTACCGGACTTTCATTTAGTTTAGGACTTTTCTTTTCTACGTCCACAATATAAGCTAAAAATCCTTCACATAACAATACATACTTTCTATTAACTTCTCTTACAAATTAGTCAGATAAGCAAACATACTTTTGCATTTTATATTGGCAAAATGTACAACATTTACTTTACATCCTAATTAACAATGTCTTCCCCTTTTTTTGCAGCCGTGGCCTCACGCTGGGTTTGAGTGGTCTTTTCTGATTCTTCTGATACTTTCTTATCCATCTTTGGACAATCCTTAATCCGGTGTCCCTGTTCACCACACCAAAAACATGCCCCACTCGCCAAACGGCAAGTCTGCGACCCATGAAACCTCCCTCATTTCTCACACCTTCGCGTCATACTTTTTAGTGACCTAGCGATACTACCTGTTGAATATCGGGATCTCTCATATTTTATCTTGATCCCTGTAGGTCTAGGAGTCCCTATCGAAGCCTCTTCATAGTGTTTACTTCTCCTAGATGGATATCTATCACTGGAGGTTCTCTCGTTTGACTTCCGTTTCATCGGTTCTTTACCTCTACTCTTCGCTCGGAAGTCGACCTAATGAAATTCATAGTCCTCCTCACATAGTTGAGCCTTATGGACTGCCTCCCTATATGTAGTGATATCCATGGGATATAACTTAGACCTAATGGAAGGTCTCAATCCCTCCATAAATCTGTAGGTCTTTTGTTCTTCTCTTCTTAACACTTCCGGATCAAACCTGCTCAAAGTAGTGAACTTTGACTCGTATTGACTGACCGTCATATTCTCTTGAGTCAAGTTAAAAAATTCTACTTGTAACCTCCTCTGAGCAGTACGCGGGACGTATTGTTCATTGAATGCTTCCACAAATATATCCCACGTTACCTCGAAATATCTAGCCTCTAACACCGTCTGAGTGGCTTGCCACCATGGTTCTGCCTCATGCACTAACAAATAGGCAATCCCACTTTTTCTTTCTCAGTACAGGTCATGTACCCGAATGACTTAGTGACAGCTTTCATCCAATTCTTTGCGGCCAATGGATCACTGTCCCCTTTAAACTTAGACGGATCCAGCTTCTTAAACTCCTTGATCAAAATCACACTACAATAAGCTGTGGGATCCCGTGTCTTAGTAGCTGGGACTGGTAGGGGTTGTACCGTAGGAATATGAGGTACAGTAGGTGGAGCTATACGTGCACTCGTGGCCACGTTAGGAAAGTTCGATATAAATTGTGAGAACATCTCGGCCATATTTTTCATGTGCTTCTCTATCTTTGCTAGCCTAGTATTCGGGTATGCGGTGGAGATGAAGGAGAAGACTGTGGTGGGTGCGGTTCATCACGACCCCGTTCTCGTCCTTGTCTAGTACCCCTCTTTCGAGTACCCATTCTATTAGGATCTTGATCAAATAATATGATTTAGTATAACTTTAAATAATTATACTACACATAATTATTTAGACTAGTACAGTACATTGGGGATATACTCTAATTCTAGTTTATTGACATTAACAAACTTCAATCAAAGCAGCTCTGATACCAATCTGTGACATCCCTGTCACTATCCAAATAATAACTAACTTCTACATTCACATAACATTTAATAGACTAGTTTATTAATGTCAATCCTACTTCTTCTTATACTGCATGCTTTATTTCTTATAGCATGATATCAATTCGTGTGAATAAAATTCCTTATATATATATATATACACACACACATACACATGCTTCACATACATCAAGATCTCACATAACTTACATTTCCTATATCCCCAAACTCCCTAATATACATTAATGTACTGTTGTAGCGTACAATAGTTTGGAGCACGTAATACATAGGTATACCTTCAACAATTATTGGGAGCGTGTCTCGAAGGTGAACTACAATCTCAAGGTAAGCTCCTCTATTCGGAGCGAGACTTACTTCCAGTAATCTGTAGTAAAATAGTTGTAAATGAGTGAGTTTACGCTCAGTAAGAAATATATGTAAAAGAGCGTACTATGTCACTATATGCAGTTTTCCTGCTTGGCTCTATAATGTCATGTAAAACTATTATAAAGCATATTTCATATCATTTCCTCAAACGTCATATACACATAAAATCGCATAAGTCAATTACTTTCAAATACTTTCATGTAATTTCTCATATATAGTTACTAATACTTCATAAACTTTTTAAATAGATGAGAGACTACTAACTCCCCATAAAATCATACACCAACAATCTCGTAAGGGATACCGCACATGTATCCTGTGAGGGATAATCCCGTAAGAGATCTCATAAGGATACCACACATATATCCCGTGAGGGATAATCCTATAAGAAAGGTCACATAAGTGGCGTACCCATAAATGGGCCAGGGATCCTCCCCTAAGCCAAGCACATAAATTTGAGACAATTGACCAATGTCGATAGACCACAGTGAACACTAGTCTGGTGACATCTGTGGCGACTGAGGTCTGACTTATTGTTCCTCAGCCAAGCACACATAACACATAACACTGGGAACTTGATCAAAGTCCCTTGAATAGATACAGGTAGTGCATGTCATCAAGTGGTTCATAATCTTAAAACCTTTCTCATATAACTTTTGGCAAATACAATTATACTTTCTTAAAATAGGTTTTCAAAACTTCCTTTTCAAATGGGCAGTCGACTGGTCATATAGGGCAGTCGGCTGCTATCACATATTTTGCTTTATTGAATTTTTTTTCCTTTTTGAAATTCAAATCATTTATTTTTCAAATTACACATAGGGCAGTCGACTGGTCCCAAATAGTAGTTGACCGGTTTTGAAACAGAATGCTTCCCGAGAAAAGGCAGTCGACTGGCTCCCTGAGCAGTCGGCTGTTTTTGAAACAAAATACTTTGGAAGCATGGCAGTCGACTGGCCCCCTGGGCAGTCGGCTGGTTTTGAAACAGAAAGCTTTTCAAGTAAATAGCAGTCGACCGTCCCATATAGCAGTCGACTGTTTTGAAACAGAATGCTTTTCTGGGAAAAGGCAGTCGACTGGCTTACATAGCAGTCGACTGGTTTGTCTCGATTTTCAAAAATCTACGCTTTGGCTGTCTCTAAGCAGTCGGCTGCTCTTAGCCTAATTGGTACTAGGAGTAAGACCCAAAATTTCAACCTATCCTGCATTTAAACCAACATGTACTTCTCTCCAAGACATTTAAAACATATAAAACATGCGGAAATAGCCACCCTATGTCCGTTACATAAATTCCTTACCTCGATTACTTCGAGAACACAATCGCTTGATTTCGATTTCACTTCTTCTTTCAAATCTTCAAAACTGAAATGATCATCATAAATCAAACCTTTAAACAATCACTATAAACATATTATACCAACACCACATAACTCTAAATCATAGCCAAAATCGAAGAATTTAACTTCTATCCTTACCTTTGTCAAAATCAAACTTGATAGCAATTTCGATCTCCTTGATTACTTAGATTCAACCTCTTATATTACAGACCTAGCTAAAGCTAGTGATAAGGGTCATGTTTCATCAAGGAAGCTTAACGATTTGGTGACAAGAGATGGTGGTTTGTCAAGGCAACTATGGAGGAAATAGTTGGAGGAAATGGAGGGAACGAGAGGGAAAAGGAAGAGGGCTGCCGATTCTTGATGGTGAAGAAAGATGATGATGACTCATGCAATGGCATTTAATGCCTCTCTATCCATAATCATCTCAGCCATTAAGTCCCCTTGACTCTTTGACCTTTGACCATCAATTGCTTTAATTTTACTTATGTCCCATATCTCATTTATATATCAATCTCTCTATATTTATTCAATTCTTTTCAACTGAAGTACTTTACAATTATGGGAAAATTACAGGAATTTGGGGATTTCACATAGATTGTGTAACTGCAAATTATATTAACAAAGAAAAGGAAATTACAATATGTTTCTTATATATGTAACAATTAGGTTTTGGAACTAATATCCTATTTTTTTGGTACAAAATTATCTCTCGCAAATAATAAAAATGAATATTTGTTAACATCTTAATTTGAATTACTTTGATTATTGGTTCTTAATTTTTACAAATCCATCAGATAAAAAAATATTAAATAACAAAGTTACATTCATAAAACGAATTTAATGTACATAGACAATGTCATAATATAAATTATGATGAATACATTGTCTAGTATAATGCATGCATTACCACTGAGAAGTTGATCTATTAATTTGATAACCTATTCTTTCCAATAAAATGACTAATAATAACTGGAATATTAATAGATATTGATCTCAATTTTTTGTAGGACAAGAAGTTATAATAAGAAACTAGCAAAAGCAAGAATTGCAGCATTGTACTCATTATAGGAAAAAAAAAATTCATCAGTTGAATCATATGTACATTTTGAATTTTTTTAGTTGTTATTGAAGTATCTTTATAACTTTGCGCACGCGTGCGTACACACATATATATTTGTGTTGAAAGCACGATTCAACACATCATTTGCACCGACAATCTCTGTATCACAGTAATATTGTCATACTTTAGTCTCTTTTTTTCTGTTAATGATGTTCAGAATTCCTTTTGATTCTATCTAATTATATATATTTATAGAAAATATTTTTGTTGTTGTTTATGCTATTGGGCTTCATTGCATTAGAAGCAATGGTGTTACAAAAGACAAAAATTTCTAGAAAGAACGCATTCATGCTGTCTTGAGTGCTCTTATGGTTGTGAGGACTAGAGAATGATGTCTATGTTGAGGCTGGATGATATAATAGGGATGGTGATACATTTAAGATTTAATTGCTTTAATTATACAATAAACCCTTTTATATTAATATTCTTTGGGAGTTGTTTTGATATTAGTGTCGTTACCTAGTTTGGGATGATTGGCTGTCAATAGTGAAGATATTTTTGCTGTGTTTAAGTTGTTGAATTATAGTTTTTGGAGTTGATAAGTTAAAATGCAAAGAATTTTCATTTGGACTGATTATGCAGGGGGAGTGTTTGAAGAAATACCTGAATAAAAAGTTTATAAAGGTTTTATTTTGGGTGGCCATGATCCCAAGGATGGAATTTAGGCACAGTATGTTGCTGATGTTCCTATGATGGACCGTGTTTTTATGAGGTGAGTCTTGTATTTGTGAGGGGATGGGGATTAATGGGTTTGAGGAGGCTGAGTGGCAGATGTTAAGTGGTCTGGAGTGAAGTTTTCTGAAGGAGAGGTTCTAAACACATACAATTTTTTTCTTCTTACACCCTCTTCTATTTGTGTTGTTAAACTGTAAAATAAGAAGAAAACAGGCATAAAGAAAAAAAAACAGGCTTTATTTAGAAATTCTCTTTCTGAAGATGTGAGGAATTCTTAATTGTAATATCTTTATTTCAATGAAATTTGACTTTAGTGAAGAAAAAAATAATTATTCAATATATTGTGAATAAAATTATTGAACTCTGCAAACAGGATGATTGCTCATATTTCACTTTATTTATTACTTATTTTTCAATTTTTTTAAAATGTATGTGTCATTATTTTAATTACGTTTGTGAAATTTAAAAATTTTTATTAACAATGTATTAAATAATTACCCTTAAATAAAGGGGTTATTAAGTTCAAGGTTTTAGCTTGTAAATTTTTATTTTATCTTAAAAATGTAGCTAGTTAATTTTCACATTTTGTAAACTCGTTCAATAACTCTATACATTTAGTTTTCTTAAAATTTCATTTTGATTCATTAATTCCTTAAAAATTCCTTGCAAAATATATCTTATATAATACATTTTATACTTTTCAAATTCTTGAAGTAAAAATCTCAAATATAGTGGCTTTTAGGAAATCAACATCTTGAAGTGCTTTTGTAATTTTTAAATATTATATAATATATTTATTATTATTTAGCAAATTATTAATTTATGTGACAGTAGTCGAGATTGAAATTTTACATTAGGTTTTAAAATAAAATTAGTAATTATTAAGATAGAGTGGTTTATTAAATTTCTGTTATATCCAAAGTTAAAATCGTGATTTTTTATTAATTTAGAAAAATTATTACAAATTTTTGGCAATGGAAGTAGATTATCGATCAATGTCATAAGCATTTTGTGCAATCCCATCCAGTCTACAAAAACAATTTCATTAACTCTAGTTTACATATTTTCATATTTTCATCCCCAAACACCAGTTTCTAGCAGTTCCCAAGTATTATATTTCAATAATAAGATTATTATATTATTAATGTTTTCATAATTTCATGTTTTTTAGTATTTATTTTTTTTAATGATTTATTAAATGTCAAATTTTAATATATGTTTTTAAGCATGTTGTTTTAATTAGGAAATTAAAATTATCATTATTTGTTCCAAGTACTTTTATTTATTTGTTTGTGTAATGTGTCCACATAAATAAATTAATCTAAAGTATATTTTTCTTCAATTAAAAAAATTACTATATTTAATGGAATTTTTCACATACATTACGTCATTAGACTCATCAGTTAATATCTGTGCCGATAAAATTTTAATTATTGAATATGCAATTGAAAAATAAAACTTTAGTGATAAAGTATAAACATAGCATTAATTATATTAAATATATATATAAAAAAAATATTTACTCCTATTCGATAGAGGATTTAATTTTGCCACCGCCATTGATTACTCTATAAATACCGCTGTGGTCGTTGAGCTCGAAACTTGCAATTCCAGAGTTTCCGACTGTGAAAAACAGAAAGCTTGCTGCTTAAGTTTGTCCAATGGCTTCCTATTTCTACCGTTGTAATCATCTATCTCACGAGGTTTTCCAACTCGATACTATACCAGAAACCCATTGTCCCGCTCCCCATCCCGTCCAAATTGAAGTTACAATCACCGTCGATCTCCTAATCGCCCACTATGATTGTTTGACCGGCCGTTTCACCAGCTTCAAGACCGCTGTCTTACAAGAAACTCTTAGTTTCGATATCAATCTTTTGGAAAACCATGCCCAGGCTCGCGAAATTCTTGGTGCCATGTTAAGAAGACTTCAATTAATCAACCCAGACTCTTTTGCTTTTATTAATATCATTGATGATATCATCCGTCATGGGTTTATAATCAGAAACCGGGCGTCTAACAGGGGACGTAAAGTCTTGCCTTTACGTGTACAGATACGGATACTGGTTGAGAAACATGTGAACAACGAGGAGGTTTTAATGAGAAGAGCTATGGCGGAGTCAGCTTCGGAGAGTAACTGTGGCATGGTTCCAGCGGAGTCGTCTTCGATGAAGAAGATGCTGAAGAGGGTTAGACTGGAAGATGGCAAGAAAGGTGAAGACTGCATTATATGTTTGGAAGACATCCAGGTGGGATCAGATGCTTCTCAGATGCCTTGTTCTCATCTTTTTCATGGTTCCTGCATCAGGCAATGGTTGAAGCAGAGCCATTATTGCCCTATTTGCCGTTTTGAGATGCCAATTTCAGAGAGTTAGGGCTTGGGAGCCTTGCTTTTTTTCTTTATTTCTTTATCTAAGGCCTGTCAATGGCTTTCAAGTAGCTTCTAATTGATCTTGCTAGTTATTTTATGTTTCAGAAGCTTCTAATTTTTGTTTATTTGACTGACTATATTGATGACTAGTAGATGGAGAAGTGTGTGACACAATGCAGCTAACGAAATATAGATTGATTTCATTGATTCCTTCTTTCCATTGATTTTATTGTTTACTGTTTATTTTTTATCAAGTATTATTTTTTTCTGCATTGGCTTTAGAGTTGTTTCCTTTGCCCTGACTAATTTGCATGTTACTCGAGTGAAAATGATGCAGATTCCCGATGTCCAGAGAACAGAACACTGACAATTGTCAGTTCAAGCTTGTGATATTTTGTTTGTTCTAACCTACGTTTGATGTAAAAGATTTTCATTGCTCCTTTGTTGATGTCATTTCATGTTGGATGTAAGAATAATGTTTGGGATTGGGAGCCAACTTAGAGTGTGAAGCTATTTTACTGTGTCATTGCCTTGTCTCAACTTTGTTCTAGAATGTCTTTTTGAACCAATGTGAATTCCATTGGTTAACCTACATGAGAAGCTTAATTTAATTCTTCTGTATCTCATCAGTGAGACATGTTTAAAGAATATTCTTGTCTTTTTTCATGTTATAACAGTACTGTGTCATGACAATATTCCATAATTAATTCAAGAGAATTGAAGTTTCAATGAGTTTTAGGTTTTTAATTTTCATTTTAAAGATCATTATCATCTTTTTTTTATATATATAAATAGGTAAATACAATAACAATATTTAACAAACTAACTAAACAATAACAAACTAAACAAATCTCACGTTTAGTGGAACTCGAACTTGAGACTTTGGATGACTATGGCCAGGCTTACGACATTCTTGGTGACATGTTAGAAAGGCTTCAATTCAACTCACGCTCTTTGGCTTTTATTAATATCGTTAATGATATCATCCGCCATGGTTTTTAATCGCAAACCGGGCGTCAAACAGGGGACGTTTAAGTCTTGCCGTTACGTGCAGAGATATGGGTAATGGCAGAGGAACACGTGAACAACGAGAGGGTTTTGAAAATACAAACTATGGAGGAATCAGCTTTAGCGAATAACTATGGCATGGTTCCAGCGGAGGCGTCTTCGGTGAGGGAGATGCTGAAGAGGGTTAGACTGGAAGAAGATAAGAATGGTGAAGACTGCGTTATATGTTTGTAAGAAATCAAGGTGGGATCAGATGCTTCACAGATGCCTTGTTCTCGTATTTTTCACGGTTCCTGCATCAAACAATGGTTGAGGCAGAGCCATTATTGCCCTATTTGCCGTTTTGAGATGCCAATTTCAGATAGTTAGGGCTTAGGAGCTTTGCTTTTTTTTTTTTCTTTTATTTCTTATCTAAGGCCCTGTCAATGGCTTTCAAATAGTTCTTGCTAGTTGTTTTATGTTTCAACTAGCTGCTAATTTTTGTTTATGACTACACGGATGATTAGTAGAGGGAGAAGTTTGTAATACAATGCAGCTAAAGAAATATATACAGATTGATTTCATTGATTTCTTCTTTTCATTCATTTTATTGTTTACTGTTTAGTTTTTGTTTCCGGTAAGTAGTGTTTCATTCGTTGGCTTTAGAGTTGTTTCCTTTCGAAGTAGTTGTTAAGTTTTGCTCAGTCAAGTCTCACCTTCAGAGGAAGAATGAAGATACTGCATAAATAATTGTCTATAATTAAGAGAACAGAACACTCAATGAATTCTTGTTAACCAATATTGCTTATTCATTTTACAGTGCTGTAATTTACGTTTAACTGGATATAATAGTGCTTAGTTTCTGATAGAGAAGCCTAATGATGAATGCATTTCCCTGTGTGTTTTAGCCTGTGGTTTTACCAAAATTGAAATAATTGCTTTCTTCTAATTTGGTTTGTTCCAATCTTCATCCTTCTAGTTGCTTGCTAAACTAAACAAGGATAGAATGAGCTGCAAACCTGCTCAGTGGCAATATGGTAGACAACATGTATGTATGTATGTATGTATGTATGTATGTATGCTGTTGCTGACTTGGTTGTAATAGAATGATGGTTTTGGTGTTGGCAATAGCCAACAGGGGACCTTCATATTCCTCACAGGGCAACTGTCAACTGATCTGCCTTGTTCCTGGCAAGATTCAGCACATCATTTGCATCGGAAAGCCCATACTTTAGTCATTTTTTCCTGTTAACGATGTTCAGAATTCCTTTTGGTCCTGTCTTTTTTTTTTTTTTGAAAAGATTTTTGTTGTTGTTTATGCTATTGGGCTTCATTGCACTACCAATGGTGTTACAAAAGACAAGTTTCTAGAAAGAACATATTCATGCTGTCTTGCAAGTGCTTGAGACTGTGAGTTAAGTTGTCCTTGGCTTTTGCCGTTGCACGTTGCTCTCGTCGTTTTGGACAAATGTGAATTCAATTAGTTAACCTAGCGGAGAAGCTTAATTTAATTCTTCCGTATCTCATCAGTGCCACATGTTTAAAGAATATACTTGTCTTTTTTCCGGTTATAACAGTACTATGCCATGACAATATTCCATAATTAATTCAAGAGAATTGAAGTTTCAATGAGTTTTAGTTTTCTAATTTTCATTTTAAGGATCATTATCATCTTCATTTTTTTTTATAAAAAGGCACAAAAAATGGATTTGATCATTTTTAAATATTTTAATATATTTAGTATTTTTATCAAAATATTAATTTATTCGACAATTGAGCTAAAATTTTACATTAAGTTTTATAACAAAATTATTAATTACGATGAGAGGTATATAAATTTTCTATAATGGCTGAAGTCAAGATCGTGATTTTTGTGATGTGTATCTTCAGTTCTCCTACTATGCATTTACGTAAATTGTAGTCTATAGATTAGGGATAGTTTTATCTTATATAGATAGGCATATGATAGATTGCCTATTAAGAGCATCAGGCTTAGGTGGCCTTGTTTAATTATGGGAATGAGAAGGCATTAATGTAAAAAGAACCTCGAATAGTTCCTTGATTAGGATTTTTTATCAATGGTGGTATCTGTTTTTTTTTTTATCTAAATCATCTGGTATCCTCATATCTTTGGTATAAGACTAATCTGGATTCGAGCCGAGCAGGACCCAAAGGACGGCAAAGCTCTCCCTCAAGAGTTTTGGTATATGTTTTTTTTAATAATGTTGTTTTAATCAGGAAATTAAAATTATCATTATTTGTTCCAAGTACTTTTATTTATTTGTTTCTGTAATGTGTCCACATATATAAATTTAATCTAAAGTATATTTTTCTCCAGTTAAAAAAACTTACAATATTTATTTGAAATTTTCACATACATTACGTCATTAAATTTAGTATCAATGCCGTTAAAAGTTATAGTTATTGACTATGCAATTGAAAAATAAAACTTTGGTTATAAAGATAGCATTAATTATATTAAAAATAAAAAATTTCATTCTGCCACCGCCATTGATTAGTTTATAAATACGCCTGTGGTCTGCGAGTTCTATACTTGCAAAAACGTCAACGTAGTTTCCGATTGCGAAAAAGAGAAAGTTTGCTGCCCAAGTTTCTCCAATGGCTTCCTTTTTTTACCGTTGGAAACATATACGTCACCAAGTTTTCCAACCTGAGACTATACCAGAAACCCATTATCCCGCTCCTCGTTCCATCCAAATTGAAGTAACAATCGCCGTCGCTTACCTAATATTCCACCATGATTGTTTAATCCGCCGCTTCACCGGGTGCAACACCTATTTCTCCCAAGAAACTCTTCGTTTCGATCTCAATCTTTTGGAAAACTATGGCCAGGCTTACGACATTCTTGGTGACATGTTAAAAAACCTTCAAATCAACCCACGCTCTTTGGCTTTTATTAATATCGTTAATGATATCATCCGCCATGGGTTTGTAATCGCAAACCGGGCGTCAAACAGGGGACGTAAAGTCTTGCCGTTACGTGCAGAGATATTGGTAATGGCTGAAGAACACGTGAACAACGAGAGGGTTTTGATAATGCAAGCTTTGGAGGAATCAGCTTTAGCGAATAACTATGGCATGGTTCCAGCGGAGGAGTCTTCGGTGAAGAAGATGCTGAAGAGGGTTAGACTGGACAAGAATGGCGAAGACTGCGTTGTATGTTTGGAAGAAATCAAGGTGGGATCAGATGCTTCACAAATGCCTTGTTCTCATATTTTTCACGGTTCCTGCATCAAACAATGGTTGAAGCAGAGCCATTATTGCCCTATATGCCGTTTTGAGATGCCAATTTTAGAGAGTTAGAGTTTAGGATCTTTGCTTTTTTCTTTTATTTCTCATCTAAGGCCTTGTCAACGGCTTTCAAATTGTTCTTGCTGGTTGTTTTATGTTTCAAGTAGCTGCTAATTTTTGTTTATTCGACTGACTATACGGATGATTAGTAAATGGAGAAGTGTGTAATACAATGCAGCTAAAGAAATATAGATTGATTTTATTGATTTCTTTTCATTGATGTTATTGTTCTGTTTAGTTTTATTGGCTAAGTAGTATTTCATTCTCCATTGGCTTTATAGTCAATGCGCTTGTTCCAAGCAAGATTCAGAACATCTGTTGCGCTGTCAATTTCTGTATCAAAGTAATATTTCCATACTTCAGTCCTTTTTTCTGTTAATGATGTTCTGTATTCCAGTTGATTCTATCTAGTATTTTTTTTAAAGATTTTTGTTGTTGTTTATGCTATTGGGCTTCATTGCAATACCAGTGATGCAACAATAAACAGAAGTTACTACTTTCTAGAAAGAACATATTCATGCTGTCTGTCTTGCAAGTTCCTGAGACTGAGTTAAGTTATCCTTGTACTAATGGCTTTTGCTGTTGCACGTTGCTCTGATCTTTTCAACCAATGCGAATTCAATCAGTTAACCTCCCAATAAGATCGATGTTACAGTAAAATTTGCTGTGTTGTTGGTTTGTTAGAAGAAAAGAACAAACAGAACCTCATGCACACACGACACCTAACTGGTTTTCTAGTTAAACCAACCCCATGTCTCAACGTCTTCCCTGTCTCTCTCTGTCTCCTCCACCAACCCCCAGCAGAGAATCACACTTTTTCCTTTTTAAATTATTTGAAGGAAAGCAACGATAATTCCCGCTTGCTTTTCATCGCCACCGGGCGGACTTCTCAACGTTCCTTAACTCCCTATTTATTGTTTCTTTCTCGACCATAACTTTCCCTCACTTTCCTTCCTCCCAAACACCCACCTACCTTCCCTTTCCTAATCAAATATGGTTTTCACAACCCAAACTAATCTCCTTCAAAAACCCTTCCTTCCCTCGCCTTCTCTTTCCCAACCTTCAGCATTTTCCGCCCCGGTGGTTCTTCCTTCTCGGAAACTCCGCACTGCTTCTGTCAAGTGCTCTGTAGCTGCTGCCCCGTCTGTTGCGGTGACGGCGTCCAAGGAGTGCAAGGTTAAATCAGTGAAAGCTAGGCAGATCATTGATAGCAGGGGCAATCCCACGGTCGAGGTTGATTTGATCACCGACAATCTTTATCGATCAGCCGTCCCTAGCGGTGCCTCTACAGGGATCTATGAGGCGCTCGAGCTCAGAGATGGTGACAAGAGCGTCTATGGCGGCAAAGGTGTGCTCTTTGCCGTCAAAAACATCAATGAAGTTTTGGGTCCTAAGCTTGTTGGCATTGATGTTAGGTAAAGTAAATCTGCAAATAGCAAAAGTAATTAAGCCAAAATGACTTCAATTTTAATAACCTGGTTTTTCCAAGTATTGAGGTTAATAAAATACTCTGTTGGGCTTTCTCTTTGGCAAGAAATCAAGCTGATGTAGACGCTGTTATGCTGGAAATTGATGGGACTCCGAACAAGTCAAAGCTGGGAGCTAATGCAATATTGGGAGTGTCATTGAGCGTATGCAGAGCGGGCGCCGGGGCGAAAGGGATGCCATTGTACAAGCATATCCAGGAATTGTCAGGAACAAAGGAGCTTGTTATGCCAGTTCCCGCTTTTAATGTAATCAATGGAGGAAGTCATGCTGGAAATAATTTGGCTATGCAAGAATTTATGATACTACCAGTTGGTGCAAGCTCATTTGCTGAGGCTCTTCGCATGGGTAGTGAAGGTTAGCTAAGTAATCCTTTATCTATGTTCGTCTGTTCATGTAGTTGTATTTCATTATACAATCTTTAATTCATTTGATATGGACTTTGATGTCAAGTTTGATTTGGCTTATGTTTTAGCTCGATGAAGCCATGTTCTTGTAATTTGTTTGAAATCATGTACCAATTGTAGATTTATGGCTGTTTTTTTTACCTTAGTATGTTCTTCAGTTTATCATTTAAATATGTCTTTGCTCAAGTAGATAACGCTTTCTTCTCGTTGAGGGTACAGTTTATCACATACTAAAGGGTATTATCAAAGCTAAATATGGACAAGATGCTTGCAATGTTGGAGATGAAGGGGGGTTTGCTCCGAATGTTCAGGACAATAGAGAGGGATTGGTTTTGCTAATGGATGCAATTGAGAAGGCTGGTTACACTGGAAAGGTAGGAAACAAATACTGCTCCTTTCTGTTTTTATTGTTTTGCCATGTGCTAAGCATGGCCTTGAAAATATAAAATTGCAGATCAAAATAGGAATGGATGTTGCAGCTTCAGAATTTTTCACAAAGGATGGGAAATATGACCTAAACTTTAAGAAACAACCAAATGATGGAGCTCATGTGCGCTCAGCTCAGAGCTTGGGTGAACTCTACAAAGAGTTTGTCAAAGATTTTCCTATTGTGTCGATTGAGGATCCTTTTGATCAAGATGACTGGAGCTCATGGGCTTCGCTACAATCTTCAGTTGATATCCAACTTGTTGGAGATGATTTGTTAGTCACAAATCCAAAGAGAATTGCTGAAGCTATTCAAAAGAAGGCTTGCAATGCCTTGCTTCTTAAGGTAGATCTCTAAGCTAGCAGGATCCTTTACTTTCTTGGGATTTTCTCTTGCACAGTTCTTTTAACATGATTCTTCCTTGTCCAATTCTGCCATTCTGCCCACTTTGGTCTTCATTTAGAATAGAACCTAATATCGTGCATCAGTGTGGCATGCTTTCTAGTTGTTATTTGTATTAATAGAATTTGACCCATTACATATGCTATTGAAATCAAGATGTGACATACATAAAATTCAATTTACAGCAGAGTAAATAATCTTCTATATCTTATAGATTCTAACTAACCTGTAGATTGATTATGACCTTGCACTCATTGTGACAAATTTGGCCGCACTTTATAGTTTATAGAACATAGTAGCAGGCTATGTTGGAATTGTAAATGTGACCATGCAATGTCTGGGATTCAATCTTAGTGGATTATTGGAGTTTCATGAACGAAAATTCTATTAACTTGGCTGGGGATGATATGAGATTTATTGAAATTATATTAGAAACAAAATTATGCAATCAAGATGCTTTGATTGTAATTATCCTATACAACCGTCATGTTTGATTGCTTAGTGGGCGGTGCTTCTATTTTGGCATCCTTAGCAGAGGTGAAAAACATTTCTTTTCGTCAGGAAACCAATGTATGTGAAAAGATAGTGCATGTTGCAATGTTTCTTTCTTTGCTCCTCCCTTCCCCTTTCATTTTGCTTCTTCCCTCCTTTGTAAACTAACGAGTCTACATTATATATCACATGGTGGGTTACTAGGCTTGCTATTCTAATGTGCAATGGTTTTTCCTTTCGTGTATTAATGTAGGATGAGATATGCCATAGCTCATTTTTTTTTTTTGTACTTTTCTTGTTACTACGTATCACAGGTTAACCAGATTGGTACAGTGACTGAATCTGTTCAAGCAGCACTTGACTCGAAGGCTGCAGGATGGGGAGTGATGGTCAGCCACCGAAGTGGTGAAACAGAGGACAACTTCATTGCTGACCTTTCTGTTGGTTTGGCTAGCGGCCAGGTACATCATTTAAAATCCTTAATCTCTAATAGAATTTCATTTTTTTCAATGCTAGAAGGTGAGGATTGTTTTTTCTGTTGTACAGATCAAGACTGGAGCTCCTTGTAGAAGTGAAAGGTTGGCCAAATACAATCAGGTAATCTAGGGGCATTCCTTGTCCTTTTTGACATGGATCTCGTATACTAGCAGAAAGCGAAATGATTTCTATGGTTAATGTTGATTTTTTTTTTTTTATTATTGAACAAGAGCGGGGAAAGAAAAGGGATTCAAACCTTGGCCTTTGACCCTGTGCTAGAGGCTAACAAGTACTAGACTTAATTTGATAATACTGCATTATTGTTGTGTTAAACAAAATAAGTTGAATTCTCTAGGCTGAGAATGTGATCAATCTTCTAGTTGATCTAAATCAATGATAGGCGCAATCTCATCCACACTTTATCTAAATGGATTTGGTTGGTAGACATTTTTTCTTTCAGAGCTGCATTTGGCTTAAGAAAACAGATGGTTTGGACCTAAAAAGTTTGCTATCAAAAGCACTTTAACACAGAGAGATGGCCTTCTCTCTTCCTTCTTGATATTTCGATGTTAATTGGTTTATTACTCTTTTCATGATTGTCTGTTAGTTCATCTCACTTTCTCCCAATCTGGTTGCAGCTTCTTCGGATTGAAGAGGAGCTCGGGAATGTTCGCTATGCCGGTGAAGCTTTCAGATCTCCTTAGAGAAGTTCACTGGAAAAGTTTATGCATTTATGAGCTGTAGCGAACTGAGGCAACCTATAGGAAACCTTCTCAAGAAAAAACCATAGTTTGATCAACTAGGATAATCATTTGTTTTCAATTTCAATTTCTGGGATATGAATAATCAAACTTTTGCTTTAAGCTTATGAGTGTAACAAGGACTTGATTAAATGCGTGCTTCTCTGAATCGTATCACGACTGTGTTATATTGCCGAGCCTTGTAATGAAATTGTTCTCTTACCAGACTACTCAATGAAAGCATACTTCTTTTTGAAGTCTTTATCTTGTTTTCTGAAAGATATGGCCAGTTTCTGCAGCTCTTGCAAAGCTCTAAATGCAAAGCACAGTTCTGTAGATAGCAGAGGTTGAGGTTTGTTCGCTGTTTTACTTGCAGAGTTATGAATCTTATCAGAAATATAACCCTAGATTTGCACGATGCGCTTTGGTTACATTAGATTATCATCTCTAACTGTGTTGGTGAGTTCCATTGCCAAAGCCAAATCCATTGCAGTCAAGAGCAAAATGAGTGCAGCCAAAGGAAGCCTATCACTTTTGCGAGAAACACCATGAAAACTAGTGAATTTGAAGATCACTAATCATACAACCTACTGAAAACTTCAGATTGTAAAATTTTTCGGTCACTCTTTGGTTTCAGTTACATGTATTCATCAAAGATTAAAGCCATCTCTAAATTTCATTGAATCAGCATTCTTGTTCGTTTGTGGTAAGGCCCTGAGCATATTCTCGAGCTTCCATGGATCCAGCTGAAGGGCTGAGCAAACACGGTATTATCTACCAATCACTGCCAAAGAGCTATATTGAAAGCTAAACCTGAATAGCTGGGCCAACGTATACTCCTGGACGCATATATAGATCATCTGGTGTTTCGATCTCTGCAAGCCATGCATAGCCTTCTTCCTTTCCATTGCTTATCTGAGCTCCACTTCCTGCAGTATCAGCAGATTGGTTTTTTAGCAATCGCAACTGTACAGAAGGTTGTCCTCGCATATGATGACATAGGTCATGGGGTTCTTATGTTACACGATAGCATGCAGAAAAAAAAAAGCGCAGCAAGAAAAGTATATACATTAGGGTTTATACATTACACAATGTCACGCAGAAAAATAAAAGCGCAACAAGAAAAGTATATATATTAGTAACAAAAGATTAACTTACCGAAGGTGGAATATGGATAATCAATGTAGTAAGTGCATTTTCTACCTAGATCTTCTCTGTAAGGAGGAGCAAGTACATCAAGCATGGCACAAGGGGTGATTGCAGTAAAACAATGCAAATTCCCCCCACTTTTAGGGTACAAAACAGAGGTCTCACATGGTGCAGTCAAAACTTTATCAACCACCAGTCTTGCTAACCTTACTGCCAAAAAGAAATGCTGTAGTAAGTTTCTTGCCTAAAAGAAACAGAATCATATTGAGGTCACATGAATAAATCAGAAAGGCCTAATAGTCAAATATACCTTCAACTTTTTGCACAAAATCAATATAAACCCTCAACGTTTTATTGCATTAAAATCAGTCCATAAAATTTTATTTTACAGTAAATAAACCCCCAACTATTCAAAATCATGCAATTAAATCCAAATCTATTAAATGACACTAACTTCTGTTAGTATTGCATATGTCGCATGCTACATGGCAACCAACTAAGCTATCCATGTCAACTTTCAAGTAAAATGTCCTAACGGTATTTAGTGTCGTTTAACAAATTTGGATTTAATTGTATGATTTTGAAAGATTGAGAGTTTATTTACAGTAAAATAAAAATTTATGGATTAATTTCCAATCAATAAAACGTTGAGTGCTTAATTCCATTTTATGCAAAAGGTTGAGGTCTTGAGGATACATTTGGCTATTAAACCAATCAGAAACTGCCATGCATTAAAATCTCTACCAACTTAAAAAAGGGAACTACTTATCATGAGAGAGAGAATCCCAAGAAAATTTGGGCCTTGCTAATCAATCAGAAGCACAGCAATAAAAAAGGTGAGCATACCAACAAATGAGTTTAGATGATATTGAACTTTAATTACATGCTACAGAGTATCCTTTCTAAAAATACAGTATTAATTTTGAATTAACTCTTAAGGCCATGGGGAAAAAGGCGAACAATACATGGTTTGAAAGTAATGGCGAATTTTGATTATACTAGTAAAGGAAAACCCAGCGTAGCTTTATATCTCTCCTTTATATATCATAAACAAATTTGAAATAGGAAAAAAGAAAAATATTAGAGATTGATTAAAGCAATAGCTAGTTTGCAGAGATCATTGCCTTTCATTGCCAGCATGTCAGATTAACTGTTATGTATAGAAAGTATATTAAAACTGAACCTTGAGGGCAATCTGGCTCCCTGGTTTCCTTAATACATGCAGGTTCAACCCAGTCATAAGCCTTCACATGCACAGACCCATAAAGAACTTTGCTGAATACAGTCATCCCAGGATGGTCATGTAGAGGAATAACCGAAGAAGTAGGAAAGCAAAATATACACATCTGCATAAAACATCATTTGTTCAAGCACCAGGAGGCAAGCAGAAAGATACTAGAACCTTAAGAGGATGCACTTTTGCCCAGATTTCCAAATAACTCTGGTTCACAGCTGCTCAAAAGGAGGTACTAATGGTGTGGTATGACCAATATCTCCGAAAGAGGCCTAGGCAACTAGGAGAAACAGGAAAAAAAAAGGCAAAAACAATTTAAAATTTTAAAACTAGGTAACTAACAATGATGGAAACAAATGAACTAATACCTAAGTTTTGAAATGGTAAACTTGAACATAAAAAATTATGTAAAGGATAATTGATCATATGAAACTCTAAAGAGAGAAGCATGAAATCATAAGTGTAAATTAAATTTATATTGTAAGACTCACCGTAAAACTATCACATTCATGAATGTCCAAATATGTTATTGGTTGAGCCCATCGAGCTACTCTATTCAGTCCAAAAAATCCATGCCCTCGATCATCATCTGGACTTTCCTCTTTAAGTCCAACATCAGCAGGGCCAAATGTGTCTGTAAAATGGTATATATGAGTGATGTATACAACATTAAGCACTATTTCTCAATTACCGAGTTGCTGATTTGGGTTAAAACAAGAGAAACAAAGCTCAAAACGTAAGCTCCACAAAAGAGATAAAAAAAAAAATCCTGACACTTTTAGCACCTTTGTATAAACCGGAAACTATCAGAAGTGGAGCCCATGCTCTAGAGTTTGTGAACAAAGAATTCGGCCATTAAACTTGAGCAAAAGCTCCTGAAAAACTATAGTTTATAACCAAGTAAAAGATTAAAACCAGTAACCTTTCATTATACAAATAATCCGCATGTCCATAGGTATAAAAAACTCTGACAGCTACATGTCCATATCAGAATTTCGTGGTTAAGGTTAGGTGAGTGAATGTTGTTATCATCAAGGGCTGCAAGCTCAACAAATATCAAAATCCTGTTCAATAACCACTGGATTAATTTGTGCTCTATAAAGCTGTAATGCTACACAGCCAGCATGACATTATAAAAGGATTAAGAATCAAATCCCAGTCACATTACTCATCTCATCTTACTGCATTAGTGTAACCAAACAACACATCTTTCCCCTCTTAAAGACGACCTTATTCAATGTCACTAAACCACATACCTATTTTCTATCCTATTAATAGATAATAAAAAAAAAAGCAAAAATTTCATCCAAACAGGACATATTGAAAGAAAAAGAACTAAAACTTTTTCTCCAGTTATTCTGGGTTTGTCTGATATTAAGCCCAGAACTTTAGAATTAGAGTCGCTTTAGCTAAAAAGGGCTAATTTTTTTAATTGAAAAATCAAGTAAAGAACATTACACCACACACCAAGCAATTATTTCATCAATTCACACAACCCACCTTTTCAAACTTCACAATAAGTTGACAAAAGAAAAAAGAAGAGCCAATATAGAGCTCAAAGTATACGTGAAAGCAGTTCATCCAGAAGTCTAACAAGATTCAATTTTTTTCCATTTCAGGTCCCTAATCAATCAAAACTTTGACGTAAAACATCACATTAGGTAAAACCCAAATGCAGAATCCAGGCAAACTTGACATGCAAAAACTTTATGAAGGAAAATCAAAGAGGGTAATAATGAAAAATACCCAGAACAGAGCAGAGTTTGTGGATGGGTTGGGGAGGAGCAGAAGACAACCCAGAAGGTGTAAAGGTGGTCTTGCAGAGATCATAGAGAAGCTGCACTTTAGGAGAAGTGGTGTTCATAGCCATATGTAGCTTTTGCTTTGGAATATATAGAGTGGGAAGTGCTTTCTTCTGAAGAAAGACCATGGCCTTATCTGTTGCTTTTTGGAATTTTGAAAACATTTTTGATATTCTTCGAGAATTGAGAATTACTGCAAAGTGCAAACTGGGGAAGTAGTCAAGCAATCACGTAATAGCAGCGCACCACTTTTGGTGGACCGGACAGCTTTGATTTGTGACGTGCGGCTTACAAGCCAGTGGTTGTCCTTGTGTCGACGAGTTTCGAGGGACTGGGCTTTGATTTTATTTGGGCCATTCATATATTGATAAATTTTCAGATAAAAGGCTGTCTTTTGGTCAAATCGGTGATATTTCAATAAAAAACGACACGAAAAAAAAAAAATTAAATTTCGATAAATATTTTTATAAAACCAATGAAATATCGTCTGTTATAGCATTGCTGCTGCATGCGGCAAGCATTCCAACCTCTACTACTAGGATTCTTTGGATGTCATATGGCCTTGAATGTTGAAGGATATAAACAAACCGTATATATAAATATATATATATATATGAATATTGAAATGTTATTCGTGATCATTTGTTAACTTTAATAAATGAATTTAAACAAATAAAAAATCAAACATATTCAGAATTGTTTGTTAAAACGTTACATTGGTTTCGAAATTATAAAATTGTTAATACTAAAGTTTGAGACCAGAGCATGTATTCCATCTTGGATAACTGCAGCTCCTGTTGGCCCTATAAGCAACATCGTCACTCGCTTAGTGTCTGTTGGGTTTATACATTATCAATCCTTACCGTTCAATCGACCTTTGCATGGAGATACCAATATAAGTAGTCTCTAGATCAGACATTAGCCATTGCTCCCATCGCAAAGCCCCTCGCTGGCAAAAAGCTCTCTAAGAAAACCCTCCGCAGATGTATCCCATTTTGGTGAAAATTGTTGATTGTTTGAGTTTCAATGGATTGTCTGTTTCTTTTCTTTTTTTGAAGAATGTGTTGCCTTTTATTGTTGTAGCTGCTGAGCACACTTGTTTGAAGAGAGGAGTAAAGGAAGTGGTTAAAAGCATTAGGCGTGGTCATAAGGGTAATCTTTTCTTTCTTTCTTTCAGATTCTACCCTTTTCCCATTTTCCATTCTCAAACATTTCTTAATCTAAGCTGTGCTCTAATATTTATTTTTGCTTGGATAGTTATAAAAAACAAGTATCATGGACTGAGAAGTATTGGCCATTCTATCATGGGAATGGACTATTTCATTATTTTGGTGAGAGTTATCATAGTAATAAATGGGATTAAAATTATTTTTTTATGTTTGGATTCAAATATAAAGTTTAGGGGAAGATGGCTATACATATGATTGAGTATCAGTAATCCTTATCATAAAAATGTTGACAACTATATGTATTCATAATAACATGCTGATTTTCAGTGGAGAAAAGCGTGCTAATTTCTAACATTTCTGCTACATTGAAAGAAGTAAACACTGAGGAAATAGAGAAAGGGCGGATGGACAGCAGAGAATTTATAAATTTGACTTAGCTTAATACTTTCACCGCTAAATTTTTTTAATTGTGTTTGATAAAGTGTACAATTAAGAACCTGATTCATATAATCATTTCCTGGGTTAAGTAGATTATAACCTTGTTCTTATTTCATGGTTTCCACTGCTGTGTTCTGGTACAATTAAGAACCTGGTTCATATAATCCGTAAATGATGACCATGACTACATCATCATTATTTCATGGTTTCCACTGCTGCTTTATACAATTACCTGAAGTCTGTTTTTCTCCATATGCTCTACTTCAAACTAATTAAGAGAAGGAAATTTGTTTCATGGTCATCTGAAAATTTTCCTTCCGAATTTGGGACAGCATGGTTTAGTAGAAGAGGGAGATATTTATCAAATGGCATCTAGACATGGCTGCCAGTTGTTTTAGCATTAGTCCATCTTGCGGATTGATGAATTATTGAAGAACTTTTGTAAAAATAATAAATGAATAATCATTTCAAATCTTTAGGCTTACTTGTTTTCTTCAACATATTACTGATGGGGCTTCTTTCTTGATTCAGTTAAAATTTCAAACTTATGAAAAGTAGTTTTAACTTCAAATATTAATCATGGAAGGAATTTCTTAATAATTTTTCTTCAATCTTTTTTTCTGGATGCAGATTATGTGTTATAGCTGGAAACATATCTCCTATTGATGTTATAACTCATGTTCCAATCCTATGTGAAGAGGCCGACATTCCCTATGTTTATGTTTCCTCTAAAGAAGTAAGCTTGGACTTCCTCGCACTTTTTCTGTCTAATTTAGTGGCATTGCATACTTAAAGTGGTTGTACCATTTGGCTATCAATAACCATAGAACCTAATTTCTTACTTCTTGGTTTTCCAACTTGCATCTTTCTCTTATTGTCACCTTTGTAAGAACAGGGTTATGTCTAACCATTTTTTTTGTTCTATTTTCTTTAGTTATTTGTTTATTTGGGTTGCATTCTATATTATGCAAACATAGTTACCAATATACCCTGAAAGTTTATTGTGGCTTGGGAAACAGGCTAATGATTTAAGTTTTCTAAGGAGTCTCTGTTGTGGACTCCCACGTATGTATTTGAAATATTTCTACCTGCATTACGATATTACTATCAAGAAATCTTTTATCTTTGAAAATTTCTGCCATGGTGTTCGGAACTATGTAAAGCATATCAAAAGTGGGTTTGGAAAGCTGTGTATGGTTTCCATATGGCTCATTTCTCTCAACCTAAAATAGTTATACTTGATTAAAGACACTTGGCTTTAGTCCGCATATACCAAATTTGATCTGCACACCCTGTAAATTGACCCTGAACATATGAAGCACGACTTAGCTCTTTGTGGATTAGTTTTAGTGCAGATTTGTAGCTTATGAAAGTAAATGAAGTAGCTAGCTCTCCCTTTTGCACCCTGTTTGATCAATTACTTCTGCCATGCTGTGTTCTGGTACTACCAAGAGACCCACATGCTGTGTTCTGGTGCAAAGCAAGCCGACCAAAGGGGCCTAGACGAACAAGTAACAATCAGGGCCGATTACAACCAGATAGTGGCAGATGTATGTGAGCTTACATCCTCCCTTTTTTAATTAAATAAAATTGTTGTGCTTTCATATAAGCTTTGATGTGCTTTGATGGTGACATTCTATAACAAGACATACGCTTGATATAATATTAATTTCAGAATTTCATTTATTTTTTTCAATATTTACAATTTTGGGATACCAGCCTATAGTATTAGGTACCCTCCAGGCTCCAGTGTCCCTTGAACACAAGGGTAATATGCGTTCTTTGTAATGCCGAAAATTGCTGTTAAGAATGACTACTTTTGGGATGCCAGACTCTTGAACAAAATGACACCAAAACCACCAATGGCTAGAGTGAGAATCAGAGGAACACCGATGATCTCAATGTCGATAGTTCTGTTTGTTCTGTCTATTCTTTCTTGGCGAGATCTTTCTCCCCGGTATTCACACAGCAGTTTACTCAGGTTGTCTAACTGATGCATAATCTGGCGTTGGGATCGTGCAATTTGCAGAACCTGCATGAGCACAGTTTAGATGCCAGATCATGGGAAATAAACAATCAAAGCACACATAAATAACAAAAAAGTTCATACAAAAATGATCATTGATGCTACTGTAAAAGCCAAGAATCAGAAACAGTCAGTAACTTGGTGCTATACAATTCTGACAGAGAGGATGAATTTTTCAGAACGAATGGAGGGGGAAGAGAGGCGTGAAGTTTATCATAGTACCTCTTCCATGAGTGGGGACTCCCTAGCCAACTGGGATGAAGATGAAGAGTGGGGCATCAGTGATCCTACTGAACCATTACCCAAGCCAGTCATAAAAAGAGAAGTAGGTCCAGAACCATTGCAGGCTTCAGCCTGCACAGCTAGGTTTTGCTGGCTAGCCGAAACTTTCTTGGTAGAAAACTGGGTAGAAAACTTGGAATTCAACTCCTCGATACGAGATGTGAACTCATCCATCCTTTCATTCAGTGTAGAAATTTGCTCTGAGAGCTGTGTAACAACTCCCTAAAATACAAAGAGAAATTAATGATTGGTAATTATCACTACATTTAGATGCCATCCCATCAGCCAGGGGAAAGAGTAAAACTATGAAGAAGTAAAGGAAAGAAACAAGTAGGTAAAATTTTCTCATATGTCTAAATTAAGAGGTTCACAACAAGGGTATGAAGATTGTAATTCTGTTAGTGTAATTCACCATTATTTTAAGCACTCCAAACGAAAAGTAATCAAACATTATTTTACCACAGACCAGCAACTGTTTATTTGATCTAGAGGTTTTTAAAAATTCTCGTGAAATAAAAATTTTACGCATTTTATATCCTATTATCTAATAGTTTCAGTACACAACTATTAGAAACTTAACCTTATAGATGTTTCTATATGTTCCTCTACTTGCGTCTACTTTAACTTATGATATTCACAATATATTATCTTAAATAAATATGCGACGGTTGGTTCATAAGTATTGTTAGAAGCCTAAATTTTACTGAGATCTCATCAATTTTCTGAAAAAATGAAACTAAAACTTTTTCTTTTCTTGAAGATGAAAATGGGGGAAGGATGCATTAGAGAATTCCAGAGTTTGTGAAGAAGTTAATATCTCCGCTTCATTTCCTTCCCATTTCTTCTCAGTAAACAATGCTGAAAGGATTGCCTGACTTTTCTTGTCTTTCCTTCCAATTTTCAGGCAACCAGAAGGATAAAGGATTCTTTGACAGTGGCTAAAGAAACCACTATTGTGTTCATTAAAATAGTTGAAGGAAACATACTCACCGGATTCACTACTGGGGAAGGTGACTCTGGTGCTCTTCCATCAAACCTTCTACTGTTAATAGCAAGTCTTGTCAGCTTTGGCAAATTCTTGTCCCGCCGATTTGTGTATGATTGTGAGATACTGTTGCACCACATAAATGAATTTCATACATGGTTGTTATCAGGAGCTCTCTTGAAGAAAAATAATACATTATAACATTTTATATTGATCATTCAGTTGAAATGGTGGAAAACCAAGATGTTTTCTTCTTTTACTTTTAAATTTTTAAACAATGGAAAACAATTGTGTTTTAAAATAATTACTACCGGCTGAGATATTGCATTCTCCGATCAGCAGAGGCTCGAGAAAGGGCTTCTTTAGGACTTGAAACTAAGTCATCATCAATGCTAAGTTTTGTCTTCAAATCATCCGGCAGCGCCTGCATATCTCTTGAGTCAGTAGCATGCAGAGCTCAAAAAAATTTTATAATCAACTTCAACAATCATACCATAACGTCATTTACAAGCTTCTCCAGCTGGATTTGTTCAATGTAAGTGCGGGGAACATATGAACCTTCCAAACCCAGATGCTCAGCAACATACTTAACGAATTGACGATCTCGACCTTGCACCTTATAGAAACAGCATAAACATTGAAATTAACTCTAAGCTTTGCAACATGTACCTAATAAGTCATTCAAAACAACTTAAACTGATAAAAACTAGTCTTGTTCATGGATTGGCAACCTGTTGGTTCCTTTTAGAGCAGTGCTTTCTTATCGAAAAGAAGAAAAGCAATTGTGGATTGCAATAAAAATATCACTGCTATTATAACCAAGTACGTCTAAACACTACTCAAGGACAAGAATGTAGCCAGAATTAAGACCTAACATGTGTTTCAAAAAAATAGGCAAAACATCACATGATCCTGATAAATAAAACATGTCAAACTTACCATATAAAGGAAATTAAAGGTGATAAATACACACACATTTATATTAATTAATTAAGTGATTAAGGGTGTATGATACCTGAACGTATTTGCGATTAAGCTGCTCCAACCAATCAATCTTCACACACACCTTATCATTGGAAAAGACATGGCTACTTCTTTTCAGGATGGCAGCGATTGTATACCCCAAAGCCATTAGTCCTCCAAGAAGGCGCACACTAACTTCAAAAGTTATCCTCGGTGATATTATGAAGGGACTATCTGTAACCCATTCCTAAGAACCAGCCAAACTGATCAGAGGCCCTAAAACTTACCATATTTCAGTTAAAAGAAGGTTAGACAGAATCCTAAGTATCAGATCAGGGAAAATCAAACATCCGACATGGAATTAACCATTGCAATCAACTCAAATATACCATTGCTATATTAAGGACTTAAATTGAGAGGAGGAATTTGGACCATATTTAGTATAACTCTGCAATAAAACTCATGAAAAATCTTATCTAATTTTTATGTAATGTTTGACTATGCCATCACAACTTATACAAGAAACGAAATCCAAATTCACTTTCCCAAATTCATGAAACATAGCATATACTGTTTAATCCTATTTTGATATAAAAAAAGGACACTGACATACTATGTCTATATCTGAACAGAGGTGCTTTCTCCTTAGGTAATGATGTTTGAGAGAGTGAGAGAGAGATTGCAATAAAAAATTATTCAAGTTAAACCTAACATCTAAACACTATTGGAGGCAGAAGTACTAAAAACACTCAGATAGGCACATCTAGTTGCTGACATAAAAGACGAAAAATTTAGACTCAGTAAATGCGGCTATATTCTCGTCGAGATTAATTAGGAAAATGCTTTCAATGCCAAAATAATTTGAAGAGACTTAAAAATGACCAACCAACCTCGAACATCAGATTGTATTTGCCATCCCTGTTCCTCATCCTCAGATATGATTGACATGCTTCAGGATCTTCCCCAGGGGGTAGAAGATAAATGTCATAGGTTTCCTCCATAGTTTCTTTGCGTTCCTTAGAAACAACTTCCTTCATTTGATCCACTGTCACCAACTTTGTAGACTACAATGAAAGAGAACACTCAGTGCTAGAGTTGCGGGAAGGAAATACAATGGTAAGGACCATATAACCTACAAACTAATAGAATCTTTTATTCTGAATAGAAATATGGAGTTAGAGCTTGACCTTTAAAATATAAGTAGGATTCTGAAACCCAGTGAATGGATTAAACTTGTTGATGATTTTAATATGTGCCGTTTGGAGATCTGGCTCAATAAAAGCCTTATACATAGGATATACCTGTGTGAAAAGAAATGGATATAAGTGCTCTTTCTATTGGGGCATTTGATGTTTGAAGCACTCAAAGCTACAACTTGGTATGATTTCATGAAGCAGCTAAATCAGACACTTATAAAGTAAAATAGATTAGATAAAGAAACCGTTTCAGAAATTTGATGGATAATTTCTTCAGGCTCTTGGCCAGCACGTTGAATGTCCCGTAACACTCGCTTGACAAGGTCAAAGTGAACGCCCCCAGTGACAGACACACGAAGATCTAGTAAAGGCCGCAATTTTTCACTTAAGGCATAGATTCCTTCAATAATCACAATTCGAGAGCTAGGCACTTCAACTGTCCTGTAATCATGATGAGTAAAACTAGATCAAGAACACATACATATTAATCACCATTTGTTTGCAACTTCCCTTGGGTTGCTCTTTTCTTTCCTCCCTATCAGGTAGAATAAGTGGAGAATCATTAACCCTTCAAAAAGTGTTTCTGTCTTACAAAATAGCACAACAGAAAGGAGAGATACATAACCTGTATCCTATGCGAGAGCTAGACTTGAAGTCATATATCGGAACTTGAACGGGTTTCCCCGCTTTTAAACCGTGTATATTTTCAAGCAGAGTGTCGTAATCTGTCAACCGTGGGTCTGTTTCATAACATTACAATAATCAGAGCTCAGCCATGCATCCTCCTCCAGTCTTTCATTATTGCAATGCAATATCTTTCTAGGAAAGAAAATGGATCCCACAAATTGGTATAATGTGTGGCACAGGGTAAGTCCGGAAATAATGTTAGATACACCAGTCATTCAAGTTATCTATGGGCCCAGTTTACATTGTTGACCAAAAAGAATATCTAAAAATCAATGAAATGCAATCCGTATGCAAAATAAGTATTTCATTCCATCCAGTCAAAGTTAAGAGATGTGGTGATGCCAAATCGATTCCTAGTTCTTCAAGACATATGATCTTAGTTTATCTCTAAGTCTCCTCATGGTTCCAAATTGCACATGACCAATCCATCCAAGTAGTCATTTTATCATGCCATCTTTAATCATTACCACTTTTACTTTCTAAAGAATAAATTCATTTCTTATTTGGCTGCCCCATCTATCTCAAAATTCCCAAAGAAAAATTTGTATCTTAGTCTGTTCTTCCCTCTATGACCACACATCTATTTCAACATCCTCATTTCAAATGCGCTGATCTTACAGACATATTGTGTTCTATATCCCAACTACCCAATATTTAGAACTAAATATACCATTACAGTGGAAAGGATTCTTAAGTTACAAGCGAGCTTCCACAGATTGGATTGGAGAAACAACTTATGTTTTATGAAGCAGCTATGTCAAAGAGTTAAAAGTTGCAAGTACTAAAGTCATGATCCAATAATCACCTCATTAGAATTCCCAGTAGAAGTTTAAATAGCATCTAAATTATCAATATTTTATTTTGCTTAAAGAGACTGCTAATCAAACTACAGAATGCTGATAGCTACGAAAATGAGCTTAAAGACATATTGCTTGTAGTGCTACATTTGGTATTCCATTTCATAAAATAGAATTAATTATCTCCTTTCAATTGCCCATCCTAAATTATATTTCAATGTAGAAATGCAACAGCATTAGCAGACAAAAAGCAGCTATTGATATAGAAGCTTCCAAAAGCATATCATGCTGCAAATCGTCAACCACTGATGTCAGCATGCAATATCAGATAGTTACCATTTTTATCATATATAACAACAAAGCACCCTAACTTTAATGGATAGAAAGATGATTTTTTTCAATATTCAAACCAGAGGAATCAATTAAGAAGCAATCATTGCCAACAAACTTTATAATAATGACCTTATGTAATTTTTTTAAATGTTAAGAATTGGAGATTTTACCATCAAAGTTGCCATCAATGATACGGCTAGCATCATTATAGTTGTCCATTGTAATGACGGCTATACTGGGCATAAAGTTGAGCACCTTCTCAGTGAACACAGTCTTTCCAGCTCCAGACGGTCCTGCTACTCCAACTAAAATCAATCCATCATTCTTTTGGGCCAACAATTGGCATGCACGAATTACGATGAAGAAACCTTTCTCAAAGGACAGTGGATCTTCAATTGGAACAATCTCGTAGCGATTGGAGTCCTTTTTTTTAATCAACTGCACCTGGTCTCGCAGAAGACCAGAACGGCGTCGAGGTGATTCAATAGCAGAAGAAGTATCTTGAGCCATTAAGAAATGAAAGTAAACTTCTCTTTTATGTAGCTGCACTAAAAAAGATACAAAGGTAAAGTACACAATTTCACTGTAAGAGGGATGACAATGCAATAAAATCATGGAGTTTTTGAGGTGGAATCATGGTTTTTAACACACAAAGGAGAAAGTCCATAACTAAATAAAATCAATAACCGAGAAATTAGAATATAAGGTGAATATGTCACTGAGAACTCAACAAGCAAACTGTAATAAAAACAAGTTCAATAACAGTAAGGAATTATAAAGTAATAGAAATCTAGCAGGACTAGCAAAAATATGAAAAAGGCACAGGTTCAGATTACTTTACCAACAAACTGAAACTGCATGAAACGGTTATCAGCTAAGTAATAGCGAAAGATTAAGGAGCTTGACAACGCATCCAGGCGCCAAATAATACAGTGATTCAGCAGTGCATGCAATGATAACACTTAAATCAGTAAAGAGAATTGAAAATATCATTTATCATTCAATGTTCCCACGTTCATAATGCATAAAACATTTTCACCCTTAGCCAGATTTATGAACGCTAGTTCCTCTTTCTTTTAAGCTCTTCTGTCCTCTCCATAAGAAGTTAAGAACAACAACAACAAAATAAAGAATGCAATCAAAAGAAAATACTGGAAATTCCAGCAAGTTTCTCATGACTCAGAAATTTCGATATATCAAATGGCGTAGAAACTGAGCAAAAATGATTGAAGACTGCGGTGAATTTGAAGGATAGTACTCTTTAGCAGAAATTCCTTAATCTACCAAAGATCAAAAGTGAAAACTTTTGGCATTTTAGGGAACTTTTTCGCATCAATAACCATAAATTTGTTAAAGTAATATTAACTCTCAATTCAAGCGTACTACATAAATACTGATTCCATGAATACAAGCAATTATCCCAAGATAAAGCAACTAAGAATTTGATCAAAGAAGCATGCTTTTCTTTCCTTTTTGGTGCTCTTGATTGAATTAACACGCCTCACAATCCAGAATTAAGTTTCATGATCCAAAAGAAGAATAAGCCATACATAAAAACTTGGACTTCAGGACATATAAAAGACTCAAAGCCATCAAATTCAGCAACGAACACCCAAATAAGCAGAAACAGAAAATACCCAGAAGAAAACTCAAGAAATAAGAGATACCCAAAAGTTAAACTGAAACAAAGATCACAATGAAAAATGTTTCTGCTAACTTTAAACCAAGTTTCGATGATCAGAACACCATCATACCTTTTTCTTTGTTATGTAGTTTCTGTCGCTAGTTCTGGCTGGTTAATGCTTGGACTTTGGAGTTTTTAACTTAATAAGATGGGCTGCGGTGACTGGGGGTGTGAAGATTCTTGTGATTACTGTGTGGACAGAGAGAGTTACAGTAGCTGAGTTGGGGATGTCATTGGCAAGAAAGAAAAGTAAGTATGCTTTGCTTAGACAGCTTCTGGAATTCAGACAACATGGAATGGGTTTTAGCGAGGAGACTTGGGACCACAATCCCATTTCACTTGTGTCCTCATTCATTCATCAAAACCAAAGTGGCTTTGGCTTACATACATGGTGGCGGCAAACAGGTCCACGCTTTCTATACTTTTTTTTTTCTTTTTAAGAAAAGAGTTTTTCGAGGATATTATTGCAAGTATTTTTAGACACAATAGGATAATATCATACAAAAATAATATAAAAAAATAAAAATTAAAAGAATTGTATTTAACATATTTATATGAATTTTGATACGATCATTTTTATATTTTATATGACATAGGTATTATTTAATATCATACAAACACAGTGTGTGTCTATATATATATATATATATATATATATATATATATATATATTATCAAGTCTGTATTGTTATGAATTTGAGAACTTATTTCTTTAAATTATTTTTCACTGACTTGGTACTTTTTGTTAAGTCTTTCCCATATATGTTCAAACTGAACTTTCCAAGCCCAACTCTCCTATCTTATCCTTTCATTTTTCCTTTTATATGTTGCTTTTTTTTCCTTTCGTTGTTATCATAGTTCATTTTTTTTTCTCAAGCTTTTTCAAATATTGCTCAAAATTTTCTTCAAAAACCATAAGGAGAAGAATACTTTTGCTTTTAGTTTTGAGTTTGTGGATAAAACAAGAAATAATTTTATTATAAAGCTTGCCCTTTTTTTTTTGTTTACAAATAGAAATATAATAAAATGCACTAATTCAATCTAAATTTTCGAAAAAAAAAAGTAGAAAACGACGATTTTATAAAGAGGAAGAGATTGGAGCCACTTATAATTGTGGTCCATCTCACAACTTGATTTGATTAATGCATTTGCCCAAAAGTTACTTTCTTTGAAAACATGTTGAAATGAACAAATCCATGTTTTATCAAAAGGTATCAAATATCACCAATAATACCTTCGAGAGGATAAATACTAATGTCTGCTTCTTTTGTTAATTCAATGACCACCTTAGCATTAAATTCAAATATCACTTTCTTAAATTCCTCTCGCCAAATTAGAAGTAGCCTTAAATCTTATTCCATGCAACTCAGCTACAATGTTTGAACATCTCCCATTTAAACTTGATCATGAGCCGAGCCCGGCTCATTATAAGTAATAATAAGTTTTATGTATGTCCGGTTGGGAAATTTGGGCTTTATTTTGTCCAAGTCTGTTTTTATTTTTATACTACAAGCCTAAGCCCGGCCAGATATGAAAATAATTTTTTTATATTTTAAAATTTTTATTATTATTTTATACCCTTTAAAATTTAATTTAATTTGTCAAAATTTGTATATCAATTTTCATATTAAATATTTATAATCATGTTTTATTAATCAATAATGTTTTATATATATACAATTATATCATACTTGGTAAATATATATAAAAAATTTATTTAATATTAAAAAAGAAATATAAAAAAATTATAAATTTGAGCCAGGGCAGGCCGGCCTCGGGCTTTGAAAGGTCAATCTCGAAGTTCGGCACGATTTTTAAACGGACTTAAAAATTTTACCCAAGCCCAGTTATTTAATCAGATATTTTTGTCCAAACCCAATTAAATTTCAAACGAGCTTTCGAGCTTGGATAGATAGCTCGGCTCTTGAGCAGATCTACTCCCATTGAGCTCTAGATCCTACCAGCTATCCCTAAATTACCTACTTTTATTGGATAGAATAATGAATTCTAGTCTTACGATGTTCAAAATTGATAACTTATTAAATTAAATTATCATAATTTAAGATAAATTTTAATTGAATTAAATTCGAGATTTTAAATTAAATTTTGGATTTTAGTATTAATGAAGCACCCTTACAATGTATTGTTTTAAGAGATAGTTTTAGGAAAAAAAACTTTTCATTAGACATAATAATTTTAGACACAATATGATTACATGATACGAAAATAATATGAAAACAAGATAAATTAAAATTTTAACAAAAAAACTAGTTATGTATTTAGCAAAAATTAAAAATTACATTTGAACTTGTATTGTAAATTAGTTATTTGGTAAAGAAAAGAGACATTGCAAATCGGTAAAATAGAATACGTCAGGAAACAATAAAAAGAAAGATTAAAGCAGACCTTGAAATATGGAATGCAGTGATAGGTAACGGTAATAGTTAAAGGCTGAGTAAAAAACAGAACAAAACACAGTAAATTTAATGAGAAAATTAGGACAGAAGCGGTTGCAGAGAGAATTTGAAAAAAATTATTAAATTGTCATAAAAAAAAACATCTAATGGTTTGGGAGAGCACTTATATATAAGTTTCAAAAATAAAATTACATATATGAAAATTAATAACTATAATGTTGAGAAATAACAGTTACAAAAATTTTAATATTATTTAATTTAACGAGAATTTAATTTTTGGAAAAAGTGAACAGTGAGTAAAGTTTAGCTGACGTGCTCAAATCACGGTTTTCTGTTTATCATCCTCGGATAATAAGCTTGTTTTTACTTTAGTCAACCAAGTTGACGGTCCTGATTAAGTCAGATTAACTTCAAAATTTATGAAGATTGAGACAAAATTGCCCTTTCCAAAATCGAGCGTCAGTGGCGCCACACATCCATGCGTGCAGTCGCGTGAAACTGACCGTAGCCAATCCCAATGTAAAGAGCGGAGTGGAAGAATGAGAAATCGGAGTGTCAAATACAATAAAAAAATAAATAAAATAAAAATCACAGTCTCATAAACTCGTTGTTGACGTGAAAATGAAAGCTTCTCTGGAAACATGAAAGTTTGAAGATCTAATAAAAGAACTTGCTTTTATCTGGAGCTGAGAAGGCAAAAGGGAAAAACAATGGGGTGTACATTCTCAGGGTTGAATGCGTTATACGATGCTGTGAATGGGGGAGGGGACGTTTGGATCAACGACAACAGGTTCAGGATCGTGCGGCAGCTGGGTGAAGGTGGGTTCGCCTATGTTTACCTGGTGAAGGAAGTCATGTCCGATTCTTCTTCAGCTTCACATGGTGGCTTAGCCAAAAAAGTCAAGGACCCTTCTCATCTCTCTGGTTCGTTGCTCTCTGAAGATTTCTGTTTTATCTTTTTTAAGGCTTCTATGATTCTTAATTGGTGATTGCTTTCAGTTTCTAATTAGTTTGAATCTTCTATTAGCTTTTTTTTTCTTCTAAATTCTGCATTTTTTTGGTATTTGGGTAGCTGAGCCTTTTGGTTTTTGATCTGAAATCATGTGATTTTGGCTTTTGTTTGGAAGGTTTTAAGTGATTTTTTGTTTTAATTTAATTGATTTCATGTGTTTGATATCTTGTTTTTGTTAACTTGCTGTGGCTTAATGTATGGATTCTTACATTATGGTTTCCATGATTGAAGTTTGGTGATATTATGTTGCTGTTTCATAGGAAATTCAAATATTTTGTCAATGGAAAATTGAAACCATCAATGGCATTTCTTATGAATTTGTTTAGTAAAAATTTGGGGTTATTTGGTTTTGTCTTATTAATTAGACTGTGGATCTGAAATTATCCTTCTTTTTTCTTCCTTGCCTCAATAGTAATCTGATAATCAAATTACTATTGGTAGTTACAGAACTAAAATTATGGATCAGTTGAATCCTTGATCTCAGTTCTGTTGGTAAAACTGAGGCATTTGACATAGAATTTTGTACTTAATATGGAGTTATCTTGTCTTTGATTCTTGGTGTTTTGACTTCTTGTGTATCAGATTCCAGATTTATGCATTTTTTTTTCTTTTTCATAATCTGAATTTACATCTTAAATGGCTTTGCTAACCTTTCTTTGTTTGGGGATTTAAGAAAGAGGTGACTTCTGTTCACAGGATTTCATTATTTTATTTTAAAAAAAATTTGCATTTATCAGATCAAAAAGAAAGTTAACTTGGTTTTGGAACTAACTTAAGTTTGGTTGCATTGCAGATGATGGAACTTACGCAATGAAGAAAGTTCTCATTCAGAATAATGAGCAGTTGGAATTGGTACGGGAGGAGATCCGTGTTTCATCCTTGTTTAGTCACCCTAATCTGCTTCCGCTTCTTGATCATGCTATCATTGCTGTTAAGGTAACAGTCAGATCTCTTATTCTAATTAATCTTAAAGTCTGTTACATGCCTCTTAAGTGTTTTTGAATTTATTGTCTCTTTTACCCATGAAATTGGTGTAAAAGTTGCAATGGGAACTATTTTTCAAGATGCTCTCATGTTCGCTTCATGGCTATTTCTTCATGCAATTATATTTGTCTAAACCAATTTGATTTCATTGGCTAGCCAACACAAGAAGGATCTTGGAATCATGAAGCATATCTACTGTTTCCTGTTCATTTGGATGGAACATTACTGGACAATTCCAATGCTATGAAAGCTAAAAAGGAATTCTTTTCTACCTCAGATGTTCTTCAAATATTTCAGCAGGTGAATAATACAATCTTATCTTTCTTAACTATTTGATGGCATTCCTTTTGTAATACACTTTTAAGGGCTTGAAATGACATTCTCATTTAGATTGAATTGATAACTGTATGGCGCTTGTTATTAGTGGATCTGATGCATTTCTTTATGCTTTAGCATCTGGCTTCAATTTCTAGTATTTGCTATTTTATGTTTTACAATTCCTCTTAATATTTTTTTGTTTGTTTGTATTTTTGGATTTCTTGATGTCATAATTGATTAGAAATGGCTGTAAGCAATTTGACTGGACCAAATTATTTCTACAGCTGTGTGCTGGACTCAAACATATGCACAGTTTTGAGCCTCCATATGCACATAATGATGTCAAGCCTGGTAATGTTCTTTTAGCCCATAGAAAAGGGAAATCGCCTCTTGCTATATTGATGGATTTCGGAAGCGCTCGTCCTGCAAGGAAGCAAATCCGCTCTCGTTCTGAGGCATTACAACTCCAGGTGCTTATTAATTCTTTATTTTTCCTCAGTGCTTAAAAGTCTTCTTCTATTCTGTGCTTCAGAACTTCTTTCTTGTCTTTGCTGGAGTATAAGCCAAGCTCTTCTAGTTCCTTAAATCTGCATGGTTGATGTTCTACCAACAAACTTATGCATAAGTACGTACTTGGCTTATTTGCATGATGTATTATTCACCTTTTGGTCATCATAAAATATTTTAAACATGATTTTTCTTGATTTTAAATGCCATAATAATTTATTGCATTGTTCTTTGGCATTTATCATTCTTACATCTTCTGCTTAAGTTTGAATCTAATATTTTATGGCACAATTTTCTGTCCATCAGCTCAATGCATTTTCTACCATGCTCATGGTTGGATTTTGTTTTTGTATGTAGGAATGGGCATCTGAACACTGTTCAGCTCCTTTCCGAGCTCCTGAGTTGTGGGATTGCCCGAGCCATGCAGATATTGATGAGAGAACTGATATTTGGTCATTGGGATGCACTTTATATGCAATAATGTAAGAATTAATACTTATAAATGCACTCTGTTTGCTTTCATTTTATAAACATCTTTTTTTTGTTTTACTTTCTGTCATTTCAACGTTGTTTGTCAAGCTTCTTTGTCAAACAATATAGTAAACAAAGTGTTTGAGGAAGTCTTGTGGCTGGAATCATTTTATGGGTTTCCTTCTGGCTTTAATTGTAGGAGTAGATTTTAAGCATTTGATGTTAAAGCTCTAGAATACTAAAACCGAGGCTTCTGTATCATGAAGTTGTCCATTGATGTGGGTATGAAGAGTGATGATTGCATCCAACCTAATTGATTGAGATTTGGCCCTGGGCAAGTGTTTGTGGCCCAAAAAGCTTTTTGGTCGCACCAAATAATCATTAACTGTGTGCTACAAAAATGGGAGATTGTGATGTCATGTGCTTCAACAAAAATGACCTTGTAAAAATTAGGTTTTGGAAAAAGTGTAAATTGAATCACAGTAGCAGTGGCCAGTCAGTAATTTAAAATATCTTTACAGATTGTTATTGTGCATATCTAAAGTTTTTTGACATCTTTAACCTGTCCCTAGACAAATAAATCAGTTGTAAAATGAATATCATATATATACGTATGCTCATTTACTAGAACTTGATACATTCATAATTTTAATCATTAGTGAGTTTGCAGGAAACACACAGAAAGTGGAGCCTGCTAATTTATTTTTTTGATGATACTTTGATAAAATTCTCCTTTATTTTTTGGAGTTACACGCTTATTTCTGGCTTGCACTGTCGTTCTCTATACCTTGGATGCAATGTAAATGCTGTCCAGAAACAAGTTACAGAAATTGTTGTATTTGTACTTTCATGTGGCATTATAATTTCTCTACGGAACTAATGCTTCCTGAAAATGCTTTTTTTCTTTGCACTGAAACTTTTCGGTAAATGTAGCTAAGAGCTTATCTAATTACGTCATTAACTGTCATTTGTTGAAGGTATGGGGTATCCCCATTTGAGTATGCACTAGGAGAATCTGGAGGAAGCCTGCAATTGGCCATTGTAAATGCACAGATTAAGTGGCCAGCTGGACCTAAGATGCCATATCCAGAAGCTCTTCACCAGTTTGTGACTTGGATGCTTCAGCCTCAGGCAACTATTCGCCCTCGCATAGATGATATCATAGTCCATGTTGACAAGTTGATCTCAAAGTTTTCGCAGTGATAACATATGGGTGTGAGAAGGAAAGGGCATTCAACCAGTGATGCACAAGATGACCATGCACATTCTATCCACTTGCGTTATAAACGTCAGTTACTTCACTTGTCTTTTATATACTTCAGAAGCGGAAGCAATAGCAGTTCCTTATTAAAGTTATTACATAGATAAATATTTTTTGGAGTATCTAGTTGTCGTAGCCGTGCATTAATTCGTTTGCCATAACAATTTAACTTCACGATCTGTAATATATTGATCCAGATCTCCCAGCGTCCAAGATTTAATTTTTATAGGAAAACCTCAATAATGTGTAGTGTCCATCTGGTTTATATTTTAGTTATCTCAGTTTTTTTACAGGAAAACGTTGAATATTTGAATTAAGTCCATACTTGTAGACGTCTGGAATCTGAAAACATTTCAGCTCCTTACTAGTAAAGCAAGATTTCATCATCCGTCCGGTCATTTTCCTCTACTATCTCCACTAAATCCAGCACCACTTTGGTAGTACAAAAATTGTATGATTTTGATTGTTTGGAATAAAGGCAATCATACTAAGAATTCCAAGCGATGAGAAATTCAGTTCATATCTGGTCCAGTCAATTCATTATTAGATTATCGTTGCAAGGTCTTCATGCCCACTACTGAAGTCGGTATCAGGAACAAAGCAGAGGATCGATCTTAAAGAAACAAAGAACAGCAGAATCAACTTCGAATATGACTTGGGTATTTAATTTTCCATGATCAAATCCAATGTGCTTTGTTTTGTTTCTCCTGCAAGCTGAAAGATTCTAGGAAGGAACAAAGGTGTGAGCCCCAGGTATAACCTCCATAGCCACAAAGATCATTGGACCATTTCTTTGAACCGCTAAAAGCCATCACGCTTGTCACTTTTCCGATTCTCCCTGTCTCATCTTCTGTCGTTCTCACCAGCATTACAGCTAATGGGTTCTTTTCTTTCGAGTGTAGGAACCATCAACCAGGCTGCTTCTCTCTTCCTTTCTTCTACCTTTATGTTGTTGGTTTGATGGCAAACACTTTTCTCGTTAACGTTGTAATTGTGAAGAAAGTTTATGAATGTTGGAAAATGACTTCAGAGTGACGAGAACATGGTACAATATGAAACTCTGGCTTTGATATCAGTGGTACTTTTCCGAGAAGACGTGGCTAAAATCCATGAAAGTTCCTTGAAGAGGTTCTTTCTCATTAACAATCTCTTTGATGCCAAAACACTGTTTAGTTATTTGAATCTTGATTGAACTTCAACTTTATGAATACTATAAATACTTCACACTAGTTGAAACACTCACTTCTTATGATTTTTCCTCCTCTCTTAAGTACAATCTTCCAAGAAATTTACTACATACATAACAAAAGTTGTTGAATTACCACCCAACATAAAACAAGAATGTTGAAGGTGTGGTATGGTGGAGATGGTTACCCTGGCAACTGGCTTCTTACTTGTGATATATGTCAGGCAGCAGCCTGCACACTCTACTGCCACACTGACTCTGCTTACCTCTGTAGTGACTGTGTCCATGCCGCGAATCCTATGGCCTTGTCACGCCAGCGTGTGTGCATTTGCACTGCCTGCGAAAATGCCCCAGCGGCTGTCACCAGCAGTGCAGATGCAGCATCTCTTTGCATCAATTGTAATATTCAGCTACAGCTAGTCAATCCTCTGGCTTGCCAGAGTCCTCCACGCTCTGGTCTAGCATGTTCATCCTCGTGTACTCACCAGAATGATCAGCTGCGAGGCACCATGTTTGACACACACAATGAAATTGCAGCTCATACAGAACTGAATGAGGAAATCCATGAATATGAAACAGATTATTGGTTATTGCTTGAGCCTGATAACTCTGACAACCAGGCCATGAGTGGATTTACCCATGGCGAGCAGCTTGATGAGTACATGAACATTTTAGATACATGTACCGAGCATCAGTGCCAAGAACAGTGCAGCGATCTGCACCAACTTCTCTGTGAAGATAGTGGAAGCGATAGTGTTGTTCCAGTTCAAACTTTTGAAGCAAAGAAGCAACCACAGCAAGTAGAGGAACCAGTGCAGCAGCAACAGCGAACACACCAGCAGTTACAGAGTATTTACTTCAATACAGAACTTAGGGAGTCGAAAGCCGCATTCACTAGTACCCCTTCAACTAGTCTGAGCGTAAGATCCTACACATTCTAAATTAGCTTGTCCTCAAGTAGCTTTTGATTTTTTCTGTTCATAACTGTGAAAACCATAATTTGCAGGATTGCATGGCTCACTTTCTATATATGTATGTGTACACATCTGCGTGCATGTGTTTAAGCACTTAATGTGCTGCATTCTTGAACATATGCAAGTATGTACATATATTTTGTTTGTTTTCTGTTTCCCTGGGAAATGATTTTAGCATTACCCAATTCATTAATTGTTTTTGTTGTTGTTGAATGTTGGGTGAATGAAATATGCTCAGGGAGCTCAGCTGCTTCACACTGTTCGAGGGATTGTCCAATGTCTTAGTGAATAGCATCAAACTAATGACATTAAGGTAAGTCCATTCCGAAGCTCTCCTGAGCTATCAGACATGGGTCTTTTTTGCAGTTCTCAAAATGCAAGACAGCATCAAAATTCAGGATTCTAACCCTTTTTTTTTTACTGCCATAAGCAACTTATCCATCTGCTTCTAGACATGACACTATTCTCTCTTATAATTTGCTGGCCTGGCAACATTTTCTCATTATTTCTCAAGTTTCTTCTCTAATTTTTTAGGACCCCATGCTTCTCATTGCTGCTGGCATTTTACCAAATGCAACAAGCAACATTCCGAATTCATGCACTAGATTCCCAATGGGGACAACAGACATCTTTCCAGATCCCTTGCTTCTGATGCCACGCAAATTGACACCAATGAACAGGGAAGAAAAGGTCCTACGGTTCAGAGAGAAGAGGAAGGCAAGAAAGTTTGAGAAGAAAATAAAATATGCCTCCAAGAAAGCCTATGCAGAGACTCGACCTCGAGTCAAGGGAAGATTTGTAAGGAAAACATGTATTGGAATCGAGGGTGATCAGCTGTTCTCTAAGAAAGACTATGGCTAAGGCATAGTTCAATCATTGTGAAGTACAATAAGAGGTAGGACATAGAAGATCTTTTGACAATGGAGAATGAGTTATTATCTTTTTCGTTAGTGCCTTTATTAATGTAATCCTTATAGTCTTTCCATGTAGTTTCGGCGCATGAGAGAACAATATTTAAGCGTTTGCTGTAACTTTTTTTCCTCTACACTTATGAATCCTTATTCATTGAAATGGTTCCATTTATTCATCTTGCATTCATCTTGAAGTTGTAATACAATTGTGGAGACCGGAGATCCACAAGTATTCTTTGCTTGGCCCCAAATTTTATAGTTTTATCTCATAAAAACGCTTTATAAATAGCAGATCTTCACAATACCTATTATGAGATTGATGTTTTACAAACTGTCCTCATTAAAACTTGATGTCCTAGTCTCCTAGCCTCTTATTGTACTTCAAGTTGTAACAGGCGAGTTTATATCATTCCAATCCCATGTCGAGATGTTATGAGATTCTGTTATGATATATGTATAGACACTTTTTTGTGGGATAAAACCCAGATCTTCAAAACAATCATCAATCTTCTTTATGAGAGGAGAAGCTCCCTTCGGTGAAATTAGAGAATCTAGTTGTGATCTTTAAGAAAAGAGGTCTGCACTTTAATACCTTTCCGCTGAGAAAGGTGAGTAAGAAAGCGGAAGAAAATTGATTGAAAGTAATGAATCCACTGAATAAATACAGGACGAAATGTCAGGATGATTAAAAAGCAATGGCATAAATATCATAACCATATCTTATCTTGCTGTTATTCCAGCTTGACAAGCCTTCTTCCCTCCTTTGTTTAAGGTTCCTAGCTGGCCTGTTATTAATTTCTTGGTATTGATATTAAAGACTTTTGAATTTGTTTCACAATAACTCGGAAATCATACCCTGGAATCATACAAAAGCAGTTGATCCACACGCATAACAACTTAATTGATCAGTTTCCAGAAGATGGAAGAGCTGACAGTTTTTACATGATCAAACATTCATTCATAAGAATCATTGATACAACTTTGAAATCTATGAACCTATACTGGTTTTATCCTGTAATCTGATGCTTGTATTGTTCCAGCTCTTCTTCAACTGATGTGTTCTACCTGAAGTCAAACTTATCATTTCATTTTAAGTTTCTCTTTTGAAGGGGAATAATTGGCATCGTTTGAAGTTTGGGATCTCGAATTCAAATTTTAACACCCGCAACCCTTTCTCATATTCTTAACTATGAAAAAAAATCTAATGCCCATGTGAAACTGAGTCAGATATTTTCCAATCTGCCAGTGGAAGGTACAGATTTGATCAAATAGATGGACTTGAGGACTTCCAACTGAGCTGGCTGGTGCCTTAGATATTACTGTAAAGTTCCATATTTCTTAATCATATCGAAGTTACAACAGTGGCATTGTAAACAGAGATCAGGCGGGTGAAGTTTGGCCCCAGTCTGAGGAATTTTTTTTGTTACAATAAAGTTTAAAAGCAGAAAGGTTATTCTATATTCAAAGTTAGAGCAAGACGTCAATCCATTATTGAAATTTATGAATTTATTGTACTTTTACTTACGAATTTTTTAAAATTTACAAATCATTTATCAACAAGAAATCGTGAGGATCCAACAAACCTTAAACCACTTGCGTTAACCGTGTTGACTCAGAGGAACCTTTTACAGAATTGAAAAGATATTCGCAGAATTAAAACAAACCTCCGGCACAAGGAAAGTGGCAGACAAAGGCTGTGGACTGCGGTGAAGCCTGAAGGCAATGGCAAGTATAATTCCAAAAGTTATCAAAAATCATCTCATCCAACACGACTAGCGAAACTTACCTAGTTTTTTTTTTGGTCTGCATTCTTGTCTTCATTTTAGTTACTCGAGTATCAGTTTCAGCCCTTCCATTGGCTGCTGGCCTTGGTCTTCTTAACTCCACTCATAAAGTAATCAACCCCAGATTCCTGCTTGATTTTGATTGGTATAACAACGCAAGCCACAAACGTAGGCAAATGAAGAACATCCATATTCTCCAAGAAAGGTGAAAGGAAACAAAATGATATATTCTGCACTGAGAATTACTGACATTGTTTCTTTCTTTCATGTCTTTTCGCTAAGACCACTTTGTTCTCTCCTTCTCGGATTCTTTTCTTTACAAAATGAGCAAGCTTGTTTACAACAAGGGAGAAGGAAAGAGGCTGCAAAACCAAAGGGAAAGAAGAAAAAGAGAAAACAACTGCAAATCCATCCAATTTTAACCCAAAATTCTTAATGTTTAACCTTTCCAGTGACAAAAGCACTCAAAACCTCAGATTCTTCCATGGCTCTGACTAATTGTATACAATGGAATTCATCAAGATTGCCAGATGAAAAATACCCATACTCTCTCCAAAAGTAAAAATGTATACTTTCATGATGCATATGTAAGATGCAAAGCAGAGTCCACTGTATTAAAGTATGCACAAACAAGATCAACTTTCAACACTGGATGTTGAATTCTAACAAAATAATATCTCTAAGGGCAAAGGATAGTTTGGGAACAGTAAGGATTTTTTTTAAAGGAAAATACTCAATTGCATGAATTCAAGTTTTCACCAAAGAAAAGAAAAGCATGAAAATCTTCAATGAATTTGTCTTTGATCATAATCGATAATAAAAAAGCAAGAATATATTGTAGATTCTGGGTGAAAAGGAGAATTGTAATATTTGTTTTGCATCAATTTCACAATTTTTCTGTAGATAGATTATAAAGGTCAGCTTTAACAGGTTTTAAAATTTCTTTAGCTTTGACACAACTTCAAACACTCTGCATAGGCATGCGACCATCATATATATAAAAGTTGTAAACTTACGCAGCACACGCTTTTGCCACGTTTTTATACTTCATTTTTCTACTATTCATCCTTTGTCCGGTTGCTTTTCTTCATTGGTCTTTTAGGTCAAATGGTAATTTTAACAAGAAATTTTTTTCAGTCGTGCTTTGGCGCGTAAACTCTTCTCACTTTATTTCCCCACCGAAACCTTTATCTCTCACTGACTTAATTGCATGTCCCATCTTAACCCCATCTTCACCCTTAGAAACTTTCGCTCTCCTGTTTGGCTTTATTTCTCCATTTTTCCCCGTTTCTCTTCTCAACTGTTTGGGAAAAAAATTATTGATCAAATTTATCCTTTGCCAAATTATGTGAAACCCTTTGAAGCTCTCTCTTTTTGTTTATTTAGTTGTGAGTCTTCTCATCTTTCTCAACTTTTCTTTTAAGGTAATTCTCTCTTTGATTACCCTATGATTTTAGCGTTTTTTTCCTTTTCGTTTCTATAATTTTAGGGTTTTTTTTTCATTTCTTTGATTACCGATTATACTATAAGTTCCTTCCTCCAAAAAAATCCTTTTTCTTCCCATGGCGAGGAGTATCGAAATCCCTAATTAATTTTCCAAAATTTGAAACAGAGAAAGGGAAGAAAAGATCGGAGGAGTAAAATTGATAGAGAGAATTTCAAATCCTACCCCACCATACACTTTTCTTTCTCCCTCACAAATTCATCTTTACCTTTTTTTGGGTTTTTCTGTGTTATTTATGTTTACTTTTGTTCCTTTTTGATTTTCAACTTTCCAGGCTTTTGTTTCTTATCTCATTTCTGTACTTGACACATTTTACAGTCTTGAAAAGAATAAAAAGAACAAAGAGAAGAACCGAGAAAATAAGGGAATGAATCAATGAGGTTTGATACATTGTTTCACAACCATATGGCTCTAACAGGTAACTTTGGAATTTTTTTTCCTTTTCACATTGTATTAGTATTGCAAGTTGAAGTTCACACAATTTTGGAATGGGTAGGTTCTGACCGAAAGGGTTTTCGAGTCTAAGGATATTATATCAACTTTGTTAGTGTAGTCTTCGATGAAACTGCCGAGAGCGACGCATTGGTGTTTGAGATTTGTCGCGGAGGGCGTGGAAGATATGGCCATGGCATAAAGAGGGTAGGGTGATTCGTAGGTGACGGAATTTTTGGATCTCAGGTGGGATTCTTGAGTTGAATTCTCTATTTCTTCTTCTTTGAGAATGAAGGATAACTACAAAGTGCTTTTAAAGATTATACGAAAAGTTTTGGGAGGTTTCAATTTTCCTGATTAGAGTAATGATTAATTGGAAAACTAAAATTTTGACAACTCAACACTCTGTATTACTCTAATTACTACAACTTTGAGCCTCAATTTCATCGAATATACTGTCAATAGTCAAATGCTGAGTGATAGAGAAACCACTGTTACAAGTCATCATGGATGTATGAATTCTTTCTTCCCATAAGCATTTGAGAGGAGCCCTGCTTCAAGGTATCCTTACGTTTAAAGAGTTTTTTTTTTTTATTTAAGTTCTTTTGAGGTTTATTAGGAAAAGTTTAAGTATTTCCTCTTAAGGAATTCATTTTGTAACTGACATGAAGCAAAATAGAGTTGGTGAATTGTTGAATTCGAACATTTAGACTGAACTTCTCTCACTTCTTCGAAGCATGATTTTGATTAAAGAGTTTGGTATCATTCTAAGTAAAGTTTAGGAATTTAGAGAATGGAATGGCCTTTGGGATCTTTGACTACGGAAGTTTTTCCAAAGTCAGCCCCAAGAGTTTTGTTCTAAGTTCTAAATGAGAACTGATGCTGGAGTTTACTGAGGAAATTATGTCTTTAACAAACTTTTCATTCTGGTATCTGCTTGGTTTTGCCTTAGAAAAGTAGCTGAATGTGATACAATCCAATGGTTCTTGATGTGATGCTGCACTCTTTGAGTAGTTGTCAGCAATATACATTGATTAGATCCAGCCGATGCCAATAAGAAACTTTATGGCATAGAGAAATAGCTCTACTTTTACATAGAAAGTATAATGTAGTTCAGCTTGATATACAAGACTTTGGGGAGATTAAAAGTGAAATGCATAGGTTTTATGAAGTTTCGTGGCTATTTCGTGTTCGATTATTAAAACTCCTCTTCAGGTGAGAAATCACTAGCTTTTCAGATCTTTGAAAAGTTTGGTCACTTTTGAAAACAATTCCTTTTTGTTTTTTAAATTTTACTGCTTCTTTTATAACTCTGATGGTGAATTGATTTGGTCGCTTTGTGTTGTTAAATATTAAGCTAGAAGAAATTTAAAAATGTAACAATTACGCATTATTTTATTACTGGCATTTTTTTGCAAAAAAAATGCAACAATAATATAGTTTTGCTTTAACTTTGATCTCTTCTACCAAGTAATTCTCTGCAGGCAATGCTTATGAAATTATATTTAATGTCATTGTTTGGCTGAAATTGTAGTCTCTTCTTTTCTAAAACAACGTTTTTTAGCCTTTTAAAGATGGATGATTTTTTACGTGATAATTCCTTAATGTGTTTTAGGGCATCTTCTCTTATCCTTTGCTTGCTGCTGCTGCAAGAGTTCCTCAACCTCTACAAACTTGGTAAGCTTATATTGAATAGGTACTTCATAATGTCATACCTACATATATGTGTGTGTGTGTGTGTGTGTGTGTGTGTGTGTGTGTATCCTGCACCATCTCCTTATTATTGCATTTGGTTGTTTAAAAAATGCTATAGTAGGATTTTCCTATTTTAGAGTTGAAGTTGCTTTGGTTTTTTTTTTTTTTTTTTGCATTAGGTGATAATTAATTTGCAGTTCAGCTTTTTTTCTTTTAATCTTTGGTGAATATCTTTTAATACATGATAGTCTTTTAGACATTCCAGGATTAGTTTTATCTGCTTGATCAATAACTAAAGCTTTGAAATATGGCCTGTCTTGGTTGCATACCTGATTTAATTAACAACTATTTACATGAGATGGGTTTTGAGAGGCAAGAAATTCCAATTTTAATGCTCAAAAATGGTAAAATAGAACATTAAATTCATCCATAGAAAGAAGAAAGTTGACTTATGTTTAGCTTTTATATTAATTTTAGTGTGTATGTCATTTGTTTTACAGGTATTTTGGATTTCTTAATGGATGTCATAATACTGTTTTTTTATCGGATCTATGCTCATTATGTTGGATGCATGGCTTTTATATTATTTAATCAGGTATTGCAAGTCCAATGCTTTTAGATTAACATGTTTATGATGGAAATAAATTGGTTGCCACCAGGTAACAAAAATTTTTGTGACCTTTTCTAAACTATTTGTGTAATTGTTTTCCTTGATTTGTAAAGATTTGTCAACGAATGCTTTAAAATTGTGCTCTTCACGTAAAGACTTAACTCCTCCTTTGTTAATTTTATTGACCTATCCTTGATTTTCCTCTTTTACTCAATACTTTTGCAAATGGTGATTGTAAAATAATGTGATTAGTCATAGAGAATTGACTCATAAAGAATTTCTTTTTTTGAAGTTAAGGTGTAGATAATGTTGTGTCTTTTATTATTTGAATATTATTTCATTGAATGAAGCAAGTCTTTTTATATGTATTCCTGATATTTGCCTTATGATTATACTTCTCTCCATGGTCCACCCATTGAAAAACATTTTAAAATTAGAAATTATTGTTTACTGGTCTCTAATTTTGTTGCAGGGGTAAGTAGAAAAAAAAGAATGTCTAATAACTATTGATACTCTGCTCTCGCCCATCCAATCCAAGCCTAGGAAACTTAGCATGACCTTTTAGCATTACTTTCTTTATTAACCATGAAGAATGGCAAATATAAGATGCAGTTTGCGTGTTTCTTTCTCATTGTGTTTTGCTTTAGGTTGAGGGAGAATCTAGGCGGAAGGAGGAGTATTTCTGTTTTAGGTTTCAAATTGATTATTGATTTTCAAAAATGTGTCGGAACTGAAATTGAAGAGAACTGAAATAAAGTATGCTGTCCATCTTTTGTTTTTGCCAACTTTACCTTAGTTTTGGCTTAGCCTTTGTTGTTGTTGTTTCTTTTGATTGCATTCGTCCATCATTCGTTGAACCCATGACATAAAAAGATTAACTGTATTTCATCTGTGATTTTTGCAGGTTAAAATTGTTTTCTTTCCTAAGAAATCCATTACCTTGGAAATGTGTGCCATTGATAACTACACTCCCATTGAAAGTGAGTTTAATTCCTTCTTACTTCAATGCAATCATTTTGAAGTTCATTCTCATATTTTTGAGATCTATTGTTGCTAATAATTTGTAAAATTGAGAAGGAGATGGGTTTATGAGCCGTTTAATTCTGTCAGTTAATTCATTTAAGTTTAATTTGAAATTGAGATGGAAATTCCTTAAGTAGCTTTTAGTTGCATTTTCTTTGATGCTTTAGTTTTCTAATTAATGTATGGCTTTCATTTTCTTACTATTATTGTTGTTGTTGAAATATGCTTTTAACTGAAATATTTGATTTTGGATGTCATGGTCATTGGTTGCTCATTGTTCTCCAAAAACTATCTTGTCTATATAATTAAAATTGTAGATTTATGCGACATCACCGTGAGCCACGTTTTTTGGCTCTTTTTTCCGTCCTTTGCCCTTCATCTTTTTGTCTCCTTTTGTATTGTTTGTCTGTTAATTTGTAAATTTGCAGAAAATCATATGAGCACACTGGATATAGCGCGTGGCTCTCCACTTACCCATCAATTTGGTCAGCAGTCATTTCTACTGCGATTGCTGCTGCACCTTCCCCATCCATTCCCTTCCTATCTCTCGCCTAAGCTCTCTCCCTTCGGTTACGAACAGTCCCTTCATCTGTTCTTTTTCAACATCTTCCAGATTATTCCTCTATCTTCATACAGAAAAAGGGCAAAAAAACGTGGTGGAAGGGGATGTCGCGTAGATCTACAATCATCTTTTTCTCTTTTTTTTCCTTTCTTTACCCATTTTGTTATCCATTTCCTTTTCCTTTGCCAAACCCCATTCTCTCTTTCCCTATCAAAAAATTGCTTCCCATGCTTTCATCAGACTTTGTTCGCTTAGCATCAGAGGCAAAGTACATTCTCGATTTTGGAGTTGGTTGGCTTTGCATGGATATCATGGTAAAAGTTTCAAACATTTTTCTTATGAGTTCTTAAGAGAAGAAGAAGAATTATAAATTTTAACCCTTTTTCTTTTTGAGTTTTGTTCTATAGGATGGGTATGATTCTCTGTTTCAATAACCTTCCATCGAATGCTATCTTTGATTTTATCTCACTATAAACTCTAGGATAATAATCTTTTTATTTATTTAAATATTTTTCTATGCTTTTTGTTTGATTTTTTATACTACGATTAACTTATCAGCTTATCCGTGTTTTGGTCGGTAGATAATTTTGGAATTTTAATTTTTAAATCATATTATTAAACCAACAATATAATTAGTAACATTTTCTTTTGAGATTTGATCTTTTCTTCTCAACAATTTTCTTAATTTGTTTATACTTTGGTGGCTGCAAGTCAGAACTGGTGTAGTTGGAAAGTCCTTTTGCCGTACCTAATTTTAGCATTAGTTCTGTGGTAGTGTTTGTATTGTGATACCACCTACTTGCAGTGGTAGAAATGGAGGCTAATTCAAATTACAAAAGACTAGATTTCTCTTTGTTGCTTAGTTTTTTTATAGTCAGATTTTTTTAGTCATAATTTTTGTATTTTTTATAGGAATTTGGAATTTGTTAAGTTATTGGTTAAAAATATTTATTATCTGATTGATGCTTTAATATTGATGGAAAATAAGTTCTTTTTCCTGTTGTGAAATTTTATTACTAATTTTTAGTATCATGGAAGCTTAGCATTCAAATTCTCATGCATAGTTTAATGTAAAAAATTAGGGTGAATTATTTTAGTTTGTTTGGTCAGAATGAGGGATTTTTGGAAAATCAAAACTATTGAGTACACTGAGAAGATTTAAATTATAACTTATTATATGTTAGCATGGTATTATAGTGAATATATTGTTCTCATGCTATTTAATTGGTATTGCAGTTGGGGTCGACTATGGAAGGCCTGACAATGGTCTAACTTATCCTAAACCCGAAACTGAAAACTGCTCTTGCTCTAGCTGTCAAAGTCGGGTTAGTGTTTATTCTTTTTTTATGTTTTTGCTTTTTTGGGGTTTTAACTTCTTTGGTTTAATGCTGTATGATTAGCTATCTGACAGAGTCAAAGCAAAGGCTTTCTCATAGTTGATTCTTACAAGCTGCACCAGCTTTGATTATTGAAGGTATTTTAGCTACAATGAAGAATGTTTAGCATCCTTTTCAATTTCTTGGGTAGCCAAATGTCCTCAAGCAGAAATATATTTGTTGTAGCCTAGCAGAAAAACAAGTTTCCAAACTTCATACATAGCCAAATTAACTCTATAGGGCCATTATTGGTTAGGCAAAGATTATGCACCTCTCACCAAAAAATAAAGAATATACATCAAAAACTCAATCTTACCCTCCTATATTCAAATTTATAACATTTATATATACTAAAATGTTTGAGACTCATAAGCTGTATTTGTAAATAGAAGGTGCTTCTTTTAGTTGTTTTCCTGATTGCTCCAAGATTTATTACAATGCTTTCTATTTATTTCTAAATATGTAATGTGATCCATAGCTTTGGATGTTAAAGCTTTCTCTATATCAATTTTTTAGGAATTCAAATTATAGATCATCTCTTTGGATTTTTTGCTCAACACCTTGATGGCAGTCACTTTCTGAAAAAATTCACCCACTGACATTAGAAAAGCACTTGAAATAGACATTGTGCAAAATGATAAATAGATTGTTGGATTCATCCATGAGAAGAAGAGAAGCTAATTTAAGTTTAGCTTTTATATTAATTTTGTTATGCCATTTATTTTACAGGCATCTTGGATTCCAAATGGATGTCATAATAGTGCTTTATTTTGTTGGATCCATGTTCTTTATGTTGAATGTGTGGCTTTTGTATCCCTTATCCAGGTGCTACAAGTCTGATGTTTTCTAATCAGCATATCTTGGATTGTTTTATTTTTTTTCCTGTTTTATAACCTATTGTTGCCTTTAATTCTTTCCCTATGTTTCAAAATGAACTGAACCTTTTTTTATCATCTCCTTAGTTGTACATGATATTTTTATAACTTCAGTTGTTGGATGTAAGTTATTAAGGTATTTAAATAAATTTGAATTAAAATTTTTATTTATTGTAAGATAAGATTTATGAACTGTTATTGTATATTTTTTTCTATTTAAGATTACTAAGTTTAATGTCATGACACATCAGATCATCATGTTGTTGCTAAAGTTGTGGGAGGTTGTGGAATTTATATCAGGTAATTGCTTTTTTTGATGGTGTAAATCTTATAAGCTTATAATTAATTATGGAAGAATACGAAACATGTTATAAATGATGAAATGATACAAGAATGAAAAGAGGGGAGCCAATGTTTATTGGTTACCTCCAATAATTTTTCATTATATCATTTGGTTCATTATTGAATATTCTTAACAGCATTTTTTATGCTTTCAATCGCAATTTTATTTGATTTTGAGTTCCTTACGGTAATATTTTCTTAGAAGTATGTTACCAAATATAATAATATATACCTTGATAATAGCTTTATAAAATTATTATCTTTGGATGCTTTATTTCTCTCATTTTCTTAATGAATTCATTTTTCATGATAAAAGAAAAAATTAGTATTCAAGGTTTAACTTTTCTCTTTTATTAAGATATTCATTTATTAGCATTAACATTTCAAATAAAGTTAACCATAACAATCATTGTGAACAATAAAAACTTTATTTGATTGTATACTCTCTTTCTTTCTTTTTATTAGATATCATGGTTTTTCATAATTTAAATTCTAAGTTTTTGTTTTTGTCGTTAAATTGAATCAAAGTTTTTGTTTTATCATGTTAAGTTTGCATGTATAATATATATATATATATATATATATATATTTACAAAAGAACAACACAGAAGAAGTAAAAAATAAACCTCTTTTCAAGGTAACTACCCAATTTTTTAATATTCTTCATGTGTGATTCGTTCTATCTAAATAGATTTTAGATTTTGCATTGAATTGCATGTTTTAAAAGAAGTTACGGTAAGATTTCAAATTGATGACGATGGTGTTTGCAAATATGTTGAAAATGTTATTTTTTGAGATCTTTTTGTTTAATTTAATTATAATTTCTTAATTCAAAGTTCCAACCCAACTTTATAATTCGTGGTGAATATTCTTGGATTTATTTCTATTTGTGTTATGAATTATATCTTAATTTTTAAATTTCTTTTGGATGTTATATATGTTATGTTTTTGGTTGATGATTTTTCAAATTAAAACCTCTAATTGTGTAAGAAAACAGATGATACAATTATAATAGTACATTTATCTCCATTTATCGGTGTAGGCAAAGGTTAGAGGTGGCAAAAATTGTTTAATTCTTTCAGTGCTATAATACACTGATGAAATCATCCGTTTGTTTTTTGAAGTTGCTTATATTTATATTTATTTGAGAGTTTTAATTAAAGTGTTTTTCAATTTTACATGTAATTTTTATTATGTGAACTTCAAATAAATATAAATATAAGCATTATGTGAACTTCAAATAAAGTCGATTTTTATTATCATTTAATAAGAAAACGTGATGTTTTCTTTCCGTGATCCTATTTTAAACTGTTTATGCAGTGGGTATACTCAAGATATATCAATGGATCTTAGTCAAAGGAGCAAACCATTCATGACCAATCATACGATGTTTTAATTTTGTAATTGATTATAATTTTTATGCAACTCAAGTAAATATTTTATCAGTTTTTCAAGAAATACTTTTTTTCTTATCGTTTTAAGGAGATTAATGTGAGAAGCAAAATAAGTGATGATATGAATTAATTGTGCATGATACTAAAGTAGGAAAGTAATGATATTTTATTTACTTTTGCATTTTTATTTGAGGTGGCTTGGCTTTTCGTATGACTTTTAGATTTCAATTTGATGTTTTAGCTATGTTTATTATTAATCTCTTAAACAGGAAGTTATTTCCAACTCCTGAGCAACTCTATTTGGTTTTGATTTTCATTTATTCATATGCACTCAACATTTTTTTTTTAAAATTCTCATGTGTTATTCGAAATTACTTATATAACTATGAATTAAATAATGTTTTGATTCTTTGGACGAGAATAAGTTTAGTTCAAATTATCATTTTCTGTATTTTTTTTAATGGTTTTGATTTATATTTGCAACCCAGCCTGATGTGTTTTGTTGGATTTTGATTCTATGAGTGGATTGATAGCTCTAATCTAATTTTATACATTTTTGTCTATTTAGTTTCAAAGATATTGAATTGTTTTTTTTTTTCACAAAACAAAGATATTGAATTGTTGTTAAAACTAAATAGACTTATTTTACTTTCAAAATGCTTATTACAATGTCAAGATTGTTGCTTCGCTATCTTAGAGATTTTCAAATAGCAAAATAAAAAATGATATATCTAACTAAATCTTTTGTCAGAGGAGCACGCTTTTGATTCTTATAAGACTATAATTGCATTTGATTAACATTTTATTGGTATTGTTTAATAATAATAGTCATAAATTTTAACATAATTTTATTTGTTTTAAAAATCTATTTATCTATAAAGTATAATTATCTTTGTAAATTTTTTTTGGTTCATGGAAAGGTACAATGGAGGAATGGGAAAATCAAACTTTAGATTTAATCTCTTTTAAGAGAGGTAACAATTATTAGGTCAAGTTTTTATTGTTATCTTTGTAAATTTTTTTAAGTTTTTAAGATAATTTTTTATACTTCATTTACATCGTTAATGCTAGCATATCATGAGTAATCATTGATATTTTGAAAAAAAAAAAACATCTTGCATGATAATTAATGTGTAAATAATTAATGCTTTTTTAACAATGCCAAGCTACCTTATTCACATTTAGCAATGGTTAGCTACCTTATTCTTTCTTAGATTGATAATTTTTCATGCTTATATTTTGAAATAGTTAAAATTAAAAATTTTTATCATTAATTTTTTATTTTTTTTAAAATTTGTACATTTTATTTGGAGCTGTATTTCGACTTTCAAAGATTGACAGGAATATTAATTTTCTTCAAAAGACCTATCTCGCAGCAACGCGCGCGGGTATAACACTAGTTAGCATAACAGTTGAGGGAGACTGAAGTTTCTCTGGACTGAAGCCCATGCAATTTGAACCCAAATCATTAACCACAAAGAAGGCATAATTACTTGGATGTAGGGCTGGAAATGCAAAAAAATGTCAATAAACAATAATATACCAAAATCCAAAATGTTTGCTCAGTAACGTAAGATTTCACTAGGTCATGTTCTCTTGATCCAGTGCTAATCATATCATAAAAAAAAATAAATTATTTATTATTAAAATTATTAATAAATTTATTGAAATAAATATTTATTATTTAATTATCACATATGTAGTAAATGATGGACTTTTCTAATAATGTGATCAGAAATTCTATATAAATGTATTATAATATTATGATATGAGTTGAATGAAACAGCCATTCCTAATTGCCATGTTCCTTTATGAAAATGTTGAAATTAAAATTTTCAAAGAGAATGCTGTGCCCTGATACCAAAATGCATGTCTGGTCAGGTTAATTTGGACACTTCCACAATCAACCCAACAGCTGTACTTGCACCTTTAGCTTCATCAACAGACATAGGAAAACATTGGAATCTTCTCACTTTTTCTTGTTCTTAAGTCTCTGATCTTTTCTTTCTCATCTTCTGGTTAGATCTTTGAAAGAAAAATTACTGGAAGCAGCACTCTGCCAGCAATCATGTCTAGTGTTAAACATGGATGGTCTTCCATTGACGTTAACCAACGAGAGTAGAGAAATTGCATGACTGCATATTAAACAAGTCAATTGGATTGTATAGCAACATGATCTTTAGTTTGTCGCCAAATCATAGGAACACAATGTAGCTTGAAGCCTCCGAATTTTGATCTCCATTTTCTCTGATGAACACTATGATTGAAAGTTTGATATTCTTGATCTGTTTCCAGGATTAGCATTTGTAATCCTAAGTCAGCAGCAATCTTGACACCTTCGTTTAGAGCTCTGGTTTCAGCTGCGGGCATGATCCAGCCATCACCTTCTTACCACACCCCAAATTCTACTGCCAGATGCATTACAATCACCCCCCAACCCCAGCTCAACATGATCTTTTAGTTTATTCTTCATTGTTCTCATCTCAGTCTCCTTGTCAGAAAATTCTAACCCCACTTCTGACAAGATCAAGATGCATAGATGCAATATTTCATATTTACCAAAATCAACTATTCACTTCTCACTTATGTGCTAGTGATTCTGACAATACTTGTATATAATTCGTGTTCATGTTATGTAAATAACGAAAATTGTGTCAAAATTTCTATTGACATATAGAATACAATTTTTTTAATTTTTGTCATATTCATATACAATTTTTATTAATCTCTGTAACTTTGAGTCTTTTGTCAATACAATACCCATAATTTGATTTAACTGCTGAAAAGAGTCAACTAGATGTAGATTAACGCGTAGAAGAAACTTATCAATTTAGTAAACTCAATTTAATAAGCTTGCCAAAGATTTAGACTCAAATATCATTTTTCATTAGTCAAACAAATGAAAGAATTTGAATTGATTCCTCCACTCTTTATCAATTTACTCCAGTGTCATTAAATTAATTATGAAGTTATCTGAACTTCTTGGTGGAATATTGTTATAGTGCTAAGA